>JAZDUA010000040.1:1827500-2427500 GCA_038098605.1 Gryllus longicercus
GTAACCACATGCTTTTAACAGTGTTAAAGGGGCACTTTCCTCACTTTTCTTGCCACAAAATGTCAATCAGCGTTCAAACTTATTTCACTGCAGTGATATTTTTCTGTATAATTCAATGATATTTCTCAGTGATATTTCAATATTTCTCTCAGAATATCGTTTTTGCTTCTTAAAATAGTGTATTTCATAAAATAGTTGAGGTGTTGAGTCAATGTTGTTACCAATCTGTTTTCAATTATTTTTTAATTTTGAAGACGTACTTGCAGCAATACAATTACTTATCATCAAAATAAGATACATTTTCAAAATCGTTTCCTCATCAGAGAAAGCATCCTGGACTTGCTTTTGTATTATTGCATTGTTATTATGTGTCATAGAAAAAATGAATTATTTAAAAATAAAATTAAATAATATAAGTATAAAATTACCGAGCGAAGTGGCTCAGTGCGTAGCGCACTGACTTCGTAATCGGGAGGTCCGGGTTCGATTCCCGGGCCGGCCATCCTGACCGGGGTTTTCGTGGTTTCCCTCGGTCATAAAGGCGAATGCTGGGATGGTTCCAAAAGTCCACGATCACCTATCACCTCCTAATCCATTCCTATCATCTCATAATTCACACTTCAAGGCGTAACAACCTTGTCGTAATCCAAGGATACAGCTGAAAAGCTGATCCTGGAAGAATTACACGCACGTTAATCGTGTGTAGCGTGGTCAGTAATGGCCTATACGCCAATAATAATAATAATAATAATAAGTATAAAATTAAAACGAAATAAATGTACAAAGTATATCACTATTTTGTAATATTTCAAATAAAAATAAAATGAGTGAATACGAACGTATTCAAATGACTAAAAATTACGCATTTGATTTACATCGTATGACTTTTGTTAAAATCTACAATTTCCCCTTGTGTTTTGTACTTAGTGGAGGCCCCTTTTTGGGAGAGGGGGGCTAGACCTAGTACTAAGTAGAACCTAAGATCTTAGTAGCCAACTGTGTTCACAGTTACTAAAAGACAACTGTGAATTATGATATTACCTTTACATGATTATAATATTTAAAATCATTAACATTTGAAACCTTTTGTTAGTATACAACTATAGTAAATAGGGGTCAGTGTGCAGAAATAGTTGTATGAACTTCGGCCAAGAAACAATGTTTCGCAAACTGTTTTCTACCATTCGAGGTGAACCGTAACCAAATAATTATTTTTTCGCGCTTGTTTCAAACATGTTATCATTTATTTTAACATTACATTAACAATACTTTCGTAATTAATACACAATTAGTTTTTTATTATTTTGCAGAATTAATTATGGAAACAAGAGTTATATTTTCTAGGGAGCATAGAAAATAAGGTAAACACAATTATTTTTTGTTTCTTTTGTAGATTGAATTTACTGGTCTTGGTGTTTCCTTTATTGTTTACATTCGTTTCCTCACCTTTTTAAGAGTAGTAAGTAACTTTGTTTTTCCTTTCATAAGCCTCAAAAAAGGACTTAATTCAAAATGTAACTGCTATACACTTTGTAGAAAATGCGTCGGCAACGGCGTTCATTCAAATTTGTCCGCTGGTGAGTGTATTTGCTCGCTATTCGCAGGCGACGCCACGGCTGGCTGTTAAGTTCGTTTGGTATCACTTTCGACCAGTAGAGTCGCTAGCGTCGTTTGTCTCTCCTGCACTCTCGTGGCGAGCGCGCGAATGAAAGGAGACGGAGGCTGCGCGAGGGCCTGCCACCACCGATTGTTCGTCGGCGCCACCTCACCGGCGTGGACCAGCGACCCGACTGCGCGGGACGACCGGTGACACTTCCGACTTGACCGACGCCGCAGTCGGAAGCTGCTCCAGTAGCTCCCCTTCAGAAGGATCAGGAGACCGACTCTTTCTTGATAGGCGTTGGGTAGCGATACCAGGCGACCTTTTTAAAGTTCGCCCCGCGATTTTTTCATAAATTTGTTCCATGTGATGAAACCAACATTTCGCGCCAACCCATAAAGACAGCAGAATTCGAAATCATGATCATCATACTTCTTCTGCTGCTCTCTTTCTCACCATGTCCCCATACAGGTAAGTAACACGTCTCATGTTTCTTTTTCTCTAATTGTTTATGACAATGGTTTTTTCTCTAGTTGTTTATATTTTGTTCGCATTTGCAATTTATAGATCTTTCCTTTGTCTAACATGTCCAAGATGCTGACACTTGATATTTCTGCCTCCAGCCATGTGCTAATGTCATTTGTTCAGCAGAAGGGTTTTGCATATCTAAATCTTATCTTTCCCCAGACACGGACTCTGCTTAAGAAAACAATGCCTAGTCTTTTCTTAGATTCCGTGCCAGTCGCGCGCTCTTTAGCATGCCACTTCGTGTCGATGTCCCGGGCGCTCCTGTCAAACGCCGGACCCGACGCGCGTGAGTGTAATAGTTCGTGCCGCCGGCCCGCAGGCCTTCGTATGCTCCGCGATGCCCGCCGCTGACCCGCTGCCAACCCCAGACGCCCAGCGCGCCACCGCACTGAGCCGGTTCCTCGGTCGTGTTCAAAGGACTGGAGTCGTGAGGACACAATATTAATCGCTTTTCGGAATCCCAATGTTCAGACGTCGAACGGGTGTTGTACAGAACTCGTATTCGGAAAGCAAAGTAGGTCGAAGATGCGAAGAAAAGTTGGTATTTCAAATCTTGTCAGAGATGCAGGTGTCTACTGTGAATGACGGTGTCACTTGGATTCCAAACAATACTGACATTAGTAAATCTAAATTAGTTGCTTCTTCGGTACATTTGGTCCAATCTGTAGACCTATTAATCATTTAAATGCAGAAGAGCATCGCTTCGTTTTTGCATATAGAATTCATAATGTAAAACTTTCAAACAAAAGATGAAATGTATTTGTCAAAGTGTGGTTGACGTTAATGTAGTTGAATTAAGGCAATCTTGCACATTTAGTATTTAGCGCATCTAATTTAAAACTTTGGAGGACTCTACACAAAATATCACGATTGTTTTCATTATTGAATCGTCGCTCCTATTTTACTTTTTTTTGGGAGTAAATGGGTAAAGGAAGTTTATTATAATGAGCAGAAAAATCAGAGTACATTTTTTTATCAGAACGATATTGTTACTGATTTTTATCTTCTTCCTCCATTTTTTTTTAAAAAAAGGTGTTTATGAATGTTCGACCAACAAATATGTTTATAACCTGATTTGATGTTTTTGTGATGTATATGTATTGACACCATAAACGTTTTTTCACATAAGTGAACCATATTATATGCAATCTGTGTAATCATATGCTCTATGTTTCGTATTGGAACCCTTATAACAAAGTGCATCAAGTCAAATATATGACTATTAAATTAGAGAACGTAGTCATTGCGAGTGGACATATTGAACTTTGATCATTTATGAATTTACTTGTCATTCACATATTCAAGTCGACTAAGAATTTCTTAGCTAAATTTTCTTTGTCGTTGTTGAAATTTTGCCTTCCATCCTCAATGAGTTTGTGTTCTAAGTTAAACATAAAACCTTTTTGGCGTGAAGAATGTATAGAAACTTACGCATAAGGTTTTTGAAGTAATTATTTTATATTAAAAGCTATTCACATCTCTTCGACAAGGTCCTCTAAGCCCAAGCCGCAGGCTTGGATATATCAGGACCCCTCCAAGAAGTTATGTGTATTTCATTGTCGTAATAATCGACATCGTCGAGTTTTAATAACATCACTTTCTACTAAGAATGTTCAAAATTAAGGAAATTTCTTATCAATGATTTCTTTTTCATTTTCTGATCTCTCGTTTGAGGGTTCTAACCAGACTGAGTTCTGTTTGATGGAGTGCCTGCAGGTTTATAGCTCACTTGAAGACATTTTAATGCTAAGGGTTGCATTAACCCCGCGGAACATGTGGTCGCTCAGAGGACTCAGTTGTTTTTCCATTGATAGAGCATCGAAGAAATGGTTTTGAGCACACTGACCTCAGAACCTCTCTGTTATTGTTCTTTTATATCATGGCTTCCTGATCGTGGTAACAGGTTTTATATTGTCACCAGAATAGCCTCGATCTGAACGTGCGCGCCGTAGTATCGGAGCATGTAGTACAATTTACAAATGATACAGTTCTAACATCTGTTTGTTTCTTCGTATTATTAAACAGTGTAGTCTATTTTAAAATTTCGAGACACTATATGTGTTTGATTTGTGTTTGTACCTGAAACATTCAATGGTCAGTTTGTGAAACAAACTAAGCTAAAATTCAAAAGATGCATCTGAGAGATCGCCGCAAACAAATTACTTTTCCAAGCTCATGTGCCGCAGGTTTAAGAAGCCAGGAAGTGTTGCGATAAGAACATCTCAGTAGAGAAGGTGTCGCAGTAAGCGTCGACGTATTAAAGTATTGAAAAATTTTACTGATCATACTTTCTTCTCCGAAATGAATTGTTTTATGCAATACACAAAATTCCGACTGTTTTTGCGTTTTAAAAATTGATTTCTCGAAGAGATCTTCGCCAAAGTATTAGTCTAGAATAACGACCTATCTTTTGGATTTTGAGTAATTTTTATCAGAATTTCATGTTAAGCATATATACAGAAGTAATGTTTTGCAGAGTTATCTAAATTATTGTGTACTTTATTTATGTGCTAATTATTATTATGTGCTAATTTATATATGTGTGCTCCAAACTCCAAAACAATCTGTTGCAAAGTGTTAGAAAATAGTAAATTTTACTGGAAATCGTGGATAGGAGTATTTAATTTTTTGAAAAAATAGCGAAATGAAATCAAAATAACTGTAACTATGGTCGACTACACTCAAAATAAACATTTTACGAGTAATATTATGTATAATAACGTTGATAATTATTTCGTCTCCTAAAGGATTATTTTTGGGGAAAAAATGCAAGATACAGAGAAGGAAGGGATAGGACCAACTCTGATAACATATCTGAGATGTTAACTAGCTATGACCAGAAATGCTTTGCATTAACTCGTGAGCTGAAGAATGGGAGCTAAAAAGGAGAGTTCGCAATGTATGCATGAATTTGCATTGCAAATATTGAGACCTGCGAATCATGAATTTTTATATTGCAGTAAAATTAAGGGTACCTTAAAGGATGGTAAATATATTCATTTTTTGAATTGATAAATATCTTTATTATTAAACATATCCAGTGCATTCATCCAAATTTTGATTAATTTGAAATCTTAGTTAAATACTTGTACCCAATGAACCGATTTTCCTCATTGCAAACTTGGTAATTTCTTATATATTTACCGCCTTCATTACATTTTTTTCTCGTTTTTTCGAGGAACATTTCAGAACTAGGAGCCCCCAAACTTTGCATAATAGATTATTTCATTTCGTCACACCTAAAATTGGGTGTACATATTGGATAAATTACTGTGATTTAAAATAACATGGCGTACTACCAACTCACCCCATTGCGTATAGCATGTTTACTCCGGGGGAAGGGGTTACGGAAATATAAAATAATGTTAAGTGATATCATTATGTGGTAGTGAACGAGCAGAAAATTGAAGTTTCTGATAACTGATAAATTACGTAAGACGAAAGTGATCTGCCAAACGCTTGATGACACACGGTGGTGAATATACGTAAGAAAATCGGAAATGAGCGGGCTGCAGAAACGTCGACATGGAGACTAAATATTAGAATCTATATGTGGGAGACCAACGACATATTAATGTTTATGATATACAAGGAAATACCTGGTCTTTCGACAGTACAGGGTTGCTCTGGAAATCGGAAATGCGTTTTTATGTCATGAAAGTCGGTTTGGAATTTAAATATTATAAGCTTTAATTTGCAACTGTTGTTTTTTCATACATTTGATTAGTTAGTATAAAGCTTCATTTATTATTATAGATCACATACATCTTTATGTATTAAAAACCTTTCACTTTTATGTGTTTTTAATAAATAAACAAAGATATATGTTGTCTATACTAATAAATTAAGCTTTATACTAACTAATCAAATATTATACCCAATATGTGACAAAAACTTTCACTTTTATGTGTTTTTAATAAATAACAAAGATATATGTTGTCTTCTTCTTCTTCTTCTTCTTCTTCTTCTTCTTCTTCTTCTTCTTCTTCTTCCTCGCGAATAGGCCACATAGGACCACGCGTTCATACATCCTGCATTTACCGTGGCTCAGTCTCATATATCGCGGTAGCAGGTGTATGAGTCACCCAATTGGAGGGGGGGATCAGTATTTTCTACTGAATCCAATTTTTATCCCCCGCTGTTAGCTCTGGGGGATATGTTGTCTATAATAATAAATTAAGCTTTATACTAACTAATCAAATATTATACCCAATATGTGACAAAACAACAGTAATAGAAGTTAACGCAACTGATTTATAATGTTAAGCTTTATTGCACAAAGTAAGCAAAGTGTGGGCAGAAAGGAATAGGTTTCAAGCGAAAAATTCTAATACAGCATGTGATATATTATTACTTCACAAACGAAATCTTAAAATCACGGGAGGAAGACGTATTGCATTACGAAGAATCTTCACTTTTTGTGTTGACGAACGCGCGGACTTGCAAATTTCGTATATTCTACTCCGCGACTAAAACGGAAATGGTATTTTTCATATAATACACCTTGTCTAGAAATGAAGCATCCGTCAACAGCGATAGACGAATTACATAACCACGCTTCGTGAATTAAGAGAGATTAAGGAAATCGAGACACCACGCGTTCCTGGATGGATTGTAAATCGTGGATCAAACGGTGCAGAGCCCCTGGCCAAAGTGATATAGGCAACTGACAATGAACTGACAATGACAGACTAGCTTAACGGAGATTACTCCACGTTCAACGCCACTACGTTTGGAGAACGTTGTTAAGATGTCTTTGCATTAGAGATGGACAATTTAATTAGAGAGGTTCAAGGAGTGTTAAATATGTATTCCCAGCCGGTGTGAGAAGCTTTCGAAATATCTACAAATTTTATATTTTAACTCTGGATATATGGACTTTTGGACGTATTGCCACCCATACGCCATACTTCTGACACTGAATTCAAGGCCAACATGTGAAATGCTAAGAATCTGAATTCTAAATCGTGAAATAATAAAAAAAGTTGAGATGACGAAAACAATCTGCTTCGACCACACCATCCGTATACATGACATTTTATTTCGTTACAATAGGTTTATTTTATGAAATTGGGTTTCCCAATTTTTTTGTGAAGATGATTTTATTGTTTTGATGCAGGATGAGGAAAAAGAGTTACATTGAAGTATGGTTTTTATTGGGAATTTTCACGTATAAGTTATTTGTGTAACATTTTATAAAATAACCAAATCCTTTGAATAGACATTCTAAAGTAAGGACCTGCATAAATAGAGTTAACATAATGATTTCTCAATAACGTCTGCATTTTATTTTCATATCCTTTCTAAACTAATGCATTGTATAGAAATATTTGTCTTTTCGGCATTCAGGAAAACGCTTTGCTGACCGCTGTTAACTTGCTAATACTTCTGTTTGCTTTGTTTTTTGGGCATTTTTTGCTTCATTAGTGTGTGTGTACGGAAATGAAACTCGCATGTTAAAATTTGGCAGTATCATTTAAAATTATTATATCCATTTGGAATGTCATGACACTCTGGATTAATGTTCTGAAGTCTAGATGTGTCTATAAGAATAGTGTGGTAATACATTTTGTTAAACGTATCATTTTATTAAACTTTTAATTTTAGGAAAGAAGGAAGGCTTTTGTTCGCAAAATTTGCTAAATTTGGCTTACTCGTATAAGAATGTTCAGTTACCGTGTTGTATGCATACTTAGAATAAAATTTTCATGAGATATGTCTATAAAAATTTATATCATATAATATATAATTTATAAATATATCATAAACAGTAACGGTTGTTTGCTTGATTTTCAAGTACGCAGTCTAAAATGTAATTTTGAATGGTCCGATGTGTCATATCAATCATGTGGCATTTTTGATTTTTTTACATTTTCCACATTTTGATTTTCTGATAAACTTAAATCCTCATCTCTGATTCTTGAATGTTTTTTACCACCTGGGTTCGTTACAATTTTACCAAGTACGTGTAATTCAATTCCACGCTCGGCTATAATTTTTAACACCTAAAGATGTACATTTACGCGAAATGCTGTTACATACCTCCTTGGAAATATAACAGTTTATTCTCGAAAACTTAGATATTAGATTGTCTCAAAAAAAGAAAGAAATAAAAAGAAGAATTCTTTGTCAACTTGTGGATTTATAAAGTTTCTGTCAAGTTTGAGAAACTTAACTTAACTAGCTAATTCTGTACAATGAACGTTTGGTCATCTGGTTATTGCTCGTGCTTGATCCCGCATTTTAGGTTGATCATTATATAGCTACATTCACATCTAACTCAGTCTTCTCCTATTTACATAATTTTTACCTAATTAGAAGAAAGTTCAGTTGAGTAACTAATAAAGAACGATTCATAATGTTTTGAATTCTAATGTAGAACTCTATCACAATTTTAATCATAGAATAATATACATGCCAACTTTATACAGTGCGCTAGTTTTTGTATTCATTCAAAGTCGACAAAAATCTCTGAACACATTGATTGTTTTTTAACATTTTTATAACTCCCCCTTCAGTTTTGCATCGCAAGTTTTAAATTAATAACTGTGGATGACCTTCATTCATCATTGAGAATAATTTGACAATGTTTAAATAACACGTTAGTAATTAATGTTCATTGATCATATTCATTGATCTAAAAAATTAAGAGTTTCAGTTGGTACAAGGCATTCATGAAATTGTGTTCCTCGTATTTCACATGCGGTCGGCGTCCTGATTTTTTAACATTACTAATACACCTACTTCTACTATTTTACTTCAACTTCTATTTCTAAAACTTTTACTATTTCTACTTCTACTATATCTACTTCTACTATTTCTTCTATTTCTAATTTTCTATCTCTTCTTCTTCTTCTTCTTCTTCTTCTTCTTCTTCTTCTTCTTCTATCTCTGTTCCTTCTATTTCTGCTTCTTCTATTTCTTCTTCTTCTTTTTCCATTTCCACTTCTACTATTTCTACTTGTATTTTTTTACTTCTTTTCTTCTTCTTTTTCTGCTTCTACTGATACTTCAGCTGACTCCAATTGTACAATTCTTCCATTTGTACATCTTCTATTGCTTTTCTACTTCTGCTTCCTCTACTTCTCCTAATTTTCGTCTACTTATACTGCGTCTACTTTTTATTCTATTTCTGATTTTAATTTTCTTCCACTTCTATTTCGTCTACGTTTTCTATTGGTCACTAGGAGTTGGTCACTAGGAGTTGGTCACTAGGATTTGGCCACTAGCGATTGGCCACTAGCGATTGGCCACTAGCGATTGGCCACTAGCGATTGGCCACTAGCGATTGGCCACTAGCGATTGGCCACTAGCGATTGGCCACTAGCGATTGGCCACTAGCGATTGGTCACTAGCGATTGGTCACTAGCGATTGGACACTAGCGATTGGTCACTAGCGATTGGACACTAGCTATTGGACACTAGCTATTGGACACTAGCTATTGGACACTAGCTATTGGACACTAGCTATTGGACACTAGCTATTGGACACTAGCTATTGGACACTAGCTATTGGACACTAGCTATTGGACACTAGCTATTGGACACTAGCTATTGGACACTAGCTATTGGACACTAGCTATTGGACACTAGCTATTGGACACTAGCTATTGGACACTAGCTATTGGACACTAGCTATTGGACACTAGCTATTGGACACTAGCTATTGGACACTAGCTATTGGACACTAGCTATTGGACACTAGCTATTGGACACTAGCTATTGGACACTAGCTATTGGACACTAGCTATTGGACACTAGCTATTGGACACTAGCTATTGGACACTAGCTATTGGACACTAGCTATTGGACACTAGCTATTGGACACTAGCTATTGGACACTAGTTACCGGCAACAGCGTCTAGTCATGGCTTGTTGCAACTGTGGCTCATTCCGCCCACATGTCGTTCTTTCTCTCTGTGATTCGTCTAGTGCGAAACATCACAACGAAGATGTATGTGTAGGATTTTTAAATTGAAATATAAAGACTAATTACACATTACGCATTTTTGATATTAAAACGAAGATGTCGAACACGTCGGTTGCAATACGTTGTTAAATGCATATGACGGTACCGGTTAAATGCATAAACGGTATCGAAGGCAACAATATGTTTGGCCCCAATTTTCTACCTAACTTTCATTTAGATAGATATGAAATATTTTACTTGTAAATTAATACAACATGCAAGAATAATTAAATTACATGCTTAATGATTAAAATAAGAAATATAATTAATTTTACGTTTAATCGTATTCATTGTGGTCAGATGGCATGGTAGGCCTTGTCCTCAAATATCGTAGAACATTTTAAAAAAATCAATTAATCGGTTAAAAAGAAAATCAGATATTGAACATACTTTAGGAAGTTAGTACTTTATTATGTTAGTACTTTAGTACTTTATTATGTAAAGTCGCTTTCAAAGTATTTAGGGGGACACTGCCACCTGCTCCCTGCCCCTATAGACACGCGTAAGACGAATGTCTATTCACTCCTGTCCATTGAGCGGACGATGCAGCGAGACGCCGGTGACCGTTCGACTCAGTGCGCGCCTTGGCCGAGCCGCTAGCGGCAGCCACGAGTAGTGAGCGCCGGCCACTGCCGATCTTTACAATGACCGATGCTTTGAATTTTAATCAGTAGAAGAAAAGTTCAATTCTGATGAATCAAAGGAAAGGTCTCTCATTATGATTGTTAATATTGATGTTTGTTCCTGGGTTTGTCGTGCCAAGATGACAGATTACTGCAGTTAGACCTCTATCCCACACTGCTACCCCTTTCTGACTCCCCTCTCCCCGTCACGGCGCTGCGAAGGCCCCCCCCCCAAAGGAGACAGTTGTGAGAGCTACTCAAGGAAATATTGTCCATTAAATTTCAAGTCACATGCCAGTAAGTTTAATTTTGTAGTTAAATTGCTATCAAAACATTAACTAATGATGCATAATTCTCTTTTTATGATCTATCTAATGTTAGACAGAAAAGTACATAGTTCCATTAAAAAAAAACAAAAAGTGATTAAATTTCTCGAAAACTAAAGATATTACGAACCATAACTCTATTGTATATTACGTGCCTCATGATTCCATATTGTGTAGCAAAAACTGTATTTTAATATCGTGATCCGCTTAGAAATTATGGGGGGTGACCCATTGTTAGTGGAACACCCGGTATAGTTTTCTCACATGCAATTGATAGCGCAGAAAAAGAGAAATGCATTGAAAACATCATTTGCATGAGAGAGAAATGCATCATTTGTTAATAACTTAAAATTAATTTGGGGTAAAAAAGTTGTATTTCTTACACGTGATTTCAAATTATACGCAGTAGTTGAAACGGAAAATATATATTCCTCGTTGAGGCCCTTGCAGCAATTGCCTTCGGGTTTGCGCTGAGACTGTAGAATTAGAGGGGCAGAAAGGTAGTGATGGAGTCGTAACTACAGCAATCGATAATCCAGTCAGAGATATGTTAGAAAACAAAAAACATCGAAAGAAATATTTTTCTACTCGTATATTGATTCCACGTAAATTAACGTGTTGATTGAAATTCGAAAGTACCAATCATAAAAAAATAACGATATATAAGACTGTGTGCGTAAGAAAAATAGTAATAAAAGTAATTATTAAATTTGATTAGAATAGAGTTCTATTTGTAATAATTTGAAACAAGCCAGCATTAACATTTCGTGTTCAAAGGAAGAGATTAAATGGGTGAAGGTTTTTCAAGATATATTGAGGTTGTTAATTATATCATAGATAGTTCTTGTTGCATGACAGGTATTTTCAGCACAATTGTTGTCATGCACATCAAATTGCCTCCCCTAATTCTCTCCTCTCGATTGGCTAATCGTGTGATGGCGCAATTCTTCGTGCCGTAAAATCTAATACGTCATCATTTGTGCCGTAAAATCCCCATTATGAAAGATTTCTTGCAACAAAAAAGGTCGTTTATAATGCTGGAATACAAAAAAAGTAGTTGCTTTGTATACTATTGCAACCAGGTTGCATTTTTCTAAAACTTCACCATTCTATAGAAGTGTGTAGAAGAAGATTGTGAATACATCTTTGCTACAATAATATTTAGAACTACTTTCTTTTTATTATTTTCTTGTTTAGTGATGTAAAAACTTTACACTGTATATAACTGATCACTAACATGATCAGTTATATACAACTTTCACGCTTAGTTCAATTTGCTGTTTTGTTATTACGTGGAGGAAGGGTATGTCCTCTAAGATTCTTTTCAACCATATGCCAGTGGAGAATTTATTTCTCTTTACAGATGTAAGAGTTATGAAGTTCAAGTTCGTTCGTGGGCAGTCTTGGCACTTAGGGAAGTCTGAAGGGATTCTTGTTTATAGAGTGTCAGACGTCTTATCTACTTGAAAAAATCGCGGCTGAATCATATGTGTTTCGAGTTAAACCTTTCTGAGCTGCAGGAGATGTGTTGGGAGATAGTTGAGACATTAAGGTCACAAATAGCTTAGTATGGCGTTTCGAACGCTTTAAACAGTTTTAATAATAGTTCAAGTAAAAAGGGCGTGAACCACCTCCCACCCGTGTGGCGTATACTATTTTTTAACACGCGAGCAAAACGCAATGCATCAAGGAAAGGAATATAAATTAAATATCAAATAACTAGAAATACTTTACTTGTACAAAAAAAGTAAATGGATTCCAGTCAGTGTCGTAACACCATTGTTTGTAAATAAACAAAGACGTCGCCAAGACGAAAGACAATTGCGAATCGTTACACATGTTTCGCACACGCTTCGCGATGTTTCGTACACGCTTCCTGATGTTTCGCACGCTGAACAAATTTGCTGTTCTGCACACGGAAAACAAGCACAAAAAACACATTTCGCGCATGGCGTGTTAAAAATAATTCCATTTTTATTTATCCGAATTATTTTAATTAGATCAGAAGGAAACCAATGGTCAGTTTTTCACCAGGAAAACTAGACACGTCGCATGAATATGGATTATATTTAGTGTTGTCAGTCAATAGTTTCACCACGCAAGAAAAGAAGCTCAACAGTGTTTTACGAGTCTCCACCTCACCCTGGCAATTTTAGATCGGCAGTTTTAGATGTTCTACTGCATTTCTAGAAGGGTGTTGGCATCGCGTTATTCCGTTTAGGACCGCTTTGAATTGAAAGCGCTCCTTTAAACTCGTAGCCCTGCCATGTCACAATTTGATTGCGCCTATAAAACGCGAGTGCTGGTTCTCTCCGGGCTATCGGCCTGTCATTCCCATCTGAAGTACATTCTCTTCCTCTCTGCTGAGAGATCATACGCTTTGTTTTCTCGCTGGCCGGAGATGAGACTGGTAATAGAAACGGCAGTGCATCGTGGTTTAATTTTGCCAAAGCTGTCGACTTCAGCCTCAAACATGTAAGAGCGTTAGAATAAAAGCACGTACGAAAAGTATTGGATATGTTACAAAAATATTTATCAATGTTGTTTTGTAGATTATATGTATACACAAATGGAAGAATTTTAGTTATATGATGCTATTGCGTAGTTGTAATTACAGTAAGATATTCTACTTATAATACCTAAATAATTACAAATATCCTTCATTCAAAGTCTATTTCCATTCAGAAGTTCTGTACATAATAGCCATGTTGATGTTTGGTTCAGTAGGCTGGAATGATTCGCAAAATAAACATTAGTGTCAATAATGCATGAAGCAGCAAATGTAAGGCCAAGCAGCAGTAAATGTACGTACATTAAGTCGTAAGCGACCACTTGTAGAGTCGCTGTAAAGCAGAAACACGTGAACGGTGACCAGTACTAAAGATGCTCATTCGTCTCAAACAGGCCATTCTTGAAAACGAGAAGCCGAGTAATTTATATTCACTGTTATTTGTCTCTATTTCTGGGTTGGGAGTAAAAGTTTTCTGAGCAGAAAAAAGGAAGATGCTATATTCGGTCTTCTCCCTTTCCCCTCCGCTGGGGAAGGGGCACTCGAACTCCTCCGAGCTTGTATAACAACCCGAGGGGAACACTGGAGCTTTCCATCGCGTTTGCAGCTCGCGTTGCTCCGCCGCTGCCGGCTGCCGCCCTCCGGCCCCCGCCCCCGCCCCCCCTCCGCCCCCGAGCGCCGTCACCGCCTCGGCGGCAGGCCGCAGAGCAGAGCGCCCGCGGCGCGGCGGACTGTGGCCGGAAGTTCCGGAACTTAACCGCAGCGCGCTCCTCGACCGGCCCTGCTTTGCGCCGGGCGCCCCGCCCGCGCTGCCTCGCCCTCACCCGGCCTGCGCCGTCCCGCACGGGCGTCCCGCCCCCGCCCGCCGCCGCCCCACCCGCTGCCCCCGTCGCGTCCAACGCCGCTCAAGACGCGCGTCGCAGCCGCCTGCGCCCCAAAGAGGAGCGGGTGGTGAGTGAGAGGGTGAGGGGCGGGCAAGGGGATAGGGGGATGCTGCTCGCGAGTACTTGGTGCGGATGCGGGATACTTGGTGTGGGTTCGCGGGGCGGGTTTGGGGTGCGGGTTCGGGGTGCGGGTTCGGGGTGCGGGTTCGGGGTGCGGGTTCGGGGTGCGGGTTCGGGGTGCGGGTTCGGGGTGCGGGTTCGGGGTGCGGGTTCGGGGTGCGGGTTCGGGGTGCGGGTTCGGGGTGCGGGTTCGGGGTGCGGGTTCGGGGTGCGGGTTCGGGGTGCGGGTTCGGGGTGCGGGTTCGATGTGCGGGTTCGGGGTGCGGGTTCGGGGTGTGGGTTCGGGGTGCGGGTTCGGGGTGCAAGAACGGGGTGCGGGTTCGAGGTGCGGGTTCGAGGTGCGGGTTCGGGGTGCGGGTTCGGGATGCGGATTCGGGATGCAGGTTCGGGGTGCGGGTTCGGGGTGCGGGTTCGGGGTGCGGGTTCGGGGTGCGGGTTCGGGGTGCGGGTTCGGGGTGCGGGTTCGGGGTGCGGGTTCGGGGTGCGGGTTCGGGGTGCGGGTTCGGGGTGCGGGTTCGGGGTGCGGGTTCGGGGTGCGGGTTCGGGGTGCGGGTTCAGGGTGCGGGTTCGGGGTGCGGGTTCGGGTTGCGGGTTCGGGGTGCGGGTTCGGGGTGCGGGTTCGGGGTGCGGGTTCGGGGTGCGGGTTTGGAATTCGTATTGGAGGGCGGGGACGTGGTTCGGGTTCGGGGTGCGTATTCGGGGATTGGGTACGAGATTCTTGTACGCGGTTCTGGTATGTGGTGTGAATACGGGGTACGTGTACGGGGGAACGGGTATCGGGTGTGGGTGCCGGGTCATAGGCGTGGGTGCGGGTCAGCGGCGTGGGTGCGCGGGGCAGGGATGTGGAATGGGCAGCGCGTAAACAACGGACTGCTGCAGACTTCCCGGCGTGACGGGGTTGCGGTCTCGAGCCTCCGGGCTTCCGGAGTTAGAGGGCTCCGGCGTTTGGCCCCGGAAGGAAGGGAAGAAACTGGCGGTTCTCCGCCAATATTCCGTTCTGCGCTTTCCAACATAGCCTTCAAGCCAGTAATTAGTCCAGTAGCTCCCTAGTTCAGATAATAAGTCTTCATCTGTGCGCATTATTAGGCGGATTTTATGATCATGTACGAAGCTGAGAAAATCCGGGGATTGGAAAAGATATCAGCCGAGCCGGCACACCATACGTACAACTTTTAGATTGGTGGATGAAAAAGTAAATGTTATGTGCTATTGTGTATTGACAGTCAGAGGAAATTGAGCTGTTTCTTCTTTGAGGATGCTTGTAATTCCCAGACATTTAGATTACAGAAAACAATGGTAGGAATAAGGAGATAATTCAATTCACGTGATTCCTGCATATCTCTCCTTGTTAGGCAAGGAGCCCTATCGTTGCCTCGCCTATTTATTTACGAATCAGTGTTTTTGTCAAAACGGGCTTACTGAAGGAAGGGAACAAATTTTCATCGAATACAGATTTTATAATTATATCAGAAAATATAACTTACACACAATTACTGTATATGCCTGCCATATCCTCATTCCTAAGTTACTCGTATACACATACTTATCGTTTGTGCGTTGTCCCGACTGGCGCGGTGCTCCGCTGCTGGATCCGTCCGGCGATTGTTGAGGGTGTTTGCGTTCAGAAGTTTCAAGCCCTATATGCCAACGACCATCTACCCTAAGCTGTAGAAAACGTGATTCATCTTAAAAGATCACCTCTCGCCCCAGTGGAGGTCCTCTTGCGGTATTGGCGTGGAAATTCCAGCCTTCAGCATGGCGCATGAATCAGGTGCGTGCTGCGGAGCCCATACACAGCAACATTCGTTGAACGCTTGTTGAGGGAACCCTGTGGGTACTTTGGTTCATCTCGGTGGTCAGTTGCACTTCAGTTGCATGTCTATCCGCCCATACACGTCTCCGCAGCCGTCGTTCTCCCTTGTCATCTACGGCCCATGAGGCACCACTGTTGCCTCGACGCCGATTTTGAATATCGCCATTTTGCCATGCACAGTATACTTTAACCACGGCGGCACGCAAGCACTTCACAAACTTAACCGTCCCGGAAATGCTTCTGCTCTTCGTCCGAAAGCCAATGATGATGCTCTTTTGGACGTTCGATAAATCGCCGCGTTTCTGCATTGCAAAAACTACTGCTTCCACCCAACACGATTTAAATACCCACCACTGTTAGTGCTGCCTCCTGACGTCTATTTGGGGTTATTACACTTTTACGTCAAACGTAGGTGATTGTTGTCGCATTAACGGGATAGAACCGTGTATATTTATGATAGGCTAAATAAAGTTCGAAAGTTCGTAGGTCGAGGTCGATAGAGAACGTATCGACTCAGCGGAACAGTAGGAAGGGTCGCAGATACTACTCCACAAATGGAAATATGTGTTTATTCTCCAGATCCGTAGAGTTCGCTAGTGTGATGTCTGATATACGGCTGGAGAAACATTCAAATGATGTGTAGATTATAGATGTCGAAGGGAAGAAAATCATGACATTGAAAATAATATTCTCTGCACTTCGCAAAAAAAGTAAGAACGCATTCAAAATACAAACGTAAACTTAACGTAATGCCATAAACTTAGCAGTAAAATTTACACGTAAAAACAAGCATTAACAATGACAATCGTAAGCGGGAACTTAACGACTGAGCCAATCAGATTCCAACATATTGAAGTTTGATCGATTCTCGATTCGATTCTAGCATGGTGATCTTCTCTCTATGGTTTCTAGCTTTTTCTTTTTTTCTATCGATATGTCTTTAAACATAAATGCGTGTAGCTGTTGTATTAGTGCATGCATTTCCTTTATTTTATAAACAAGTATTCTCTTGTACTAAATTCACGAGGAATTTGTCGAACGTAATTATTTTATTCGCCACGTCAAGTTAAAGTCATAAGAAAAATGGCCGAAATCCCTACATTGTATTCCCTACTCAAATAGAAAACCGTCCGCAAAATAGTTCAGTACATAACAGTAATGAAATGTCATAACCACAAACTACCTGAACACAATCTGAAACCCACCATGTTTGTTTCTTTCATGCTACTCTCTGATTGGTCTTCGGTAGAATTCCGACGTAAACTTAACGTAAAAGCTTGGTGCATGTGAACTCTTTACGTTTACGGCTTTAGGTCTATGGTTACGCCAAAACATTGTGAATGGTCTCGCTTAATAACTCATTTCTAGGTTTTGCAGCTTTACGTTTGCATTGGACACTCACATGAAATGACACTCACAATGAAAGAATGGATTAAAAATTGATTTTCAACATACCTCAGAATAAGTATGTTAAGAAATGTTTATAAAACATTAGAATCCTGTACACAGAGAGTGTCAATATCTACAGTCGCAAATGTTTTTGTCGTATTCAATAACTCTAGTTTAATAATTTGGCAACCTCTGTATATTTCACTCCGTAAACTCGTGTTTAATGTGTTTTAGATGTTTTCCATACATTCAGTAAATGTTTTATATATCTTACAGCATGTTATGTCAAGTTCGATCTGAGCAAAAGTAATAAGCACGCGATAAAATAACACCTCATGATTTTTTTTTCATTGGGATGTCAACACTATATTCACTTGTCATGTAGTCCATTAAAAAGCGATAATTGTTCATTATAAAGCATTGTAATATTTCACATATCTTTAAAAGATTTGATTTTTACTTTCTCTTATACGTATAGTATAGAGAGTGTTATAATTTTGTAAAAAACAATCGATGACATTTTAATGGATATAAATATAAATTGCGCGTTCTTGTAATTAAAAAGCGTTTTTTCAAAAGAAAAAAGTACATATTTATCTTTCTGTGCAAAATCGAATGGTGTCTTAATGAAATTTGTTCCTCGAAATTAGATCTTAAAATCATTTCTTACACAATATGAATACTTTTCGATTTTTTGTTTGATAGTTTCTTAAGAGGCGTCGAACCAACGGCACAATGAGCGCAGTTTAGTAGTGATGGCAGCCACCTCAGATAGTTGCACTTTGAAACTGTGAACTGAATGGCGTGTTCGAATCCGGTCCTGTGTAATGTATTATTTTTTAAGAAATATTTTTGTAAAAATAGGGCACAATAGAATATTCAATTGCAGTAATGTAATTTTAATTAAAACTGGATTTTTCACGTATTCAACATATGATTTTTTCTCGCGTCTCTCGGGTGTTAGGGTTTTTGTTTTTTCAAGAAGAGATGTGATAGTAGGATAGATTAGCAATATTATATTATTGTGAGACCGTTGCAATTAATGGGGGAAATCAATTGCAGGTGAAGCACGACTTGTACATAATTAGCAAGTAGAGCATTAAACTATTTAATATGATACAAATCTTTCGTTTTGGTTGCGTTTTTATGGTAATTTATACTATTTCAGTGATGAGAGAAACATAACAGACTCCAAAACGATGAATGTATTCGTACATAAAAGTTTAATATATTTTTAATTTGATTAAATTATGTGACATAACAGAATAGTGACGATATTAATTATGGTTGTCTATAACTAAATAGGGACTGTAAAAGTATTCAACAAAATATTTACTTTGTATAAATATTTTTTGTGGGAAAATGGAATCACGATTAGCTGTCAACCATCGTTATCCAAAAAAATCAATGGAAATGATAAAATGAAACACAGGTAGCGATAATGCAACTATTACACACCCAAATATGTGTAAGACATCGGGAAAACAAACGTGTGAGAGACGCCTGAAGCGCCATATGCGTTGAGTGAATGCTGAACGGAAAGGGCGAGTGCGGTTCTGAACGAGGTGCGAGGACGCCTAGGGCTGGGACTCGACCAACAGCAAGAGGAGAGCCGCGAAAGAAGAGTATTGCGGCAGCGGCTCGAGCGAAAGCTGTGAAGGGACGAACACAATGGCGGGGAGGGTTGTGCGGCCCGGGCGAGGCGGCGCCTGCGACCTGTGCGGGTGGCGAAGCTGCTGATGGGAGATTTAGGGCGAAAAGCGGTGACGCAGGGCGCCCCCAGGCGATTGTGGTGCTGATCCTGCATTGGCCCCTGAGCCCCCGAGATCTCCACGTCACTCCCGGCGCCCTGCCACATCCCCGCCCTTTCCACCTCCCCGACCGGCCCAACCTTTTCGACCCGTCACCCCTCCCACGTCCGTTCCCTTCTCCCTCCATCCAGGCCCGACCCATCCCACCTCCCAGGCCCGACCCGTCCCGCCTTCTATGCCCGACCCATCCCACCTCCCAGGTCCAATCCGTCCCTCTTTTCTGGTCCGACCCATCCCACCTCCTAGGTCCAGCCCCTCCCACCTCCTAGGCCCGACCCGTCCCACCTAACAAACTGCAACCAGTGCCACCTCCCAAGACCTATCCGTCTCATCTCCCCAAATCCGGTCCGTTCTACCACCCAAGATCGTTCTGTTCCACCTCCCAGGACCGTCTGTGCCAGTCCCATCCCACTTCTCCAGGATATCACAACTAAACGTTTCATTCTGCTAACTCGTTCCTTCATCATTTCATCCTATCCTACTTTCACCCGACCCCCCCCGCCACTAGTCCATTTGCAAGATAATAAACATACCGTTTGGCAAACCTTCTCGATTCCCTGTTCGACCTCGTCGCGTCGTGTCTTCTCACCCGTCGCTCAGCCTTCGATTTGTCCCCTCCCTTTGCCAACGTTGTCAACATTCCGCGTAACCCCATCGGCTCCGTCCAGCCAGCAGGATTTTCCCTTCTGAATGTGGGATCGATCGTTAGCCCTGCTGCGGGGTGAACAGGCTTTGGCGAGCATGCATATGCATTCACACATGGATAGGCCAACAAGCTTATCAAGCCCTTCACGACCACCTTCCCTCTTCTGTGGTTTTCGTTATTGTTTTACCCTCGTGTTGTCGTTACTGCTTCCTTCTCTTTATTTGTAATTATTCTGAAAATGTTTGGCGCTCCGAATCAGGCAGAGAAAATATTGGTGATATCGTTAAATATTAAAAAAGGCATTATCTGAATAATTTGAATAGAAAAGTTATTTTCAGATCAAGTTTTTAACATTCGTAAGTTCATCTACTTTTATAATACAACCTTGACTATTCGAAGTTTGTTCCAAATTGTTTTTGTTTTCATTGCATATTGACGTTATTATGCTCCCATCAATTACTTCTTTATATCATGCATTTTCGACGCTGTATTCGAGTAAAATCTATTAATAAACATCACAGAGAAAATATTAGAGTGAAACTTTGATTCCAACACGCAGCAGCGGTGAATGAAAAATTGCACCTTAGAGACAAGTATCCTAATAAGAAGTCTGGGAAAGGAAAGGAATCGACAAAATTCGAGAAATGTTTTAATTTGATGCTTATATTTGTAGTACTAGCTTACAAATGAATGGTCAAGGAAGTGCAAATTACAACTGCAAATAAACAGATAATAAAACAGCTTCATGTTACTAGCAAACTAGTACATTACTAACAAATACAACTGTTCAGATGTGGCGTGATATCATTTAGAAAGAATTCTCCGCTGAGAAAAGTTTCTCTGTACTAGAATTTGAGTCCTCGGTAGTCGAAAAGTTAATCTATTGTAGTTGCCAATTCGACAATTGTGTGGAAAAAATAGTAGTTATCTATTCTTCATTTCAAAAAATTAACTGAAATTTGCATTAAAACTAGAAAATGAACATGAATTAATCATCAGTAAATGCTATCGAAATTAACTTGTTGGAAATAGTTCAACTCTTTTAGGCAATTTGAGACATTTCACTACCTGCCTTAAGAATATTATGTCGGAAGGTAGACAAATATTCTTACTTATAAGACAAGTTCGATTTGAAGAAAATTGAAAACCATTCGGTTCTTGTGACCTCAGTTCACTTCACCCTCCTCACATCAGAATGCCCTCAGCCCACCAGATTACATTTTGATCGAAAACGGGTAAGCGAACAAATCTTCTTATCGTCTGACAAGAATTCGAAGCTGTAGTGGAAAAGGAGTTTGCACGCGTAGTGAAGGACAGTCGGGACACATTGTGAAGATGTCATATGTTAAATATGTTTGGAACTCAGTGCAAAGACAACCTTTCAACATGTGTAGAGTAAACTTCTTTACAAAAATTGAGACCAATCTTTAAAGATTACACTTTGTATTACTTAATGTTTTTAAATTTTCATAATCTTGACCTCCGTATTTTAATGTTTAATTAAAATTGGTAATTGAAAATGAAATTATGTTCGTGCGCTTGGAGTATTTTCATAAAAAAGAGTAACAGAATGACACAAAGGTGATTTCTTACCGTGCAATACGTGTCTATGATGAAGGCGGAAAATCTACCCTTGGTAATGCATGAATCTGGCATTAAATTCGTATTACAATTTCAGGAGAAAATCTGAGAGTAATACAATGATTTTTTTGAGGCAAGAAAAGGAATCCTGAAGCTTAGGGAGGGATATCAAAAGAAGCTGAAGTATTTTTTTAAGTTGCGTTTAGTTGTTTGGTCAAAAAATGAAATTCTGGATAACAGTAGAGTATCGTTCCTCGTGAAAGGCAGTAGTGAAGAAGAATGCAATATTGGAATGCATCTTTCCAGTATCACTTTCCACCGGTTGAGACGACTCAGGATATCTATTGTACTAACTGTAGTGCTTCTGCGGGTTGTAGCTTCTCTGATCGGTGGTTTGAGTGTTTTTACGATTAGTACCAGGCAAATGCCGCAAAAGTGCCGTAACAAACAGATCATGAATTTCCTTCTTTCACAATCTTTCCTTCCTCACCCTAGCCCCCCTCTTGCCTCATACACGTACATATTTATATGCACGATATTACCACACCTGTTTGGAGTTCAGTCGTGTGCATATAGCTTGTCCTAGGTGGTGGGAGGTTTGCTGGAGGAGGTAGGAAAAGGAGAAAACCCGCATGCTGACGTTAAGGGCGGTGCTGAATCTCCCGTTCCAGCAGAGGAGGAACGTCGCCAAATCTTGGGATATAACATGCACTACACTTACTAGACTAATGACCATAGCGATTGCCTTGCCCGGAAACGCAAAATAATCAATCAGTTTCCACTGCATTTCTGATTTTTCTACAATCTCCTAGTGCGAGTGTTAATGAGTTCAATACTCGATCCCCGTGCCAAGCACAATAGTATGCAGGAAGGCTCACTGGCTTCGGAAAATATGTTCAAATGGGTGACCTCTCTCCCTGAAGAGTTTACGAGGAGCGTAAAAACCTCGGGGAGTCATGTCACACTTGTGGCGCAGAAAAGATCCCTGGTAGGTGCCAAAAACATTAAATCACTCCGAAAAAATCTCTTTCTAATGAGATTTCGCGTTCTACCAATATATTATTTGTATATTTTAACAGAGTCCGGCATCTGACGGAGATAGTAAGAGACACTTCCAGGACGCTCACTAGTAGCGTTTGCTCGAATGATCCACTTCAACTGCACGGCGGTTCTTCTTCAAAAGAAATAGGAGTTTGAAATAAGAGTGCGTTCGTAACACGGACAAATGACTGAATAACCCACATTTGTACAAAAGGCAAAACAAATAAAAGTATTTGGACCCTTGTGAATATTTAGCACATTATAAATCAGACTAAATATTCACCCGAGTGAAAACAGTTTTATGGTTAAGCATCTTCGCAAGTTCCTGATCACCCGTAGTACGGAATGACGGTACCTTCAAGAAATACCTCCGATGAACAATACAACGGCAACTGTGTTAAAAGTATGAACCGCGCATCATGACCAAGCAGATGATGCGCTGATGGCGCAAGGAATTTTCAGATGATAGGCAAAATGTGTAGAATGTGAAGTGCTGGTAGGAGTTCATCCCTCGTCTCGGGCGATATAGTGGAGCAAATGCAAAAGCGCAGCGTGGAGTAGTGTCGTTTGACGATGAAGTTTCCATTTCCGACAGATTTCCTGTTCCTCTTTGCACTAAATTGTCACTAAAATCGGTTGTGTAAGAAAGTGTGTGCCAGGCGAGTGTCAATGCAACTGACTCCCGAACACAAAAGAAGACGCACGAGATAAGAATTGACATTTCTGTAGCAATACGATGATAGTGACGATCTGAATTGATTATCATAAGTTATAAAACGTAGGTTACACACGTGACACCAGGAATCGAACAGTTGACAATTCATTGGCGTCACACTGGATCTCCGACCAAGACCAAATTCAAGCAGACTTTGTCAACGCGGAAATATGTTGTGCACGGTATTTTGGGACAGAAATGTTTCCTGGTCAGAGATGAGACGGTGAAAGCAGATCGTTACTACACAGCAGTGCAGAATTGGGTTGGACCATTCAGAAAAATGACGCGGATTGCTCAATGTAACTGTCTTCCTGCGCGAGAAATCTCGTCCTCGCACGCCTCGGCTTCAAACAGATTTTTTTTCAGCATTATCGCTGGGAAATGTTAGCCTATCCACCTCATTGTCAGGATCTCGGTACCTTTCCAAGCGATGTCCATCTTATCTTAGACATCAAGGAATTTCTGGCTTGTACGTATTACGCCTAATACAGTGACGCAGAGTGGAGGCTGGCTGTCAAACACTGGTACCTATCGCAGGCGGCGAACTTCAACCCAAGGATAAGAATACGGGTCCCATGATATGACAAGTGTCTCAGTTCTTTTGGGGACAATTTTGTGAGAAATATTGTAACATGTATAGGTCTGAAGCCGGCAGTATAGCTCGGAAGAAGGTCACAGCAAGACGGTTGAAACGTCAGTACAATTGACCGAGACGCGACACATCCCGGATAGTCGAGAATGCATTGACTCTGACCACGGAAGCCTACGAACGCATTGTAACATGTGCTGCATCTACTATAATGAAGGTTTTTTCTAAGGAATTATTTTATATTTGTTAATGCTCCAAGGAAACATAGATTCTTGATGCTCCTCAAATATGTGTGTGTGTTTTCATTAAATTATTTGGCAAAGCTTCTAAGCATGAGTAATAATGGCGAGTAATCAAATGAGGAAAATAAATAGAGGAATGTAGATGTTATAACATTGAGTGGGTGGAGGTGGCGAAGTGCTGCTTCGGTACTCTGCTAGTAGAAGTTGAAGTTAAGAGGACTCCTCAGATCCATTAGTGGCGGAAAACACGTAGGTAGAAGTTACGCCGAGCACAATAGGGTTAGGGACAGAACACCGCCGGACCCACCCAGCGAGTTTGTGCTCGAGTGTGAATACTGTGTATGCTGTTACGCGGGATATTTAAAATATTTTGCAAGGGCAATTTAAAAATATATAAACAGAACCAGGCATTCGATATTACTCTCTGAAACACTTGTATTTTTCCTTTCTGATTTTTTAAAATCTTTAAAACATATTTACTTAAATTATGTCATATGGCAGCAACAATACTGCTGAACGAAAATCGCACAAAATGGTCTTCTCAAAAGTAGCCCACATGATGCCCGAGAACGACTAATAAAATGCTTTCGTATAACACTGCAATAAATTAAATGTTCTAACAAGATCATAGCAGTATGTATATATATATATATATATATACGGTACAATAATTGTTTATTCATACATATCAAGAATAAAAATATGTAGCGTAAAGAACAACTTCACGCAACACTGAATGACATATATTTAATGGCGGGTGGCGTCTTCCTTGAAGCCTCGCTGTCGCATGAGGTTAGCTGTGTCGTAAGAGGTGATGCGTTGAGTGTAAAAGGTCAGTCGCTACGTACAGTGGGGGAATAGGCGGAACAACACAATCAAATATTTCCATCCTCCAGTCGAAATCAAAACTATTTCATTGTTTGTCTCGAGTTTCTGAGTATCTAAGGAAACCGTAAACAACTCTCACGTAACAGATGCTGCATAGTTTTCTTTTAATTTCTGCACGCAGTGGAAATTAGTAATATAGATATTTGATGTGATTGCTGCTAAAAGGTAGTAGTAATTGAAGAAGGAATGAATGTAAAGTCCAAGTGGATCATGGAGAGAAACTAGAGTTTTCAGTTGGAAGTTTCTGCTGACGTTTCCTCAAAATAAGTTTGACTTCTCCTGCAGCTTTAGGAGATTCTAACTAGAATTGGACATAGCATTGGTAACAGTTGTTTGTCAATTATACAAAAAATGTATCAGAACAAAACTTGGAAAAGCAATATGCATAACATTATGGTAGTACTTAAATGATTAAAAGTTTAAAGACTTTTTTTATCCTTTAATTACTTTAAATTGAGAACTGAAAACTTTAGTCGACCTGGGTAGCCGAAATCACCAACGCGAACCCGCCTTAGTTTCGGTTTCGAACCCCCTTTGGGCTTGTGTATTGTTGCGCAGTGGGGTTTCACAACCCCTCAACTTTCAGCCCTCCTTTTTTCAAACCCTGGCCGGCATCTCAGCCCTGGAGCTTGGGACATGAGCGTCCTATTACGCGTTTAATCCAGGCTCAAATCCCGCGTAAGGCATGCATGTGTGTTTCGGCACGTTTCGCAATTCTAGCACATCTGTATCCACTTAAAAATTAACTTAAAATCCTATCCTTAATTCCTTCATCTTCCTCGGTAAGTAGGGTGAACGAGGGACAAGATCGTGTGCGAGAAATGTAGACGAGCCGGTACGTGAGCGCCTTGAAGTTGTAGCTTGGCTCCTTTTCTCTGGTACAAGCCGATGCGCGATGTGCTCACGAGCTACGTTTGTCCATATGGTAGAACCAGGTCCTACAGACTCGTAGAACAATGTTCTTCACTTCGGCGCGGTGGATAGGGAGGCTGGCAAAGGTCGCGGTGGCTTCACCTGGAGGTGTAAGACTAAGCAGACGGGAGTGGGTGGCGTTATAAGGCATTGAAAGATTCAAAGACGTAAAAGAGGAGTATATGCATACCGTAACAAAAACTCACGGAGCAAAAAAAAAAAACGTTTAAAAGTAATGTATATTTGTTTTTGATATTATTTCATTAAATTGCATGCACCACTTATTTCATAATAGAAAAAAACTTACTTCACTAGACAAGTTGGTTTTCAGTACTAAAATTATCTAGTGTGGTTATTCGTCAACGCTTTCGTCGTAATGTGCGCTAGGATGAAGTAGCCCACTGCCGCTGTAAATTCAGCCTCTTAATGTGGATCAAGGGAATCTGCAGGCGCACATGCAACACGAAACTTAAATTACGTACAAACACTTCTGCCACCGTGTAAAAATCAGATACGATGGATTCTGGATACTTCGAACGACATTTTCCTGTCTCCAAGGGAAAAAGAACTGATTCATATGCCGTAATCTACAAAACGATTTATTTTTGATGTTTCTATTGCATTTTGTGGGTACCCTTACGCCGTAGCACGAGTTGTGGGAAACGTTCACAATTTCATTCCTGTATCAAGCCCCGTTGACAGCTCTTGCTGGCCTCCGCTGGAACGTGAGATCTGACGATGACCTATACGTCGATATGCGGCCATTACCCCTCCACCCGGACATGACCAAACCGCGACAAGTTCTCAGCTCCCGTCATATGTAGCAGTAAATTGTATGCAGAAAGTGTGTGTATGTATGTGAGATGAGAGAAAAAGAAAAGAATTAGTAAGGGAAGATAGATCGCGAGCAGTCTATGGCGCCGGATATGGCCTAGGATATTGCTCCGTCATTCACTTGGTGTTGGACGCAGAAATGACGAAAAACTACCGTTAAGAGCGTCCGACCGCTAAAATTCTTCTCCAGACATTGAATTCGACTCGGTTCGGTAATAGCTACTGTAGAAAATCCGCTACCTTCAGGTCTCTATCCTAGGACCTACTAATCAGCAACGCCACAGAGTCGTCAGAAACTGCGATGCAGTCATTTTAGCCGGGTAAAGAAACAAAGTGCGGTAGTGTCGTCCGTTGAGAAGAGAGATGACTGTTGAGAAGAGCGCATTTGACATCACTGCTGCCTAAAGTGAGCGTCCTACAACGCAAACCCGGTTCTCGCCGCCGCTGAAGCGATGTGTCGCTCTACCCGCGCCATGCCTAACAAGCAGGAGTGAAGAGGCTGTCATCATCACTGGGAGGTCGCGGGTGCGGCTCCACCTCTGTGCGAATAACATGGCAAGAATCCGGAAGAGGCGGCTGCTATTTTTGCGCTTCGGAATGCAAACCGCCCGCTTCTGTTTCGTGGAAAAAAGCGCGCCTACGCTGCTGCTCTCGTGTCGCATTCCGACGGTATCAAGTGTCTCCGTGATTGACTGTTGTTGCCACTGGGAGAAGAGTTCATCGTGGTGGGGGGCTTTCAGGGCATACAGCACATCGAAAGGAATAGGCTCCAATGAGACGTAGCAAACTCTCTCGGGTTTATTATTAATTTGTCGAGGTCTGCCTGATTAGTTGGTCTTCAGTGAGAGAGGGCTCAGAAATTTTTAGATCGATTGTAAGCACAAAATAAATATTATTTCTTATTAAATTCTTGATTAAATTGTATTTAACAATGTTGGAAGAGTACACTCAATTTTGTGTACTATTGCTTATAACTTAACTTTCATATCTAGTCACGTCTTATTTCTTTATCTGAAAGAAAAAAAAAACAACTATTTCTCCCCAATATATTGATTTTTTTAAATGTCTCGTCTTACTAGGAAATAATGTAATAAACATATATTATGTATTGCTGCGGCAAAAATCGGCGACCCATAGAAAAAAAATGATTGTGGAGAACGAATTCGTGGAACGATTGTGGAATTCGAAAAATGTGTCACTTTTGTACCTATATTTAGACAATCCCTCTCTCCAACACGTTGTGTAGTCAGAATATCCAAAAATTGGTCGATAGCAAAACGTCTGTCTGTATGTTTTCTGTATGTCCGTTTGTTCGTTTCTTTGTTTGCCTGTGGTCAGTGCTAGAGCTTAAACCATTCAGCCTATTTCCTCAAAAATTGACATTCGATAAATCGATATGAACGAACTCTGGGCCTTCCGAGATTGAAACGGATATTTTGATTTTTGAGGTTACTTTACATCAAGAACGTCTTCAAAATTTTCTCAAAAATGGCTCCAAAGTTTTTGATTAATCATTTTCCTCGAATAGCACAAAGGACGATTAAAAATAGCGCAGGTTCCATTTTCATTGAAATCTCTGAATTTTCAAACATTGCAAAGTTTACATTTTTCGGCGTATTTAAACAACTACAATGTTGGAGATACAGATTTTTTCATTGATATAATTTGTTTTTAGGACATCTGTTCTTATAAGATCATGAACAATTTTTCCAAAATATGATAAGCTTTTGCGTAATTGTGCTTGAAATATAAGAAATATTACGCAATTTCTCAAAATTGGCTCCTTTTTCTTTAATTTTTTCCTCAGGTGGTGCAATAGACGCTAAATGTGGTATGTATCCCGTTTACATCAAACTCTGTATCACGGGAAATACAAAAAATTAACGTTTCAAATGTACAATATTGATGAGAGATTTTTTAACGAAATGTTTTCTAGAAATAGATCTTTTAGTAAGGTCATGTACATTTCTTTGTATAAAAAAATAGTAGTTTTCGCGTAATTTCGGGCTGAATTTAACGCAATCTATAAAAATAGATTCTCACAAACTGCTCCAATGTGTTTCCCTCGGATATAGCAATGGATGTTTCAAGTATTGCACTGGTCTGAATTTCATTGAATTTTCTGAATTTTCAAAATTTGCAAAAGTTAGAAAATTGTGAGAGAAAATATATGCTGTTGTAGCACTACAAGTTACTCTTCTCGCAATAGCATCCAGCTGCTATCTCTGGTTATAAATTCTTAATGGATTCTCATTTCTCAACCAACACACGTGCTTGTTCTTGCCGGTATGGAGTTGCCCTTACTCTATAGTTCTGAACAATGGGGTATAGATAATGGTATTGCTTTATTTTTATAATGTAACCAATGTGTCTTTCTGTCGCTGTGTTTCTTGTGAACCTTTCATAAAATACTTCCTGATTAATCCTCACTTAAAAAAATTGTTAGTTACAAATAAGGCTACAAAGCTTTCGGTATTCGCTTTGAAATTATTTTCTCCGTCAGTTTTGCTACATACAAACATAGTTAAATATATTGTTCAAAATGTAATGTTAATATTCTTCACGTAATGATAACATATATGCAAATATAATTCTGACGAGAAAAGAAGTGGAATGAAAAATAAATTTAATTGTTAAGGTAAAAGATGTATTTTGTCACTGAATTCTCACAAGTATTAAGAGCTAAAAACGACTGTTACATATTTATTAAGAAAATAAATGGTTTCTTGTATCACTAGCATTGTTGTATACCTTGTACAGTTAGTTATAAGACTAATTTATTGAAAATTGCATTTGAATCCTTAAAAAATATTTCATTGAAGAATAATTAGTCAAATAACAGTGTTAGCGCTCACGACTTTCGAGGCTTCCAGCCTTCAATGGTACCACAACGTTTATTGTCTTCTGGAAATATGGTAAAACAGTTTCCATGTCTTTAAATTATTCCCAAGTAGACTAATAAAGCAAGGTGATGAAGAGTTGTTAATAAACGTTCTAGAGGGCGGCGCAAAATGTGCTGTATATTTGCGTGTTCCTAAAAGGCTATAAAACTATCATCACAGCTATAAATACAATTAAGCAACATGTTGCTCTCATTGCTGTTTTATCCCTTTTGTGTTTCGCCACGACTGCGGCGAGCAGAGGGCGGGTCGCTTTCTATCTGCATCTGCGGAATACAATGGCTACTCATGGCCGACGTTTGTTACAAACAGGAGTTACTATCTAGAGCGGGGTGGGTGCCCGGTTTCTCGCAGTCGCCTAGCGGCCCAGGTGCCTGCAGGCTGCCATGCCTCCCTCCTGCCCGCTCCCCTGCCCTCCCACCTCCCGACATCGCTGGTCACCACCTTCCGCTGCTCCAGACCTCCCGCTCTCCGCCTCTCGCCTCTTCCAACTGCGCTCCACGCCGCCATCCGGTCTCGTCGCTCGTGAGGTGCGTGGATACTTTGGCGGAGCTTTCTCTCACTCCACAGCTCGCCAGAAATCGCGACCGACTGAGCGCAGCACAGCTGGAGAGCAAGTGTAGGTACACCACGAGTAGGTCGTGGAAGGACACGCATGGCTGATTTTTCGTGTGTGGGATTGAAGAAACGGATATTTAGAATCAGGGTGGAAAATACTATTTAAACTAGTCGAGTGTGGCGTCGCCGACGTTGTTAACTGCCTTGAAAGTATTTTCACGAGTTGAAAATTACTTTCATTCTTAATTTCTTTTATGCCTACCTATGTACATTGTTCTTAAAGTATCTGGTATATTACTTACCAATTAATCGTAGTAGCTGTTAAAGCTATACTCCCGTTCAAAAATTACCAACACCCAATGGCTTTATGTGTTACGGGTGAGGTGATATTGTAATTTCAAAATTAAAACTAGCGTAAAAAATACTTGCAAGTGTTGGTGATGCGAATATTTATAGTTTAGTACAGGTACATTTTAAAACTTTTTTGCTAATATTCACAAAAATGCACAAAAGCTGATCGGGAAGCTGTTCTTCTGCATTATTCTCAAATCCTAATTCAAGATTATTCTCAATTATTTCCGAAAAATTCTGTGGCAAAATCTTCTACAATTACTTTTGATTCTTCCTCGACTTTGCTTAACAGTTCCTTATTTTTGTTCCCTATTTTTTGCAGAGATTAAAAGGACACAAACTCAGTCTAATTTCCACTTCTGCAATTGATCTATTAATTTTTTTGTATGCAAAACTATATAAACATTAAACGGCGACTTTTTGTATGTTTCTGTGAATAAGGTGTTAGTTAAGTTTAATAGAAATAAGTTCCAGGTGACATTCATTTGAAAATCCGTATTTGCACACTTAAATGTAAAAGTGACAAGTCGAACGTAAGAACATTCAACATTCTTTAGAATTACTGCGTTTTCTTTTTCTGTATGCACTTGAAATTCTTCAAATTTAAGAAGTTCCAAAGCAATACTCATCGTAAGTTTTCACAAATTTGATTTTATAATTCCGCAATACGGATGAAAATTAAAATGAAATCTGCCGTGCAATTCACAGGGTAATTCCCTTCTTCATTTAAAGGCGGTGACATCACAGTTGCCAACGCCACGAAAGAAAATTATGGCGTATGGAGAGAAAATGCCTTTGAGTACTGGAGTTTAATCAACGCTACCTACATAGATCTATTTAGTTGGCGTTGGTTTAATTGTCGTCGTACTCACTAAGATCGCAGCACCAGAAAACACACAAAATACGTTTTAAGATTTTTTTAAATTCTATGCTCAGATCCGAAATCAAATGATCATTTCTTCACCAGGAGAGCGAGACGCGTCTAGTGACACCTCATATGCCTCATTGGTGCACGGGAAGTGGTCTAATGAATCGTTGGGGTCTTATCAGAGAAGACCGAGATGTGAATTGATCAATGTATAAACTCAGAAAGAAAGTTTTTACACCATTTGTTCCATTGATTATTTTTGTTTTGTTTCCTTGCTTGTTTTTTAGATTTTGTCATTTGTGTATCACCATCATTACAGTCGTTTATTTATCATTATGAATGTTATCAATATTAAATAATAAAATTCAATTTATTCAATATGTTTAAAATGGACATGATCGTTTTCTTGAATCTGCATTTCTAAAATTTACCGATATTATAATTTAAATTTTAGTTTACGGTGACATTTCCATTTATCCATTTTCACGCATATAAAGATATTTCAAAACGTCAGTTTACTTACAATTAAACTGTATTGTGCAAGTATCTAATTTATATTCCAACATCTCCGACTGAGTTCAATATCTTATCTTATTGATTAATCAGTTTAATGAATTTCTCATGAACAATCGAATAACCTCAAAAAACCCACCCTGCTTCTCGTAATACTTTTTTCTAAGATATTTCCTTCCTGGTTCTGAATATTTTTCACTGCCATGCGCGAAAAATCATGCAAGATATTTGAATTACTGATAGTAATTGAAATTCAGATTATTAGTTTGAGATTATTAGCAATTAGTATATTTGTAAAGTGAATCCGGGTTACTGAAGTAGTGGTAATTGCAATGAAAATAATTAAATCGTGTTCGGGCCACAAACTTAAATATTGTCATTCTGAGCGTTATAAAATATTAATTTAGTATATACACTGCAACGATTTTTGAGAAATTTAAAACAATACCGTATATTATTATCCTATTTAAAAAAATGACGTAATTTTCATACTAAGTTGTCATACCATGATAAGTGAATAATGGTTTCCAGCTATTGTCGTAGATAATTGCAATGATTTAAAAAAAATATTTAATAAACTTCTGCTATATCTCATTATCTAAGAAATCAAATGAAAAAATGTTACAAACATAACAGGGAAAGAAGTGGTGGATTTGCTTTTAAGGAACAGTACTGTTTGCTTTTCTCTTAGTACTAGGAAAGTGAACCACCTACAATGTTTTCGCCGAATAGCCCTGGACTTACACGAGCACATAAAGATGCCACCTGACTAATGTTTGTCACCCGGTAAATTTATGTTATGCATCAAGTAGAGGGGAGTGTGAAAAAACGTTTGTATCAAGCGGACGTTTGAAAAATTGTCTAAGACATTAATATTGATTTTTTAGCCTCTAAAAAAAATAAATTATTCCCGTTGAACATATTCCACTCAAACAATGAAACTATATGTTTTTCGAATAAACTTAAATAAATGTATTGACAATGGTATTTAAAGTCTTATTCTCATGTATGCTTTTCATTAGAAATTGCTTTTTTCGTTAAGCTTTTCTGTTTGGTCATTAAAGAATGCATGACACTGGGTATTAGTTTAATTTTGAATATTGTAGTTTAATTTTATGTACAGTCGGCATTGACTAATTCCACTCACATTCTGTTCCTCAAGTCATACCAATTTTATTCATAATTGAAAAACGCGTTCAACGTAAGCATTGCTGATGGGAAGGCAAAATCCTTCTAACAATGTTGATAAGTCCTTTAAAATCTCGCATTGAAAATTTTAACCCATGCAATATTGGATGCTTCATTCTGAATATCATGGCGGAATTTACAACGCAAATGCTTTGGATGATGATGATGATTATCATCTTTATCATCATCATCCTGAATATCGAGTTTTTGATAACAGTTGTATTTTGTCGTGCAGGTTGACTTTATGAACAGCAACTTTCACTTCTCTTGCAGCTTACACAAATCTCAAAAGAAATCTCTTCACCTCTAAACCAAAATAGCTTCTGAAGGTGCCTGTAGTACGAGTAAATACAATGAAAATTTATTCTTTTGTTTCTTTTACTTTTTGTTAAGTTAGAAGAAAGATATAATACCAATATTTCTGTGAATTACATTTTATTTTCTTTTGAATGACTTCATCACTTGAATAGTGAAATAACCCGTAGATTATACGAGTAAATCAAGATTCCGGAGATTATACGTCAAACCCGAAGAGGTAGTTACTCTACCTCCACAGATTGCACTTTTTCCCATATGTGAAAGTGCCAAGATTTTCAGTTGTTTTGGCGTTAATTTTGAAAATCTTATTTCCACTGGGCCTGTTTATTTTGGAAAAAGGAAGTAATACATTTTTAAAACTAATTCTTTGAAGAATAATTTTTCAATGAAGTGTGCTAAAATTTTTTGTTTCACTATCATTATTCTGTGCTTAATTTTTCACAATTCTTATTCCCATACATCTAGAAATGTTTTATTGGTTAATTACTTAATCTTTTTGGGACCTTTAAACATTGTATAAATCTTTTGAAGTACATTAGCTACTACCGGTGAATACATTTTAAGGGAAAACTATTTCAGTGTAACAAAATATTTCGAAAATAATTTGAAAACTTTATTGTTTGATAATTTTAGCGATGTTTTTGTTTTGAAAAAGTAACATTATTGAAACAACTAGGCAAAATACAGACAGAATCCTCAAATAAAATATGTATATCTTTTGGGCATCCTTTTCGTGAATATTTTGTTTATTATATGTGATGCATTTAACATGTAAATTATACCATGGGCTCCTATTTCCTCACCGAAGTATTCCACTTATTGTTTGACTACAATGGCAGGTAAATAAAAGTGAAGACATTGTACGAGCATCGTACGATACCATTGAAAACAGACATCTTGTTGAGGAAAATTGTAATGATATATACAGTATAAAGCCGATCAGATGGCCGAGATCGCTAAGGCAGTAGTGCCGGAGTGGTTTCGGACCAGAAGATCGCGGGTTCGAGTCCCGCCTCGGGCATGGATGTATTTGTGTATGTCCGTATGTGTTGTCCTTTCACCCCCATTATCATCGTATCATCATTTCATCTTCCATACCCCCAGGGCTAACAACCGTGGGGGATAAAAATCGGATCCAGCTAAAATGTTGGTCCCCCCAAAGAATTGTTGCAAGCACCTGCCACCGCGATAATAAATAAAAACTGAGCCACGGTAAATGCAGGATGCTTGCTTGCATGGTCCTAGTCGGCCGATTAACGAAAAAAAAAATATACAGTATATGCTCAATCTGATTGATTGAGTGCTTAATCTGATTGATATTTTTAGTGATTCCGGGCACGGCAACTATCAGGGTACTTAGGCCCTTAAGTCCAGCGAATGTTTTGCTCGGGAGATGGTGGTGATCTTTCCCTCGTATAGCGAGATCTGGCTCCGACCTACCATCAGCTACCATCGGCGGAGTTTTCCCCAACCAGGTATCTCCCACCAGCGGGACAGCGCCTCAACAGGAACAAGCTCCAAGCCCCCTCCCGCCATGTGTGCTTGTGTAGTGCGTGTTAGTGTAAGAGTGTGTGTAAGGAAGAGGATAGGACAACGAAATTTGAATTGATGCCTTATTTTATGTGGCGAGACTTGGGCTATCAGACCCGATCTTCCACCTGACCACGCAAATTTTCCCACTAGCGGAGAAAGGATCGGGCGATGGGCGATGAAACAGGCGATTTGAATTTTGCTCAGAGGCTTCATTTAGGCTTGAAGATCTTTCACATGCAGTAAATCTAATAACATAAGAGAACCGGCTTTACTTCTCCTCCGAAGGAAGGCGTGTGACGGATATTTTCGTCCTTAAATATTTCACCCAGCTTCGATCGGGTTTGAGCCCGCGAATTTTGGTATAACAGTCCGATACGATAACCTTTATATCGCCGCCGCAGGAAGAGGTAGGAAAGATCGCGCGCGGTCCTTAGCGTGTTTGTTATGGTACTGCCCCGGCATACGCCTGGTGTTGATCGAATAAACCACGGAAATCTACAGAAAATCTACAGGAAATCTACATTTTTTCTTCAAAATGTATACGGATTTTCGCGTCATTTTGGCCGTGGTTTCCAAGATGCCCGGCCCACTGCGCTTCGACGGACAAGGTGCGCGGGCGAGCAAGCGACCGCAACCTAGCAGCTCGCGCGAAAGTTTGTGTGGTCCCAGCGTTCAGGGCGTGCATGAAAACGGTGCTCGGAATAAGCCGAGCGAACGGACTCGATGATATATACGCAGGTTTCGCGCGCGCTCAGCAGTCTCCCTTCCGCAGTCGGCGCTCTTTCTCGCGTTGCTGTGCAGGCCTGCCGCATGGGCAGCTGCGCGGGCGTGTAGCCTGCGGCGGGTGAGGTGCTCTCCCCTCCCTCGTGGTCGCCAACTACGGTCTCATCCCGGTGCAGCTTGCAAACTCCCGCTGCGATTGCCCGCTCTCGGCCTCTACTCGCGCACGCTGCTTTGTGCTCCTACCCACTCTCTCCTCTCGCGCTTTCTTCTCGCACCCGCCTCTCGCCATTTTCTCTCGCACTCTCCTCGCACATATTGCTCCCGCACTCTCCTTCACTGTTCTGTCATCCTCTCCTCCCGCACTCGTTTACGGTACCCTCCTCTTACTCTCCTCCTTCACCCCCTGCCCTGTCGCCCTCTCCTCCCGCACTCGTTTAGCGTACCCTCCTCTTACACTCCCCTCCTTCACCCTCCTATCGTACACTCCTCTTGCACCCGCCCTCTCCTCCCGCACTATTCTGCCGGACCCTCCTCAGCACCGTCTTCCCTCACTCTCTTCTCGCACTTCCACCCGCACTCTCCTGTCGTACCCTCCTCTTAGACTCCTCTTCACGCTCCTCTCGCACATTCATTCTTTACCCTCCTCTCGCCTTCTCCTCCCGCACTCTTCTGCATGACATTCCTCTAGCACCGCACTCTCTCACTCGCCTCTCGCACTTCCTACCGCACTCTCCTCCCACATATTGCTCCCGCACTCTCCTCCTTCACTCTCCTGTCGCCCTCTCCTCCAGCACTCTCCTGCCGGAACCTCCTCTAGCACCGTCCTCCCTCACCCTCCACTTGCCCTTCCCCCCGCACTCTCCTGCCGTACCATCCTCTCGCACTCTCGTCCTGCACTCTTCTCCCACACTCCTCCCGAACTCGCTCCTCGCTACCTAAGCCTTCTCCGCTTCCCGGATCTCTGCCATCTCCGCTCCTTTATGCCGAGTTCCCTTCCCATTACCCAACCCTTTGCTTCTTCCCTTACTCCCTCCGCATCCATTCCCGCACATCGATAATTGCCATCATTCCATTCAGATCGACACAACGCCACCGTTCGCTCCAGGTCTCCCACCAGAGTCGTTGCCATCAGTGGTACCGCAGGTGACCCCGCTGTGCATTCCCTCCCACCGCAAGGGGGCGGGGCGGGGTAGCTGGTGGACGCACGGCCTCGAGAGATCGTACGCCCCACGCCGTACGCCCCACGCCCTCCGTAGCTTCAAAGGAAGGTTTAGAATGCCGCCAACGTAGCAGCGTGACTGTCGCTTGGCGCTCGCGTGCGTGAGTCGTCGGGAATTCTTGGGCGTCCTGGATTTTTCGTATTCAATGTATTTTTAAATCGCGAGTTCGAGATCGGATCTCTACGGAAAATCTACTTCCTCGGAAGTCTTCTAAGGGTAAGGCATGTTTTTGGTTGAGTGGTATTTGATTCAACGACAATCGATTCTCTTCTTATACATCTGCACGCTCTTTCTGCTATTAGATTAGATTGGCCATATACCTAGCCTTTGTTGTCAAATAACCACTAAAAATTTGAGGTAACCAGTAAGTATTTAGAGCAAATAAACCTATAAAGTTCAATTAATGTCCACTATATTTTGGAAGGATCACGCAAAGGTCTTTAAATACAGATAATGGTCATCAAAAACTGCTACGACATGTTTGTCGACTATTCAAGACAATCTGCAACGCCTGTAACAATATGCCTGTAACAAGCAATATACATGACCTTCGAGATAAATGACCACCATCTCGTCAGTTTTTCCGTCTTTTTTCCGTGATACATTGAGCAAATGATGTTCCCTTGTTTTGTTCTTGTACATAAATATTCGCAAATTTGGTTGAGCTGCTTGTTGCTAGTTGTGGAAAAGGTAGAGCCGGTGGTGTGGGTTGTTATTTTGTAAACAATACTATTAAATCAAAATTGTAGTTCATTGTCCGATGCAAATCGGTTTTCTATAACTAGTTAGAAAACATTTCTTGCATTCACATGTAACCAACATAGATATTTTTGGAATTTTTATTCGTCTCTAAACTATATAAAATATTTGTGGATGGAATTCTGGAGCTCGGGAAACATGCGCTGATTTATGCTTTTCTCCCATACGTCACATATAAAGAATCTGCTGTTTTTTAACGAAAATAATATAATAATTAAAATTATTCCACCCAATTATGACATTGCGTTTCTTTCTTACCAAGGGAAGCTACCATGTTAAGCAATCGATCGCTTAAGGGACAGAGGTGTAAGTATGTCCTTAGATAATTCAGAATGGTACATTGAATATATTCTCGACCCACACTGATCGGACTGACGGACAACACGAGTTTTTCTGTCGAACAATCGCCACTTTGTGCTGTAGTATAATTGTTTGTCTTTTTGAGTTACGCAAGTAGATAGTAGCCGAATGTGTAAAAATACTTTTGTGAAGAGAACGAACCAATGCAAATGTGGATATTTTAATACGGTTAAATATTCACAGCATATATACTGTAAACACAGTCAACGATTCTTTCGCCGGAAACTGGCGTTGAAGGTACATTTTGTATTCGTGTATTTGGTCCACGCTGAGAATGGTAGATTGTTCGATTTTTTGCAAGTTTTCCTCGAGATTTTGCTGAGTATCTTCATTACGTCTCTAATGCGAATACAAATGGTATCTTTTTCACGCCCCGTCTTGAACAGCAGGCGCGGCCCTAAAAAACATGACAGATTGTATCAAAAGATAAACGTTTATTGCCATTTGATTTCACCGACGTCTTCTTCCAGAACCATTTCTTACTTTATAGACCGGAATATTTTGTTGAATACTATATCTGTTAAAATGGGAAGTGTCAGCTGCATTGGCGTATTGAAACTAACTCGACTACAAGGGTATGGAAATTTCGACGAAGCGCTTTAACTGAAATCCTTCTCCCTCTAAACAGTGGGCTTTCCAGATTCATTACGTACATAATTTGATTTATTTCGTCCAAAAACAGTAGAAACTGTATGTGATGTATGGGGAGAAAATCAACTGCGCATGTTTTCTGGAATGCCAGAACCACAGATTCCGTTTTGTTTTTTGAATTTTGAATTTTGCCGTATTGAGCATTATTGCCTTTCAAAGTTATGAGCGATAACTTTATACTGATATCAAGTTGTGCAATAACTTGCTGATCTTACCATTGGAAGGAGCATCTTAACATTATTTTAACAGCTTTGGAGATATCTGAATAGTTTTCAACCATGAAAGAAACAAATCTATTATGTTCAAAACTAATTAATAGTTAGGATGTTTAAGCCGAGGATGATTCAAGAAGGTAAAGCAAGTTCTTATAATGAAGTGCGAGATTCCTGGGAAGAGATAAATTGAGGTTTCGATATTGACTTGTGAAGAGACAGGTTTGACGGCGAACTTTATATCGCTCTTAGTAGATGTTATATTGTTAATTATTTTTGTATTTGTTCATTTGGTGTTGTATACCAGGGAATATTTATTTTCGTATTAGTTGAAGTCTCTGGAGATTCGCTTTAGTTGTACCCCTATACAAGGAGGTGTTACAGGTAAAAGACGAATTATATATTTAAAGAGTATTGTTGCCGTCAAGAGGTGTCTCTGAATTTTTATTAATAAATTGATGTAATTTTAACGAATTTATTTGCGATATATTTTGTGATATCTCACTTCACATTATTGTCGTACTAGGTACGTAGTAAAGAGAAGGCATTGTAATGCTGTGATTTTTCACATAAAAAACTTGTATTATGTGGCTCAAATATCATAAAGTGGATAAATCTTGTTCCTACGTGGAGTAAGTTATTTCCTGTATGGCGTATTGTAGTCAGCATCGACGTTTTATGGGTTCTTGATACAGAAAAATCGATTAACGGCAAAACGTCTGTCTGAACGCCCGTCTCTCCGTCCGTCCAACCTAAACGTGTGGTTGTGAGGTTTTCTCCCTCGTAATAGTTACTCTAGCGAGGTTCGTTCCCAACCTGGACGAGTTCTACGCTCCCGACTGGTCTGCCGCCATGTGTGGTAGTGTAGTGAATTTAAGTGTGTGTGTGTGTGTGTGTGTGTGTGTGTGTGTGTGTGTGTGTGTGTGTGTAAGGGGTGATGAAGGGACGCGGATGAGGAAGGAAAGACCTGACAGCCTAGAAGTCATGAACTCGAGCCGCGGAAGCCTACGTGTACATTTAGATCGCGCGACTTCCGTGAGCCGTTAGGTAAGGTAATTTACCGGCGTTCGCCTGCTATTAATTGATTGATAATTTTGTATCTGGGTGCGTCAACTCTGCTCATTAGTCTCGTAAATGTAGAGCTCGGTATATCCCCGGAGGTGACGGAGTATTGTCTCTGCTGAATAGTGAAATCTGGTGCGTGATGACGTACACGCCGGGTTTCCGGGTCTCCCTCACCCGACCGGTCACTAGACTTATCCTCCAGACAGTGGTTGAATTCCACCCGGCTATGTTGCTAGTGATGGATATGAGCCGTCGTCGGGAGTGGAACACTAGGAGTTCGTGGCTGATGTCGCTGCAGAGGCAACGGCAGTGACATCGCTGAGACATCGCAGTCATTTTTCTTCTTCTTCTTCTTCTTCTTCTTCTTCTTCTTCTTCTTCTTCTTCTACTTCTTCTTCCAGTTTGTACTGAAAGTATATTTCATTTACATTAATTTTTTGTTTGACTACGTTCTTTACGTCTTCTTTCGCCTTCTTCTTCTTTTCCTGTTCATGTATCCGAGGCATACACGGGGAAGGTTCCGTATTCGTCACTTGCGAACTGTTTTTCCATCTCTCTTTTAAGTGTTTCTGCCTCACTCTCCCTTCGTACTAACATTCTGAACAAGGAATCACTTTGTTCGTAACAACCTTGCTTTTATGTCACATCTCGGCCCTACACGATACACTCCCTACTTTCGCTCGCACACCCAGCCGCGCCCCGCCAGTCGCTTATCGCCCGTGCGTCGAATTCATTAGCAGACTCTCCCCTCCCCCGCAGGGCGCAGCGACTCCGTCGAGTTTACGCGGCCTCCACCAATTTATTGGGCGGCCGGCCTAATTTATAACTCCAGCGACCGCCTGATTGATTCGTTGAGCGACGGCTGAATTGCGGGACAAGCTGATTGATTAGCAGATTGATTAGAGTGGGGAGGGCGGTGGGGACGCGCGGGACCACGCGACGCGGCGGGACGTGGCGCGGGACGGGGGTGCCGCCGTCTCTCTCGGTGCCAGTCTTCTCCCTCAGGCTCTCTTTCCGCACGCGTGGGTGCTCCCGTGCTAGTGCTCGCCCGCTCCCCGAGCGGGATTGGGGCCTCGGCCCCACATACGGAAGGTGTGGCTGGGAACTGGCATCCACCCGGGTGCTCGGTTTCTCGGTATCACTCACATCGTTCGCAAAAGTGATCGCGGAGAGTCGGGTGGGGGTTCCGTGCCTCCCGGCTGACACAACGCGGATGGTTCGCAGTTGGGCTCCGGTTTGTTGTGGTAGTGCCAGACACGCGAATGAGGCGATACTTGTCTCGGCGCAAATGAGTGAAACGAAGTGACGTCGGTACTATTCGTAGACATTTTGGTATCGGATAATTTGTTGCTTTGAGCTGGCGAGGCAACCCCACCCATGCCATGGGTAGACGTCCTTCAAGAGCATTGCGTTCCGGCGTATCAGGATACCAGACCAACAGTGCGACCTTGGGTGAGGATAAAGACCATAAAACCATAGGGCGTAGGAGCCCTCCCTTGGGTCAGAAGCACCCTGGTAAATAACAGGCATTAGGGTAATAAATTGCAGGTATGTACTAAGACGGCGCAATTGACTTTGTTCTCAACTACTAAAGCGTCTGTTTCTAGCCTGCGTCTTCTGATGTACGAATCTCTCTCCTCTCTTCTCTCACTCTTCTCCTCTTTCCTCTCTTTTCTCTTCCTTCTTTCCCTTACTCTCTTCTCTTTTCTGTCTCTTCTGTTTCTCCTCTCCTCCCTCTCGCATCTCTCCCCTCACTTCACTCTCTCTTCTCTACCCTCTCTCCTCTCTACCTAGTAACTTCTTCTCTCCCCTTTCTCCTTTCTGTCCATTTTCTCATTTCTCTTCCCTTCTCCTCTCTATTCCTTTCTCTGTCTTCTCTTTCCCCTCTCTTCCCTTTTCCCCCTCTCGTCCCTTTCCCCTCTATCTTCTCTTTCTTCTCCCTCTCTCCTCTCTTTCGTCTCTCTCCTCTATTTCCTCCCTCTCACTCTACCCTCTCCCCTTCTCTCTTACCCCTCAGTCTTCTCTCTCACCCATCTCTCTTTTCTTCAGCATATCTACATTATTCTATATTTGTGTACTTTGACCTCTCCATTGTTGCCAAATAAAGTTTAACTTTTTTTCTGGAAACGGCGTAATTTTTGTCACTGCGTCCTGATTAACGTTGCCCTATATCTCCAACATTTCCATAGTTACTGTCATCGCCATCACAGCTTTATCCCTGTAATCGTCGTTTTCAAACATTCGGGGACCCTCACTACTAGCGTCTGTGCGCCAAGTCCCAGTTTCACCTCCGCCCCCGCGTTTCCCTCACTCCCCGTCGTCGTCGGCCGCGCGTCATCTGTGTTACCCTCCACCCCCTCGTCGGTCCCGCGCCGCGTCCCTGCGCACTGTTTCCTCTCCTCCTCCTCCTCCTCCTGCCCCTTCCCCGCCGCCGACAATGTCATAGTTCTCTTTCGCGCTGGCGCGCGCGTCGCCGGGGGTTGGCGCGCTGATTTACACGAGGCTCGGCGACCCGCAGATTTATCGGCGTGTGCTTTTTCGCTGCGTCCGGCCGGCCGACCATGGTGTCGCTGGGGGTGGGGTGGGGTGGTTAGGAGAGGGGGACGGACGCGGCGGGCGGCGAAACGGACGGCGCTGGAGTGCCGCCTGGCTCGGCTTCCGATGCTTCATTTTTGGACGCCGCGTTCACGCCGAACATATGCGGAGCATGAAATGTGTTGTAATCACACATTACGCTATAGAAAGATACGTTCACGAAGGCAGCGCGTCACCGTTCAGAGGTCGCTAAACTAACAAGGGAACCTCCAACATTTGCGTGTCGAAGTCGATTCCGAATTGTTATAACATTTGAAACTCGTGTGAAAAATTTCAGCTGCTGATACAAACGGGACACCTCTTTACATTATTAAATTCAATAAGTTTTCGTTTGGCGTACGGCTTGAAAAGATTGTAATCTTTGAGATATCACTGAAGCACGACACACTGAGAGCCCTCGGTGGCTTGTTAGCTTGCTCTGTTTCCACAGCGCAACCCAAGGTTCGATTCCCGGTCGGGGAAGAATTAGTTGTGTGCTTTCCTTGCAATGTGCCAGTATCTATTGCTGTGTGACGATGAGAAAGCTCACTTTCTCAGTTTCAGATGACCAAAATGCAGCGTAGGGAAGGCTATGTGCAAACCACACGAACCCAGTAACCCATGACCGCAAGGCCGTGACCGCTGGCAAGGCTCGTGAAGAGCTGCTGTGTACATTCATACATACGACACGCTGAAGAGCAACTAATTCAAAGGCTCCGAGTAGCGGAAGGACTGAGAATGAATCAAAGAATAAATATGTATCAGAATCACTTGGTGATTTTTAAGTACAACTAAGAATATAATTTGGAAAGTTATTGATATATTATACTTCAACTTTACGTAAAAGAGTCGATCTAACTCTTTTATATTAATTTGTGGCACTAATAAAATAAATAAAAATTATGAAAAAATATATTTCAGACTTGCTTACAAAATCATCTACACACAGATATACATATATTGCGGTGTTTGATATGTACTACTGCTACTATAATAATAATAACAATAATAATAATATAATAATTCTGATAATTCAATTATTATATAGTATTTAATAATGGGGAGAAAACAATACAGTTCGAGGGAAATACATTTCCTATGGAAGAATAATATAATTAGAATGTTTCAAATATAATCTAACAATCTTATAATTAAATAAGAATAAATATTACAAAATGCATAAAATATTCGACATGTGAAGAGTCGGTGTTGTTCGGCATTCTGGTATTCTGGTGACCTTAACTAGTAAAATGATATAATATCCTGTATACCGGAATACGACCTTAGAATTTACCGCTGTCAAGTTTCTTTATGAGACTGCATGTACTTCCTTCATTCGATGACCGCAGCTAGTGTACTGATATATGATATGTTCTTCCCCCACATACTAAGAAAAATCTAATAAAATATCCATAGCAGGTGAAGAGAAGTTGAAGAACCCAAAGACCGGATAATTACGTTAATCCGGTTCTATTTTGAAGGGAACTGGACCCTACTATTTGCGAGTTGCAAGATTGTGTAAATTTTCCTTTAATAAAATGCATCTGGTGCAAAAGGGTTTAATGTATTCCACATCCCCCAAAATTCACACATATATAATATTTATAATGAATAAAATATTACAATATTAGTTTATTGTTGCACTAACTTATTTTTTTATGAGTAAACATTCACAGAGCACAATGTGTCATAATACTATATCCTGCATTCAGAATACAATTACTATTGAGTACATGATATGTTTATTTCATCTTCACCTGCAGAACGTCGAACAAGAAAACAAAAATACTTTTTTAACATTACTATTCTCTGACGTTTCTATTATACTAATAATTCTTACAACTGATAGGCATGACATGGAACGCTCAGAAGCGAATGAAAATGCGCATAAAATATAAACCGATCATCCCAGCAACAATGATAAACTGAGTAATTCCCATGCAAAATGCATCTATTGTCTTCTGGCGCATTTGAACAGCAGTATGTTGCGCCGACACTAATAAATACTTACTTTAGTTGTGAGTATAGATGTAGTAGATGGCCATCTTTAGTTGTGTTTGATTATGGGTTAGAGCAAGCAGGTGCAAGATAACTAGCTAACTAGAGTTCGCGGAAACTGCTTTCTGAGCAACTGGCGCGAGATTTCAAAGTGAATGTACAACTTGCACGGCGAGGGCGGTACGCCACAAGACAGTCTTTTAGAGACGTCAATTGACAGATATTGCTCCAAATTTAGCTATATTAATTTCCATTTTCTCTTCTAAAGCAAAGCAATGATTCACAAAAATAAAATAAAACACCAGACAGATTTAATATTGACAATAGAGAGGACAACTAAACATTTTGAGTCGAAAATATCTTGATTTGGTAATCGTGTTTACCAAAGAGTGCAATAATTGCATTAACGTCCTTCGTTCAGGATAGAGGGTTTAACAGACAGTGGTTCTTCTGTTAAAAGAGCTGTCCTCCGGCAAGCGAGAATTGTTAATTGATAGGCAATTGTAAATTTATTGCACATTATTGCTACATATTACAATCTGAATCATTTAGTATACATAGTACAAAACATAAACAAGGAAGGAAATACTGATTCAACTACATTCCTGCCCTATAAAACATTTTTACTTAAGGCAAAATTTAAAAATTACAAAAATTATTACATTACAGGTTGTGTAGCAAAAATATGGAACCCTATAAGTACATTCAAAGTAAATGAAATTGCAAGTTAATATTAGATTATATGACTAGCGGAAGATGAGATCGAGCTCATTTCAAGAGTGCAGTCACAATTATAAACTTTAAAACTTTATGTACCTTATGGATCTTCAGTTCACTATTGGCATCTGCAATTGCGTGGATTAGGAGAGTAAAATGTAGCAACTTAGTCACAACATTAAAATACCTGAGATTGTGAACTATTATATCGGTATTTTGTTTAATCGTGTTAATGCTGCGTTTTTAATTCCGCTTTATTTGTTGAAAATCCTTAAATGTTACCCTCGGGATTGAAAATTGTATTCATGATCATGTACCCTACACTCCCAGCTAGCTAGTGTTAAATACGTGCTAAAACTCTTGATATTTTTTGAGATCATAGGATAGTGTCACTGAAACAGTATTGACGAATATGCTGACCTCTCAAAATATTTATAATTTTTTCCGAGCCCATTGTTAGTGTTAGGGATTAATACACCAACGTCAGTTCGAATACCAACAGCTAACACCCATATATGATACATATGACATATATACTAATGAAAAATATTTCCAGAGGTGACGTACACAAATTCAGAAATATTATGATTCAGCAACTAAGAAAATCCTTAAAAACAAGACAGATTACATTTGAAATAAATTAACGTGTAAGCTTCCCGCCTTCCGCAACAAAATCATTGAATTTGATTTGTAGTTGTTCACCTTTTTGTCCAGAATGCATCTCCATTAACGAAAATTCGTATACGATTATTCTACAGTGTGTGCAAATGAAAAGAGTGCAAGGTTAACGTTCAGATCTCTCAATGCCACTGTTTAATTCCTGATGGAAACCATTTTCTCTCAGTGTCAGCTTTTAGGTAAATGTAGCTATCAGTGAACCTGCCTCACTTAATTTTGATTTCTTCTCAGAGTCAGATTGAGATAAATATCTGTCTCTGCACCATGGTGGATACACTCTTAAGTAGCATTCGTTGATTTTAAAGACTACGAACTACGTTGTGAAAATCTAGGGTAACTTATAATTAGTAACTTGAGTGCACACGTAAAGTTTTTTGCTTGAAATACAAGTAATAAATATATTTTTCGATGCGTTTGTGAGTAGCGTTTGAATATGCTGCTGTTTAACACCCCCAATATTTAATGAATAAGACTCTTTTTAAGAAATAAAAAAGGGGAATTGTACGAATAAGGTTAGAGATGTGATATACAAAATGGTAAAAATGTAGTAAGGCGATCATTATTTTTGTATTCGATGACTGATAATTATTTAATCCGGCTACAAACTTTTTACAGAGACTTTTTCTCGGCTTCCTTATACTGTTACCACGCCCGGCCCTGAACGGAATTGCTCTTCATTTCCATATTAAACTCAATCACGGTCCAGGGTGCAAGATACTGATCAGTAGGTATTTCAAAGTCAAATTTTGAAATACCGTTAAATGTGACGACCACTTAAGAAGAGATTTATGTTTCTTATCTGGCGCAATAATCTTATAAACTAACAACTTATTTTGCTAAATTTAGGAACTTCCAGTAATTAGAGCGACGATATTAATGTATTTATAAATGCAAATATTTTGGTAAAGTTCAAATCAGTCTGATCAAAGCTATTACATACCGTATTAGGTATTGAAGTGAAAACTGGTTGTAACCAACTTTTAAAATCTCAGCGAGTACAAGAAGTAATACAGAATTCTAGAATACTAATTGAGTAGATCTCTAGTGATACAATTCAATCCTATTAAATGTAACATTTTATTTTCTCACCAAATACGTACTTACGTAGTATGCGAAAGTATAGTAATGCTAATGTATGCTTTCCCTGCTGGAAAAGTGCCGATTTTTCGTCACAAATAGTGATATTGTGGCGATCCGTTTTTTAAAAGTGGACCAATCTTGTGTATGTAGTAAAATATTTCCTCTAACACGCTGTGTATCCAGATTCCACGTTTTGTGGATCCTTAATATGAAAACTAATGCCTGAACAGATCGAGAGGTTTTCTCCATAATTGATATTTCCCCATCGAATGTGCGGAACTCGATTGATTAACTGGTGATTCCAGGCGTGTAAACGACATTATTCCTGTTAGTGTAGTGAATGCTGGCAAAATCTGGCGCCAACATACCTGTTGGCTTGCTCTCCCCAACCAGGCATCTCCCATCATCCGGGACAAGCTCTCACGGCGGTTTCACCAAATACTTTTTAAGTTTGACTTCCTAAAGTCATACTTTATTATTAGACGCGTTATAAGTCGTGCTTTGTTGTTCGTTGTTTCACCACACTCATTGAAGCAATGCTACGTGAAGTATAGCTTAAATGCATCCGAGAGTTAGCTGGCAATGCTGGACCCTGATGTATAAGCCAGTGACCGCAATCACCTTTTTTTGTCCTGCTTTGTATTCTGGTGAAAAGAGATTATGTTTAGTAATTTTTCATAATGGGGAAATGAGAGATTCATAATTGTGAAATTTCCATCGTCGGAGCAATAAGTGCTCAGCGAATGTATGAGCGAGAGTATATACATTTCTGTTATAGAAAATAAAGTTACAAATTGAGTAACAAACCGACAAAAAAATAACTAGGAACATTGAACGCGCTTTTAAAGCAACAAGCTACAAGTTGAAATATAACAAACATTATAAATTTGTGGAGAGGATTAGGTTTAAGTGACTAAGGAAATGCAAGAAAAATTACTGAATGTAAAACTTGAGTTTTGAAGGTAGTTACGGGACCATGAAATCATAACTTACAAAACACTTGTTGTTACCTAACATTTTTACTTGCAAGGCATTTCTGAACCAAAATATTAAAATGTTTATTTCGTTAATAATTAACTATGGAGTAAACTCGGAAATTCCAGTCCAATTTTCAAATAGTTCCAAAACATGTAGTATTGTCTTCTTGAATAAGTGATATCGAGTGTCAAAATCCCTTTCATCCAGCTTTTCGAAATATTCGGACCGTTCAAGGATCCACCTCGGCCTACAAGAAAGCTTCTCAAAGCTTTCGTCTTCACAATTGTCGCAGCTATATCACTATCTCCACAATATGGTAGCAATTTTAACTGCTTTTGCGACATAAAGTACGACTTAAAATCTAAAGTGCAGGTGAGATATGTGCTTAAATTTAAGACGAATTATTTATGATTTATTATTTATTAATTAAGATTAATTTATTTAATTTACTTTAAAGGGTATAGTGAAATGCTAACATCTATGAGTCTACCTTAAAATTCTTAAGACGATCTTAAAATTTTAAGTAATGGTAAACTCACGACTGGTCTACCGGCGTCTGTGGTATTGTAGTGCATGTAAGTGGGTGTAAGGGGTGAAGATAGAACAAGGAAGAGAAAGGATGGATTGCACACGGTCCGTGGTCCGTTTGTTAGGATAGAATTCCCCTACAGACGGCACATGATTTCGATCTAGCTGTATAACTAGTGTCGAAAATCCTGTCACCGTTGGGACTCGAATACTACGCCCTTTCGGTCATAGCAAATGCGGCCACCGGCGGCGATGGTGTAACGGTTAGCGTTTCGGACTGTTGTACTCAAGTTGGCGGGTTCAAACCCGATCGAAGCCGTGGATTTTTAAGGGCGAAGAAATCCTTCGTACGCCTTCCTTCGGAGGGGAAGTAAAGCCGGCTGTCCCATGTTAGTAGATTTACTTGCATGTAAAAGATCCTCAAGCCTAAATGACGCCTCTGAGATAAATTCAAAATAGCCTGTTTCTCGCCCAAGAAATACCTCCTTTCTCTGCTAGTTGGTGAAAGGAGCGTAGCGAAATTTGCGTGGTCAGACGGAAGAGCAGGCCCAATGGCCTGAGTCTCGCCACGTAAAATAAGGCATTAATTCAATTCAATTCAATTCAAATGCAGTGACCTTCATGCACTGAGCCACCTAAACCGGTCCGAACTCGAGGCCTTGCGAATTCAAAACGGATTTTTAAACAATGAAGTCTATTGTTCAAAGACAGATTCTTGAATATTGTAACCGAACCGATTACCTGTGGAACCGGTTGGCGACCCTGCCACTAGCTCAGATCGGTGATGGAAGGAACTGTTATGCAGTACAATAGAAACACAAAATAAATAAACACTTGTTCACTGGTAAAATGGTTCAATTTATTTCTGGGCAAGAATGATAATAATAAAAAAAAATGCGCCAGTGAAATTACAATTATAAACTAACAATGGAAAAAATTGAAGAGATCGATTAAAAAAGAAAGGAAAGAACATTAGGCGTTAGTAATCAGTAAAGCTTATGACTAGGAAGAAAATCAACTTGTTACAACTAATATTTACATGAGTTACAGGATGATAATTTAACGTGCCCGAGCGCGACACTGCATTACATAAGTCTTGGGGTTGAATGACCCTCGGGTTATTCAGCCCTGTAGAATTCTTTGTGTGCCCGGGCGGGCCCTCTGGCGTCTGGAAGGGGGGCGGCGGCCTTGGGCAAGGACGCGACCGCGGCAGTCCCCTCACACCCTCTCGGCGCGTGCGTCAGCTGGGCGACCCTCTGGTTATTATGCCACCACTGGCAGCGATGTCTGGGCGAACTGGCAGCGATGTCTGGGCGACTGGAAGTGCTTGAAGATCGCCGGGATTTTTCTCCCGACCTCAGGCGCGGAGTAAACAACCATGCGTTCTTCTGATTATTATGACAGTCTTTTACAAGTCCGGTTTCAGAAAATTAAGAAATCCGTCACGAATAATTCAAGAACACGAATTATCAAACTCCAGAGAAGTTCCTCTATTTACTACAGTCTGCTCAATGCTCGAACTGGTACCGAAAAAATTCTAAGTCCGGTAGAGGTGAACTTGCCTCTAACCGAAAAATATTCCCCCCAAGAGAAACTTCTGCCCCGATTGTCCTGTCTAGACTTCAAATCCCTTCTGCCGTTCTCTCCGTCGAAATCGCACCAGGTTAACTCTTCCCCCCACCCCAATTTCTTATGTGTCCTAGTTCCCTTTGATAGCAGTGTCGCTATTGGTCAAAAGTTGTTGCGTAGTGAAATATTTTAACCCAATCGCAGCGTGAGAAGCGAAGGAAACTTCCACTCTTTGTGCGTGCTGCGAGCATGCGGGGTTGTTCTCGAACCTTCTAGAACTCTGGCCCTTGCTTGCGTAGGGGGGGCGCGTTCGATGACAGAAGTATCGCTCTGGGCTCCCCCGAAAGTGAACGGTCTCGAAATCTGCAGCTGGCCGCGCACACATGCACAGTATCTGTCGACGGTAGTCCTCTAGATGGCTCGCTTAATGGGCAGGAGGCGGTAATAGCCTGCCGCGACAAGTGAGACTACGCGTGCATTGCAATCCGTTTAAACTCTCGGTAGAATTCTGGGTGGTCGAGTTCGTTATATTTAATTTTTCTAGCATGATGACATCTGGATCGCTACATTAGCCTTCCCCTCTGACTAAAGAAAAAATTGGAGTTAGAGGAATTAAATTTCGAAAAATGAGAATTTTTTTTGTTTAAGTAAAAATTAAGAAAAAATAGCGATACCAGAAGTTAATGCTTTTACTCGTTATTCTAGTAAAATCTAATTCACCATTGTAAGTTAAAAATAAAAAAGTGATTTCTAATTAAATCTAATAAAGTACAAAAAATAATTGAAAAACTCAGTAAAATTAAAAAATTTAGGAAAAGAGAGAAACGTTTGGTAAAACCAGGGTGGTTTCGGATTCCGCCTGTTTTCCCCAGAAGCACAAAATCTGTGGAGGAATCCACGGGAATCTCACATCTAATACGCCTAGCGAACGCACCGTAGGATTATTTCCCTTTTCATTCTTTATTCCCTCTTTTAATAACCGTTGTAGATTTTGGTCAATTTCTTTCTTCAGTTTTTCTTCCCTCTCTCTAATGTTTTCCCCATCAATAGCGCCTAATTTCCCAAATTTCTCATGAATCTGGCTAACTTCCGTGTCAAGTTTAGATTCGATTTGAGTAAATTTACCATTTATCTCTGTCCTAACCTCGACAATCTTTCCGGTGACTGATTCGCAGCATGCCTCTACTTTATTGTCACATGCCTGGAGCTTCTGTTTAATTTCTGTTTGAATATTCCCTAGACGCGAATTTATTTCAGTTTTCGAACTCTGTAATTCTTTACCTAGATTTCCCACGCTATTCTCAATTTCCCCGCATCTACCCTCGAGCTGGTTCTGCAATGTCCCAATCTCGCAATTAAATTTTGCCTCTAACCTTTCAAATTTTTCAGCATGGTCAGCCAAGCAGCTGTCCAGCCGGTCGAATCTCTGCGAATGTTTCTCGTTAATCTCCGAAATTTGTTCTGAGAGGGTTTTCTGATTTTCTGACATTTTCATAAGTTTATCATTATTTTCTAACATTTGGGTCGTGAAGGATTCTTGATTTTCTGACATTTTCATGAGTTTATCATTATTTTCTGAAATTAATTTCATAAGTTTGTCGTTACTTTCAGATTGTTTTTTGTCATTGTCTAAATTCTGTTTCACGAAGGTTTCCTTATTTTCTAACACTTGTTTCATGAGTTTTTGCAAGAAGTCATTAATGTTGGTCTCGGGCGGTGATTGTTCCCCTGAACTCCCCTCTTCTGCCACATCGATACCCGATTCGTCTAGCATTTTGGATGTTTTGAATAAATTGCGCACACGATTACACCACACGAGGCACAACACAATAGCACTCACAAACAAAATACAACAATAAAGCAAATCATTACCAGTCAACAAGTTGTTTCTCTCGTAACAATATCCTTCCATCCATTTATAACAAAATTTTGGTTAAATTTAATTTTAAAATTTGGGCGTGAAAAAACCTCAATTATTCGGCTGTCGGGCCCCACGTTGGATAGCGCCAATTGTAACCGAACCGATTACCTGTGGAACCGGTTGGCGACCCTGCCACTAGCTCAGATCGGTGATGGAAGGAACTGTTATGCAGTACAATAGAAACACAAAATAAATAAACACTTGTTCACTGGTAAAATGGTTCAATTTATTTCTGGGCAAGAATGATAATAATAAAAAAAATGCGCCAGTGAAATTACAATTATAAACTAACAATGGAAAAAATTGAAGAGATCGATTAAAAAAGAAAGGAAAGAACATTAGGCGTTAGTAATCAGTAAAGCTTATGACTAGGAAGAAAATCAACTTGTTACAACTAATATTTACATGAGTTACAGGATGATAATTTAACGTGCCCGAGCGCGACACTGCATTACATAAGTCTTGGGGTTGAATGACCCTCGGGTTATTCAGCCCTGTAGAATTCTTTGTGTGCCCGGGCGGGCCCTCTGGCGTCTGGAAGGGGGGCGGCGGCCTTGGGCAAGGACGCGACCGCGGCAGTCCCCTCACACCCTCTCGGCGCGTGCGTCAGCTGGGCGACCCTCTGGTTATTATGCCACCACTGGCAGCGATGTCTGGGCGAACTGGCAGCGATGTCTGGGCGACTGGAAGTGCTTGAAGATCGCCGGGATTTTTCTCCCGACCTCAGGCGCGGAGTAAACAACCATGCGTTCTTCTGATTATTATGACAGTCTTTTACAAGTCCGGTTTCAGAAAATTAAGAAATCCGTCACGAATAATTCAAGAACACGAATTATCAAACTCCAGAGAAGTTCCTCTATTTACTACAGTCTGCTCAATGCTCGAACTGGTACCGAAAAAATTCTAAGTCCGGTAGAGGTGAACTTGCCTCTAACCGAATAATATTCCCCCCAAGAGAAACTTCTGCCCCGACTGTCCTGTCTAGACTTCAAATCCCTTCTGCCGTTCTCTCCGTCGAAATCGCACCAGGTTAACTCTTCCCCCCACCCCAATTTCTTATGTGTCCTAGTTCCCTTTGATAGCAGTGTCGCTATTGGTCAAAAGTTGTTGCGTAGTGAAATATTTTAACCCAATCGCAGCGTGAGAAGCGAAGGAAACTTCCACTCTTTGTGCGTGCTGCGAGCATGCGGGGTTGTTCTCGAACCTTCTAGAACTCTGGCCCTTGCTTGCGTAGGGGGGGGGCGCGTTCGATGACAGAAGTATCGCTCTGGGCTCCCCCGAAAGTGAACGGTCTCGAAATCTGCAGCTGGCCGCGCACACATGCACAGTATCTGTCGACGGTAGTCCTCTAGATGGCTCGCTTAATGGGCAGGAGGCGGTAATAGCCTGCCGCGACAAGTGAGACTACGCGTGCATTGCAATCCGTTTAAACTCTCGGTAGAATTCTGGGTGGTCGAGTTCGTTATATTTAATTTTTCTAGCATGATGACATCTGGATCGCTACAATATGTTCATTTACAATTATTCGAAAATATGTATAGTTTTCGCGTAATTTTAGGTCAAATATACGCAATTTTCAGAAAATTATTTTGTCAAAAGCGACTTAAAATGTTCTCCTCGAATGGAGCATTAAACGGTTTTCTCGCAATTACATCTGTTCTAAGTAATTAGATCTTTAAATAAGGCCATATACAACATTCAGGAAGAAACCAAGTTATTTTGGGAACATTTTGCCCGAAGTAAAGGCAATTTGTAAGAAAATGTTTTTCCTAAAAAACTGCTCCTTATTGTTTCTTTAATTTTTTCCCCTTTGGTAGAGCAAAGGATACTTCAAAATGGCGTAGGGCACTTTTTCGTTGAACTTTTTGAAATTCCGAAAATTCCAAAAGTTATAAATAATGAGAAAAAGTATTGCTATTCAGCACCTTTAGTTTCTATAAAACACATGTAAATATTTCCTTTTTCAGTTATTACTGGCCTAAGCGGCCAACGATCAGACACATGTAGATTAATCTTATTTAGCGGTAACCTCGAAAGAGTTTTAATTTAGAAGATTAAATAAGTTTTGACGAAAATTTATTATTATAAGCGAAAAAGGGGTGATGATTGTTGTTGGTTTAATACATTCTTGCGACGGGACGCTTTGTCAGATTATTTCGAACAGCGACGTCCCTAGTAGCTTATCGCGCAGGAAATTAATATCTGTTTCAGGTAAAAGATGATTTTAATTCATATTTAATAAAAAATCAATGCATTTGCCTTGCTCATTTCCCAGCATTGTTATGGTGTGCCAACTCGTGCTTCCATTCTGTATCTGATGAGGATTCGCGGAGCACGACGCGTGAACGAAACAGATCAAAGGTTAGTCGGGAACTTCGTCAGACGGCCTGCTGTCAAGTTTCTATAGAATGTGGGTTACATCTGCAAGCATAGTTGGATTGTTCGATTCGATCTAAAGTGTGTTGCGGGAGTAAAAGAAGGAGTGATAAGTCAAGGATTTGTTTGCTATTAACTAAAATTTATCAAATTATCCGAATTACCATGTTTAAAATGTGTTTAGCATTTATAATAATTAAAAATTATGAAGAGGACTTACTTAATTTCTTATTAATTAGCATAATTGGATTTCATTTACGCTTCTAGTAACCTTGATTAAGTAGCTACGTTTAGTAACGACCAATTTTTATCGGAAACATTAGTAACTCCCTACGCCAGGTTTCAAATACATTTTATGTTTTGGATGAAAAATGAAGGATCCCAAACAAGGCGGGAACTGGGACAAATTGTCCCAGCTGTCCCCTTTCTGATCATCATTGAACGAACCACTCATTGCTGACGCTGCCTCCATTTCGACGCCGCTACGACAGACTCCGCAGGCGCCACGGCGACCGCCGCCGCCGCCGCCGCCGCCGCCGCCGCCTTCGAGCGAATTAAGTGGGTCAATTGTCACCCTCGTCTTGACGCAAAGAGGCGCGGGACGTTTGCGCCCTAATGGTTATAAATGTCGAACAGATGACCGGGATATGCAAATGGTATATGGAAGCAAGCAAGCGAGCGAGCGGGCAGCCGTGCCGGGTCTGTTGGTGTCTAGCACGACTACTGCCCCCCCCTACCCGCCATAGACTGCCATCGACAGGGTGGAGGGGGGTCAAAGGCGCATCGCCTCGCGCCGGTTTTGTGAATGGAGGAATGAATCATCGTTTGCTTGAGAGGGGCGCGCAGGTTTTAGTGGGAGTGCGGTCAGACGGGCTGAGGGATGGGCGGGGCGGGGGCGGGTGGAGTGGTTGGGGGGGAGAGGGACGGCGGGAAGGCGGGCGACGACGGCCAAAGGCGGGTGGTGGGCGCCGGCTACGAATCAACTCGATGATTTATCGAGTGAGGAAGCTGCGGAGAGAAACGCGGAGGCGAAAGTTCGCGCGGAGTGGATGGTGTGGAGTTGGAGAATGGAATTGGAGACGTGTGGTCGGTACAGGCGATGACATCAATGGCTGCGTTTGCATTACTTGCTGCGATCCGACGATTTTCGTTCTTTGGCTAAAGTGGGTAGCTAATCACAGAGGATTTCGTATCTCAAAATCGGTGTTGAGGGACATTTCTGAGTGCTGCTTCTTGTGATGGCGGCAGCACACTGCGAATGAAGAGGAACACTTTTTCTCGACCTTATTCATCCTGAAATTTTTATTAGGTTTAGAGAGAAAAAATATATGAATTAGTAAGATAAATTGTCTTGTGAAAATTCTTTCCAAAACATATTTGACTTGTATAATGAGTTACTTAAACCGAATTCATTTCCCGATTGTATGCGTGAATTTAATTTATTATCTTTAAATTAATATCCATATAACAATATGTGTTCCATCACGGAGCGAATCTCTGGAAAAGCAATAGCTCTGCATGTGACCCGTTTCTTTGTTTGAACGAATTACAATTACTTAGTGTCTTTGATCAGTACTAATGTATCTTCATAAAGTACAAAGTTCATTCAAATCACTAATAACAACCTTATCACATTGTATATTGTTGGTTTTTGGTTGATTTTTGACTATTATTATTGTTATTATTATTATTGTTATTATTATTGTTATTATTGTTATTGTTATTATTGTTATTATTATTATTGTTGTTATCGATATTATTATTATTGTTATTATTAATTTTGTTATTATTATTGTTATTATTATTATTGTTGTTGTTGTTGTTAAATTAAAGCGTCAATTTATGTTTTAATTTCACATACTGCGCAAAATCATTATTAATGTGGAACGGCCAAATTTGTGTACAAATCAGTTGAGCTGGGAATCACACCAATGAATACACACCACTCACCTGAGCCACTTTACTGCACGTTTTGCAAAGCACGCTCTTGTAAACGTAATATTTACTTTCAATTACGAGAAGTATATCTTGTTTTCTAACTGGCATATCGTATTCTCATTTCATATTTTTACCACTTCTTGCAGTTAATTGAAGTTTGAAGGAGGCCCGAGAAAATGCTTCTTTAAAAACATCCCAAAATAGTATTTCCCGGAACAATAAATTCCTCATTTTCCTCAAGAGGCAGGGCGAAAAGTCTGTGACGAAACATCGCATCTCTTTCTTCAGGAACAAATCTCGTGAAGGAGCTCACGGAAAGTTAAGAGACAACTAGAAGTCGACTCTTTGAGAAGCTCGAGAAAACGGTTCTTGGCTTCAGGGCTGCAAAAAAACTGCAGTGAGTCCAAATGCGCCCTTGGCTTTTAAAATGTCGAACGTATTTACGATATGGTACTATCAATCTGAACTGAATACCTTTGCTTAATTATGTTTTTCTTCGTCTGCAACTGAAACCTCGTAGGCTGGGAGGTCCTAGGATCGAATTCCATTGGTGGCGTAGTTTGACACCCGCTTATTGAGACACACAATGTCCCTGCCTGGACGGGAATTCTAGATCCAGCAGTTCCGATAGCTCGATTCGAAGTTACGTACTCAATCAGTGGTTTCATCATGTTATTTTCTTGAAATATTTTAAGTAATGAAAACTTATTTGATTTATTTTTATTTTTACTTGATACGCTTATTGTCGTTGCCGTATGAATGTGAATGAAGGAAAACGTTATCTGATTGTTGAAGGGCGAATGACGACTTGACATACGTTAGAAGCTCCCGTGTCATATTATATAAATATTATAACTTTTCTTGAGTAAGTTATTAAAATCTGTAATATTTGAAGTTTTGAGCTGTCCATATGATTTGTTGTGCATTTGGCAAAACAGAGCGTTTTGACTGCATCTTCCAGGAATTTATTCTAGTATATTATTTAGAATTTCGTTTCGTTAGTTGGCGCTGTATTTTTCCAGACTGGACCAGCAAAAACCAGTGAGTGTCTAATTGATTTAAACCAGGCACGACAAACTGCGGCCGCGCGAGCTACTTGGCCGCCCGTGAAATCCGCCGCTCCTGCGAGCGCGAACGACTTCCCTGACCCTGCTCTCATTCCTCCTCAAAACCTTTTTTTTTTTTAAATTTATTTCTTCTCGTTCGACCAAAGGTCTTTCGAGGGGTTTCGGTTTTACATACTGACATTTTGGGATTTGGGCATTCCTGACAAATTGAGATTAGATACTCTGGCTCATTTGATTTGTTTGCTTCTAGAAGTTGCTGGGATTTATTTTTGATTTTTTTTGGGGGGAGGGGGTAAGCAGTTAGGATTGCTCGAGCAATAGGAAAGGAACGTGAAAGATTCTATTTAGATACGGGAAGAAATTATTGGTTTAGGGAGGTTTAAGCATGTCTTTGGGAAATTTGGATTTGATTCGACTTGGGATGTTTGCTGTTCGACCTAGGTGAAATTTCAGAGCGGACTGAGATGAGGGAAGGGAAGAATAGAAGTTATTTGCTACTTTTTTAATGTGTTCATGCACTGTTTCCATTTGGAGTTCTCTATGAATTTGGTGGTTAGGTATAAACCATGGAGCTTTAATTGACTTTCTGAGGACTTTATTTTGGACAATTTGCATTTTTTGTATGGTGGTGGGAGCAGCGTTTCCCCACACCGGGCAAGCATAAGTTAGTGTGGGTAGAATAATAGATTTATATAAAAGAATCTGGCATTTGGTATTGAGTGTTGAATGTTGATTTATAAGAGGGTATAGTTTTAATATCTTGGTATTGGATTTGTTGATGCTTGAATATGAGGTTTCCAGGAAAGTTTCTTGTCTAACAAAACTCCAAGATACTTTATTGGTTCATTTTTCCAAGGTATTTCGTTGTCATCTATTTTCAGATTAGAAGGGTATTGAGGTCTCCTAAGAGTAAATATCTTAGTCTGACATTTTTGAGAATTGATTGCGATTCTCCATTTTTTGTCCATTGCATTAGGTTGTTAAGATTATTCTGAACTCTATTGTATGCTAGGTTAATATCTGAGCTTGCTGAAAACAGTGCCGTATCGTCGGCAAAAAGGGCAGTTTCCACGTTGTGATACTTGGGTATGTCACTCATGAAGATATTGAATAAAATAGGTGAGAGGACTGAGCCCTGTGGAACTCCGGCTGTGATATTACGAAGTGTAGAAAAGGAGTGATTAATTTTGACCTTAAATTTTCTATTAGTGATAAAGCCTTTAATAATATTCTGAATATACTCAGGGACTCCAAGTTGTCTTATTTTAAATAACAGACCGGTATGCCAAACTCTGTCATACGCTTGTGCAATATCCAGAAATGCAGCTAAAGTATGTTTTTTCTCTTGGAAGCTCTGTGCAATGTACTCAGTAAGCCTTAGCAGCTGGTGTGTGCAGGAGTGGTTTGCTCTGAAACCAAATTGAATATCTGGTATTGCATCCGTGTCTCTCAGGTACTTGTTAAGTCTCTTTAGTAGAAGTCTTTCAAAAATCTTGGAAATTGAGGGAAGGAGACTTATTGGTCTGTAATGTTCTGGGCGTCGAGGGTCTTTTCCTGGCTTGCGAAAAGGAAGAACAATTGCAGTCTTCCAGGCAATAGGGAAGTAATTAAAACGTAAGATGGCATTAAATATTGCAGTTAGTCCTGCTACAGAGTTATTATTGAGATTTTTGAGCATCTTATTACTGATTCCATCAATACCGGGTGATTTTCGTTGTTTTAAATGTTTAATGATATTGGCTGTTTCAGACGGTGAAATAAACTTTATTTTGGTTTCGGCTGTGATTAGTGGTAGTTTCATAAAATTTTCAATTTCATTGTTGTGTTGTATTATTGTTGGAGGGTGTGGTCTAAATACATTTTGCAAATGATCTGCAATCGCTTTGGCCTTCTCAACATCAGAAAGCAGTAGCTTATTGTTCACTTTTAATTCGGATATTTCGTTTTTATCTCTACTGATTCTTTGTAGTTGTCCAGAGATGTGCTGAATTTGGATCAATTTGGTTTATAAACTGTCGAAATGAGGTGTAGCGGTGATTATCCAATCTATTTTTGACTACTCTTGATAATTTATTTAGTTTTGCTTTTATATCAGGTCTTCGAGTTATTTGCCAAAATCTTCTTAAATTGTGTTTCGATTTAATTAAATTAATAATTTTCCATGGAATTTGGGAAGAAAATAGTTTATTTTTTGTATTGTACAAATGGGGGGATATCTTTGTTGTTATTGATTGGTCTAGAGATTTAAAAATAGCCACATTTAACTTTTCTAGTTCGGAGTCGATATTTGCAATCGACCTAATAGGAAGTGGATATTTATAGTTATTTTTCATTTGGTAAGCGAATTTAGTCCAATTGATATGTTTTTCTAAAGGGTTATTTTTCTGGTGTAGTTTCTTTAAAATTTCATTTGTATGATATTAGGATCGGATTATGATCTGAATCTAATTCAGCTACTACTTTTTGATGCAGTGGGAAATTAATATTTTTGGTTATGACGTTGGTTGGAGAACGTCAGGGGTTATATTGAAATTGTAGGGAAAATGTGTAGGATCTGTTGGGGCATGAATATTAAGACTATTATTATTTGCAAATTCCAGTAATTTTTGGCCTTGTATAGTTATTGAGTTGCAGCCCCATGCTCTGTGTTTACTGTTTAAATCTCCTAAGAGAATAATACGATTATATGAGTTAAATATTTTTTATAAGTTTTTTCAGGGAATTTCTTATTGGGAGGCTTATAAGCTGCAATGATTGTTATTTTGTTGTTATTGTTAAGGCTATTATTAATATTATTACTATTATTATTACCACCACTATTTCCACCACCACCAGTGCTAGTATTAGCACCAGCACCAGTAGTAGTAGCAGTAGCAGCAGTAGCAGCAGCAGTGGTGCCAGTAGTGTTATTGATATTATTACCAATAACGCTACTTTTCACTTCTACTCCTATTGACTCTAAGTTTGAAGAAGGCGTAGATATTTGACTGCACTCGATGTTTTTAGCTACAATTAAAGCTACGCCACCTGATGCTTTGTTGGCAATTCTGTCCTCTCTGAAAATTCTAAATCCTGGAATGTGAAACTTTTCTCCCGGAATTAGATGGGTTTCGGTTACACAAGCTATTTCAATTTCATTTTTCTTTAAAAAATATCTAAATTCGTTTTCTTGCCGTTTCAGTCCGTTGGCGTTGCAGTTTAACAAATTAATATTAGTTACTTTATTTGCCATAATTCAAATTTGTCAGAACAGATTTTACTGTATTTTCAATTATGGGAGTGAGCGCTAACATGACTTGTGATACGATGTTTGAGATTAAATTTGATTGATCCTGTTTGAATAATGATGAATAAGACCTCGATTGGTTATTAAGGTATGGATTAGGATGAAGGGTAGGATGTGATGGTATCTGTCTAGTGGATACATTGTTAGGATGAGTATTGGTTTGATGGGGCATGTTAGAAGGTGGGTGTATGTTTTTAGAATTTTTCATTGGATCTGCTGCCTTTTTGTATATGCTGCAGCCTTTATAGTTAGCAGTATGTTCGTCACCACAATTTACGCATTTAGGGGGGGCAGATTTAATTTTGGTACACTCGGAGTAGTGATGCTGGCCAGTACATTTGACACATCGAGGCTGAAGGCCACAATTTGCCTGGGAATGCCCAAATCTCTGACAACGTTTACATTGGATTACATGAGACTTGATTCTTTTCTGAATTCTGATAACACTGTACAAGAAGCGGTTAAGTTTGAATATTTCTTTACTTTGATAAGTATTTTCTAAATCAATTGCACATACAGGTATGGGGCATTTGTCTTTATTATAAAGTCTTGCTACTTTAATTGCTGGGAATTTTAGTCTTGTCAGTTCCTGTAGTATTTCACTTTCCGAGTACGTAGTGGGAATGTCCTTCATTACAATGGCTAACGTTTTTACAGAATGGTCTTTAAAAGAATGGAATTCAATTTTCTCAGTTTCACAAAATTTTCTAAAGCTTCTAAAATCACTTATGGAAGTAAATGAAATTTTAATAGCGTCTTTCTCCTGTTTGATTGTGAAGTCGTCCTTAACGTTCTTTTTAATATCATCTAACAAAAGTTGGAGGTTACGTGCATTATGCACTACAATTGGGGGTATTGTAATAATTGGATCGTTCTCAGGTTCTTCATTTGTCTCTAATGTTCCTAGAAGCTTATACCTATTTGAAACCGGAATATTGTACCTGGATATATCCTCTTCTGGCGAGCGTGACCTCTTTCGTTTATGCTCATTACCATGTTCCTGCGTACCTTGGAGCTGCGGTTGTTGTGGCTGTGATTGCTGTTGCAGATGCTGTTGTGATGGCACATAATAATGAGTTAGAAGTTGAGAGAGTTGCATTTCTACCATTTGTTGTTGATGTTGGAGGTGTTGTAGTTGTTGCTGAAGACGTTCTTGGTGTTGAAGTATTGCTTGATCTGGGATGGGTTGAACAGATTCACTGGTAAACGAGGTTTCACCACCGTTTTCACTATAGGTAGCGTCCATTGCGCTTCGAATTAGTTGCCCCGTAACTGAGCAACTACTTGTGGCCATTCACTGGTTTAAAAAGGATTTGTTGGTTTTTACTGCAACTAAAATAACACTCTTCCTAAACGGCACTGTTCGCACCACTCACTCGAACGACACTGGCACTGAGTGTTATCGCACTGATCGCTGCGGGTTGACCAACGTCAGAGAGCGATAAGGCAGAGCTACCTCGGGCAAGCGTTCGCTGCGGCGGCTCGGAACGGACTGTCCTCAAAACCGAGACAGCCGTCCGTACTCGCGCGAGCCGAGGTTGGAAATAGTGTTTTCATACGACAATTAATTTGCCGATTTTACTCTATCAAACAACTGAGATTTGAGTTATGCCTATATTTTTTACTAATTGTTAATATTTCATCCTTATTTACTTTTTAAAATATGCCTTTTATTAACCTTTTGCAAAGAGGCTGGGGTTTATTCTTTCATTTTATGTGGTTTCATTAAACCGTTCAGATATTTGTTGTTTATTGCAACAAAGTAAAATAAATTAGTAAGTCTCTATTATATAATAATTCTGGTTTACGGATGAAGAATTCTCTTATAACCTCAACGTATGCAATTACTGCACATTTAAATAACACGATTATAAAATTAAGATACTTTATGTTAAAAAAATGTTTAATTTTACTTGAAATGTACATTTTGAAACCTGACTGATACTATTTCAACGGATGATTTCTTTGCTTTAGTAGAGGAAACGGCAATAAATTTAGTTGTATTGGGGGCAGTGGCTCAACGGATTTCTCCAAATGACACTCGTGTGCCAGGTATATAGTGATGTTCCACCAGCGGCCAGAATTGGCCTCCCAATTCTGGCTGGTGGCTAGTGACGTAGCAACGCGCGGAAGATGCGCGTAGACGAAGATGCTGCCTGGCGGTCCTCTTGAAAACTGACTGCAACGAGAAATTAGGATTTGGGTAGGGTGTAGGACACGTCACAGAGGTTGGACTAGCCCTTGTGAAGCAGCCAAACTGGTTTTGTCACATGAGATTGTTCAGGATTCGACGGAATCGAACCGGGATCTCCCTGATGAAAGGTGAGTGACTTTGTTCTGAATCACCAGAAGACCCCCTTTTTTAACAAATAAAACGATCTCGTCTTCCTTCAAAATAATACGAAATCATCTTCGTTCTTCTTGAGAATGGCGGTGATATATCTCACTATTTCTGTCCAATTCTCCTTGTTACAGTTCATTATAGTGTCACCATGGTTTCTGGTGTGACATTACAAACGGCCTCCCATATCATACGATGCTTTAGCGTGTTTGATCTGGTGCAGTGGAATAGCGTATGTTAGGCGTCGTTTAGTTCATTACTGCAGTAGAATCACAATTCTTCTGTCTTTCTGAATCTCTTCACGTATGCTTTAAAACATCAATGCCATGTAGGTGCCTGGGTGAAATGGTATGTCATGGGCCCATGATTTCAACTTACCCATTTGGATATGTTTATGATGAGCTTATGAGTCCATCTGCCGGTCTTCTCTCTATCTCGGCGCATTTGCAAGTTGTGCATCACGTTTTCTTGTGATTTTTTAATTGTGCTATCCTTATCTTGGTGCGTTCGCCTAGCCATGAAAAGCTAGCACGCTGACCATGAACAACCCGAGGGGCATGTAGCAAATACGAAGTACATATAATTAATTATATATGCATGTATGTATAATCCGAAATTATTTCAATTCTCTATTTACAGGTCGTTTTATGATTTCATAAGCTATGATTTTTTCTGCGTGGGATGTAAATATGGCCTGAACTCCAATATCGCGCGAAATAGTTTCCCCCCGAAATAAGATGCATTTATTTCACATTCGAGTTATGCATTTTCGATGCCAAATCATTTTGGCACTGATTATGGAAGTGGGAACAGGATGAGAAAAGAAGAATAGCGCCCATTCCGTAGCTAATTGTATAAGGCTCTGCATCGGCATCCGCCTGGAATTGGTTAGAGAAAACCACTGAAACGATCGGTCTCAGAGGGCGAACTCTAGAATTCCCATCCGAAAAGTGACTCAAGCTTCTTAGCTGGTGGCGAACATCTATCTCCATTGAACACAAAACTAAGGCCCTTCGGTCTTCAAAGTTTCCATTGCAAAATCGCGACTGCAAAAGATAATGTGCACAATTCTATTATTTAAGAGAGGTATTGCACTGCGGGAAGCGCTATATTCTTTAGGATATGAACAAACACTTGAACATCTGTGCATGAGCGAATTGTATCGGAAAACGATAATCCAACAAATTTTTCGTGTGTAACTACGTGACTTGTATCGTGAGTGATCGTATCTCGGGGAGTGTATCGTGTCTCGGGGTGGAAATTGTTCCCAACTGTGGTGGCAGTGTGAGTTGCTGTCTCAACACTCCCAAAATCTTGTTGGTGGGTACATTATCGGACACGTAGGTATCAAGAAGATGTAGCATTATGGAAATTTAACATTAGCATTTGTTGTTATGGACTTCTCAAGATTTCCTTTTTTATCAAGCAAACGGAGAGATTTGTCGCCAGTAAAGGACGTTCACATTTCGCCTACCAGAAAACCGTTCAGGTGAGTTGCCAAGAACGTGGCTTCTGATTAAATGTAGAACGCATATTTTTTACCGTTTCTTTTGAAATATTAACACACCGAATTTGAAGTTAGCGACCTTCAAAACCCCTAAGTAAAAATTGGTTATTGAATAGAAAGCCGCTTGACGTTTTGGACCGCGTTTTTAGCACTTGGTCGCACTGTGAGGCGTCGCCGACAACTTGCGCGCGCGTGCCGGCCCCCGTGCAAATGCGCCTGCTTAGGAAGTCCGCGGTCGCGTCGACGCGGCGCGCGCGGAGGCGCCGCACTATCGGTTTTCGATTTCGCTTTTCGCAGCTCGCTCTCGTGAGCAAAACGCGGACGAGACGACGTGAGAGGCGACACGAAACGTAGCGAGAGAAGACGCGAGAGGCGACACGGGAGACGGCGCGAAAGACGGACGGCGCGAGAGGCGACGCGAGAGGCGACGCGAGAGGCGACGCGAGGGTTAAAGAAATTGGTTGAGTGTCAAAGAGGTGGAGGAGCACCTTCACTCACTCTCGGATGAACCTGCCGGAGCTGTCGACCGACGTATGCTAACGCCGTACCTGTCAGACTCTCCAGGCGGATTTGCGCGTGAAATGGCATCAAGGTTGGAGGATGTATGTGGGCACACCTGTGGTCAAGAGCAGGCGCGATGGAAGAACATTGGAAGCAAATGAGAAAAATATATACTAATTGAAAGGAAATCCATTGCGCCTAATTCTTGGCGATGAGGGAACTAGGTAGTTTTACTATCTCGCCAAACTGCGTACTTGCATAGTGAAGATAAAATATTGTAATGCTCCGACAAAAATCAGCGATTTTACGACAGAAAAATCTCCGTCGAAAAATATCGTGTAAATATATACTCAACTTTAACTCTGACGTTTAAAAAAATGATGGACCCTTTTCTGGTGAACAATTTGTATTTTCGTACATTGCAAAAGCATGAATGTTGCAAAAGTACAATATTGATGACAGACATTTCCTCCCTAATGAAATCTGATGTAAGAATTTAGATATTTAAATAAAGCCATGTCATTTTTTGTAAAAAAGAGTAGTGTTTGCGTAATTATTGTTTTAATGTTAATTGCTCAAACCAACTTTAAGTGCTTATAGTAGCTGACGTATTGGGAATATCTAAGTAGTTTATTAGACAAAATATGCTTCAAATTGCGTTAATAGGTTCTTTTCGAAATTTTGACGATTCCTCTCCGGACACACACACACACACACCTATTACTCAAAACGGGACAATCTAAATACTCTCCTACCTGCAGTAGGCAAATGTTACATTTTCAAGCCCGAAAATTTTTAAAATAGACGATTCATTTTACCTCGAAAAATGTTTCCGGAAATATTATTTTCATTAATATTTTATTAATTAATTAATGTTCAAAAACCCGAGCAGCATTTATTTCCATGCAGACCAAAGAGCAATGGGAATTCATACATTTCTGTCAAATAGTGTGTATGAATTGGTAGATGAATAAGTTAATTTTTTATTTTGATTAATAATTGTTTTTCCTGTTCCATTTTAATACATAAAAAATTTCCATTCTTTGCGCTGTTCCATCATTTACAAAAACAATATATTTTGCCACCTCTATGAGAGAGGATGAAAACAAAAGCTTGTAAGTGAAAGTTCGAAAAGAGATATCAAAGGATACAAGTAATTTCTACCAAAATTAATGTCAGCCAGTGATGTTGTAAACTCTTGAGCAACATCAAACAACATCTGCTTGGCAAGCTCAATCAGTTTCTCGGACATCAAAGCAAAGGCAGGATGTGATCCTTTCTAACGGAGACGCGGAATTTCGCGTTTGATGCAGATTTCTCGGAAGCCATCTGATGACGTGCGCACTACAAGTCAAAAACAATTATATTTTAGAGTTAACGTTCCTGTGTGAAAAGTGCACAATAAAGGTTCATTAAATTTCGCAAATTGAGGGGCATTATTCCCCAGCGTTGCAACGAAGTGCTGACACAGAGGTGAATAGATGGGGGGGGGCGTGAGCTGAGTAGAGGGAGGGGACGCAGTAGAGGAAGGGGTTGCGAATGAAGCCGGATGCCATGAGTGGAGATGGAGTGCGCCCTTCCCAAGCGCCGAAGTCGGTTCAGCGTGGGTAGATGCGATCTCGGTAGATAGGGTGGAACTTTTATTTATTTTTGCTCAAGTGAAGACTTTGAGAAGCTATTATGCATCGCTTTGTTTCCGACTGCTCTATTTGGCTCCAATTAATCGCGGCCGATTGCGTACGTTATCGCCTTGGAGCCAAAAAACGCGGTGCCCAAACACGCACAAAGGTACCAAACACGCACATGAAGCCAAGGAGAGAGCGTGGGTGCGTGTTCCCGAGGCCGGAGCCGCGTGTCGCAGGGACTTCCCAATTGTCTCCCTCGCGGGGGCGCCTACGCACATATTCTGATTTCGATTACGCCGCAAATGACGCATTCGCACACACGATGATTCCCATGTGCCACTGAAATCCTTTGCGGACATGAAATCAATTGAATGGGTATGTTTTTAGTTTCTGTTTTTTTCCTAAAACGTAGGGACGTTAGAAATAATTTTATGTTTTATTTACGTATTTTGTTTACATGGTTCATTAATTAATTATTCAATTAATTAATTCACGCTTTCTTCTTCTTCCTCTCCTCTCACATTTTTTTTTAAATCTGTTGCTGAGCTTCGTCTTCCTCACTTCTAACCACTTGCTAAAAACATTTTTACTTGTTTTTCTTGAAACCACTTGCATTCATCTATCTGGAAGAAATATCTATTCCATAATTATTGTGTACTGTTTCCAACCTTCGGGTATGTTAATCTGAACCATTGTTTACTTATATGAAGATTTTCAGAAGGCCGAGTTTGAGTGCGTAAAAAGAGGAATGTATCGAATAACGATTACGCCAAATACGCTTTAATGTACGTGATAAAATTGAAGAAAAATAATATAGAACTTAAACAATAGCAACAAATACCTAACTCATATTTTGCAACTGAAATGTTGATAATTATTCAATACATTAGAAATAGAACAATTAGAGACGAGCTTGCGAAGATACACTATCTACGACAATCTATTGAAAGAAGGTACTTCGAAATTTGCAATATGGTTTGTGGTTTACTTAAGCTGCAAATATTTAATTCAGCCACTTGATCGCAAACCGCAAACATATCAAAACATGTTCACTGAAATTGTCATAAACTTAAGAAGCCCAGTTTCAAAGTTGTTCATTACCTCATTCTTATAACATTGAAATCGATGAAATAGTGACTTGACAGACAAAATAATAAATTTGCCGGTAATTAAGTTTACAAAATTATTTAATGACAAGAATAAAATAAGAGGTTGATAGTTTTTGTCATGTTCATCCTAACTAATAATTTCCCAACATCGATGACATTTAAGTAATCTTTTGAAATTCGTAAATTTGCGTGTTCGCTTCTTTATAACAAAACATTACCAAAATTTAACATTATCTTATCCTGAAACGAGTATTAAAGGCACTTAAATGATCATACTATGAAACAGATAAAACAGATAGCTAAATCAGAAAAATGCAAATAGCACAACATAAATCTGTCTCCTAAAACGGCGTCAGTCGATATTTAATGGTGCATTTTTATTTCGTGGTGCTCAGAAATGTAGCCTCACCCTTCAAGCTGCTGAGTACAGTTGGTAAGGAAATGAACAACAGTATTTTCTGTTGTTATTAACTAAATGAAATTTTCAAAGTACTCAATAAAGACGTTAAAAAAAGGATGTTAATAAATTATGTATAGTGATATGATAGTGAAATCTTTTTTTAAAATTTTGAGGAAATTTGAAACGATATATTAAGATTTTGTACATTTGCTTTTTCTATTCTGTAAACCTTTACCTTTTCCTGAACGTCAGTGTAAGGATATCTAATAAGAACAAACTGACATGACTGAAAAATGAAAGTCGTTAAGTTCCTGGAGATAACACGAAGATGTACGCTTGCACACCAAACTATTCCAGCGCGTATTATGCTATTCAATCGGTCACAGACATCGATACCGGGAACTCTGCACCACAAAACGTCTGTCAAAAAGTCATAATCATGAATGGCTTGACGTGTTGAGGCAAAATCACCTCTTCCCTGCTACAAAGTTCTTCACACACAGAATAATTTGGTTTTCTCCTGGGCCTTTTGCTTGCCAATATCACGACGTTTCAGGAACTTTAGCTCGAAAGAAAAAGCTACCTACATATTCATTCTGTTGGTTCCCTGCAGCTTTTGCTGTTGACACACAGGGCGTATGCACTTTTTCCTTTCTAACATCAATACTTCATGTGGTCGTTGGCTGTTGTGACCTACTAAGAACAAAAACGTACAGTGAAGCGTTTTGATGCTTTGTGTCCAGCAAATTTGATTATTGAAGAATTTACAGATCTGTGTGTCTTACTCATACTTAGTCAATCGCTATTTAAGTTGCGATTATTTTGGATAGTATTGTTTCGATGTTTTCTACTTGATACAGAAAGTGGAATGTTTAATGTGAGGAATACAGAGTTTGCGTTTAAACACGCATCGTATTATTGTCCTGTTATTCTTAAATCTAAACATTAAAATATATACATTAAAATTCTAAAATAAAAATCGTGTTTAAGACTGTGTTTACTTATGTATTTGGCATTTTTGCTTCTGTTTAATCCGACAATTGTCAGCTGGCGGTGTTCCCAGGCTTGGGCTCTTTATTATCCACTCCAGGGGGGTAATGGAAACATGTGGTGAACATGACGCACTCCATACCTCACCTACTTGGCCTCCCTGAGCATTTTCTTTCGTCACACGGCTACAGAAATATAGACGGTTGTATTTATACGGGTAAGGTATTTGTTCGGGAACACAGTTTTGATACAACCATTCTGTTATGAATTAGCTGTTTTTCAATAACCAAAAGTTCAAATTTGTTTCGGTGTCTCCCTAGAACAACAATATTAAAGATTGAGATTTTTCTTAATAAAATATTTTGTTTAAAGATACATCTTGAATTAGAGTTATGTTCAAATTTCGAAAATTTGAGTATTGTTCGCGCAATTGTGCGTGAAGTGTAGTTAACAACGATTTCTCCAAAAGCTCCTAAAATTTTTTCTTCATATTTCGTCTCATTTCCGTTGAACTTTAAATTTTCGAAAATTCTAAGAGTTACAAATATTGCGAGAAGTATGTGCACCACTAATTTAACATAGCACCCATAGAATCACACGTTTTATATCTCACCCAACTTTGTTATTTAATCTTTATTAGAAAATTATGTCCAAATAAGTCAAAATGTTACATTTGATTCCGGGCATCCAGCCGCTTTAACATAACATGCAGGACTTGTTCGTTCGACAAAAGACATTTTAACACTTCTTGTTGAAAATATTTTTTTCTAGGACCGCAAAAGCATTTCAACAGAACAAAACATGGCTGCCATTACCATAAATAATACTACGCTCTTTATCAAACATTTGCACAAAAGAGATAAAACAAATAAGCAAAGAAGGTATTCTAGGGCTGGAAATTGCACATCAATGAAAAACAAACATTCATAAGAAATACGTTTCGCCACGCCTCGAAACAAATTTCATTGAGCTTGATTAAATGCTCAGTCTTTGCACCTCATTTGTTACGTTTCTCTTGCGAAATGACGTAACATTTTTTCACCAGGCAATAAATAATGTTCAAACGGAACTGCATTTTTCTTTTACCGGCGCCAGCAAATTACCTCAATTATTTTTCAACACAATTCAACCAATATGTTTCTGCTTTTCCTCCCCTCGCTTCCCTGCAACTCCCGCACTCTGGTTTGATAAGCTGTTCGTCTTACAATGGGATTTATTACGTCGGATTCTGCTCAGAAATTGGCCGGCACCGCGAGCAGACATTTTAAGAAATTACAGGCCACCTGGTGGCTTTTCTCAGCTAGTGAGAGCAGGGCACGGCACGGCAAGACGGCTGGCGGGTGAGGGCGTGAAGTATTGGGTGACGGGGAAAATTTATTTAACTCTGGCCCCGCCGAAGCAACTGCCGCACGGTGCCAAATTCCCTCGATCTGTGGAGGCGAAATCAATTTGGCACTTTCTACTCACCGAAGAACGCGGCTGATTCAATATTTGTTCAGATTTAGGGGTAAATGAAAATGGTGAGATTTTTCATTGTGGGGCGGCGATCTGTAGCACACTACAATGGGACAATACGAGACAGTAAAATGACAATATTTGGTAAAAGGGAGGAAAAGTAGAGAAGCAGTTCAAACTATCAACTAATTATCTTAATATTAATTGTGGTCGTCTGATGGAATCAAAACAAATTATGCTTTCCATAAAAATACAGAACAGAGAACCGTATATTAAAGTTGCCATTGAAATCATAATTGTTGTAAGTGCCCATTAATTTGTTGATCAGAATCAGTTATCATTGTCGAGAGAAAAATAACACCAAATACAAATAATTACTTTAATATTATCACTAAACATTACAATTGTAAACTCTTGAATATTAAATTTGCACATCATTGCCTAGGATGCCTAGTAAACGCCTACTATGACATAGCTTCACGCTGGAAAACGTAAACTAACGAAATCGAGAAATGTGGTGAAGTGTGGTTTAAATTAGCTGCTCAACTTTCACCTTCGAAATTGCATTTCGAATCCTTGTCACAAGACACTACAATTGTCTAATAAAAAGTGGGATAGCGCTTGGATTTTCATGATGTTTTCTCGTTCGCCTCTCCCAATCGCTGTCCCACTCTCACCAGATCATTCACATGGTTACTATTTATTAGTTAGTAACACTTAACATACAATCTATTTGGATGAGGCAAGTGATGTGTTTTCCGATTTTGCCGCTCTGCGATATTCAATAGCTGACAGAAGTACTATCTAAATTTGTAATGTATGTAACCAATAGAAAGAATGTTTTAAAAATAATTTTGGTGCCATTGGAAATCTATGTAATTCAGATTGGTCGTACAGTTTCTCTTGATCCATTAAACAAATTTTGAGATGGCGCCATGCTTGCTTCTGGATATAGCATCACTATGCACAGGATTTGGGTTGTCCTTTTGAGAATTGTAGTAGGAGTCGAGCCGCGGATATGTGTTTGTCTTTTGTTCGCAATACTAGCAAGCGAATCTGTGGTCAGTTGACCGATGCAAATGAGTTTTGTTTCACAAGAGAGTGAACATTTCTGGTTTTCAAAAGTTGCTAGTCTCGTTTGTTGGTACTTTTATTAATCATTGAGCTGCGTATGGTAAAATGGTGCGGAAGGAATTCTGGAGCTCAACAAGACGTGCCCAGAGTACACTTCTCCCTCATGTCACACACAGTTTTTACAGTTTTTGACGAAGATAAATCAAATGAAATTAAATTTTACCTTCTAAATTTCGTCCATTTATTCTGGAAAGGTCGCCCACTGTACACCGCTTCCGCCACCGCGTGCGCCCTCGCCGACCCCTCGGCCTCTGCCCTGGCGCCCACGCGCCTCTTCCACGCGTCTTCCCGCTGCGCCCTCCCCTCCCCTCCAACAACCCCCTCCACCGTCCCCCTCCACCTCGGCGGTGCTCCGCCCACCACGTTTTTACCTCTTTCCTGGATCCGTTGGATTTCGTCACTGAGTTTGCTTCAAGTAGAGGCCTTACGTAGAGCTGATGGTATGTCTTTTCAAATATTTCGTGCATGAATGATAGATTGATGATTACTTTGTGTTTCTGGCTGCGTGAACGGCTAAGATCGTTATTCCCGTAGGTGTAGTGCAGGTTTTATCACGGTGTTCTTCCTCCACTCAATGATCCCGACACCCGGTATCCGGTGTAGACTTACACATACGCTTGTGGGGATTTCCCCATCCAGGTATCTCCACCATCTGGCTACCGTGTCTCCCCTAACCGGGGTAAGCTCAAAGCCCCAGACAAGTCTCCCGACATATGAGGTAGTGTAGTGCATTTAAGTATGTAGGTAAAAGGCGAGGATAAGGCAAGCAAGAGAAAGGAAAGAACGCGCATGACCTGTGGCCCGTTTGTTAGGGCACTGCCCCCGCATTCACCTGGTGTTGATCGGAGAATCAACGGGAAACTACCGATGAGAGCAGATCCGATACCGATCGATGTTTTTATGGAAACATCGATTATTTAAACATCCATATATTAAAGACAATTTTTTTACATCGATATTTTGTGCTCAATACTTTTACGTTCTCGATGTTTTGTTTATGAAAGAATAATTCTCATAATCATCACTTTGTAAAAGTTAAAAAATTAAAAAATGATTGTACCACAGTCATTCTATGTGATCGAAACTAATGATCGCTGTTTGTACCATCGTCATTGAACGCCCCGTATTTTTCTTATTTTAACTTGATTTTCAGATAAATCTTAATTCTAAATTAACAAACACGACCACTGTAAAAAAAGAAGTTTCGCCGGAATCTAATGCTGCATTTAATATTGATGTTTTGTTATAGATGTCGCATTACTATATCTAAGTAGTGACGAAATTCCTGTCACCTCGGGACTCGAACAGTAAAGTCGGTCAGGGACCTCCCGGTCAGAGACAGGCTTCAGTTGAAATCCTGAGCCACTTCAACCGGTTTCGTGCATGATTAATAAGTTTCCATGGGTTCTTCGCAGTCAGAATGGAATATTATATTTTTGCCGTTTTGCCCTCTGTCAGAAGAAGAGGACGTAGAAGCATCCCCCATTCTCGGAGAAACTTAAATTACTTGCAAACTTATGTACACGTCGGGACTCAGTTCAGTAGATATTGTGTTTCTGAAGCTATTGAAGTTTAGCGAGAAAACGTATACAGTCGACTCGGGCTGTAGTAAACCTCTGTGGACGGACACTTATGATTCAATAAATCCGAGCCGCACCATTTTTGATAATGAAACAATAAACTAGTTTATCCCTGATGATTGATTTTGTTATTTTAAAGGTTCAGTAAAATATCCAAACAGTTAATTCAAAATTTCAATATATTAATTCTGCCTTAAAATAATAGTTTTATTGGTGTTTGTTGTACAGTTGTTTTGTTAATAATATTTGCAAACCCTTTTTTCAGAGCCCGTACTTTCCCTACAATTGATTCAACAGAGTTCTCAAACTCAAAATATTTCTCCAGAATCTCAATACTCTTGAATGACTGTTGCAGGGCAGTTGACGTTTGCAGCGCTGCATTCACGAGGCCCTAGCTAAATAGGATTAATCTAGTTTTCATTTCGCAGACCTTTCATTTCGCAGGCCGGTTCACCCTCTTCACGCCCGACGGAATTGCCATAGATGAGCTGAGAATTTCCTCCGTCCAGTCCCTTTCATTCCCCGTAAATGCTAGGAAATAAATAACGAGGGCTTCCGCCTTTTAACTCGCATTGCTATTGGAATTGGCGGTTCTGAGGCGAAATATTTTTGCTTGGAAGACCTATTTCTTAGGTTCTCTATATGTGGAACTCAATATTACCCGAGTCATTTAGTGCTTCTTCGTAATGTAGATAGAGATCGGTAACTGGTTTCACTACAATCGAAAGTTCACTCTATCTGAGTTCACTATGTTGAGAGACTGCTTTACATCTTTTGTGCTCTTTTTTACGTTTCGCAAAAACTTAAATTAAAGTTATTGTAATAATAATTGTCACTGCAATAATTCATTCCATTAATTCGTAAACTTGTATTTATTCTTGATTTCCAGTGCTGTTTTCGCATGCTGCTTTGAATTGCAATTCTTTGCCCATTCCATGTAGACTCCGCACTCATGATGGCCTCTCATAACACTGCACACTCTTTAGTACCACTTCCACATAATGTTCCTTCCTGACTTTCTTCTCTGCTAACTTAAGGTATCGTTTTTCTGCCAAACGTCTTAGCTTTTGCCCTTGTGTTCATTTGTCACACCACCATCTCTTTAACATTCACTCCAGTCGAGTCAAACCCGTAGCTGCTTTTCTTACAATGGGCGCCTTCTTATCATTGCATCACTTGCTCTTGTTGCTCTTTATCTGGAATCCCATCCCACTTGTGTCTTTAGAATCATCTCCTTGAATACGAATGCAGTTGTCGCTTCCGACATTGCTGTCATCGCCACATACCCCGCCGTCATCACCGTCGCCACCACCCCCATTCCCACCGCAACCACCACCAAAACCGCTGCCGCCAACACAACCACCACTACTACTACTACCACCTCCACCACCTCCACCACCACCACCACCACCACCACCGCCTGAATCGTCACTGCAATCGTCACTGCAATCGTCACTGCAATCGTCACTGCAATCGTCACTGCAGTCGTCACTGCAGTCGTCACTGCAGTCGTCACCGCAATCGTCACCGCAATCGTCACCGCAATCGTCACCGCAATCGTCACCGCAATCGTCACCGCAATCGTCACTGCAATCGTCACTGCAATCGTCACCGCAATCGTCACCGCAATCGTCACCGCAATCGTCACCGCAATCGTCGCCGCCGCCTCCGCCGAATTTTCCATTCCGGCATCTCCCCCCACTTGTGTCACCACCATCTCCATCGTGCCTCCTACTCAAAAGCCACCATGGCCTCTTCCATACTCTCCGTTATACTCCTCACGAGATTCCTTTATAACGTCTTCCATTCCAAACAGTACCTCTTCCTACAGTCGCATCCTGCTACTACATCGCTTCCTCCCGCCCCGCCCCCCCCAGCACTCTACCTTCCCATTCTACTTGCCTTTGTTCATCTCTTCATACCCTGTTCTTTCTCTTCTTTCTCCCGTACCTTTGCCACGTGCTCGTTCCCCCATCTTCGTGCCGAGCACGTACCCTCATTGCTGCCGCCTGCGCGTCCGTCTCCGTCACCGTTTTCGTCACCTCCTCCGTTTCCGCAACCGCGAAGACCGCGTTCGCCACGCGCTGCGAAGAGCGAACGAGCTAGAAATAAACGAAGTTTCCGACCGCCGCGTGACGTCAATATTAAAACGTGTATCGTTATGCCTGTTGTGTCGTTAGTACTCCGCATCTCTTTCTTGGAGGCTCCCTTCACCCCCGCACTCCTTGGCTCCGCCTCGACCCGCCCTACCCGTTCCCCGCCAAGCGCGGGCCGCCCCACCCCGCCCCACCCCGCCAAGCCCGCCACGCCCCGACGCCCCGCTCCGCCTCCCCCCGCCACACCCCGCCCCGCCACTTCCTGCCCCGCCACGCCCGCCACCCCACCCCACCACGCCAATCCCCACTACGCCCCGCCAGCCCCGCCCCGCCGCGCCCCGCCACCCCCAGCCACGCCCCGCCACACCCCGCCACGCCACGCCACTCCCCGCCTTGCCTCACCCGCCTCGCCCCGCCACGCCTCTTTCCGTCGCGCCGCGCTGGCAGGCACAATGAATGGAAATCCGAAAGCGCGTGGGGCGCATGCCATACGGAGGCATACGGAGGGAGTGCTGTTGCTCTTTGATCCGCCGTCGCACTGCTCAGCCGAAACGGATTACAATGCGGAGCAGCAACATTGAGACGCGACGACACGCCACGGCTCCGCGGTAAAGGCGCCGGGCGCCGGGCGCCTGGGCTGGCGGAGCAACTTCGCAAGCGGAGATGTTTGCGCGAACGAAAAATTAGATAACGAGCGAAACTTCTGAATGCGACGTGTGAAGTGGTAGCCGGGCGTCGTTTTATCGACGCGGGTTGGGAACGGTTTTGCCTTGCTGACTGAATAGAGTGTATCCGATGTAGAGGAATAAGCTTATTAGCGAGGTTTTCGAGAAAAAAAGTGAGGGTTTTTGAAAATAAAAAAAAATCCAAGTGTGAGATAGATTTTCTGAAGCCTGCTTCTGCGTAAAATGTGTATACGAGTGCTGAACGCATGAGTGGTTTGCAACATATGTTGGGTGGAATATAACTAAGGTAAATGCATTGCTTTGAATTAAGTTTAATTTGATAACGCTCATGTAGAAGCTTAATTTCTTTTTGCGATACTCTAATGTATCCTAAAATAATTGACCTCCTTTCCACTAGGTAAATTCACACTTGCTTTATTACTTCAACTCCTTTTAACTTTTGGCGCATTTTTTAAGCGAGTCTGTAAGTTATCAAATATTTTTGATCGTTATGTAACGTTACGTAAAGTTACAACTAAAGATGTTAAAACTATACGTTCAATTTGTTTACGCGCGATGTTGTCTTCAACAGTCTGAATGGCTTACATGAAAGTAGTAAATAAATGAAATAAATACAATTGATATGGCATTGCAGATCTATATAATGATGTAGATTTAAATACGAAGGTTTTTTAATACATAGAGTTTTATTATATAGCACCTCCAAAAGAAAAGTGATAGAAGTGCGAATTTCTGATTTCTCAGAAATTGCAGTTTTAAGTTTCGTAGTTCTTTAATTCTCGTTATAGATTGTACCAAATAGTCACCTTCTAGCGGACAGTAATTGAACTAATTCAAAATCAACTTTAGAATAGTAGCAATACCTCTTGGTAACCTCTTATCAGCTTTTAGCTGAAAAATGACGATGTCGCACTTTTGTCACTTTTCTATTGAAGGTGCGATATGTAAGCACCTTAAATCGAGTAGCCAGCGCCGTAGAGGAACTTCTCAACCAAGCTCCGTGTAGTTACGGACGTTAAGCAGCTTCCTTGGACGGGTGACTGGGAACAGCCGATACTAACGGCGCTGAGCCCCTGACCGGTAGCGATAAAAGGCAATGACTTACCACTTGACTTGGCGTATGACGGACAATGTTCAAGGACAGTTATTCCTCGTTCAACGCCAAAAAGGCTTGGAACGTTCTTGGGCAAGAAATTCCAAAAGTAGTAAACCATGCACAAATGTTAACGAGGTAAAATTTTATTTGCTGTGCTGACGATTTTATATCACGATTACGAAATGTCGATTTACAACATATTAGTTTACTTTCTAACGAGTCAATGAGCTAATGGGTTAACTTTTATAAAGCTGTAAAATGCCTAAACGTTTAATATTTTATGTTTCTAGACAATAAGGCAGTAAAACTGAGACACAAATACGGTAACTATAAAAGGATACACTAATGTGTCTATCCGTATCGTAACTACTGTAAATTTTAAAATGTATCTCTTGGTTTTATATGTTATTGTTATGAAAGAATTAACACATTTACGGAAATAAAACGTTTTATTACGTTGGGCTACGGACGACATTCAAAATTTTCAAGGGGACCATCTTTGCATTTTGAGTTGCACTTGTTGAGCTACAGCTGCCCATAAACATAATGTTGCATCATCGCAATTGTGAGTTGGCAGCACACTGTCACGCAACAGTTGGGAAGAAATTCATTTTATCGTTATCACTGACGTGTACCGTACCCGGGTCAGGTAATTACACACGATGATTTTGGTCGTTTAACGATAGAACTCAAAATTTCAAAATTCGTTCATGCGTAGAGACTCGAAAGTGTGTTTATATCGCTCACAAAACCGTGCTTCACGCTGTTCAAAAACTTCCTATTTTGATAATTGCCCAATTGAAACACGGAAATAATACTGTACGGCTTACAAGCGTCCGTAGAATTTTCAATACCTGCGGCGGACAATCCGTCTAAAACGTAGATGAAGAGGCTTTGCCGCAACATTCAAATATATGCAGTTCGAGCAATATGTCATCACGAAACGTCTTTCTTCATAATTACTATATCAAAGTTTGCTACGGCGTGTTTGGGCCACCACATGGGGAGTTTCATTAACGATTGATTCCCACTGAGCTGAACTCTTACTCAACTTAAACTGTAACGAACGGTCCCTAAATAAAAGTCGTTAAAACGGCGGGATATTTACGCGAAGATATCTGAAAACATTTGAATCCGAAAACTTATATAACGACCGACTTCGAATTCGGGAGCTCCGTGGACGAGACGCGTGACGCACGACCACGCAGCTGGCCGATCTGCGTCGAAACGAGATTATTGCGGAGACGCGGGAAGCCTTTTGCGAGTGGCGTGTGGGTGGGCGGACGCGGGGGAAGAGCGAGGCCCGGGGGAGGACCCTTGGGTGGAAGGAGAGCGGCGCCCCATCCACCACGCCCCAAGCACTGTGAACAGCGCTACTGGCATTTCGTCCCGATAGGTGGACCTCGCCGGTCCGGTGGCCGAGATCGCTAAGGCAGTAGTGCCGTAGCGATCTCGTACCGAAAGATCTGAGGTTCGAGTCCCGCCTCGGGCATGGTTGTATTGTGTTCGTCCTTTCACCTCCTATCATAATAATCATCATCACCATATCAGGGAAGGCAACGGGAAACCGCCCTAAATAATTTATCCCAAGAAAACCCGTTATGGGTCACCTAACTTTCGTATATGGAAGATAGGACCAAAGAAGGTGGACCTCGTGTCTCACTGTGTCGCTTAGTTGTCGTGTATAAATTATGTAACGAGAAACATTGGGGAGGTGTTTTTATTTATTTATTTATTTATTTATTTATTTATTTATTTATTTATTTATTTATTTATTTATTTATTTATTTATTTATTTATTTATTTATTTATTTATTTATTTATTTATTTATTTATTTATTTATTTATTTATTTATTTATTTATTTATTTATTTATTTATTTATTTATTTATTTATTTATTTATTTATTTATTTATTTATTTATTTATTTATTTATTTATTTATTTATTTATTTATTTATTTATTTATTTATTTATTTATTTATTTATTTATTTATTTATTTATTTATTTATTTATTTATTTATTTATTTATTTATTTATTTATTTATTACTTCCTCTAACCTGTTGTGTAGCCCCTGTTTTGTGGGCCCTCGATGTCGTAAAATCGATTGACTGCAAAACGTGTGTATGTTCGTCTGAGATCAACGCTAGCGCCCAAACCTTTTAGCAGATTTCCTGCAAAGTTGATATTATTGATTAAAATTAACTGGAGACCACTGAGTTTTAATTGTTACCGTAAAGCGGGATGACGTGAATACAGAATTTGGGTATGTTTTGCAATATCTGCTATATAAACAAATTATTTTTTTACGAAACGTTTCACCACTAGAAAAAATACGTTTTTTATATTTCTTAATGTATAGGTATTTATTTTGTTTCTTATTATATCAGAAAAAATGAATGCAAAGTCGTAGCCAATTCTATTACCTTGATATTTAGCCTTTCAAAATGAGTTTCCATCTCACTCCAATCAAAATAATTGGGGACAAATTTAGAAGGAATGAATATATAAATTTTGTTTTTATTACAAGTATAATTACAAGAAATTATTCTTTCAAGTCCACAATATAAATCTGAAGAGTTGAAGATGCCTGTTTTGGTGGTTTATCCCTCCTGGATTGATTGCGGTGGAACTGACTGATTCTCTCCCGAACTGTCCCTTATTTGCTTTTCTTTTTTATTTTCTTTTGTTTTCCTTGCATGTTTGTGGGATCTGTTAACTGTGTGTGCCTAGGAATGCATATAAAACACTGTCCTCAAATCACCCAGCTAATGCTCACCATTTCACTAATAAACCAACAACTACTATACAGAAAGTTTTAATTACATCAATTTCCACTCACAGTTACCACAATTATATATTCTTATCAAAGCAAAACGACTTCAGAACTAGAAGATGTAACTAGTACGTACTGCACACAAAGTTCTGCAATGATTTCATGAAACTTTGAAACACAGGTTACGGTAAAAGTAGACGGAAAAAAGCGGGATTATTTATGTGATATCTGAATACAATATTAGGGTACGTTCCCAAGTCCCCCATCTGTCACCAAGTCAGCCCAGCTTACGGTATTTTGATTTTTTGGGGTACTACACATGAAGCCACAACGTTTTCAACATTTTCTCAAAAATGTCTCCACTTTTTAATTAAACTTTTTCCTTGAATAGTCTGAAAAACGTTCAAGAGAATTATGCAGGTCCCAATTGCGCCGAAATGTCTCGTTCTTAGAAAGCTGCAAAAAGTTTAAATTTTTTTTGGATGTCTTCCTACAACCACAATATTGAAGATGGAGATTTTTCTTAATAAAATCTCTTCTTTAAAAACAGATCTTAAAGTAAGGTGATGCATAATTTTTCGAAAATATCAGTAATTTCCGGGTAGTTTTGAGTGAAATATAGGCAATGTTACAATTTCTTGAAAATATTACATTCTCAAAAACGGCTCCAATCTCCCCCGTATGGATCAATTGCCATGTGCAGCGAACTCTCTGTATTTTCCAAAATTGAAAAAAGTGAACATTTCAAAACTACAAATTTCAAGATATTTTTGCCCTAAACAAAACTAGTTCTTAAAATCCGATCTTAAAAAAGGTTGAAATGTATGCAATAAGGAACACAGACGGATCACAATAAGAGTGGTTTATTGTGAACTTTGTTACAATGTGTCCGAATCCACACTCGTACCAAAAATGAACCAAGAATCGTTAGAGTGTCGAGGGAGAAAAACCACGTCCAGTTCCAGTAGCCGTTGTCCAGGAGAAGTCCCCACAAGTAGCGTGGTCACTAGTATAATCCAGTATATCCATACGGAGCACACAACAGTTGGCGAAACAGTACAGGCGCAGTGCAGCTTATCGACTCACTAGCAGCTCCAAGACTAGTCTGCCTGTCGTGGCGAGAAGAGGCCCATTTTAGAACAGTGACCGCAGTTTGCCGAGACGCGCTCCGATGTCTCAGCGTTGCAGAAGCGCTTCTTGTGCTTGCGGCTCCTGCAGCCGCACCAACAGAGCGCGCGCCGCCCCGGCCCCAGCAAGTACCCTTTTTTGAAATAATAGTCCTTTTCACGAAAATTTGGCCTAAAAGTAATGCAATCTATAAATAAATCTCAAAAAACGCTCCAATTTTTTTAAATTGTTTTCCCACGGATAAAACAAGGGACACTTAAAAGAATCTTGCAGATCTCATATTCACTAAACTTTTGGAATGTTCGAAAATTGCAAAATTAGAAATAATGAGTGTAAGTAAGTGCTCTTGTAGCAGCTATATTTATTTATATATACCCCTGTGAGGTTTATGCGAGTTACTAACCTCTCTGTGATAAAAAGAGATGTTGCTTGGCGATTGATTACCGGATTGTGATTTCTCGGTATCACAATATCCTATTTCTTGTTTAAACAGTTCCTGTGATTTTTTTAATTATGATAATTTTCTTACAGATTGAACATGTGGAGAAAAATACCGAATGAGTGACTCTTGGCATTAAATAGTTGTTTTGAATTATGAATTAGAATTAGAAACAGAATTGTGACAGATTTTTAGAATTATTTTAACTATTAAAATGTTTAATAAAAAGTAAGAATTAGTCTTATTTTTTACATTTTGTGATGATGGAAAATAAAAGAAATTATTTTAAATATAAAGGTAATTTTGAAAAATTTGTTTTAACAAACCTTTCTTCCAATCGATCTTTTAAAAACACATACTTTGTCGAACCGGACGTCAATGGTATGTTGAAGAGGACGCTGAAAAGTAGCTACCAGTTGAAAAGAGATTCCATTAAGTTCGTATATGTATAATACTGCTTTCCACAACACAGTCACAAGATAAAAACTTTTATTGCTTTCGCGGAACTTGCGACCTTCCGATCAACATTCCAATCTCAGCGCAACCGGGAGCGATCTGTTGTATACTCGTTCGTGATGGAAGAATATTCTGTTTTTTTTTTTAGGTCGCTCTTACTAAGTCATGTAACGACCACTTTGATTGTTTTACATTTCGGTAACTAGCAACCTTGGCTCTCCAGGCCGGCTTTCTGGTTTGACAGTTTGTGACATGGTGAAAATTTCCTGCGTGTGAACTGCTGACGGCGCGGTCAAGAGTGCGTGGGCAGAGCGAGAGTCGAAGTGTGTGTGAGGTAACACGCAGAGAAGGAAGCTGTGGATACAGGCTGATTTGTGTTCTTTTCGTACATTACAATATTTTTTATAAATGTTATGCAATCCTTCGTCAAAAACGCTGCTAAGGAACCTCGTCTGTAATTAATCTACTTCATTAATTTTGATTTTACAATTTAAGTTATATAAATTAAGGAGGTTATGCACACCGAACAATACTGAGAAAAAAATATTTGTGTTAGCTTGATGTTTTAATTCGCCCGGAAGTTTATCTTTTTCATATTGTACTAGTTTTGTTGGTATTTGAGTTTGTATATATGAGAGTTTGTTTTACATTTTTAATCAATATTTTCATTGTATTGCAGAAGCATAACACTTTTAATGAACGAAGGCAATGGTACACACAATGAATCTAAAGGAGAAAACGTGTGTTTTCAGCTTTATGTTTTAATATTTTATCAAAATTGGTACTTTAAATAAAGCAGGACCAAAACATTACGCAATATTTGCTACATTATGTCAACAAAACTCCTCGCACACTGCTGAATCACAGCGCATTGTGGTTAGTTGATCAATAAGCTTGCACAAGAACTCCTGTGATAAGAGAGCTCACCTACTCTGCAATAACCACTGATTCTTTAGTGTAAATCGCTTCTAATTATCCAATGTCATAAATCCTTGTCCTCCCGATATAAGGCATTTTTCCGATGCGCAGTAGAAATTTGAACCCCTTCTTTGAGATTTGCTTGAGCTGGTTTGCTTGAACAACCTGAATCGAAGGGGCGGAAGCGTCAGGAGAGAAGTCGGCATATGAAAAGGTGATTAAACTCTTGAAGGTGCAGAGAGTAGGAGAGTAAGCTGCAGCTTATAAGAGGCGCGTCCAAAAAGTAAGTTTTTCTAGGACTTCAAACAAATCAACAAACGAAAACACAGTTTCTTGGAAAAACTTTATTGTAGCAGATATTGGATATGTTGCACTATCTTTCAGATAATCGTGACAATAATTGAGGTATCTATCATAACGTGGGATAAATCCCTGTGTCATATATCCCTGTGTCATAGAATTCTGCAGAATGTATCAGTGTTCGATAGCCACATGGAAATGTGCGTCACTGGATTTATCAGTAATCCTGATAGCACAGGAACTTCTTGAAGTGTAAGAAAGACGAAATTTCTGGCTCGAGATCCGGAGTAAAGGGTACATGGAACTCACGGTTCTGCTCGCACACGCGCGCGTTCTGTAGTTCCGCTCGGTGGTGACTGCTCTGCTGCTGCGCCGCCTTCTGTGACTGCTCTGATCGGTAATTCTTCCTAGTTTTTCCTATCAGTACGTGGCAAAAGTCGCAACGGTACCTTAACAAATGCGTCAGTCACCACGCACAATCTCTCCTTCCTCCTCCTTGCCTCCAACTTTCCTCTTATACACACACACAGACACATACAGCCGGTCAAAAGTTTTTGGACACCCATTACATACACTATGTGATCAAAAGTACCCGGACACGTTCCTGAAAATGACTTACCAGTTCGTGGTGCCCTCCATCGGTAATGCTGGAATTCAGTAGATGTTGGCCCACCTTTAGCCTTGATGACAGCTTCCACTATCGCAGGCATATTTTTAATCAGGGACTGGAAGGTTTCTTGGAAAATGGCAACCCATTCTTCATGGAGTGTTCATGGAGTGGAGGTTCATGCACTGAGGAGGGGTATCGATGTAGGTCGTTGAGGCCTGTCACGAAGTCGGCGTTTCAAAACTTCCAAAGGTATTCGATAGGGCTTACGTCAGGTCTTTGTGCAGGCCAGTCAATTACAGGGATGTTATTGTCGTGTAACCACTCCGCAACAGGTCGTGCGATATAAACAGGTGCTCTATCGTTTTGAAAGATGCAATCGCCATCCCCGAATTGCTCTTCAACAGTGGGAAACAAGAAGGTGTTTAAAATATTAATGAAGGCCTGTGCCGTGATAGTGTCACACAAAACAATGAGGGGTACAAGCCCCTCCATGAAAAACACGACCCCAACATAACACCAGTTTGGACGTGTCCGGATACTTTTGATCACATATTGTACATATAAACATAAAGTCGTGCATGCATGTATGCATGCATACGTACCTGCATACCTACATACATGCATACCTACATACATGCATACCTACATACATGCATATTACTCGGGCAACTTTTCTTGAACGATGGATTGATGATTACGGGTGGAGTGGGGGTATTAGTTACAAAGTCGGCCACTAGAGTATTTTAAGTAATGCCAACGTCTGTGAAATGAAAGTCTAAACTGCATCTTGTGCTTAACTTTTTCGGGAGTTTTAGTTGACTCCCTTGAAGGACCTGGACGTGACTCAGCCATTTCTTTCGATATTGATAATAAATCTGAACAGGGGTTCTGCACTATGAAAGCAACTGGCTTTGACTAGCTTCCGTTTCGCGCCAACGAAGTTTTAATGCTTGGAAGGTTGTCATCAGTGCCCGCTGCGAGCTTTTGCCTTCAACTGTTTATTGCACGAGGGAGGGGGATCAAGGTCATCGTTCAAGAAAAGTTGTGCGAGTAATACCTACATACATGCATATCTACATACATACATACGCACATAGCACACTTACATGCCCTTCGCATCGCGGGAGCCCACACGCACCACAGTCGCTGCTCCGCCCTGAGAAATACCTGAAGGTGAAAACGCTGCAAGTACGTTGCTTATCTCAAGTTCTATCGGAGGAGGAACACACTGGTTAGCATTCACTCCACTTACGGGACTAATGAGCATACCAATTGACGCGTCCGGAAGCAACATTCCATTGTCATTTTATCAAAATATTCTGCTGAAAATCAAAGAGCTGACTACTTCCTTTGCAAAATGTACCTGGGAAGTTCCATAATTATACCTTCTATTGATATTCAATATTTTATCTTTAGATGTCTCGCCTTTTTCATATTCTCTGTCTTTGAATACGACGTTTCTGTATATTTTTAATTAACATTTACCTCAGACTTAATGGATTTCTGAATCCTTTCCGTCGCTTTTTCACTTCTGGGGCCGGTGTAATCTTTCGCTCGTCCGAGGGCCGAGAAAATAGGGTTCAAATCAGTCAACGATATCGACTAAAATTCAGTTGAATAATCAAACCACCGACTGATGTCCACTTGGCTTCATAACCGCTTCACAATATCTTGTCAGCGCTGATTTTGATGTCCATGATTGTCACGGAATTTATCTCTTTGACTGTATTTGGACTACGTGTAAAAGAATTTTCATATCTTAATCATAAAAGATGTTAGCCAAATTATTAAAATTCTTTGTAGAAATGTGTTTGTATTTTCTCCTCTAAGAAGATGAGAACTAATGCTCAATGGCGAACATAGAATTAAAAATAAATCAATTAGTTCTAATTATTGACATTGTGTTCTTATTTTTATTTGATGTAAACCACATCTACCACTACACGATGTATTTTACATAACGTTTCTCTAACAGTAATAATCTCTGTCTGCCTGCCTGCCTCTCTGAACGCGAACGGGCAAAGGCCTACCAACAGCAGCCAGGCTTCGCGGCCATGGGTTAAGGGGGAACGTGTGGTTAGCACGAAGACATCACTACGCCGTATTCTGCTCTCCTCAACCTGAGAAGTGAGTTTTATTATCGTCACACAGAAACGCATACTGGGACATTGCTAGGAAAACCCACACTGTGATCGTACCCGACCGGGGATCGAACTCGGGGTCGCGTCATGGAAACCGAGTACGCTGACAAATGAGCTAAACCGCGAGGGCATAAGTACTAATAACTGCAATAATAGTAACAAAACAACAATAATAGCAACAATTGCAACAATAATTACATTAAAAAGATTATTAGCATAAAAATTATGATTATGAAACACAAGTATCCTATTGTTTATCGGCAATCAATGAAATGATTTTCTTAAAAAAATGTCTATGTTGTCCATCACAACGTTTCGCGTGTTATTTACACGCATCTCTAGGTGTATAGCAATTTATCTAATTTACATGTTTACGTCAAAACATTAAATTTAGCACCTTTTTATAAAATTTTTAGAACTTCATAAAAAATATTTGAAAATGCATTTCAAATCACGAAGAAGCGAAACATTCCCAAAATAAAAACACACATTCTCACTTTAAGGAGAATGACAGGAATAAATACGTTAAACCGAAACTGCAACAATATGTCAATAATTCCACCGCAAGCGACGCGCCCAGTTTTTCCTCCCGTCGAGTGCCGCTAGCTGGAGTCATCTCTGGAAGACCCAGTTTTTACAGGTGGCGCCTGAAATTCTAAATAGGCAACGCCGTTGCTTTCGCATTTGGTCTCTTAGCCGCGTCCCGTCTCGTCTCGCCTCACTCGCCTCGGTTCACCCATTCCATTCTCCGAGCCGCTTGTAATCTGCTCTCCGCCTCGCGGGCCGCTCCGCTCCGCTCCGCGCCGTAGATCGCTTCCGCGCACACCCAAAACAATTCCCGAAATGCGAGCGGGGAGGAGCAGTGACGTCGGCGTCGCGCTATGGTCCACGTAATGGAAAACGCGGGAAAAAATTATTTAATAAAACGAAATTTGCCACTATAGACCGGAAGTCTTAGGGCGAAGGTCAGTCACGACGATGACGAATTTTCGACACTAGCTGTACATCTGGTGAAAGTCGACCTCCGACTCTATGAAATATCTGCAATAGTATTACAATAATTGGTCGTCGTGATTTCCTCCATCCAATTGCAGGTGGATGATAAATCAGTATCTGGAACAACTGCGACCGTACACCACACACGATTCTTCATTCAAAATTAAATATTTATATTAATGTCTCATATTAAAATTTAATTTGTACTTAAATTTGGAATTTGAAATGAAACCTTTAAGAACGTGTCTGCAGTCGCTTTCGTAATAGTTGTGCACGATGATCCACAAATTTACACTTTTTTATGAGTTAATAAATGTATATGTAATGCTGCTTTTACAGGTTTGATAGAAGCAAAATATTTACAACAAACATGAAATAGATTGGTTGGTTGTTAGTGATTTCGGGCAAGTCAACTACTAAGGTCACGAGTCCCGTAAGTATTGTGCATGTTTTGTTCGGTATGTGGCATGGTGATTTTCCCCTGTGTGGCGAGATTCGGCGCCAACCCATCGTCGACTCGTGGGGTTTTCCCCAACGAGGTATCTTCCTCCAGCGGGGCACCACTCCAGCCGGAACTAGCTCTAAGCTCCCGACCGGCATGTGTGGTAGTGTAGTGCATGTTAGTGTGTGTGTGTGTGTGTGTGTGTGTGTGGATAGGGCAAGGAAGAGGAAGGTAAGATCGCGAGCGGTTCTTGCCCGTTTGTTAGGGTACTGTTCCGGCATTCGCCTAGTATTGATCGCAGAAACCACACAAATATGAAGTCATAAATATGCATTATCTAAGAAATAGAGTTAGAAAGTCGCAGATCCAGGTGGCCGAGATCGTAGCGATCTCGGGCCGAAAGATCGCGGATTCGAGTACCGCCTCGTCCATGAATGTATTTGTGTTCGTCTTTTCACCGCTCATCATCACCATATCACTTCTTTTCACATACAGATACCTCTAACGTTAAATCAATAGTGGAGGCTAATGACTTTGTATTTAATGCAACACTAAATAAATAAACAAAAAAGTTCGAAAGTATTGAGTATAGAGAGGAGAATACAATTCCATAACATTAACAATTATTGAGAAATGTTACTCTCAAAATCAGATAATTTTATGATCGTCCGGTTTCATAAAAAAATCCCTATGCTAACTTTTTCTACTCAAGAATGGACGAAGAAATTTAAAAGAATAATACGTATTTGAAGCACTGAACCCTTTTTTCTTTTCATATTTGCTTGAATTATTTCATTTGGAATATTTAATAAAAAATAATTTTGTCCGCGCTTTTCATCTTTCAAACCACCGTGCGTCGACGCCGGCGGCAACGCTGCCTGGAGATATTGTCGTTTCCCCGGGCGTCTTCTTCACCGTAATTAATGAGATGAAAGCAAGCGGAACCCCGTTTGGAATAGCGCCGCTTTTGTTTTGGACAGCGAAGCGAGCCGGGTGTTGGACCGTAGATTTCGCGGAGACTGCCTCCTGTCGCCAACGGCACATCACGCTGCAGACAGGGCGGGCTCTGAGCGCGCGACCCTCACTGCTCGAAGCGACGACCCAGCTTAGGCGGCTCAGGGCATCAATTGATGTCACTGCAGTACCTCTGCCCGGTTATGGGGTTCGAGCCTCGACGGTGGTAGGATTTCTGACCCAGGCCAGGGAGCTAGGTCTCATTCAGCCGCCGTCTGGAAACAAATTGTGGCGGCCGGCTGCTCTGATCGGCAGTTTTCCGTGGTTTCTCTTATCAATATAGGCGAATGCCAGAGCAGTTCTCCAACAAACGGGCTATGGACCGCCCGCGATTTCCCCTTTCTCTTCCTTATCCTATCCTCACCCCTTACGTACACACACTAACAATTATATGCACTACACCACCATTCGTCAGAATAATTTTGATTTAGGAAAGCGCAAAAAACATTAAAATATTTTAGAACATCCCGGTACACAGATCTTGATATGGAGACTTATAATTGAACAATACAGAATTTATTTTGGGATCGTGACAATCGTAGATTTCGGTTGAAAATATGTTCTCAGCATGGTGTCTGAAACGCTGAACATTAAGTCATCTTTAACAATGACCTCAATGGGGGAGAATAATCACTTCAATAAAGTATAATATAATTTATTTTACCTAATGCAAGGTAATATATGCTACAGAATTTATTTCTGATTACTCTATTATCTTTCAATTACTTTTTCATTCTCCCCTTCCCCCTCTTCTTATTGCCATTCTCCGGTTGCCGTGTAATCAGTTGTCTGACGTGCGGCTGCTTGTACTGTAGGGCAAATTTTTGTACGACAATGTCTCTTATATAGTAATACATATCAAACATGTTTTACTAAGACTGCCTTTTTTACCAATTGTTAATATATTGGCTTATTGTGGTTATACTGCTATTTGGTTCACCTTATATACAATACGCGAATTCATGCAAAGCTTAAAGTACATACTTCTTGTAGTTTTAGGAACTTGAAGATGGGGTCTAGTGACCCTGAAATGGTTTTATTTTAACATTTTCCCAACAATATTGTTTGCGTATCTTTTAAACCCATTCCTACTCTCATTTTTAAACAAACGTACGGTGAATAAACTGTTCGAATTTTCCACATTATTATTCCATGACTCGATAAATTCAAAGGAATCATGAACAACATTTTAATTTAATAAATCTCATTTTTGCTAAAGCAATATAATCCAATTCAGTCATTTCAACAAAACGTATTTGGACAAGCTCTTACTGATTCCAGGTCATATAGCTACTAAACCCAAAGAAGAACTATCGGTAAGCTCGAATTTCGTATTCAGAAAATTAAGTTTGAAAGTCCTTCCTATGCAATGTGAAGACCTTCCAAAAAATTCGGAATGATGAACGATGGTGATACCGAGAATATATCCGGTGAATGAAGTTTTAAATTACCTAACATTTTGCATTTAGGAAATGGAGAGTTATTAAAAGCGATTATATACTGAATCTGAAAATGGGCATCAGAGGAATCTAGGAAATGCTATAGGGATTTAAAAAACTATTTACTCATTATTTCTACATGCTTTTTAAAATTGAATCGTTATTCGAACAACTGGGATTTTGGTCAATGCGATATTATATTGCAATTATAAAACGAGCTTCCGGGAAAAATATATGAGGTGTACCGGGTGAGATGGGCGAAGTCAACAAGTGAAAATTTCGAAAAAAATACATTAGAACATTTTCCGCTCAGAGCAAACTCAGCAACGATTTTTTGTATTCTCCGAATAATATTTCTGTCTACTTGTCAGATAGGGGTGGGGTATGGCGATGTTGCTACTTACTCGGGAGGCAGACATGGTCGTGTGATTATTCTTGCATCATATCACAACATCACAGCAGTAGAGAGCACACAACAGTAGATGACACAGAATCGTACAAACGATGCCTAACCAGACAATATAATGGCGCTCCTAATTGTCAGATGCTTCGTGCTGTAAAATTTATTTTTTTCTTAATATGCATGGGCAACTCTGCAGCATCACACAATTTGAAGTGGGTAACGAAACATCCTCTCCCCAGCCAGCCGCTAGCTATATTATTCAGACAATATGACAAACGTAGTTTTTGTAAGAAAGAGGTGGCTAACCGCATTAATGTAGTAGGTCCCGCAGCAGTCGGAAACAAGTCGCCAACTTGTCCGTGCATACGCCGTTTAGTATTAGCTGTTCCGGTAGCAGTAGCAGTAACAGTCAAGAGATTCTGATTGGGAGTTGGACGTTTCAGCAGGGTTGCTGATTAATTTGAAAGCAGTCAGAAACAGTCAGACTCAATTTGTGCATTCTCCACCAAACTACTAATCTGCACATGCGCCCCACGTTCCCGTGTCTCCACCATCAGCAGTCTACGTTTTCGTGTTGATCTGCGTTCTGCTTCTAACAACTGGAATAATTTGTTTACATTTGCATTTTCTTTTATTTGTATGGTAATACAAATGGTTACTGGATACTAGGTACCAACTGGATAATGGTCAGTAAATTCCAAAGTTTTACTATTGTAATACAATTATATAGTACCCTATGCTTGGAAATAATTTTTTCTTTCTTTCTTTTTTCTTTTCTTTTTTTCTTTCTTCCTTTTTCTCTTTTTCATTCTTTCTCTCTTCTTTGTATTTCGTCCTCTCATGACGCGAAAGCGGAATACAGGTAAGATTCGTGTGAAGACATGGAAGATTCGAAATAATGACATCTGCTCCAATCGCTCATTACTTAAAAACATGTTTAAAAGCGAAGAACAGAAGCGAAGAACCTAAATCCAAAAGAATACTTCACAAATGCTCAAGTCACAGTTTACTAGGTTTACTAGAAATCCGTAATTAAAAGTAAGAGAAAGAAAATTAAAATACGAAATGTGAGGGAAGGCACAGCACGAAATACAAAGACTAATAAATATTTACATACAGCAATTGCCGCTCACTTTCCCGCGTGAAATGAAATTCGTAACATCTGACGGGTAAATAAATCCCGATGAAACGACACCAGGGGGAGCGGTTGATTTTTTACCAACATTTTCCTGCAGATGCCAATCGCAAACCATTTCTAACTAGTTTTCTTCTGTTCATGTACGAGTTATGAGTTCGTAGAACTAACTGCGATTGCTGGGAAAACTTCATACCTTTGGGCATGAGTGTCACTGGTGTACGTCACAGTGGACTACGTTTATGAAAATTCAAATATTGAATTACTTACTTCACTACGCTCTTACTACCCGGAATTCCTCAATTTGTTTGACAATAGTAAAACATTTCCGGGAAAATGTGAAGAAAGAAAATTGTTCACAAGAGGAATAATTCATTTGTTAATTTTTGTCATTTGTTAATTGTCAATATTTTGTCATTTGTTAATTGTCAATATTTTGTCATTTGTTTGTCATTTGTTAATCGCGTTTAAATGCAATTTACAGAATTCCTGACGTTTCTACGATAAAGAAGAAAACATTAAGGCTATTTTTTCACAAAGTAAGCACGCGAGAGTAATAAAAACGTGTTAAATTACTCGTAAAATTCAAGAACAAGAGAATACCTTGACTTTTCATTGAAATTTGTAGTACTTTAAAAAATATAATTTTCCTTGCACACTGCACCCACACATACAAACTATTGATCGTAAAATAAACGCAAGTTTATGGTGTCAAGTAAAATAAAATTCATTCATATTCATATTTTTAGTGTTTATTGTTTTCGTTTATGTTGGATTTGAATATTCAAGACAATATCCAGACTTCGTATTTTGACCAGACGCTGCAAGATAGCGCTGATGAAAAGATCCAAAAGATTTTCAGATCAAAAATATTGATACTTGACATCTTTTCTCTAATTATTAATAAAAATGTTGTCAGTAAAAAATAATTCGCGCGTTCTTCACAAGTATGTTTTGCTATTATTAGGTATTTCTTGTGATTTTGCCGAAAATAGTATCTTTTCTGCATTGCAGATTTCGGCGATTTCTGGAGATGACGATGAGGCATAATGCTTAATATTACTGAAGAGAGAATGTGCTTTTACCAAGGAAAAAACAACAAAAAAACACAAATTTGTTCATTGTTGGAATTCGGAGACCTCAAGGATTGTTTTGACAAGATCTCCCGCAACTAAAGTTCAGGAAGTAGGGAGCATCTTTCGAGGTTGAAGTCTCCCCTCCCTCTAATTCAACTCTTTTTATAATCTTGACAGTTTATTCAAAATAATTATTAAACATTGATCAAACACTACATTTGAAAGGAATCCTGTTCAGAATGCACAATTTTACTTTCTCGCACACCATTTCTGTAGGATTAAGGAAGTATTATACAATGCTACAGCGTTCGCCGCCGCTAGCGTCGCCGCTGCCACCACGAAAGCCTCCACTCTCCGTCGTTACAAACTACACATTTTATTTAGGCCTAAAATACACCCCTGACAAAATTGATTGCCATCATTCCATGTCGGTGAGTAAAGTGAACATATGAATACACTTAATTCAATGGATGCTATCTATATTTTCACTTAAATTTTTTAATTAAAAAATAAAGGTATATATTTTTTACACTTCGTTTGTTTAGTTTTTTTTATAGCTGATGAGAATGAAAAGTAAAATAGGAATATTGAAACATTACGTTACCGTTACCAATAACACGAGAAATGTGCTATCGTACTGCCACTAGTTTATTTCATACTGGCATGTTGATTTCGACTTCTCTTTTATCAATCCACAATTTTTTTTAAATTACTCATTTTTTTATAATAACTTATTTATTTTTAGCTTTCAAATGTCCCATAAAGGGAAAATCCCTTTTGGGAATACGATTTTATTAATTAAATGTGTATAATTTATTCTTTGTTGTTTAATGATTTTATACTCGAAATAAGATGAATTTTTCCATAAAATGTTCTCAAAATAATGTTATATTACCCGCCTCGGTTTGGTATCACGTCCTCTTGTCATTGTTTGATTTGCTGGATGCGTTCCTGGAGCGGTCCTGGATCACTGCTCGAACTTCTGAGAGAAAATCTATTGCATTCACCTGTTTCTCAGTCGAGACTCTTAAAGTTGTAAACAAGCAAGTTGAGATTGTACTCTGTTCCAACAGCAAAACGCAGACATAGCGAACTTATAATTGTTGAAGAGCCAATAAACTCATGATAAGGTCTGTGCCATCCTTTTCTAGATAATATACGGCGGAAGAATTTTAAGAAAAATAAAAATGTTACCAATCACATAAATACTATAGTATTAATAGTTATGGTAATAGGTATAGTATTAGTTAGTTCTAAATATTGATATGAAAAATTTTATTGTTTGCTTTACATCATGAATGGTTCTTTAAACACATATATTACAGTAGTAAGTTAACATACTGAAGAAAAATTGAAAATATTACAAAACGATTAGTTTTACTTAATCCATATATCGACACAGAATACGTTTATTCTTGCCTGCTTTACATCGTGATTAAATTGAATAATTTTTCACGAATGGGGATGCAAGAGCACTAACACAACAGTTTGGGTTTGTGCTGTTCGCGAGATCCGCTAGGGACAGTAGTTTGGCTGCGTCATCAACATCAGCGTTTTTGGTATCTGCAAAGGAGAGATCCAGTGTATGGTCGCGAGTGTTTACTGCGAAAATCTAAATACACTATATTTAGTTTCACCGATACTGGAACTTCAGGAAAACTCCAATTTTGAGATAACTTTATTGAAGAATTATCAGTTCTACTAATAACGACTATTATAACACTATGAAAATAACTCAACATTTATATTTTTCAGAATGTCAGCATTGCACCTTATAAACGAAACGACGTGTGGGTAGACATGATCATAAAGATGAAGAACGTAAGAAGTTCAATGAGAGTAAAACACGGGAAATAGATTGTGCGAACGGCAGAGAACAGAGGCCTCGGCGGCCCGACGTAGTGAATTGGAAGCGTAATGCCGGCGCGGTTTTCGGCGGCAAGAAAGGGTGGGCGAGTGTGGAAATGACAGCGAGCGGGGCCAGGCCACGGGAGGTGGTCTCGCGTTCTGCTTCTGCGAAATTCAATCTCCCCAAACTAAGCGCGGCAGCGGTCCGCCAAGGCGGCCGCTTCGCATCACAACCTCACCAGTAAATACAGAGGTAAATCAACGACGGGCGTAAGGGGCGGGGCGCGGAGCGGGGCGGGGCGCGGCGCCGAAGGCTGCCCAAAGGGTGGCGCCGGGGGCGGATCCGGGGGCGGCGCGGGCGTGGTGCCGGGGACGGCTCGGGAGCGGCGCGCGCACAATGAAGTCCCCGCACTGGAGGCCCCGCGCTCTGGGTTAGCGCGCAAACCTATCTCGCTATCTGAACGTGATTAATGAACGCTTTAAATCTTTGATTAATCCCATTTATACCCCTCCCGCAGAGCGGCGCTGGCGGCGTGGTGGTGGCGGCGGCGGCGGGCGCGGGCGGATACTCGCCCATTTCGCTCACACCCACCTCCCGTCCACCCACCACACCACAGCGCTCGCGCTCTGCGCCGCACCCACCGCACTGCCCCGCCCGTCAACCACCGATTGCGCTCATTTGCGAAGCCGGGCCTTGCCACACCACGCCACACCGCGCCACACCGCGCCACACCACGCGCCGCACCGCGCGGCGGCCCCGGACGCGAAGCCGTCTAATAAAGTAAGACAGGTTCTTCGCAGGGTCGGGAGGACCAGGCCTGCCAAACGGCTGCGGCGGAGACCGCAACCAGGCCTCCGCACGGAATGGTAATTTTATTGCGAAATCTTTACATGCGAATACAAAGCGAATTATTCAACGCGATTGAAAATTGGCAGGCGGGGCCGGGTACCGCGCGGGGTAGAGCAGGGCGAGAGAATGCGCCGGGCCTACAATAACACTGGGCTGCCGAAGAGGGAGCGCCGCGCCGAACGTGGCGTGGCTCGGAAGTGGGGTTGGGAAGAGATGAGGGGATGGGGCGGAGAAAGGGGGACAAAAGAGAACGGAGTGTGGTGGAAAGATCGGTGTGGGGCGGGGAGGAAATGAACGAAGTGGGGTGGGGAGGGAAATACGGGGAAAGAAAGAATGGAACGGGGAGGGAAAAAGAAGCGGGGAGGGAAAAAGAAGCGGGGAGGGAAAAGAGGGGAGGCATTATTCAAGTGAAGCAAACAAATCAATGTGGAAACAACTGGAAATAATAGTTATTATTCATGTATAATATTACAGTAATATAATATTCATATCTTGTTGTATAAAGTTAGAGCATTTGAGTTATTTTTATTTACGAAAATGTCAATAACGTCTCATAAAGAAACGTAACATAGTTGTTTTATTTACAAGTGTTACATTTTTCTCTTTTCCATTCTAAAAGACGATTCATACTGTCATTCATATTGATCTTTTGCTTGTTTTAGAAAAAGGGAAAAGAAGCGGGGAGGGGAAAAGTAGCGGGGAGGGGAAAAGAAGCGGGGAGGGGAAAGAAGCGGGGAGGGGAAAGAAGCGGTGAGGGGAAAAGAAGCGGGAAGGGAAAAGAAGCGGGGCGGGAAATAAAGAGCGGGAGGTAAAAGGAAGAGGGGAGGGAAAGAACGAAGAGGGGAGGGGAAAGAACGAAGTGTGTCAAAAAACAGTGGGTCGGGAAAGAACGGGATGGGTGAGAAGAACGGAGCGGGGAAGGAAAGAACGAAACGAGGAAGGAAGGAACGAAACGAAAAGGGCAGAGTGGAGTTGGGCGCGGGCGGAGGGAAGCAGGAGGGCGGCGTGCGTGGGCGGCATCGAGAAAGGGCTGCGACGGAGGCGCGCCCGAGCGCCCTCACAAAGCTGCGCCTCCCACCGCTTGTCAAGTGTTCGGCCGCCCGCGCGTATAGCGCTGTCCGTTCGGACACGCGAGTGCCCGGACGCGTTCGCACGATTTCCCCCGCTTTTTCGGCCCCGATGGTGCGCCCCACCAGCGAGATCTGTCGGGGCCATGGGGCAACAGCGGCGCGGTTAGGGGGAGCAAAACGTTGTGGTCCCATAAAATACATTTTTCGAAAACTCACGTCTAAAACGTAATTTACGGAACATTTATCGGCTGTAAAGTTCAGTTTTTGCGGCTGAGGCTATAGAGGACAATTGTGGAAGACGATTTTCATGGTAACCTATTAAGCATTATTCAAGTGAACGCAAACAAATCATTGTGGAAACAACTGGAAATAATAGTTATTATTCATGTATAATATTACAGTAATATAATATTCATATCTTGTTGTATAAAGTTAGAGCATTTGAGTTATTTTTATTTACGAAAATGTCAATAACGTCTCATAAAGAAACGTAACATAGTTGTTTTATTTACAAGTGTTACATTTTTCTCTTTTCCATTCTAAAAGACGATTCATACTGTCATTCATATTGATCTTTTGCTTGTTTTAGAAAATAGGCTCTGACAAGCATATTCTTCTTTCTCAAATGTAATATCTGGAATATAGCTCTCCTATGGAATTATGGAATCAGCAAAAATAGCTTCAACTCTCAGACATTTTAAAAATAATTGTACAGTTTACAATTCTAGCGGCCAGCTGGTGTGATCAGTGGTTTTGCGTGTTTTCTCCCATCAATACTACGAAAATTCCGGGGCAGTACTCTAACAACGAACCTCAGACTGCGCGCGATCTTTCCTTCCTCTTCCTCGTCCTACACCCAACCCAACAATGACGTCGCAGCTCACGCAACGACGATTGTTGGACACTTTTAGCTAAAAATCAAGTGATAGATGTCTCACATCCTCCTGATCATCATCTGATCTACCAGCAGCGAACTTTTTTCTGTTCCTCGCTCTTTGGAAAGGCCCCCATTGAGTGACGGCAATAGTCTCCACTTTCAAATTTGAAAATGCAGTGACAGACAACCAAAAATTTCTTAAGGATTTTCTAGAGAATTGAAAAGTCGTCTGGAAAGGAGCGAGTTGTGCGTTTAAAGATGAGGGAACTATGCACAAAGTTGAAACAATAAAAATAAATTTTGTGTGTAAAATTTGAATTTTTGCTACTGGATTCCAGGAACCTTTCGGACATACTGTGCAAATGATTGATTATGCTAATGAAAACTTGGTTTCATTAGTACAAAATATGTCTTTTTAAATATATATATATATATATATATATATATATATATATATATATATATATATATATATTGTGACGTACCTGGTGATGCCGGTACTTTCACTGCAAGAAATTACTAAAGGAGGGTATCTTTTTCGTGAAAGGGTCCCTACGAGAAGTCGGTATAACATTAGGAAATTTAATTAGTAAATGAAGTACAATCATGAACAGTATTTATTCACAAACCAAATTTGTTAATTACATGATTTAACAACAATTATACACTTTGCCTTGGTACCAAGATCAGGTGTAATACAAGTTTTATCATACCTTTGGGGCCCCAACCAATACCTTCGATGCTTGGATCACGGTTCGCGTCGGTAGGGGTTGCCGACCTTCGCAGCAGCTGGGCGTAGTCGGCGGCTGATGGTGTGGCGGTCGCCTCGGCTGGTGGTTTCTTGAATTCTTCCTGATTCAGCTCCTGGTACCTCGGTGTCGCACCTCTCTCTAATTATCTTCCGTCGCTTGATTTAATTTCTTAACACGCGGCCACTGCACGTGCTGGCCTCAGTTTCACACCACACAGTTCCGGTATTGTTCATACCACGACAACTAATACAAGCGCGATTGATTGTTCTCTTGGCGCGGATCTCTCATCCTAATAACATTCCCGATCCCAACCTCACGTGTCTATTGTTTTGCGTTGGCTACTATTCTATAATACACACCGCATGCTCCCTTTGTCCATGCAAAAGCGGCGAGCTCCTCACCACACGTCCGTATCTACCGGCCACTTCTCCGCAACTTTCGTCGGCCGGCAGCACGCCGGCCACGTCCTTCGGCGACGGCCGACTCGACCCAACTCACTCGTAACGGCCAAAGCTCCCTGTCGCTCCGTGCTCGGTTCTCAACCGTCGATTACGTTCCCACGGACGCCTCGCAGCGGCAACGGTGGCGGCGGCGGCGGCTGGCCCTCCTCACCGCTGTCCGTCGCGCTGGTCGTGCGTACCGCGCAGTCCAAAATAGATTCTAATTACTTATGCTAATGTTCTAATTAGTATAAGGAAACACAATGTGTTTCTATATATATATATATATATATATATATATATATATATATATATTGTGACGTACCTGGTGATGCCGGGTATTTCACTGCAATATAACACTAAAGGAGGGTATCTTTTCCGTGAATGGGTCCCTGGATAAGTTGGTATAACATTGGGAAAGTTAATTAGAAATAGAAATACAATCATGAACAAGATTTATTTGCAAATCAAATTTGTTAATTACATGATCTGACAACCTTTATACACTCTGCCTTGGTACCAAGATTAGGTGTAATATGCATTTATCATACCTTCGGGGCCCCGACCAAATACCTTCGATGATCGTAGAACAGCTCGTATCGACAGGGTTGCCGACCTCTACAGCAGCTGTGGGCTGTCGGCGGCTGATGGCGTGGCGGTCGTCCTGGGCTGGTGACCTTGTGACTCCTCCCCGACTCGGATCTTGATACCACGGCGTTGCACCTCTCTCGAATCACCTTCCGTCGATGGATTCAATTACTCAACCCGCGCCTATCACGCGTGCTGGTCCCAGTTCCGTACCACACAGTTTCGGTAAAGTTTCCACTACACTAATTACTACAAGCGCGATCGATTGTTCTATCAACACGAATCTTTTATTCTAATGATAATCTCATTGTCTACTTCACTTATTTACTGCTTCACAATTACTATTGCTTTACGAACACATCGCATGTTCCCTTTTGCCCATGCGCTAACGGCGAGCTTTTCGCCACACGTCCGAACTCTTCGCCGCTCCGCTAACGTCTGTCCTCTTCGCAATTCTCCTAACGACTGCCTGCACGTGCTCGCTGCCCAGTTTGTAACTGACATTCTCACGCTGGCCTCCCGGCGGTGGCACCGGTGGCGGTAGCAACCGTTGCTAGCTCCCGTCGTTGTTCGCAGCGCTTGGCGTACGTACCGCGCAGTCCAAAATATATATTGATTACTTACACTAATGTTTTAATTAGTGTAAGGGAACACCTTCTGTGTTTCAATATATATATATATATATATATATATATATATATATATATATATATATACATAATAATTTCCAATGTAACAGAACTATTATATTTCGGTTATTAGCGTTTAAAATTCTTATCTACATGGAAATTAGTGTTTCACCCAGAGAATGAGGGCAATAGTCTGACATATAGAACTCACATGCGTTTAACAAAGCCAGAAATATAAGTAATTCTTGAATATTTAAGTTCTGTAAATTACAAAGAAATGAAATTTACTTAAATTGCATTGCAAATAACTATAATTATACACAATATCATGCTTTTCTCATGTTTTTTATAATAATTTTTCCCTAAGTCGAGTGACGTTAAGCTGTTAACCATCCCCAAACGATAAGTAAAAACAAAATTCAAAGACATTGAGGTTTTCAATACAAAATGGATTAACAATCAATAATCTTAACTTAAGGAACAAATATTTAGCAAATATAGGCCTCACTTTGATGAAATGTATTTTAATATTTCTCTACACAAATAACAGTGAAATATTGAAGCATGGCAGTATTCATGTTATACTTCAATTTATGAAATTCCTTTGTGCGTCCAGCACAGGCAACAGCCTTACACCAAATTAATTAATTTACAGCGTTTTGATTCGGGAAATGAAATTCAGAACATAAGCTTTGGTTTTCGTACACATTTTAAATATCCTTCAATCTCCACCAACAAACATTTTTAAAGCAAGCTATGTTACACACATTCATTTTTCCTGGAATATAATACGAACAAATAAACTGTTGGATTAAATAAGTTTATTCTATAATTTTTAAGGTTCTTTGATTATTTCGGACTTTAAATTGCACAAACTACATGCATGTAAAAATGTTAACATCAGAATTCATTTCAATGTGTAGCCAGATCTATTTCAAGATGTTGAGTCTCTTGTAATCTTGAACACATTAATCCACATTATATACACTTTAAACGCTTTAATTTATATTTCTCTATGATTTAGAAATATATAATTATATAAAGAAGCATAGTTGCTATCCAAATATTTCCTTTATATGCGTAACAGATTACGTGTTTTGCATCTTTGAAAGGTAAGCCAAAATTTGGAAAAGTGTTTCTAGGTACATGATAGTCTTGAACCATTGATCATATTCTCGTACATCTGGACTTATTGTTTCGATTAAATTTAAAGACTGTCTAAAGAAAGTTGTTCACTTCAGAGTTCTCTGGGTGAATCTGTTCACCATCATTCTCTACACCCTGTTTTTCATTAAGTATGTGTTCTCTTTTGAGAAACTGTTCTTCAATTAGCTTATGATGCATATAACAGATTCTCTTGTATATTTATGCATGTATTAGCATACTGCATGCATATTTTCAGTCTAGAAGGTTGCATAAACTTTCCAAGGCAAGTGATTATGAAACCACACTCGAAGTTGAATAATAATGGCTACTTTAAAACGAATTGCACGCTTATATATAACGCTAAAGGAGTGCCCTGCAAACTCCTGCCTCGATTTCCATCGATCGTACTGAGAAGGTTCCGTGTCAAGATCCGTTGCCACTGCATCTCTGACTGGAAGGCCCTTGGATTTCAGGCATTCGTCTCTGGCTGGCAGATTTTGGACATTGGATAGTCTCCAGGCACTAGCTTGATGGAGTCTAATTCTAGCGACCGACTGTTCTTATTCATAGTTTTTCGTGGTTTCTCCGATCAATGCCAGGCAAATCCCGGAGCAGTACCATAAAAAAAGGGTCACAGACCGTGGGCGTTCTTGCCTTCCTCATCCTTCTCCCTTCTTCGTTCTGTATTGAACTCACACTTTATGCACTACACAAGCACAGTTGTCGGGAGCTTACAGCTTCTTGCGGGTTAGGTGTCTTGCTAGAGATACCTGGATAGGAATGTCTTCTAGCCGACCAGGAGGTCGGCGTTGTATTTCACGTTCCAGCGGAGGAGGAACTAGATTATAACCTACACTATACTCGCGGGACCTGTGTTGTTGACGCGCCGGGAAATACTAAATACTTGCTCTCTCTTTCGACCTCCCCTCCCCCACCTGCATTGCAGGCTCACCAACATTTGGGCAAGTCAACGTGATCGTTGGAATGAAAGAGGGAGTAATATTGGCGACACGTGAGTATCCCGTAAATGTTGCTTCTGGTTCCAGTAATCGTACCAGATTTGACGCCACACATATTGTATCAATCATGCTGCTGGAACGATTATACAGTTTCGAAATGAGAGAGGAAAGAATCAATTTTGTAGAGAGATAATGCAAAAATATACGAATTACATTAATATTAGTACGGCAAAAAAACACCGCTATGCAATGAAATTTTAAGAAAAGTAACAAAAATTTAAGAAGTGTTTAGTATTGATTCGGACCATAACGCAATAATATTAATACAGTAATATATTGTATCATAATAATATAATACAAGAAGATCTTTGATTTGCAGTAAATATATACTTCAGCAGGTAATACAAAATATTTTTTCTTTCTCTAGAAAGTAAAAGATTTGTTTTAATCACTTCTTTCAATCCACATTACACTATGTGGAATGTTTGAAATAATGCTTGGCCGAAATAAGCGGCTGGTCCAAGAAATCAGTAATTTTATTATTACGAGTTCACTGTACTTGACATGTTCCCGTTTTACATTTTCACGTTTTACATTAATAACCGAAGTCGATCCCGAAGGGCGATATGATCTCCGCAGGGCATTCCTTCAAGCTGCGCGTACTTTTGCAATTAATTACCTTTCTTCAGACTTCTCCTTCCAACCACACTTCGAAACTCGCCCTTGTAAATTGCCTGAAAAGTTAACGAGCAACCATTTGTCACGGTATTGATCGCAATGTTTGGGTGTAAATAATGATATCGAGCATTTCATATTTGAAGGTTTTGTTGTTGTTTTTGTTGTTTGATGGGCAAAGTGTATCGAGACGTATAAAACATTTTTATGCTCAGGATATTTCGTATCCCCAATAGAAGAATTTTTATACATTGTAGAATATTTTCCTACATTTTGTGATCAAAATGATCCATCAGTTTCCGCAAAATCTCACAATCTTGGTGGTCAAAATAATAACAATAATTTCTCGTACTTACTACAAAAAATATTTTGCAGGCAATGGATAATAAGAGTATAAATTGACATAGAAGAAAGCAGTAATAGTCTAAAAGAGATAATAAAATTCGAATTGTTGTGTGCACGAGGTATTATTTTGGGCATATTTTAGATATTACAAACGTTATGCATAGTATTAATTGTTCTCTGTTTTGGAGGTTTTCATTTCATCCATTCGTGAATATTAATATTCATGCGTGGATGTGCGTCAGTGGCTATAAATTTAGAATGAGGTTTCGTCCTCTGCAATACAGTATTGTTTTAGATTCAAGGATAAAATAATATCTATCAATATATAATATATATCAATTAATATATTCATATCTTGTCTAAATACAAAAAAGATAACATTACGTAAATCTTACTTCACGTACATCTTTTTCAGAATTTTTGTATTATTTTTTAACATTATTTTATTAAAATCGTGTGTATTTAATAAACATTCCTTAAAAATGCATCACTTGTGTTAATGTTTACCGTAAGAATATACGATGCATCCACACAGAATGCTTTTCTCGATTAAATATGTATTGTCCAATATTTATCAACTTTACTCTGAATATTCTTTCCTCCTTATACGTCTTACTTCACATCCACAATAGTGGTCTCGAACTCATATAGAAGCATTTACTCAACAGCATCATATCAAACTGCATATAGCAGTTTTTACTTCTCATAAACTCTGCGTAGAGAAAGTTACGTAATTCTGTGGTAGAAAAATGCGATTTTTAGTAGAGAAACACAGTATTGTGGGTTTCTCATATCGAAACCCTTTCGTTTTCCTCCTATACGTAGTATATTACTGCCAATGTAGTAAAATATGTATTACTGAGTAATACATACTAATAAATGAAAAATAAAAAAAATATTATTAAAATAAATAAAAGATAATAAAAATGTAATAAATGGGTCAGTCTATACAATACTTATATTTGTTTTTACGTACTTTTCATGAGAATAGAGTATATTACACTGAATTCAATGACAGAAAGCTATTTTTATTTAAGCTTCAATATTTAAATAACATTTTTATTATTACATTTATTATTTTTTATTTATTCAAACGTCTCGCATTTGCTTTGGTTCGAAGTATTTCAAGTGATCGCGTAGGTTTTTGTGAGATACAAGCTGCAATTTTCTAATGTAACCTAACCACAACTAATAATACGACGTATGTGCTGTTGTAGTACCACTAATTTTGGAATTATTACGGAGCACAGGGACGATTGAAAAGCCAAGTACATCAACCTACATCTGAATACAAGAGGTAGCTGAACAGGTTCGCTTCTCTTATGTTAGCTCGCTAAGTGTAAAAAGACGTCCAAGAGTTCAAAGAGCAAGCAATGTGTGCTTTGGCGCCATACATGACTAATGGCGAGAGGAGCAAAATGAAATTTGCATGCATTTTAAAAACGTTTCGCTCAGGGCGAGTAGGTGTTTCGGCAACGTCTGTCAGAATAGCAGGTCCTCTAGACGGAGAGGGAGGGAGCGAGAGAATCTCTTTGGTAAGCGGGCGCACTCTCGCAGTTGTGCGTAAAGCTCTTGTTCCCTTGCGAACAAACACCGTAATCCTACTTATTATCTCCAAACCCGAGCTGCGATCCATAAGAGCATTAAATTGTCTATTTATGCCAGGGAAACGCCCCGCGCGAAGGGGCGAAGGCGACGGCGGGGAGGCGGGGGTCGTCAGAGAACTAAAGAGCTGGGATGACGGGAGGATAACGGATGGCGCTGGCAGAGAAATTGGCGCATGTGGGAGAGTGGTGTAGTTGGATGGGGGAGAGTTAGCGAAGATAACGGGGTGGTTGGCGGAGTTAGCGGGGGGAGAAGCGGTCTTCGCGATGCCAAGCATGGCTTGTAAGTTCGTTCGATGCCATGACCCCGTTAACATATAATCTCACTAGGTCGGACTCAAAGCATCCAAATTTTCGGGAACTTCAAATGATGCCTAGAAATATATTTTTGTGTACAGTCCGTTATAAGAACAATACAAAATTCAAAAGAATGTTTTAATATATTCATGAATTTACACATAACCTATGTATTTTGAAAATGTGATCAATCATTTGTTCAGTTCGATATGATTCTTGACCCTTTGTGGATATAACGCCGCTCTGACTGGCGGAACGGCAAAGGTAAGAGACGAAAGTGGGGAGCAACCGGGGATGGGAGAAGGGCATGTTGGGCAAAGAAATATGGTCAGCGAAACGCAGACGGGAAGAAACATCTCATGCACAGGAAACCGTGTCAAAGTATGTCTAGAAATATGAATGGTTTTCAACACAATGTTTTAAGTACAATTTAAACTACCGAAAAGGAAATCGCCGGTGCATCAGAGAGCGAGATTTGCCAGGAGAAAAGTTGAGAGTCAGAAGCTGGAAGGATTGATGTTTTTGGACTCATCAACTCCTATGGTGGGACGCCATCAATTCCGTCGTGAGTGGTGGCGATGTTTCTGCCTAGCCGGATGGTGCGATCCAGCGCTGACCTTCACGTCAGCTTCCCTCTTAAGGTATCTCCCTTCAGTAGGGCATCACCTTAATCGGCACAAGCTCGAAGCTCCCGAAATGTGAGGTAGTGTAGTGCGTTTAAGTGCGTAAGGAGTGACGATATTGCAAGGAAGAGGAAAGAAAGATCGCGCACGGTTCGTGGCTTGTTTACTAAGGTACTGCTCAGGTATTTACATGCTGCTGACAGGAGACACCATTGAAAACTACCGATCGGAGCAACCGGTCGCTAGAATTCGCCTCCAGGCAGCGGCTAAACCCGACCTAGCCGTACAGAGCTGGAAAGAGGTGGCGCGTGTGCCCCGACTGTAGACGTCCACCTTCGGAGTTCGAGATGAAACCTGCTGCGGAACTTTTTGCTCTCCTCTCGGCGGCGAGTGCGTGGCGGGGCAGGGAGCGGGGCGGGCGGCGGCGCGTGGGCGACGTTTCCAGGCAGGCTCCGTGAATGAGAGTGGCCCGGTGCTCGCGGAAAAACCTGCCGCCCGCAGCTTAGTTTGCCCCACGAGATACGGACGACAAGCTTCCCGAGAAGTGCCTCGGAGCAGAGGCGAAAATTAGATATGTCTTGTTGGGGGGAGATAATGTAACAAGTTGGTCTCAATATATGTAATGAGGAGAAGAAGAAAAAGAAGATGATGAAAAAGATGAAGATGAAAAAGAAGAAGGAGAAGGAGAAGGAGGAGGATACGAAGAAGAAGGAGGAGGATACGAAGAAGAAGGAGGAGGATACGAAGAAGAAGGAGGAGGATACGAAGAAGAAGGAGGAGGATACGAAGAAGAAGGAGGAGGAGAAGAAGAAGAAGGAGGAGGAGGAGAAGAAGAAGAAGAAGGAGGAGGAGAAGAAGAAGAAGAAGAAGGAGGAGGAGAAGAAGAAGAAGGAGGAGGAGAAGAAGAAGAAGGAGGAGGAGAAGAAGAAGGAGGAGGAGAAGAAGAAGAAGGAGGAGGAGAAGAAGAAGAAGAAGAAGGAGAAGAAGAAGAAGAAGAAGAAGGAGGAGAAGAAGAAGGAGGAGGAGGAGAAGAAGAAGAAGAAGGAGGAGGAGGAGAAGAAGAAGAAGAAGAAGAAGAAGGAGGAGGAGGAGAAGAAGAAGAAGAAGGAGGAGGAGAAGAAGAAGAAGGAGGAGGAGAAGAAGAAGAAGAAGGAGGAGGAGAAGAAGAAGAAGAAGAAGGAGGAGGAGAAGAAGAAGAAGAAGGAGGAGGAGAAGAAGGAGGAGAAGAAGAAGAAATTGCTCATAATGTACAGAAGTTAGACGTTCAAATTAGCAAAACGTATGACAGCTTAACGGTGCAGAGAGAAATATGACACTCGCCACATGATACGTAAAAGATAAAGTAGTGAAGCAATTTTAATTGCTATCCAAAGGAGGGTTGCTATGTAACAAACGTAGTAATTGCTTCCAACACTCTCATTCTCACTCTTCCGAAAGAAGATGCTTTTCATGCATTTAAGTGGATCCTTGTTCCAGTTTCATGTACACCCACGTTATAATTCCGTAAAACAATGACTCCGCTACTCGTAAATTCTTGCGCATATTTCCTGAGAGGAAATAAGTAGCTTGTTAAATATAATTGCTCCGTTTAATTACTGAAGAATTCTACGAAGTCCATATAACACGTAGGAATTATTTGTTCCCAGAAAACCAAACAGCAGCGGATGTCAAAATAATGAATTACACAACGGTAAAATGTTTCAAGAATACGTAACGTTTGTAGGAGTGCTGTAGGGTTTCTTGGTGTACCAATTCATTGTAATTATTTGTGTTTGATTAATTTCATTTTTGTTATGATGTGAAGATCGTTAATTATGAGGTATATACGGAAAAGAATTCAATTTTAAGTGGAAATTAAAGGAAAGGATGTGAATACATGAAAATTGAATTTCACTTTATTTCTTCATTTTCCCTTAATACCAAGAGAAAGAGAGAGAGGTAGAGAGAGAGAGAGGTAGAGAGAGAGGTAGAGAGAGAGAGGTAGAGAGAGAGAGGTAGAGAGAGAGAGGTGTAGAGAGAGAGAGGTGTAGAGAGAGAGAGGTGTAGAGAGAGAGAGGTGTAGAGAGAGAGAGGTGTAGAGAGAGAGAGGTGTAGAGAGAGAGAGGTGTAGAGAGAGAGAGGTGTAGAGAGAGAGAGGTGTAGAGGGAGAGAGGTGTAGAGGGAGAGAGGTGTAGAGGGAGAGAGGTGTAGAGGGAGAGAGGTGTAGAGGGAGAGAGGTGTAGAGGGAGAGAGGTGTAGAGGGAGAGAGGTGTAGAGGGAGAGAGGTGTAGAGGGAGAGAGGTGTAGAGGGAGAGAGGTGTAGAGGGAGAGAGGTGTAGAGGGAGAGAGGTGTAGAGGGAGAGAGGTGTAGAGGGAGAGAGGTGTAGAGGGAGAGAGGTGTAGAGGGAGAGAGGTGTAGAGGGAGAGAGGTGTAGAGGGAGAGAGGTGTAGAGGGAGAGAGGTGTAGAGGGAGAGAGGTGTAGAGGGAGAGAGGTGTAGAGGGAGAGAGGTGTAGAGGGAGAGAGGTGTAGAGGGAGAGAGGTGTAGAGGGAGAGAGGTGTAGAGGGAGAGAGGTGTAGAGGGAGAGAGGTGTAGAGGGAGAGAGGTGTAGAGGGAGAGAGGTGTAGAGGGAGAGAGGTGTAGAGGGAGAGAGGTGTAGAGGGAGAGAGGTGTAGAGGGAGAGAGGTGTAGAGGGAGAGAGGTGTAGAGGGAGAGAGGTGTAGAGGGAGAGAGGTGTAGAGGGAGAGAGGTGTAGAGGGAGAGAGGTGTAGAGGGAGAGAGGTGTAGAGGGAGAGAGGTGTAGAGGGAGAGAGGTGTAGAGGGAGAGAGGTGTAGAGGGAGAGAGGTGTAGAGGGAGAGAGGTGTAGAGGGAGAGAGGTGTAGAGGGAGAGAGGTGTAGAGGGAGAGAGGTGTAGAGGGAGAGAGGTGTAGAGGGAGAGAGGTGTAGAGGGAGAGAGGTGTAGAGGGAGAGAGGTGTAGAGGGAGAGAGGTGTAGAGGGAGAGAGGTGTAGAGGGAGAGAGGTGTAGAGGGAGAGAGGTGTAGAGGGAGAGAGAGGTAGGTAGGTAGAGAGAGAGACCGAGAGAGACAGACAGACAAACGGAGAATGCTTTATTACACATTTGTCTAGTGAAGTTTCATTTCTAAGTTGGTCCATAAACTAAACATACTGTGAAGAAAACAAACATAAGGACACAATTGAAGGGCTTGGGACAGTAATGTGATAATTTACACGAGCCACAGCAAGCTCGGCGATATTCGTAAATATTAATATTTCTATATTATTGAAAGCATGACTTATAAATTTCCTATACATGTCTTGCTGATATTTATGAAGGGTTTGATGCGGTAAATAGATGGGATATATTTCGACCAAAATCGAAATATTGACATACACAAATAACGGGACGTTTGCTTTGATTGATCGGAGAAATCCCTAGAAATGACTAGTAAGTTTTGTCGACCTCTAAGATTTCTCATACTATAGCGCGTCCGAAGTTAAGAATGAAGTACAGGGTCTTATGGGCTTTTCTGGTAAATTAATATCCTCCCCGATTTTAAGATATCAAAACTGTTTTAAATAATCATTAACATAATTTTTCATAACAAGAATTACATAAGTAAAATAATTTCTCGAATACATTATATATTTACCACAAATTTTGGTGAATATCTTTAGAATTTAGTAATATTTGTAGGAAGGGATACGTTCGGTAGTTGGATCAGCCACGTGCTTCGGTTGTCATTTCATACTGTGCTCAGAAAGTTAGAGTTCCAGGTGTTTACCTGTGTTTAGTTGTGTATGGCTTTCTAGATTTATAGTGAGTCTCGTCTAAGATAATTGTTATTTCGTTTACTTTCCTTCATTTTGATTTTTAGGTTGTGGTAAATTTATTAATTTACAAAATTTCAAATTTAATTTCTGTTTCTTCGCAAACTTAATTTAGAATGTGTGAGCAACCAACCGTAAAGCGATAAAGTGCTCCATAGTGGGGAAACCAAATGGTTATTAATGTTTATAACTATTGAACTATAATTATGATTTCGACCGGGATTCCTATGCAATGCTTCCCGGGAGATAACTGTTCGCTCTCCCGGCGCGAGTCAGCTCGGCTTCCCGTGTTTGTTCCTATTGGTCCGAATTATTTTGTCGTCAAAGGAATATTTTAAATATTTTGTTCGGTAATCAAAAGTTATTATTTGTCTACTGTTAAAAAGGAAACAAGAACCTTGGTCTTTTTGCAACCGCATGTAGTTAGCTTGAATTTTGAATTTTGTGTTGAAATAGTGGTGGACTTTAAAATTTATATTTCTTATGACATTTCGAAGTACAAGGAACGTGGGGAGCTTAACAGAAAATTTTCCTGTGTATCGGAGTTTCATAGGAACAGTTTTAGATATGAGAAAAGGGAAGAAGGGTCGCGGTTTCGAATCCCACCCGGAGCATGGATGTTTGTGTGTGTGTGTGTGTGTGTGTAGCGTTATCGTTACCCGCAAAGTTCCTTACAGTGGTCGTTATATGACCTTTGTAGTTGAGAAGCTCCATTAAAAGGTAAAAAAAAATATATAATACATAAAAAGACTAAAGGAACAATTTTTTTACTGGTTCTTGCAATTATTTCTAGTTACATCATGTGGATGTAATACATTCATTCACCTACAAGCCCGTATTTGTGTGGAGGTCATACGACGAAGTGACAGTGGCGATCTGCCCCTCCTCGCGTTAAAATGAAAGGCCACCTCTCGCTCGGATCGGCCTGGCGGTAAAGTAGCGCGCTGACAGATTGGACGCGGGCGCGGGGGCGGGGGCGGGCGCGCTCACCCGCGAACGCAGACACCCGACGTGGACCGCCGGCGCGGCGCGCTCGAGCGTCGCAAGGGCTGTCGCGGGACGCTTGCGCCGCGCGCCGCCACTCCCGCCACTGGCTCCCGCCGCCGCCCCCGTCGCCGCCCCCGTCGCCGCAGCAGCCGATGACCCTGTCACAGGCGCCTCCACCGGCCGCGCTCTTCGACAGCTCTTTTTCCGTCGCCCTTCCTCTCTCCCGCTCTTTTCCCTCTCCCACGACCAACGTCCTCCCTCTGTGTCCGCGCTTCTCTACCACCCCTTCCTTCTGGCTTCGGCGCGGTTACTCGTACGTAACTCGCTTGACCTATATTTTCATTCCAGAGGTCTACCTCTTTTCCTCTTCTTCTTCCCATATCTTCTCCTCTTCCTTCTTTTTTCATTATTTTTCCTCCATTCCAGTCACAGGCGCCTCCACTCGCCGTGTTCTCCCCGCGCTCTTGTATAGTCTCCCTTCCACCCTCTATCTCTCTTCTTCCCTCCTTTTCCCTCCCAACACACGTCCAACGTCCTCGCTCTCTACCACCCCTTCCTTCTGGCTTCGGCGCGGTTGCGTATTACTTTATTCACGTACATAACTCACTTGACCTTCTTCTTCTTCTTCTTCTTCTTCTTCTTCTTCTTCTTCTTCTTCTTCTTCTTCTTCTTCTTCTCCTCCTCCTCCTCCTCCTCCTCCTCCTCTTCCCATATCTTCTCCTCTTCCTTCTCTTTTATTATTTTTCTCCATTCCCTTTATCTTTGTTGTTCTCCATCTCTTTCAATACATTTGCGGCTCCTACTCACTAAATATTTTCCATTTACTCAACTATTTTGTTTATATAATTGTTGACTGTTCCATAATTGTATAGATCACTATCATTATATTTCTCATGTATTAACGTCTCATATATTACCTTATTACATTACACGTAACTACATATACATGGTGTAGAAAACTTTTCAACAACCCCTACTGTTAACAATTACTGAAAAAATATTCAAGAAGGCTTAAAAAAGGAATCTATTTTAATTGTTGTTGGAAATTAATAAAGCCAGGTTTTACTGAACGGCATGATTTGTTGTGTTTGGGTAGGTTTAAAAATCATTAGGGAGAAGGGCAATATGTTTAATGATAGTTGAAATATTTGACTGTATCTTCCTCTACTACTTCTTATTTACTTACTTCTGCTCCCTTCTCCACTCGTGCCCCCTCTTCTCCTTCTACGCATCTCCTTTTAAGCTTTTCTTCGCCTTCCTGCTACTCATTGTGTCGCTATTCCCATTGTTTCGTAAGCTCAGAAGGTAATATACCTTCCCTAACTATTTCTGTGGTTGTTACACATTACCTGAAGCTGTCTTACAGCCTGGCTTCTAACTTACAGCCGTTTTCGCTGTCAAGATAACGTCCGCCAATAATAGCGTAACTACTCTGCACTCCTGTCACTTTCGCCAATCACTGTGTCACACTTTTTATTTGGTGTTCTACATCTCTTTCCATTAGCTCCGAATAATAATCTCTCAGTCTTACCTCTATGACTGTGCATGCCTTCACGTCCTATAATGTTTCCACTTCCACACTTGCGCATCGCCCTGGCTTCATCGAATCGTTTGTTGTTCTCTTTTCTTTTTATTTCACCAACATCTTGCCGCCGCAACTTTTCTTGGCATTTTATTCACGGCCATAAATCTCATAAACCAGACGATGTTGAAGATGAAGAAGAAGATGAAGAAGAAGATGAAGAAGAAGAAGAAGAAGAAGAAGAAGAAGCATGCCTCACTCATTTCTTGAAGTAAACGAGAGATGATTCCTTAACGCCTCCGATTACTAAACTGGTGATAATATTGGCTTGAATTTGTCTTCAGTTATATGAGCGTTGGTAGAACTAACGTAGGTGTTGATTGGTGATGATAGATGAAACGTAATGGCCAGAATAATGCCATACATGGTTCGGATAGAAAACGGGATGAGAAAGCCAACCTCGTCACAATCAAATAATAAAAAAAAATTGCATCACCCAAACTGGAACCTGTAGCCTTCGGGTCCGCGAGAATTTCCTCGCAACTGCAAACACGTCCGCTATTGAAGCAACTCTCTATCAATTATACCGTGCAATTCTGCTGCAGTCCCAGCGCCACCATCTGCATCACCCTCTTCTCATCCCGTTTCGTGCCCGTTCCGTGTCGCTGCGGCTCCCTCATTGCCGCGATTGTCTCTCCCGCATGCCCCTCCCCTGCCCCCTTCCCCTCTGCGTCCTGCGGCCGTGCCTCCTGAGGGTAATTAACTGCTTGTCACAATGACAGGAGGCCGCGAACCGCGAGCAGAGGTTGTTGCGGGGAAGCGACAACGCGATATTCAACGTGCGATGCGCAATTTGCGATGTATGGAGTACGGAGGTGAAGAACCAATGAGAGACCAAACTGCTTACTCTTAGAACGTAGCATTGCCACTGCGGAATCACCCCTTCATTCATACGTTGATTATATCGTGATTAACTTCCATGGTCCATATGTAACCCAGAGATCCTGGTATTAGGAACGAGGCTCTGCCTGCCTCCACCTTCAACAGTCACGGCATAATAACATCACGTGATCTGCCTGTTTCTTCACGGCGCAAAAGTCTTTAATTTTTTGAGAGGAAGAGACTCCAAGAAGCTACCCTAAGGCACCTATCATTACCTGCTCAACTTAATTAGAGAAGCACGCAAAATAATATAAGTAAAACATTAGTTCAGTATAGACGCGATACTCCGAGGTAATGGAGTCAGATGGTACCTCGGTTTACAAAAACCTCAGTTTACACGGAACAAATCTTCAATACCGAAGGCAAGTTTAATGTTTAGATACTGTGAAAATTACATATCCATACGTACATGGACGCGAACCGGTCACAACAATGTAACAGACAAGCAGACATTGATATCGAACGCCACACACGTGACTTTCGACGCAGGCTTGCCAACCCGTTAGGAGCCAGCTCTTAGATTATCGCCGCATGTTTGCTAGTTCTGGGGACTTGGAAAACATCAGGCTTTTTTTCATCGCTGATTGCATAGAATCTTGGATTAGCGAGGTTCGGATTACCACAACTCAACTGTATTATCTTGTTGGCCACCGTGCACAGCGGAAGTAGCTCCTTTTGCATCGAAAGAAGCGTCGTTCGTTTCACCGCTCTGCGCAGCTGTCGAGCATGCGTCGCGCCGCGGTAGTGTTAACGTATTCGTTCCCAAGCTTTCGCCAGCATGCTGCATTAGAGGACGCCCTTTGATTTCGGTTCCTGGAGGCGCGGGGAGGTGGGGCAACGTACGGGATGAATTAGTTTTCAGCACTGGAGTTGGATGAGTAACATCGGGACTTCTGGCAGAGTGCACCAGATATTGGGCGTCTGTCCGTCTTCGTTGCGCTCTTATAAATCTCAATTCCGCTCGGTAGCGAATTTTTATGTAATCACAATTTTTCATATTTTTATGTTCAGTTCTCAAAATGTTGCTCTTGGTGAATCAGAGCAATCCTAACACAATATAATAATATAATTCATATTTTGCATTTTCTTGTTAAGCTACCAATTTTCTGAAATTTTATTTCCCAAAAAATATTAAATGAATTTTCAAAAATAGATTTTATTTCAAAAATAGACATTTTTTGCACATATTTAGAATTGCATTCTGGTGACCGCGAGGTGTCCCATATAAGGTACGGTCACATGCACGCGGTATGTCTGGGTTAATCTCTGTCTGCAATATGTTGCGCCAAGAGCGTGTGAGCGGTGAGAAAATTTTCTTTAGGTGTAGAAAGTATTAGTGACATTGTCTTTCTTGATTCATACCAATTTACGAGAGTTATTGGGTGTTGCAGCCGTGAAACACAACGATAACGATGCTACAGTGATTGTTTGCCGGTTATTGAGTTTCCACATTTATACAATGGCTATCATAGCTCTCGAACTCTTAAATAAATTTACTTGCTTAGGAAAAGCAATATAAATTATTAAAATTGGTTTAAAAATATTTTATTAATGTAATTTTGCAGTCCGTGGCCCCATAATTAGGGTACTGCTCCGGCATTTGCCTGATATGGATTGTAGAAACTATGTAAAACTATCGACAGAGCAGCTGTCCGCTAGAATTCTTCTTCAGCGAGTGACTGCTCTCGACCTAGCTATGTAGCAACTAGTGTCCAAAATCCTGCCACCGTCGGGAATCGAGCCCTAGGACCTCCCGTGTACAGGCACTACAGTAACATCACTTTGACTCAGTAGAACGGTGCCCCGCTGGTGCGAGATGCCTGGTTGTGGGAAACCCCTCAAGCAGACGTGTAAGTCTGCAGCGGATCTCGCCAACCAGCGGGAAAAATTCACCGCCATCTCCCGCGACAGAAACATGGTCTACACGGACAGCAATAATGACCTTAGCTGTTGTTGCGGCCGGGAAACGTTTATAAATCGGCCAACGTCACGGCGTTGCCTGCACGGCCGAGAGCAGGCATATTTTGTCTCCGGTGGGTGGCGGGGGGGGGCGCTGCTCACGACTTCACCGGAAGCGGAGGCCGCCGCGAAGTGCCAGCCGTTTGATTAGAGCTGACACTCCGTCCAGTCATTACGACTACTTTAACCCGGCGCGCCGCAGAATACACAGCGCGAGGGGTATTCATGAGGCGTAATCACTGCCATTAGGCGGCGCGACGGACCGAGGGCGCAGGCAGCCCCGGCGGACGGCGGTGACTTCTGCGCTGCCTCCCAAGGCGAGGGCGGGCGCACCCGGCAGCTGCCGCAAACACGTTTTGGACCTGCGGTAATATTATGGTAGCATGCATGTTTACGCTGTTGTCAAGTCAAAGAACTCTTAAAGTGTTTTATCTTGGAACTCGTAAAAGTTTGCGTGAATTGCTAATAAACTGCGTAAGAGATAATTTAGTGAATATTTATTGCTTTTACATGTCTTATATTTTCCATGAAATGAAATTCTCCCAGGAGTCAGCGAAGATAAGACCTCTGGTCTAATCGTTCATCTGTATACGCGAAACAAGCATATTAGTTAAAACTAGTGGTGCAACTGAATGGCACAGTCTTTCTCGTATTAGTTTTATAATTTCTGTGGTCTGGGCGAGCATTTCGGTCTCGCCCCATCCTCTTGCCAGCTGCCATCTCTCGCTGCCAAAGTACATTTTTTTAAAACATTTCATAATTTTGTTAGTTTCCTAATTATAGAACCAAAATATTAATTTAATAATATTAAAGAAGATTGAAACCTCCGCCTGTAGGGAATTTTCGTTGAAAAATTGGGAGCCGTTTCAAAGAAAATGTCATTTAAGCGTCACTGTAAATGCGAAATAGGAAGCTCTTTCTCACAGCAAACTTTTGAGTTATCGAAAATCTTCATTGAGAGTCATTTGAAGCACTTCCACTTACAAATGCAATAATGTTTAGGAACCGCTGGAAATGTGCATATAAACGGCGTGAGAGTTATGAAATAATTACTCTTTTTTGTAATTTTTGAAAAAACAGACGAATACATCAAAATGAATTCTGTCATACTAAACAGTGCAATTACCACTATCCGTAAGAAAACTTTTTTGAGAAAATGACATTTTTTAGCGTTCCTGAAAATGCGGAAGACTGTTGAGTTTTTCAGAAACTTTATAAACACCATCATTCAAACCGCATCTACCCATAAACGCAATAATCTAAATTAATCACCCTTAATGTAAACATATAGACCAAGCGAGAGACAAGTCAAAAATTACATTTTTATATAATGAACGATCTTACAAAGACTACTATTCATCGCGCATATCCCTCAGTGTAGGCATCAATGTAGTCGTCTCACACACGAATAACAACAGGTCGCAACAACATATATCGTATCTAGTCACTCCCAGGTGAATGACAACGGCGCCGGCTTTGAGCTGCTTTATCAGACGCATATCGAAACGTATCTAGTAGCTCGGGCTCTTTCAACCCTCGCTTTAAGCTAGGACAGCGTCTAGGTCAATCTTCAATTCCCCGGACAAAAGATGTGAGCGCGTCTATTGCTTTTAAAATCACAGAATAGTAGAGGAGGTCGATATTCGAATTAAATGGCGGTGAAATTTGTATTAGGTAACTCGCAGCGTTCACTCAGCGATGTCTCTGTGAAGCAAAAATGTATTATAAATTACTAGCAAAATATCTGGCTTTGCCCGAGGTTTCTTCATATCCAACCCTTGTGAATGAGGAAAAATATCAATTTTATATGATATTTATTATACGGTATTTAAGATTATTATTTTTAATGTAATTGGTTCAAATGTTAGTTAATTCCGTAATTTTCTTTCATTTTATTTTACAGCACATTAATATTGGACTTAAAATGTTTATCTTTCGCACTGATATTGGACTCTAGCGAATCTATAATGTACCAGTTCTGCTGCACCGCCACTGATCGCTGGCGTAGTATATTAGTAACCACCTGCTCTTAGCGACAGGCGAAATATAATACCCGTGATGCATGTACCCACATATTATTTTAATTATTTATTTTCTTCATTTGTGTTGTATTAATCTTTACCAAACATTGCAAGGACACTGCGACATTCCAGAAGAAGAGTTTATAAAACATTCGCATTTATTTTTACACTACTTTGTTATGGTATCGATGTCAGTTACGTGTCGTTGAATTCACTTTTATTAGTAGAAATTACTTGTTCAATATTATTTCTTTGTCTATTGGGTTTCTTACAATACAACGTGATATCGAACTGGGCCTTTGTTCAAAAATCTTTAAAAACAATGAAATAATGATATATACTATTTTGGTAAATGATAATGGATGTGAATGAGATTGATGATACGTTAGAGATATATTGCGTATTCACAACCAAGGGGCGCAAATAAAATGATTGTATGATTTTGACAAATGCACAAAATGTCTTTTTCCTCATGTTTTGTGAAGAGATGTCAGCAGTTATGTTCGTTGTTTTACAAAATGCCTCCGGTTTTTACTCACCGCTGTACATATTTATAGGATAACTAGCTGACCCGGCCACGCGTTGCTGTGGCTAAAGTTTTTGTTATATTACATTATAGTAAACAATCTAAGAGGAACAATAAGAGAACATCAGTCACGGAGTCCACTATGCTTTTTCACACAGATGGTATTTGTAAAAAAATATGGTGATCTCCTTATTTGACTTTCTACTACTATAACCGTGGCATTTGACTGAAAATAATAAATTAATCGTTTAAATATGAGAAAAAAAATTGAAAATCATTCTAATTAACTTTTATAATTATGTGATAATACTGACATGTACATATTTAAATTATAGAGTTTAAATAATAATTTCAATAAGAATTGAAATACTAATTTAATCGTTTAAATATAAGAAAAAAAATCTGAAAAACTTGTTATCATAGCACATTAAAATAATAAGTGCTAAATATTTTTTAATAGAGGTTAAATAAAAACAATAAAAAAAATATTTGTACAACTATTGAAAAAGTGTAGGAAATTGTGTATCATTTTTGCATTGACATTTTAATTAAATTTTATAATTATGTGATAATACTTACATACATATATTCAAATTAAATTATAAAGTTTTGATCAATGAAGCACAAATAAGTAAAAAACAGGATTAATTTCACTGTATTATCTTCATTATAATATGAATTCAATTTACACTTCAGTCTAAGTAACACGTGGCCGGCTATGCTAACACCAAAAATTTAAAAAGTGGAAATAATTGAATTATACGGTATTTCGTTCACTACAAAATAAATTTAATTAATTTTATAGCGTCAACAACACGTGGTAATTATGCTGTTAAAATGTAGCTTATATGACACGTTCGTAGATTTACCATAGCAGCGCCATCTATTGATTACTTACTCAACCCAGTCGAAAGGTATCGACATTTGTTACAATCATTTGGAGTTAACAGATAATTGTGACTGTCAAATAATAACAGACAAATAATTAGCAATAAATTAAAATTGCGACTATAATTTGAGATTTAAACTATCCTATCTCTCAAGTTGGATCGAACTGCACATGGTGTGCGAATTTTATTATAATCGGTTAAGTGGTTTAGGAGTCCATTGAGGACAAACATTGTGACACGAGATTTATATATATTAAGATATGTTGCGGCCTTCGAATGACCAAGTTCCATCTAAGCAAATTTTACAAGAGGACATTTTAATAAGTTGGGAGGTTTCCAATGAATATACCAAATACCGAAAAATATTTTTTTGTTCACAGAATGATTGTGAAAAATATGATTAGAAAACAGCTTTAATATAGTGTTGACCTGGCAATAAAGATTTAGAACACTCCAAAGAATAATTGCCTCCAAAATTGTTCGACAGAACCTTGTGACTCTGAGAATGCGATGTATAAAATTGTACCGGATTTTGAAATGGGTGGTTATTGGTAGGTAACAACGTTTCAGAGTACATTTCTAAAAAATAAAAAAATATTATATTGATCTATTTATATAACTATTTAATTTATTCATTGCTTTCAATTCGTTAATTTAAATTATAAAAACAAATCATTCTATCGACGATTTTATTTATCTTTCTTTCGCTGCTTTTTTGTGCTAGAAATATTTTGAATTCAACGTGGATGTCGACACAAAATGTTGATTTTGAAACCGATATGTGAATTTTATGGGTGTACTTTACATAAGACCCCTGGAACACTTCCCTCCCCCAAAAAACATCGTTGAAACTCTGATTTTTCGAAAATTGAAAAAATTAATATTTCTTCAGCGTCTTCCTAGAACTGAAATTATATAAAGATAAAGATTTTTCCCTTAATGAAATCTGTTCCTTAAAGATATAAAGGGGTATAAGGTAAAATAAGATCATGTACAATTTTTCGAAAATTTGATCGCGTAATTTTCACGTAATTTTTCGTAAAGCTACAGAAGAAAAGTGCGTGCCGTTTCAGCACTACTAGTTTAAATTCTCTACATGTTCATGCCCGTTCCCCCGCTGTTGATTTGTGCATGGTGCCCCTGTGTGGATTCCAATGATAGGTTTGCGAATGTCGCCCGTAGGTTGTCGCCCAATGGCTTCCCGCGTGTCGTGGGCGTGAGCGCCCTCACACCAGTGTCGGTCGCTCGGTTGCTAATTTGCATGCGAAACTGCAACAGCAGCAACAGCGATCGCGCCCACACACGACGGCCGACCGCCTCTCCTCGCTGCCCTCGTTTTTCAACGTTTGCACTCAATACCTTCAGGTACCGTGGGTTGGTAAACAAATACGCCTGCCTCAGGTCCGCCCTATCCTCCTTGCAACCACTCCCCAAGACCTGCATCGCAGAAGTGATTTCTCGTGTCTTGCAAAATGTAGATGGTGGCGAGAGAAGCACACATCTGTGAGGCATTTTTTATCGATTCATTTTTTTTTTCTTCTTTCGCCAACAGTGTCGTGTCTCAAAGACATCACATTTAAACTAGCTTTACGTTCAAACCAACACCCTGAATAAGTGAGGCATGTTTTATAATTAAAATAAAAGGTAGGAGTATTTATAGGAGTGTCCATAAAACTGACTCAATGAAAATGTTTCAGTTCTGTGGGCCTTTCAAACTTTGGACATTTACACGTACATATAGTGATAAATTTGTGACGGTCGTGGGTGTTTTGAGTATTTCAAGAGGGCACAGATTTCTTTTGTAAGTAAGCTATACAAATTACCCCAAAGAAAGAAATATGTTTGATTATTTGGTGATCTAAATTTCGAAATTTCTCCACTGGTTATATATATATATATTGTGACGTACCTGGTGGTGCCGGGTATCTTCACTGCAATATAACACTAAGAGAGGGTGTCTTTTACGTGAATGGGTCCTAGGATAAGTCGGTGCAACGTTGGGGAAGTTATTCATACATAGAAATACAATTATGACAAGATTTATTTTAAATCAAAGTTACTATTTACATAATCAGACACCGTTCTTATACTCCGCCTTGGTACCAAGATTAAGAGTAAAATACAACTTTCATACCTTCGGGGCCCCGTTTGAATACCTATGAGGTTCGTCGAGCCGCTCGTGCCGACAGGGTTGTCGACCTCTGCTACTGCTGCGGGCCGTCGGCAGCAGATGGCGTGGTGATCATCCACGGCTGATGCTCCAACAATTCTTCCCCGAACAGGATCTTGATACCTCGGCTGCGCACCTTCCTCGAATCACTGTCCATTAGTGGGTTTAATTACACGACCCCCGCCTACTCCGTATACTGGTCACAGTTCTGTACCGCACGCTTTCAAGAATGTTCCCTCCGCACCAACTAATAAGAGCGACGTCAATTATTTTACCAACACTAATCTTTTACTATACTGATACTTCTAATGTTCTGTTTACATGTCCATTACTTTGCGATTCCTAATCACATAACTATGTCGCGTATTACATGCGTCCATTCACTAGCGGAGAGCCCTCGCTACACGTCCGCACTGGTCGCCGCTCTGCTAACCTCTCCACTTCGCCGGCCGCACGTCGGCACATCCTTCGGCGGCGGCCGCCTCAATCCAACTAACGAACTTTTTGCACGTGCGCGCTGCCACGCTTGTACCCGCCGTTCTCACGCTCGCCTCCCGGCGGGCACCGGTGGCGGCGGCGACCGTTGCTGGCTGCCCGCTGCTCGCAGCGCCCGGCGCTCGCACCGCGCAGACCAAAATAGCTATTGAATTCTTACACTAATGATTTAATTAGTGTAATGAAACACATATTCTGGGTTTCATCACCCCCCCCTTTCTTTTTTTGAATTTTTCCCGCTTCTGGAAAAATTCACACTAGTAACATCGTCACTGCCGATGGTTGCACTCTTTTGCATATTCCTCGACGCCCTATATACACTTATAACTTAGAATCGAATTAACATGTGATTACTTGTATTAACACTAATATTACACTATTTACACTTCACTATTTTCCATACATGTTGACCAGGTTTCCGATTTGAAGCTTGTGGTGTCCTACTATGTTTTGTTTCTTGTATGACGGTTCATCCCCATTTTGCTGACATTGATTTCCTAAATCACAGTTGTAGGACATAGCTTCCAGCGTGTTGGGCACATCTTGGTAAGTGTCGTCCCATTTCCAGCTACGACCTCTTCTACGTTTGTACCAATGGTTGACTATACCATCATTCTTCCCTCGCCCCTGACTTCGCTCCATTTTGGACCTGCCTACATCTCCTTCATTCCCATGCTTTGGGGCGTCTGCAAAGGTGACTTCGTACCTCTCCAATATCTTCAAACCCCTTCCTAAATCGGTATGATCTGCTCTGCCCAGTAAGCTCTGCACGGTGACAGGATACTGTTGCGTTAACATGCAACTAATTCCTTGATATTCTATAGGAGCAACTAATGTTGTTGGTTCCATAATGCTCTTCATTCTGTATCCACTACTATTTCCCGTGATGTAGTTGTAATGGCTATTCCTCTGGTCGCTCTTGATGTTTATTTGAGTTTCTTCGCTCCGTTTTCGTACGGAAATCTTGTCTTCAAATACCTTTAAAAATTCCGGAAATATACCAAAATTCTCTGCCCACGTCCTGGCGTTCTCTTTTAAAATTGAGTGTAATAACTGGACCTTATATCCTTCCAATATGTTGTTTGATGCTAGGTGCCGTTCTTCTGCTCGCATAACTACCTTAGGGTTTTCCGTCCCATCTCCCAGAGATTTCATCGGCTTTGGAGGCATAATTGGTGTCACCCCATACTTGACACTTGGCGGCATTTTCTCGTCTTCTTCCTGTTTAACCTCTTCGTGTACTATTTTCTCTTCGCACCCTCGTGTATTTTCCACGATTTCTTCTTCTATTATACGCTCCATTTCTTCTATTTTCATGTCCACTTCTTCATCCATTATTAACTTCAACTCTTCCGTTTTCACTTTCACTTTATAAACATCCTCCTCGGCCTCGATTTGGACCTCCACCGTTTTGCCCTCCGCTGTCTTGACTTCTTTATGGATTTGGTTCGTCATCCCCTCGTTTCTGTCTGCTGCCGCTACCCTAGCATCTACTTGATGGTATAATTGAAATTTTAGCACCTCATCTTTCCTATCCAGTTCCTCCGCTTTCCCATACGGTTTTTCGCATATTCCGATGAGCTTCCTATTCCGTTCTTCTGTAATTCTTCTCATTTCTTCCCCATGCTTATCCAGTCTTTCCATCGACTTCCTATGCCATTCGTCAATTATCTTGCTTCGTTTTTCTAATGAATTGTCAGCCACTACACCCGTACATGCTTCGTGTTCTTCGTCCATCCCCAAGTCGAATCCTATCGCCTGGCTCCCCAGCTCCACCACTTGCCGTTCTAGATCTATAAATGCTCTGTGATCGACCAGAAAATCCGTCCCTATGATTACCGAATACAATAATTTTTTGACTACCAGGGCCACCATCTCATATACTTGGTTGCCAATCTTGGCTCGAAACATGATTTGTTTTGTGATGGGGCTTGACTTCTTCTGAGTGGCTCCAATCACATACGCCCTATTCATAGGCAAACACATTATCTCTTTTCCTGTTGCTTTTAACTCCTCATACATTTCCTCTGATACTACTGTAGTCGTGCACCCTGTGTCTACTAAAGCTTCTTTAATTATACCTTCACATTCTATCGATATCGTGGGACATTTCCTGATTCTAATCGTTGAGTTCTTACATCTCCGCCACGGTTGGGTATCGTAGGTTACCGGCTGCATAGCGTTTATGGAGACCGCGTTTACGTCATCGATTTCCGCGTCCGCAATGGGGCCACCTATCACCGCGGACTCTATTAGTTTAAATAGTGTCCTTGATCACTACTTGTGCTAGGCTGTGCTAATCGGTCGGGTGCATTCCCGCCCCCGCCTCGCGTCTCCGTATGGTTTGAATTGGATCTGTTCCAGTCCGGTCTCTGGTTCCCCGGCTCTGGTCTCCATCCGTCTCCCCCTCTTCCGCGTTGGTTTCTCTGGTAATCGTTGCTCCTATCATTCCCTTGCCCCTGGTTACGTTCCGAACTACCCATATTAACATTCCCTTCATTTCTGTTCTTTGGTACGCCTGCAAATGTCAAGTCGTACCCTCCTAACACATTCTGGAATCTTTCCAGGTCGGTGTGCTGCACACTACGTAAAAGATTCTGCACTGTGACTGGGAACTGTCTCGTCAATACACATATTATTTCCTGATCGCTCATCGGTGGGGATAGCGTTTTGTATTCCATAATACGCCTTGTTGCGTATTCCCGCAAACTTCCCATGGACTGGTTGTAATGATTATTCATCAGGCTAATTTTAAAATTAATTTGAATTTCCTCATTCCAGTACCGCTCAAGGAATCGATCTTTAAATGCCTTTACTGATTCGGGAAACTTATCAAATGTATCGGCCCATATCCTTGCGTTGCCTTCTAACATTAAGTATAATAATTGAATTTTACACCTTTCCGAAGTATTGATAACATCTAGATGTCGTTCTGCTGCCTTCATAAATATGCATGGATTTTCTTTCCCGTCTCCTGAAAATTTTAATGATCTTGGTGGGGTAAATGGTACCGTCCCGCTTGCTGCGATTGGGGATGCCTTGCATTCTTTTATTTGTTCAATCTCTGTCCGTAATGACACAACCTTCTCCTCGCATTCCCTCTTGTTCTCCAGCATTTCTTCCTTGACTACCAATTGTATCCTTTCAATTTTCTCGTCCTGCTTAGCGGTTTTAATATCTAATTGCTGATATAGCTTATTCTCTAATTCTCCCCCCAGATTGATTACTTGGGATTCTAATTCCTTTTTCTGTTTCCCTAATTCTTCGGCGGTCCACTGCTCGTGACTTTCTACCCGCTCCGCGATTTTAGTCATCTCATTCTTCGTTAACACAATTTGTTCTTCGGCGCGTCCTATTCGCCCCCCTATTGCATCTAATTTCCTATTCTGTTCTTCTGCCAGCTTCCTAATCTGATCTTCTACTTTCCTATTCAGTTCTTCAGCCAACTTCCTATTCTGCTCCTCTGTAAATATTTTCTGCTCCTCAGCCGACTTCCTAATCTGCTCCACTGTGAATATTTTCTGCTCCTCAGCCGACTTCCTAATCTGTTCTTCTGTCATCCTATTCTGTTCACCTATTTCGTCTAATTTCCTGCTCTGTTGTTCGAACATCTTCAACAATAACTGTATGGGGTCATTATGAATATTTTCCCCACCCCCCAAATTTGGATTTCTTGTTGCCTGGATCATCGGTGTTGATGTCACTTCTACTTCTTTATTGAAGCTATCTCCTGTCGTGTCGTCTAACCGACTTCCAATGCCACTATCCCTGCTTTCCGATGACATGCTATTATTGATTCCTACATCTATCTCCCCTACTGCATCCGCCTTCTCTTCCCGGTCCAGCACTATATTTTGCGCCTCCATTCTGTTGCTTTAAGCTGTCCGATCGATTCCCACTACACTAAAATATCGCACAAATTTTCCTCTTGCCTCACCTACCAACGATACCACAGTTATCCTATAAAGTAATTATACCCACCAGAACACTGTATATTCTTCGTGAATGGTTTAATTCACTCCTATTTCAATTGCTAATTAATGACGAACAACCCTCATTCACCACCAAAACACAATAACACCAGGTCAGTAGCCATATAAATCTCCACTCACCTACCAATGCATAAACATACTCCTTACAATACATATATTATTACCATTTACACATATACACTGCTAATAAACTTATTGACACTATTACATAAATGCTTTCAAATTATAATAAATCCCTTATTAATTGAAATTGCTTTTCAACACACTTATTGCTCTATTGTGTACATAATCATCACTCACATTTACATGTCATATCTTCTCCCTGAATTTTCCTCAATAGTATCATATAAATATTCACAATATGCATTCACAATGCTGCTATATATTTCCCAACCTGGTATCTTTTCTATTAAATTCCCCAAACTTTACCGTCACCAATAGATAATGCACTACTGAGTGAACGTTCCCAGCAAAAAAAAATTTGTGCACGATTTGTACAACACTATTAACCACCTTTATATTCTCACAAGAATTATTACTACTTCCCCATTTCTTTAATTTTCATGTTATTAAAAGTTGCCAAACAACTCAAATACTCTTAATATGTCTTACAAAATTTGAAATTCTATTACATTATCTTATTTGTAATATATATGTGTGGTTTCCATAACCCCAATACTACAATAATAACTTCATATAAGTTACTCTCAAATAATTTCTTATATCCGCCCACAATTACTGACACAACAACAATTTTGTAATTATCAACATTTCATTATGCTTACTTGACTTATACATGTTTTGCTAACACATGTATTGTTACTTCTTGTTCTCTATAATAATACACTTTACACTGCCTGCTTCTCATCTGTACCCTGCATTACTATACATCAATTACATGCACATGATTTTCCAACATTTCACCAACTTTCCTCAGGCCACATTTCTTAATTATACGTTATCCACATGTTCGGGCGCCAGCTGTGACGTACCTGGTGGTGCCGGGTATCTTCACTGCAATATAACACTAAGAGAGGGTGTCTTTTACGTGAATGGGTCCTAGGATAAGTCGGTGCAACGTTGGGGAAGTTATTCATACATAGAAATACAATTATGACAAGATTTATTTTAAATCAAAGTTACTATTTACATAATCAGACACCGTTCTTATACTCCGCCTTGGTACCAAGATTAAGAGTAAAATACAACTTTCATACCTTCGGGGCCCCGTTTGAATACCTATGAGGTTCGTCGAGCCGCTCGTGCCGACAGGGTTGTCGACCTCTGCTACTGCTGCGGGCCGTCGGCAGCAGATGGCGTGGTGATCATCCACGGCTGATGCTCCAACAATTCTTCCCCGAACAGGATCTTGATACCTCGGCTGCGCACCTTCCTCGAATCACTGTCCATTAGTGGGTTTAATTACACGACCCCCGCCTACTCCGTATACTGGTCACAGTTCTGTACCGCACGCTTTCAAGAATGTTCCCTCCGCACCAACTAATAAGAGCGACGTCAATTATTTTACCAACACTAATCTTTTACTATACTGATACTTCTAATGTTCTGTTTACATGTCCATTACTTTGCGATTCCTAATCACATAACTATGTCGCGTATTACATGCGTCCATTCACTAGCGGAGAGCCCTCGCTACACGTCCGCACTGGTCGCCGCTCTGCTAACCTCTCCACTTCGCCGGCCGCACGTCGGCACATCCTTCGGCGGCGGCCGCCTCAATCCAACTAACGAACTTTTTGCACGTGCGCGCTGCCACGCTTGTACCCGCCGTTCTCACGCTCGCCTCCCGGCGGGCACCGGTGGCGGCGGCGACCGTTGCTGGCTGCCCGCTGCTCGCAGCGCCCGGCGCTCGCACCGCGCAGACCAAAATAGCTATTGAATTCTTACACTAATGATTTAATTAGTGTAATGAAACACATATTCTGGGTTTCAATATATATATATATATATATATATATATATATATATATATATATATATATATATATATATATATATAACTTGATTCAACCTGTTTCAAAAATCAAATTACTTGTTCATTCGAGGGTGCACTCGTATTCCGAAAATGAAATGAATGCAAGTTGGCGTAATTGTCACTCTCGTTATTCAGGAAGTTCACAAAGGTAGAAATGAGTGAATTAGAACGAGAGTTATATCGGATGGGTATATAATTAATTAATTATATCGGCCCACTTAATGGAATTAAACAAGTGATGACAGATCTCTCTGTTTCCGTCCTCATTAATCATAACATTGATGTTGTTTTGGAAAATGAAAGCGTCGAAATAATACTGGAGTAGCACCATCCGACATTTTGCTTTAATTCTTAATAATTTCTCTGGTCAGTTTCTGTTTTCAAATAAGGATAATATTTACTTTATCGGCTTTAATTTTAACTTTTGATGAAAATAAGAGAAATACAAATGTAACATACGTGAGTTTGATGCTGGACATGGGGCTATGTTCAAACAAACACCAAAAAGTCTTCATTCCTCTTTCACACACTAAATGGACAATGTGTTTTAAAAACAAAGAAACATTTGAATAATCTTATAGAATATAATCGAAAGATTACATTAAAAATCATTCGAATCATTACTTCATATGGATCACTTCTTCATCAAGATTTCTTTAAAAAAAACTAAAAATAAAAAAGCTTTAAGAAAGTAATGTGATATGTTAACTATGTCCTCTTAAACATGCAGAAGTGTAGTGTATACTTCTCAACTCTCTTTAAACAATTTCATATCTCGAAGACCTTTAAGATGAGACGAATCGAGTGCATCTGCTCCGTCAGAGACTCGCGAGAACTAGGGCGGAAAATAATTAGTTAGAGGCGGCGCGCGGCGAGGTGGGGCGGGGCGGGGCCGACGCGGGAGCGGAGCTGAGGTCATTGCGCGCGGGCAAGCGCCGTCCTCGCTTCCTCGGCCGCCCACGCTCTCTATGCCATTCCTCAAGCCCCTCGCCGCCTGCGTTTCTCCAAGCTGCCTCTTCTGTTCTAGTGACCCACCACGGTCCTTCGCTCGAGGTTCACGGGCCCTCGCCGCCCTCGCCGCCCTCGCCGCCCTCGCCGCCCTCGCCGCCCTCGCCGCCCTCGCCGCCCTCGCCGCCCTCGCCGCCCTCGCCGCCCTCGCCGCCCTCGCCGCCCTCGCCGCCCTCGCCGCCCTCGCCGCCCTCGCCGCCCTCGCCGCCCTCGCCGCCCTCGCCGCCCTCGCCGCCCTTGCCGCCGACGCCGCCCTCGCCGCCCTCGCCGCGCTCGCCGCCCTCGCCGCCCTCGCCGCGCTCGCCGTCTTTCCATATTCTATTGTCTGCTCCAACAAGCCCAGTTTCCTGCGTTTCGCAATTCCCTATATTCGTCGACGCTGTCTCTCTTCACACCTTCGTTCCACTCACACCTCACTTCCAATCCCTTTTGCGACTCCACCCAAACGCCCACTCTCCTGCGCCCCAACTGCTGCCTTGAAAGGCAGTGAGGCAACGGTTCACTCGGAATTAAAACTTTAGAATCGTGATGCTCTTAATTAAGGTAGTGAATGTCCTGCGAGCTCGAAACGATCAAAATCATTAAGAAACCTCCGGCGGGCGCAATAAGTCAGACGTCTGAGGCAGGAGCGCGACCGGGTCACGCAGGTGGCGAGGAAGGGCGCGTGAGGTCAGAGCGCCGTGGGCTGGACAACAGCACCTTTGCCCTCTTGAATGTCGAGAATCTGCCTCCGCAAGAGCCAACTCATACAAATCTCGCTGCCGACGCTCTTCACTTTGTGTTTTTGTCGAACCTATCTCCTGAAGCAGTAATAACGAAAAAGTTCCTGTCCTGAAGGGATGCGGTAATTCTGAAAAGATGGGGTGACAATGGCGAGACTAAAAATATGAAACTTTGAATTAATTTGTGCTTGTGGTAATAGCTAGTTTGCATTAAACATTGTCAAGTGCTTGTAGTAAATACAGTTTTTACGTACGTGCTTAGGTGCTAGCTTTCTTTGGTGCGATCGCTGGTTCGTTTCGCGGTCGGGACAAAAGCCGCTGCTTTTTAACACAATCGTCTAATTTCATGGGAATGCGTCATGATCGCCACATTACAACTGTACTCGTACACGTGGGTAATAAATAAAAACAGATTCCAGCCCTGGGAACATCTCTAGCTGACTGACGTCGGATTATTCTGACGTCGGATTATTCCGACCTCAAATTGTCCAATATAGTATACATACACTTAGAACCCAAAGGTATATGAGTACATACTTTATTACTATCTCAGTACCTACCCTTTTGAGCATACCTCGAATAGAGGAGTAATTTAATGAACATATAATTATGATTTCGTTCGGTGGATCAGGAACGGTAGAATGAGAGGTAGTGGAAACAAGAGAATCCCAAGAAAACCTACCGTGAACACTAGACCATTGAGTGACATCCTGAACGTGGAATGCTAGCTAGTCACTAAGCTGTTGATGATCATTAAGATTCCTGGATAGGTGAGAATTTTTTAAAAGTTTCTTCAATGTTCCGGCTTGGTTGGTATGACGTACGAAATGAAAATGAGGTCTGAAACACACTAGTGCAAATTTAGGTGAAGTTAAACGCACAATTAAGCTGTACACTATTGCGTTAGCGCGCAAGAATCAGTAGCAAATTTCTCACAATAATACTTTGCAAATTGGCGTACTAACGCGGAGCAGTTTAATTGCTATTTAAATACAGCAACTGTCTGCACTATCTTTACCTCACGCTGAATGACGTTTCTATCCGATAATTTTCATCACACTCATGTATTATAGTATCATCGGGAGAGAAAACATATTCCAATACAAGCCATTGCTCACTAAAGGTATAACTAGGGGCGAATTATGATGACCTAAAATTTTGCCAAAAAGATTTATAAAATACTCTGAAAATGTTTAATACCTCAAAAACAAAGAGAAAAAACTAAAAATGGGACAAAACCAGTTTCGGATGAACAGCTGAAGCTGGATACGTTACTACAGTTGAGGTAAATTCCGCTTGCGAACTTTGGGTTTGGACTGTTCTTTACCAGGAAATATCTTGTTTTCAGTTATCCCGAAATCGACCGAACCGACAATAGCGCTGATAGACGTCACAGTAATCTTAGATATATACTCACAACGGCTGACATTACAATTTCTGTGCAAGGAAATCGAATAGGCTACTCAGGAATTCTGTGGAAAATCATTTGTTGCATCTCGTAAATACTATTTGAAGCATGTACCATTAATATGATATTAAAATCGATGAAATCAGAAAAAATTCCCTTAAAAAATACGGGAAACGGTAAACAATGACTTATTAGTCGAAATTGACGAAAAATTCAAAAACTTACTTATAAAAATGGGTCATTCCTTTTGTCAAAACATATAATTAGTTTCTTTATTAAATAGCATTGTTCTGAACTGAAAAGGAAAAAAGACATCTTAAAATCCGACCCCTAGTTATAACACATCGCTTTTTTGGAGTAAGCAGTGTCATTTAGGATAAGTGTCACCTCGAGTTATTCTAACGTCTCGGTCTCTCATATTCACGCTTCCTTTTTTTACTAAAGCCATTATTTCAGACTCTTTTAGTACACTCGAGTTCCTGGAAAATGGACGTGATGCCTTTTCTTTAGCAGCATCTGTTTTCAGAAGTACAAACAGGCATTTGTCTTCGAGGAATTTTTCAAGATATCGTCTTCAATTATTATTTGCAGGAAAAGAACACCGCGAAAATCGTTCTAGTGTTTTTGCGCGTTTCACGCAAGAAACTCTTACGTCGAATCGGTTGTACAAATTAGTGCTTCCGAACTTATTTTTTGTACTACGTTTAAAAAAATGGTATTCACTCATTGCACTCATTAAATCACGAAATTTTATTCTAATATTGATAAGTTAGACAACCCAACTTGTTCAGAGTCGTGCAGAAACAACATAAAAATACCTGATTTTTCTGTAATGTTTCAGACGACTGTCAATTCACACATATCGAATATATGTAGTTCGGTGAAGACAACACATTCCGAATATAACTCCAAATATCGAGTTTTTAGTTCACCTGCTTCAAAAGAGTGACAAAGTAGCAAGGTATTATGAGAATTCTGACGATCTCTTTCGAGTCCCCCGTCAGAACGCATCTAATATAGACTAATCTCTACCAAGTCCAATGTTCCTGGAAGTATTGCGATTGTACTGAGATCTCTTTGTAATAACTCATAACGGCTCAAACGGGATATTTCGATGCAGATGCAGGGAGAAGGAATTTTTCGTATTGTGACAGAGCACGGCGCGAAGCAGGCAGACGTCTCGTGCGACCTCCACACAGCTCGGACATCAGAACTCGTCTGCTCACCATCACATCCGCACCCACCCTTTCCCCGCATCCCAACCGTGCACTCGCTCCGCCCCCTCCTATCTTCCTCTGTACCGTCTGCGCATCGCTCCACATAGCCCCGGCCCGCTACTCACCGATCCCCTCTCGGCCCGTCTCAACACCCTCTTCGCCCCCACCCGCTGTAACCCCACGCTGCCTGCACACTGCATCGCCCTCCACCTGCTCCGCCCGAAGTCACAGAGCTACGCGTCGCAACCGACCCCAACCCACCCTTCTCTTCCTTGTGGCCGTTCTGTCTCCAATCCGCATCACTCCGCCCCGCACCCCTCCCGCTCCGTCCCCGCACTCGCCTCGCACCCGCCTCGCACCCGCCTCGCACCCGCCCTGCACACGCCCCGCCCCCGCCCCGCACCCGCCCTGCAAACGCCCCGCACTCGCCCCGCACTCGCCCCGCACTCGCCCCGCACTCGCCCCGCACTCGCCCCGCACTCGCCCCGCACTCGCCCCGCACTCGCCCTGCACTCGCCCTGCACTCGCCCCGCACACGCCTCCCACCCGCCCCGCACCCGCCCGGCACCCGCCCCGCACCCGCCCCGCACCCGCCCCGCACCCGCCCCACACCCGCCCGGCAGCTACCCCGTAACCACCCCGCACCCACTCTACACCCGAAAGGTACCTGCCCACCTCTAACCTCCCGCGTCATTTCCATCCTGCAAACACCTCCACCCCGCAATCATCCCCCTTACTTCCCTGTCTTACACACTACCCTGTCTTCTCTCCACCTACCCCGCGCTCACATCTGCACCCACCTCCGCGCCCTCCCCGCTTCGGTCGCCGCCTCCTCCTCACCATCACTCGCCTTCGCTCGCCCCCCGCGACTCGACCTCGCGGTTGCGTGATGGATTGCAATGCGCAATTCCGTCTTCCGCGCACTCCGTCTCCGCGCCGGCTCGTTCGCATGGAACGCGTCACTTTTTTTTTATTCCTAAAACTCCACGCGAGAAAGCTGACGCTCTGGAAGACTCCGGCGCGAGACGCGAGGCGGGAGCCGTGAGGCGGCGCGGCGTAAGGGGTTCAAAAGTGCGCTGGCAATATATCCTCGTCCAGAGACATCCTGTTCTCCGGAACAGGAGAGATTTTTCCTGCTTTCTTCATGGGTAGGCTTTACAATTGTTTTCTTGTTCCGCTGCGGAATTTTAGAATTGTTATCATCTTAACACTGCATATATATATATATATATATATATATATATATATATATATATATATATATATATATATATATATATATATATATATATTATATATATATTATATATATATTATATAATATATTATATATGAGTATATATATAGTATAAACACATTAGATTTCTCAAGTAATATTACAGAAATATTAAATATTTCTTTGAAGCTGAATAAACTTTATTATTATTATTATTATTATTATTATTATTATTATTATTATTATTATTATTATTATTATTATTATTATTATTGTTAACGGTTGTAAGTCTTGTTCTTCCTCCTGACCAGTAATGACTACTTATGAAGAACGCTCTTTAAACTAAGACATTCTTCCTCATTTCATATGTCATATGTATCTTGAAATTGATCGAAAGTGATCTGTGATTTTCGACTGAATACTCGTAGTATCGCAAAAAACGAAAACTGCTGTTTGAGAATAATGCTTGAAGTAATAAACGCATGACTAGTCGATCACTACACATGCAGGTTTCAAATATTGCAACTATATTTTACAATACAACGCGATTTTTAATTAATTGGAATTCTATTTACGCTTATCCGGCTTCCTTCCAAACGTGTATTTATCCGCCCCAAATGCAATCGCTTGCTGCTTCTATGGAAATGTATATTTTTTCTTTGACTGTTGGAAAGCTTATGGTTGAATTTTAGAGTGTACCCATCTTTTCTTCCAAAAATAACATAAAAATGTTTCCTACAAATATTTCAACAAATGATTTCCGTGTTCGTTCAGTAATGTCTGCATTACTGAGGATCACATTTTAATTATATGCATTATAATGATGCAGAGATTTTAATACAGTTGTAAATTTGTACTTCGTTTAATGAACTCGGGGTGTTAATTCAATTCGATTCAATTCCATTTTAAATACTGACAAAGATTTTAAAAATGTCATTTAAAACAAACAAAAATTAACTACATTGTTTGTTTAGTTACTATTTATTGTATTAAATGTGGACCATTGTTGGATGAAAATTTTCACAATTTACGGTAAAAATGTATGTATACGTTAATACTGCATTTGAGTTATTTATTGCTATAAAACATTACTTTTTATTCTATATTTGGTATCATGAGTTTGGCAGAACTTCAACCACAAAATTCACGATGATCTCTTCGTCTCTCTAGTGCAATTATTCCGTTTGGCACAACGATCGCAGTGAAACCCCACTCTTCCCTCCCTGAAGCATAAAGACTCTATACATTGTGTATTCTCTATGTAAATTCCGATACACATATTTTATTCATTGTCATCCATTTGTCATTTCATTGTCTTCATTGTCGTAGCTTTTGTTGTACTAATTGGCCACATACGACAATCAATATGCGGTCAAGAGCACATTACGTTTTTGTCAATAAACCTATGTAGATTAATAGCGGATTGTTCAATAAATACTTGTGTGTATGCACTCTACTTTTTCGGCCTCCCCCTCGGGTCGCACCATTCCTCGTCCGGGCTACCTTAGGAGGCCCAGGGCAACGATTAATATCACTGTAGTTCCTCTGATCCGGGGATCCTAGAATTCAAGCCCTGACGGTGCAGGATTTTCGACAACAGCTACCGGCTCGGTCGAATTCAGTCGCATTCTGGAGTAGAAGTCTTGCGGCCGACTGTTCTGATCAGTAGATTTCAAGGGTTTCTCCGATCAACACCCGGCCAGTGCCGGAGAAGTACCCTAACAAACGGGTCATGGATCGCGCGCGATCGTTCCTTCCTCGTCTTTCTCCTATCCTCACGCCTTACACACACACACTTACAAGCACAAACCTACCACACATGCCGGGAGCTTAAAGCTTGCTCTGGCTCAGGCCGTACCCAGCTGGTTGGAGATACCTGGCTGGGGAAAACCTACAAGCTGACGTGTAGGTCGACTCCGGATCTGTCCATCACTAACGGATGGGAATTATATCTTTCATCTGTAACGGATGGCAATTAAAATATTTCGGGAAAAATGATCCTTCTAGAGACCATTTTGAACGTAAAAAAATATTTTGAGTTCAAATAATTATGGAAACATTGCAAGACTGGTTTCTGAATGTTCTAAAAGCCAACAAATATTAAAGGCATTGACGAAGTTAAAATTTGAAATTTCGGAACAACACTGTCCATAAATTATTTACGCAAAAGACAAATCATTCAATTATGCCTTAAAAACCGCCGATTACACCGTAAAAAAGGTAGCTTTTTATGCATGTTATTGTATGCCTTTTTACGTTCGCAGAATGTTCATTCACAACACAAAATATTGAACGTGCTGTACTTCAAATCGTACAAGTATCGTAAGAAGTCTAGGAAAAAAAGACACACATTTGAGATGATACAGATTGACACTGTAGGAAATGACCCCAAGAGATGTACTTAACACATCAGCATTTTCTCCTTGGCATGTAGGGTTCACTGCTTTGACAGACCGGTACCAAATCGCAAAAGGGGATACCATTATTTTCTTCAGTTACTTCACTGTTAAGGTTATTTAAGTAGCCATAGTGATACAAATTGGAGAATAAGGATTCAACAGAATTCGAAATGTGTGAATCAGATGATTCCGACTCTGAGCAATTTTGAAAACTTACAAGTAAATTACACATTGAGACATTGTAATTTGTAAAATGTACTGTAGAAAATGAATATTAATTTATTTCACTTAATCCATAATCAAGTTACTCAGAATATTTTTCTCGTTCAGTGCGTGTATTTTGTTAATTTTTATTAAACATTCATTAATAATAAAGAAACTGGTTAAATCTAGTATATTTATTATGAAATCATTTCTCAACGCTAACGTTCCATGTCCTTCCCCTAAAACGGTTAAAAACAAAAGGTTTAAGGTTAGTTCCGTCTGGAATAATCATTTAGCCCACCGTGGTTCGTGGCGAAAGTGCCCCACCCCCTTCCATATCCCTTCCATTTTTACTCCCCCTCCGCGAACGGCTCGCGCTCGCCAAGCCGTCGCGTGGGACAAGAGCTTTCTCGGCTCGCCAAGCCTCGCTGGTGGGAGATATGTGGTTGCGGAAAACCTCGCTAGCCGACGGTAGGTCGGCGCCAGATCTCGTCCCTTCCCGAGCCAAAAACATGCATTACACTTACGGGAGTAATGAGCCAGGTAGTTGTCGTGCCCGGAATCAGTCAATCGAACGTGTGCTCTTGGGGGAGGGGACAGCCCTCACGCGGTGCCATGTCGCACTAGGACATTAATCGCACCGCAACAACGTTAACATCAAGAAGATAATTAGGGCTACAGCCTGCCCCTCAACACACGCCATACTGGCACATTTTTAACTGCGTCGCTCGCACACTCGCGAGTAATTTAGGGCGTCAACCGCGGTCCATCACGCTGCATCGGCCGCGAATGTATCCATCCCGAGGTTCAATGTTAGGTCGCAACCGCAACGGGTAGATCAGTGCAACGTTCGCAGACTTTCCGGATTTTATTGGGTGCGTCAACTACTAGGGTCATTAGTTCCTTAAGTGTAGTATATATTCCCCCTCGGGAGGTAGCAGTGATATTTTGCTAGATGGTGAGTTGCGGCGCAAACCTACCGTCGGCTATCGGAGTTTTTCCTCGCTCGGTATCTCCCACCAGTGGGACAAGCTCTGTCCTCCGGACCGGTCTCCCGGCATGTGCGGTAGTGTAGTGTATCTTAGTGTAAATGTGTGTTAGTAAGGGGTGAAGATAGGACAAGAAAGAGGAAGGAAAGATCGGGCGCGATTCGTAACCCGTTTGATAGAGTACTGCTCCGGCATTTGCCTGGTATTGATCGTAAAACTAGCGACCACTAGGATTCTCCTCCCGACAGCGACTGAATTGGGTCCAGCTATCTAGTTAATGTGGAAAATCCTGCCACCGTCGGGACTCGAACTTAATACCTCCCTGTCAGAGGCACTGCAGTGACATCAGTTGATGTCTTGAGCCACCTCTCCTTACGTGACTTTCCAGAACATAACGTGGTTCGCCAGCTAATGTCATATCGTGGGGAAGGGGTTCTTCGCGTTTGTGGGCTCATCAACACTTCAGTGAGCTCATGTGTAGCGCGCAATCATCAGTTTCCAGCGCGACACTCCGGCTCCGAATTCAGCGCTCCATGTGAAAAAGGTATAGGCTCCAGTACTCAAAGATGTCGAGTATATCGAACATTTTAATTCGAGAGAGACCTTTTTTACTCATAAATCTGCCAGTAAAATATTTTTTTATGTATACATTACGAGTACATCAGAATTAGAATGAGGATGACTTCATTAATCATACATCGCTCGGGCCCAGCGTACAAACTGTAAATAGTTTAAAGGGTTTTAATTGTTTACTTATTTGTTTTGTTTAGATTATTACTTGGATCCTATATTTTTTTCCAAGAGCCATTACCATTACCATTATTATAGCAATTACCATTACCATTACTTTTTATTTTATTAAATTGGATTAAAAGCAACAATCATCTCTCTTATTTCTCTACTTATTTCGTTTCCAACACATACATTTTTGCCTCTCGGGGAGCCGAATCTATCAACTTGATATTTTCTTCTTTACCTACGAATGCCTAAATGTTGTTTTAATGTCCTCGGGGCCCGTTCTTATCAGTTTAAATAGAATTTACTTCCCTGCAGATCCACTTCTTTCTTCATTTCCCTTTACGAGGTGGTCTTCAGGTTTTTAGTAGACTTCTAGTCTACTAAAAAGCCATTGTTCCATAAGGTACCATAAGCCATTGTACCATAAGCCATTGGTTGCTGTGTACGTGCGTTTTGTGTGTGTACGTGCGTTCGTGTGTGCGTTCTATGTGTGCGTATATAGCCAGCAGTAAGGCCTCCTCCAGCTGGCTGGCTTCGTTCGTGTCCCTTGCGAGATGGGTACGCCAGGCAAGAACGTCATGCGCATGAGATCACACGTCACGTTCCGACACATACATCAACTAGAAACATGTTCGCATTAATCCCTTCTGTGATGAACATGTACAAAACCACGCGTAGATACTTACCATTGCATGGCGAGGAAACAAATCCAACGAAACAAATTTTATAATGGCATATTAAATGGGCTTTCTCAGAAATTCCTTTGGGTTTGATTGTTTTTTCTGTTGAAGTAGTTGTTCAATCAGCATTCTGCATGCATTTGTATGAGTGATTTATAAATATTATTATTATTATTATACTTTTATATAATTTATAGTAATTGATAGATGTAAATATTAACAAAATCAGTACAATACACGACATCACATGTCCTGAACATATGAAAAAAATATCGAAAAAACTTCACAGTTATGATTCTGGTGATAAAACAAAAGTTTTCACAACGATAACTTCTCCATGCGTTTCTGTATCAAATTACATACTAGCTTGTAAACGGATATTCTAATATCTCTTATTCTGATTTTCATACAAAGCAATTTGACATTTTTATTCTAATCATTGTTTAAAGAAGTTTGGATCGCTATTAGCGGAACATTCTTTGCATCTTCTGTGTACAGCCCCACTCGAATTAGATCAATTGGTATTTCAACAAGTACTATTCTGAATAAGTTACACCAATCGTCCGTGAAACATAAAAAATTTGAACTCACGATCAACTTTTTTTATCTCTCCGGGCACATTAGCTTATTATGTCTTTCTTCTTATGAGATAGTTACTGTTACGCTTGACATGTTTCTTGATAATTATAAAAATTTAAAAAACACGAAAAGGCAGAAAAACAGTTATATATTTTTTGTGGGCGTCCAAATACGTACTTTCTCTAGATTTTATTTCCGATAGTACAGACACACACGATTTTTTCTTCACACGTCCCATAACATCACCCTAACTACATTACCTTACACTAAAGAGTATTTGCTACCGAAAATGTCACTGTACTATCGCAAATCGCATTGTCAAACTTTCTAAAGATCTTTTGTGTTAATCTTTAAAATATATCAACCTTAATTCCACTCTGTAATTTCTTTGAAAATGTTCGTCGTTGCGGATGGTTTCAGCTGTCAGGCACGAGTTGGAAAAATTTGCTGGAAATAAATGTGAAGGAGGTGTTGAATGTTGAGCATTGCGTTGTTGCAGCTACATTTGCCCATCTGTGGAGACATGCAACAAGAGGCGCAGCGTGCATGTTGGGTGTTTCCTCCACTTCCCTACAATGAATACCGCAATGAATTTATTACAAGGCCTGCGGCTGTAGGGGTCGGCAAGTTAAAGGAGATACCGCCAGAGGTGAATTGCAGTTCTGGAGAAAAGTTATTAGCGCATAAAATGTTTTATCACTATACTTTGTTTTTCTACTGAATGAATGCAATTCCGACGGTCGTATTTGCCAACTTCGTCCAAGCGTGTATGTTGGCGCTACGTGGCGCAACTGAGACTTGACTCCTGCCATTTGTTACGCCGGGTTACTATTTTTGATGTTATATCAATTCTCTAGTTATTAGAAACGAAATTAGTATTACTACCTAAGCATCATTAGTAATTAAGCATAGACGCCTCCTTCATGATATTATTGTCGGAATTATTCTATATGCGTTAGGAAACATACCTCAGTAGCGAATACTATTTCAATCAAATGTCCATGTGGAAAAATTTTGATTAAACACATTGGTGTGTGCCAGAAAAAGACTTGAATTGCTATTGAATATAAACTAGCAGTGTGAAAATATACAAAAGTTATTTACGCAATACCTGTTTTAATTAAAATGAAATTTCTATTTTACAAATCGAAAATAAAGTTGTTTACTCCTATCATCTCTTTTGGAATTTGAAGGAATTTAATAATTTCCAATGGCCGCCATAATATTGACGACACTAGTGCAATTGTATTGATATTGCACCGTAGCTCTTACGTCTTCTTGGAAATTTTATATCTAGTTTTCTCGAAGAGATGTCTAATAAGGAAAAGATCCGGTCTCCAAAAAAATATTGGATAAATTACTCTTTCACGGAATATGTTGTCAAAGAGCAACGACGAGTTCATTAGAAAAATTCGGAACATCCGATTATTGATGAGACAAATTCTGAAAAACGAACAAATGAAAACACACCGAATACTGAAAAACAATAGGAAATTTTATACTTTTGCATGAAAGAAATTACATTCTAGATAATATTGTAAAGCTAATTTCCAGAATTTTCTGTCAATTTGCAAACGATGAATTTTCACGAATTTAATTCATTTTCATGAAATAATTTAATGATTATCATTCAAAGCAATGGAACATTAGGCATGAGTTTGGAAACCTTACCAGAAACGATTGATTCATCCAGGCTTCCACGTCAATTGTATCTTGTCCGTCTGTCCACCTTGTCGGGCTTGATCTTCTAAAGAAATAATTATATGCGTCGTCATTGCCAACAATATCAATTATTACAAGAGCAGCTTTCGAAGGCTTATCCATAATCATCAGTTGTCTGATGTACGGATGTCTGTACGGAAGCCACAAAAACGACTACGCCCCTTAATCTTCTAGCGAGTAGGTGGGTTTTGGTGTGGGGTGGAACGCCACCGAGAAGACGCACAACCGTCCGTCGGCTCCAGCTGCACACACAGCGCTTTATGCCGGGAACTAAAGATAAAAACAGCGTGTTAAGAGTGAAGGGGGTCATGGCGCTGGAAGAAAAACGATCGCTTGTGATGCACGCACTTGGTCGGACGTGCGCACGCTTAACGCGAGACGTACGATGCAACTGGACACTCCGTGAAGAAGTGAAACCCGCCACCCATGGGCGCCTCGGCATGAATTAGGATGATATCTGAATTATCTCGTGTCGACGGATCTTGTCATCTTAAGGCTGAGTTTCCTGAAAAGGGACAATTATGTCCTATAAATGCGTACCGAGATGTACATGTTTTGATAAATATTCTGTATTAATTGTAGTAATACTGTGTGATATTGTGTTGAAGAATGAACTATAAAGAACCCTTTTGATGTCGGCCTGCGGAAGATATCGAAGACTTTTCAACAGAAAAGTCGTTTTCTGGTGTTCTGGTAACACAGAAGTGGATAAATATTGTTTATATATGAGTTAAGTTACTTCCTCAATGTACATCAATTATAATACATTTATATTATTTAAAAGTTTTCTTTTAGGTCTTTTCTAAAAAAAATAACCTTTCACACTATTAAGTATTATTGGTGGTGGTTTTTAATTTTTGTCTCAGAATTTTGCACGTTTTTGTTGTCGTGTTCCAAGGTTTTTCTGGTAATATTGAAGCTTTCCTTTTCTTCTTTTCACTGAAAACTAATGTTTCCTTGCTTACTGATTTTTCTTTATCTTCTAAATTTACTAAGCTGTTTCCCTAGATATTTCTTACGGTGGCAATGGTATATATGATATAATTTATTGTACGAATCATGTTACTGAAAAAGTGAAGTAAAATGCAGTGTACCTCCGTGAAATAACGTTTGGGGCCATTCTTCGTGGTAGATAAAACTCTACTTTATATCTTTTTCATTAATAAACAGAAAAAAGCGGGGTTGTTTTCTGCCACAAACTTTTTACTGCATGAACATGTACGGCAGTCGAACTCATTGTATCGAATTCTCTCGCATAAAAAACACTCTAAATCTATGACTCAAGATTTATTTCCTTTTTAATCGTAGCCCGCTATTCACAAATATAGTAGAGGTGCGTAAGATTAATGCCATGATTACTAGAGGGTATCCCTTATCTGAAAAAAAACACCTCAGCTGCAGCATCGTTGAATGGGAGGCCCTAGGTTTTGAGTACGGTGGACATGGATTTTGAACACTAGCGAATTAGCTGGGTCGAATTTAAGCGGCTGGCTGCTCTGTTCGGTAAATTTCCGTGGTTTGTCTGACCAACACTAAACGAATCCCGTGCGGTAGAAACCACGGGTCGCGTACTATCGCTATTTCCTCATCCGCGTGTCGTCCCCTCATCTTACACACGCATGCTTACACTTGCTTGCACTACACTACCGTGTATCGGGAGACCAATCGGGAAATTGTCCTGGCTAATTCGGTGTCCCGCCGAAGATGTACCTAGAGAAGGGGACCTCACAAACGGACGACTAGGTCGGCGCTGTAACCCTTGCATCAACGGGATACAATCCCTTAGATATAACATGCACTACAGTGACGGCACTAATAGCCTCCTAAGCCCACTCACTCAGTGTCAGTAGTTGCTGAAGAAATGAAGTACGTTGTGTAGGAAATGCACGAATCGGTTGTTCCCCAGATTCAACAATTTCCCTTGCAATAACATTTTTTCTTCAACTCGGTTATTAGCGATTTTAGAAAATTGACCCAAACAAATATTTTAATATTTCATCGAAAACAATAACTTTTCGCTTATCTCGGCCACTTTTCTTAATAAAGGGGAAGTATTAAAATATGATATTAATAATTATTTCTAACGATTCTTAGGGGTTGAAATTGAATATCTGTATTTTTTCATGTCTTAACTTGCCTTAATTCGAAGAGCAGACCTTCGACATTTTAGAGACAAGTTATCTCTTAATTAAAAGGAAAGTTTCTCTTTTAGATCCCTAGAAAGTTTTAGTTGCAAATGTGCGAGTCTTCCATTTGCATTCGCCGAAAGTTTTTTCGGCTGCTTTACGTCCATTCATTGGAGAAGACTTAATCATTTTGCGATGCTACCTTTCGCAATTAATCCGAAAGATTAAATGTCATTTTGTTTTGCGAGTGAAGTCACTCTCTCCGAAAAACGAGAATTACCATCTATTACACTCCATACAGTATTCTGCTATTATTTAATTAATATTAATATATTACCTATTACATATATTAAACTGTGATTCATTATTTCGTATTTTCGGACGCGTCAACTACTATGATCATTAGTACCGTAAGTGTAGCGCACTTTATCACGAAACGTGGCGGTGTTCTTCCCAGATGAATGTCGATTTCCGAGCGCCAACCTAAACATTCATTTGCGGGGTTTTGCTCGTCCAGGTATCTCCCATCAGTGGGTCACCTCCACAGTGTAATGTAATGCATGTAAGTGTGCGTAAGTAAGAAGATAGTATACGACAAGGAAGAGGAAGGAAAGATCTCACGCGGTCCGTGGCCCGTTTGTTAAAATACTTTGGCATTCGCTTGGTGTTGATCGGAGAAACGAATGATCAGAGCCGTCGTCCGCCGAAAAGCTCCAGACAGCGTCTTAATTTGACCTACCTGCGAACGTAGTGCTGAAAAACCTGCCACTGTCGGGACTTAAATCTTAGGGCCTCTATGCCACAGGCCCTGCAGTGACATCAGTTGATGCTCTGAGCTACCTCAGCCGGTGTACGATTACACTGCGAATATTACTTTACTTAATGGTATTGTACTATCTATTTTACTACTATACTATTGCTGTAGACTTTCCGGGTTTTCTTCGTCCTTTCCTCGTAGATTAGAAAGTATAACACGAAACTACTCTGTATTGTCACCCCTACACAGCGATCACTGTGAAAAGTGCTTACATTTAAAAAAGCTTTAACAACAGCTTCATAAAAATGAAGACACTGCTACACATAATGTATTTTAGTACGAACTCAAAATATCCTTTTACATCAACGAATATGGTGTTTAAATTTTGAATCTGAAGTTAATGCCTGTGTGGGTAAACAAGGAAGAATGTATAATGAAAGGACACATTTCATTTACTGCGAAGAACAGAACTTGACATTTTCTGCTTTTCGAAAACAGGTGGTATAAAAACACTGAATTAAATAATGTAAACTTCGAATTACGCACAATTCTATTTTGATTTGAAGTTCAATGGATCGTCACACATGTTCGAATAATTAACGACGTATTCATATTATGGAAGTTCGAATTTTCCATTTCCCACTTTACATAATGATAACTTTGCTTTAATTAATTTAACTATAATTACTTACGTAATTATTACATAGTTACAACTTATAACAAAATTGCAACTCAATGTTGTTAAAAAATTATATAATTTTAATTACATGTATCATAGAATACCCAAGAATGAATTAAAAGTTTGAATCAGAAACGTTTTAAAACAAAAATACAATATTATGGACCAACACTTTATTTAATATGATAATTGTTTCCTCATCTTCTTGTCCTTAATAAATTGATTAAATTGCATAGGGCAATAATATACGAATAACAAAAATGAAATTGCAATATTATTAATAATTTTCATTATTCATCGATCATTATTTTTAATAACAGCATTGTATATTTAATCTCCTAGGAAACATTTCTTAGTGTCCCTCAACAAATTTGATGAATTTTGGTTTATTGTTCAGGATACTGAAATTAGACTTGTATTTTTTGTTTTCGGACAAATGTTTTAAAGGGATGAAATAGTCCTCCAAATTTAGGATCGTAATGAGTTGATTATTATATTTAAATAATGAAATCCTTAAAAAATACAATAACATCATGTATGTGACCAAAGGCAATAGAGATTTTACAACTTTTGTTGGCGTTGAAGAAGTATTTGCAAACTGCTACTTTCTGCATCGCCAAAAGATTCTATTCTACTTTATCTCATCACCACCATCACTATCATACCTTCAAGAACTTTGTAAAGTGCATTTTCGTCTCTTGTAAGAGTATTGAATTATGTGACAAAATCCCTGTCTTTTAGCTATTGTATTACTTGTTCAGCAATTGCATGTTCTACATTTGATGCAGAACCATTGTATTAACCAGTGTTCCAAAATTATTTACTATAAATTCAACTATTACTGCTTGTCGCATTTTTAATAAAAGAGTAAATAATGCGAATCACAAACTTCCACCAGTAACACTATCCACCTCACAACATTCCACTTACGAAACAAATATAGTATTGTGTGTTGTAGGCAGGAGACCGAAAGTTCTCAAATCACTACCAGATGATCAAAACTCGCCATCGACAAAAATTAAAAATCGATGTTAAAAATTCATCGGCCAAAATCAATCAATTTTAAATATCGTTGTTTTAAAGCTGAATTAGTCACTTATTTATATTAAATTCTTGCACAACAATATTTAATGTCGCAATATCTAAGAATATTATTTCATAACTAAAATTAATCTCAAAATAAAGTCAGAAAACGCTTTTCTACGTGCGAAATACGATGAAAGACGAAGGAAATACTAGGGCATCAGGGTCATCTGGGGCAAGGGTTAGTCTGCTCGATAAAAGTATTACAAACCGCATTCATTTGGTTCGAATACATAAACAGACAGTGGCACCATAAGTTATTATTTCATGTTTTAACTTTTACAAAATTGTTATTATGGGAATTTTTCATCCACTACATCTTTATTATCCTAATTAATACAAAAACTAGCATTTCACTGTCCCCATGAAAATATATTATCCGCTGTCCTCTTCATCTCTGTACAATTTCTGAAGTGTAGGTCGTTTTGCGGTACTTCATCACAAAACATCGTTGTTCGTAAAATATTGAAATCAATAAATCGATATTTAAAACATTAGTGTTTTTATAGAAACATCAATGATTTGAAAACATCGGCATCGATATCACATCCCTAGTTGAAACGTCGGCATCCCGGACTTGGACGCGACGTTACCCGGACAGCCAAGAGACTTGCAAGACTGTGGCCGCGGATGCCTACTTCATATGCGTTGCTCGTTCGGGGATTCTTGTCTGGGTGGCGCTCGTTTCCCGGACGTGTGAGCGACAGTGGCGCGATGCGAGGCAGACGGGAAGGTGGAGGGCTTGGGAAGCTCTACTTTTGCTCGACAAGACAACAATCTTTTCCTGGCTTAGGAAACATCTCATCTTCTTTATCCTTTTGTTTCCATTCCCTCTCCATGCTTTTTTCTCCTCTTCCTCTTCTTCTGCCTTCTCCTCACTTTCTTCTTCCTTTTCCTTCTACGACTTTTAGCCACTACTCTTCCATTTATTATTGTTTCGCATTCTTTTCTATTTCTCCTAAATCACCTCTTCTATTGCTTCCTTTCCTGCTTCTTATTTTTCTTTAATAATTTCTTCATTTTTCTCCATTTGCACACTCCTTTCTTGTCATGTTTCCCCCTTCTCTTCCTCCCCTTCTTCATCTCCTCCTCCTTTTTTAATTCTCCTTTTTTATTCTTCTCTATTTCCACCGACTTCTCCTTTATATTTCCCTTCTTATATTCCTCTGTTTTTTCCCTACTCCTCCTTCTCTATCTCGTATTTCTCTCCCATCTGGCGATTTGGTTATACATTTTTACATCTTTCAATAGTACCACTAATAATAGGTATTTTTATTTAATCACCTTTCTGATTCATTGCCAATTGCGCACGGAATCCCACAGGATTCAATCTTAGGCCCAATTCTCTTCTTCCTAGAAGTAAAAGATATGATCATGAATTCGAAACGGAAGAGCAAAATAGTACAGTATCTGATGTTTCAAATGGGTTTCGTAGTAACGAGTTTATAGTTAACAAATAAAAACGATTTCAATGCAATTTTCCATTTCAAATAAGTAATTGCATACCCCATTGAAAATGATGTATACTGTGTATAAGTGACTGATATTCAAGTAAAAAAATGTTGGGTGTCTCAATTGAGTCAAACCTTTATTTTTTTCTGAACACAAATACTTCACTATCTGTGCATGTTTTTTGCGCCTAAAAGGGGAATATATTTACCCAATCGTTCTCCATAACCTCCTGTAAGTCGATTACTTTAAGAAAGGCATTGAAAGGGACATGTGCAGGTAAGTGATATTCAAGTAATAAAATTTTGGGTGAATACCTGTATTTTCTTATCAATTTTGCCCGAAATCGAGTTAGGTAAGGGGTTCTGGAGCTCAAGAAAATGTTCACAGGTTGCATTTTCCGGATAGTACCCAACGTACATGTTTTAACAGTTTTGAATAAATAAATATTCCAGTTCAATACAAGAAAAAATCCTTTTTTTACAACTTACAATAAACGAATTTCGTGGAAAACCTGTTTGTAGTATAACGTTTTATTAAAAAGGAAATTAATATTTTTTAGCCATAGCTAAGATTTTAATTAATGTTTTCTGAGGCACATTCATAATCGAGAATAATACAGGAAAATATACACAAACGAATTTACATTGAGTGTTACGTTTAATTAAATGCTTTCTGTTTTACATTTCAATTACACATTCCGTGTAGCGTGAGACAGGATTACATTAAGTTTGCATATCGCAATAAGTGAGTTTGTATACATGGGTGTCCAATATTTTAATTCTAGTGCTCCGACATAAAACGACGGCATATGTTTCACGTGACAACAACAACTCAAAAGCTTTACTTCCTGCGCGAATCTCTATTTTCAGCACTGTCGAAAAAAAGAAACAAAGAAAAGAAAAAAAAACTTTGTGCGCTGGCCGCGAAGAGACAGAAAGAAAAACGATAAAGGCAAAATTTAATCTCTGGAGCCCTCGTGCAGCCTTCAAACTACGCTGCTCCATGCACCGCAATCCGCGGCTCGGGTCGGACAGCGGTCGCTGGGGGCGGGGCTCCCGGCCATGCGAGCTGTTTGCGGCCGGTTCGTTGGCAGATGATGACTGGCGGATGGCCCATCTGCGCCTTTTCCGCGCTGTCACCTTACAGCTTCTCATACGTACTAACACTCATTCATTCCCACTCTCTGCCGCTATTCACAAACGCTCCCACTCATTCACAAACTCCAACTCATACTCATACTCTTTCTCTATTCACGCTAATTCACAACCCTTCACACTAATTCACACCCTCTCCTCACACATTCTTCGCATTCGAATTCACATTCAAGTACAAATACACTATCACATTAACATTCATTCTCACTCACATTCAAAGACATTCGACCTGGAATTGAGGCTAATTAATTCTCACTCCCACTCATAAGGTGTTCGGACTCACGTTCACGCTATATAGACCACACTCATAACCTCTCATTTCCGGTCGAATTCAATTCCATTCGTACTCGTTTTGACTCGCACGCGTTTCCACTCGCGCGCGTTTCCACTCGCGCGCGTTTCCACTCGCGCGCGTTTCCAATCGCGCGCGTTTCCACTCGCGCGCGTTTCCACTCGCGCGCGTTTCCACTCGCGCGCGTTTCCACTCGCGCGCGTTTCCACTCGCGCGCGTTTCCACTCGCGCGCGTTTCCACTCGCGCGCGTTTCCACTCGCGCGCGTTTCCACTCGCGCGCGTTTCCACTCGCGCGCGTTTCCACTCGCGCGCGTTTCCACTCGCGCGCGTTTCCACTCGCGCGCGTTTCCACTCGCGCGCGTTGCCACTCGCGCGCGTTGCCACTCGCGCGCGTTGCCACTCGCGCGCGTTGCCACTCGCGCGCGTTGCCACTCGCGCGCGTTGCCACTCGCGCGCGTTGCCACTCGCGCGCGTTGCCACTCGCGCGCGTTGCCACTCGCGCGCGTTGCCACTCGCGCGCGTTGCCACTCGCGCGCGTTGCCACTCGCGCGCGTTGCCACTCGCGCGCGTTGCCACTCGCGCGCGTTGCCACTCGCGCGCGTTGCCACTCGCGCGCGTTGCCACTCGCTCTCACTCAACATGTAAATATGTTATGATACTTTGAAAATTCATTGAATTCCAGTAAAGAAACAAATAAAACTCACATTCATGACCAGGTCTATCAAGAAACGAAATGGTATCTGGTACGCCATTGAATATTGCACCTTCGGAGTAGTTCACTTGCGGAATTGAGGTGTTGTAACCAGCAAACTACTTCTTGGTGTCGTGATGGGGTCTTGACTCGTCGCGCCCTTATCATAATATTTGTGTTTTAATACTTCGTTTCTGCAATCTTGTTTCCATACCAATGAAGTAACAGCCTTAAATTAAATTTCTCTTTTCCGCACATTCGCTGTATATTTCCATATAGTCTCTGATTCATAATCAATTCCCGAAATTGTTGATGGATTTTATACTCATGAGCTAATATACTTCAGTCCTTTGGGACCATTCGAGTTGAAATTGGAGTACTTCCGACCCGCAAACTGCAGTTTAAATAGCTCTCTTTGTTTCGTGAGAGCAAAATCCCGTCATCTGCTTTGATTGACAGCTGGGCAAACACGGCGAGGAAGTCTTGCTTCAGAGTACAGCAGAATGTGTGCGATATACTGTTCTTGTGTGCTCCGCATTTCTATCGCGATCGCTTCAATTGCAACCGCCACAAATAGCGAACAATTCCACCTACTTCACGGCCATCGTTATTACTGTCACTACATATATCTTACAACCTTCATAACCATCACCTATTCGTCAACCACAATCACTATCACAACATACCCTTCGCCTCGGCGTTCATTCATTGATGAATGTTTACGGGTACGTCAACTGCTCCATTCCTTTGTCCCATTCATTCGTCGTCTGACCACGGTACAGTGCAGTTCGCTCTGCTTATCGCAGTCGTTATCGCTCCGCGCCAGGCTGGCTACCTCAGCGCCGGCACGGCCCTCTATTAGTGAACTCTGTACATAGTGTTCGTGTTCAAACAGCTCTATAGCACCTGATCACAACTAGTGAAGGGAAAGTATATGGCTTATGCTATTAATCCAGACACAGGGCAGACAACATCCGAAGCCCTGCGCAACGTCCATAACGGTGACGTTTCACCAGTGTCGCCAATACCAGCAAGTGGCGAGGTCATGGATATAAGTCTCGCCAGTTCCAACCAGCACCAACGACAGCATCAACCCTGCCAGCCTCAGCCAGATCTACATGTTGTTACCACCCCCACCATCACTACCTGCTCAGGCGCAGAAAAGGTCAGACAGTGAAAGTGAAAGTGATACCGAGAGTAAGAAAAAGAATCGGTCCAGTAACAATACGAGTGTAAAATCAAAAACACCCTCTAAATTCCAATATAACGTACCTACAGGGAACAGATTCTCTGAGCTCGGCGAAGAACGTGATAAGCCCGAGAACAATACGTTTCTATTCATGAATGAACAAAATATTGACCACACCAACTCGATTGTTAAAATACCACCCATTTTTGTAGCCCATATTCAGAATGTTGCAGAATTTAATAGAGAACTTTAGATTAAAATAACAAACCAGTTAACTTCAACCATTGTCAAAAACAAAATAAAAGTGCTTTTTAAAACTATTTCGGACTTCAATAAAATATGTCTGTCAATAAAATATCTAATGAGCACTAACAGGAAATTCCACACGTATAAAGACCCAGCTAACAAAAAAGTTTCCATCGTTTTTGAGAATCTTCATCCATCAATTACTCAGGAAGAAATACATCAAGATCTCAAGGGAAAATGACCATCGCTCATTAGTGTAACCAGGCTGTATGAAGACAATATCCGCATCCCGGTAATGGCAGCCGAGTTCGACGGTTGCCAAAGAAAGACAGTATATTACAGGTTAATCAAATTTATAACCTGATTGTCAAGCCAGAAAATAGGTGCAAAGTCAAGGTCCTATCCAATGCCTCCGATGTCTACACTTCGGAACACTACTAGAAATAACTGCAATCATAATATAGCATGTATTTATTGCCCTAAAGATCATTACTCTGTAAATTGCTTCCAAAAAGAAAACTTTCCGATTTGCAAGAACTGCAACGGTTCTCACCGCGCTGACAAGAGATCAGTAGAATGTTCATACTACAAAAAACCTCGTAGAGATCCCCCCCCCCCAATGAGCAGAAAGGACTTTCAAGAACGAAACCCATACATGATAATCAGTTAAATCTAAACTCCCAAAACTACCCTAATTTACATATCACCAGTAACATTCCAAATTTCACCCACGTAACAAATCAATCAAATAGAAACCACAACAGGAATCAAACAACCACAAACCAATACAATGATAATAGCAGCAACATCAATAATGATGCACACAATAATGAACTATATTTCAACATACATAATCTAATCTAATCAATACTATTTTCCCAACAATCGTCAATAATATACAAAATTCACTCACGTCGTATTTCATGACCATACAGCTCCATAAAAAAATACACCTGCTAAACTGGAACGCCAATGGCATATCCAACAAGAAACGAATTGATCTACTTTCTCAAAGAAAAATAAATCAAAATAGCGTGTATAACGGAAACACACATCAAATCCCACACGAAATTCAATATGCCCGGTTATAATGTAATTAGAACAGACTGAATGAGTGCTAATGGGGGAGGTGTCCTTGTCCTTGTTGAAAAATCAGTGCCCTACACCGAAGCAAACCTACCAAACACACCGGGATTACAAACAGTCGCTTTAAAATTACCTCTTAACAACAGAGTATTTACCATTACAACAGCATACAAGTCACCAAATAAATAAAATTCAAGACACTAATATTGCGGCACTATTTAATCAAATCACCCCTACCTTACTGTTAGGAGATTTGAACTCCAAAAACACCAACTGGGGATGCAGATCAACAAACTGTGCTGGCAAAAATTTACATACAATAACGAACTCAAAATTACACATATTAACTCCTGCAGAACCAACCTACAATTCATACGACTCAAATAAACACCAAGACATATTAGACATTGCAATCAGCAACGAGCAGACTACATTTGACTCCACTGTGCTACACGAACTTGACTCTGATCACCTCCCTGTAATAATCTCTACTCACCAATAACCGCCCCCACACATACTCACACCTATACTAATGACTAACAACATAGACTGGAATGACTTTAGGAAAAACATAATAATCAGAACAACCAAATTCAGGAATCTAAAAACGCCTTTAGAAATAGAATCTTCAATAGAATTATTAAACAATATAATAACCAGTTCTATCGTTCAGAAACAAAATAACATAGAACATAATGAAACAAAAACACATACTAAATTTGCAGACCCCATAATAACATAACAAAAACCAGAAACAGAACAAGAAGACTTTGGAACAACAATAGAAATCTAAAAATAGAGTTAAACATCCTAAACACGATAACCAAAAAAGGAATTAAAGAACACCGACACTCATCCTACAACTCTTTAATTAAATCCCTAAGCACAACTAACAACTCACTTTGGAAGTTTACAAACACAATTTTATGAAAGCAGAGCACCATCCCTCCGATAAGCACGCCGACGGGGATAAAAATTCCTCTATTGACAAAGCCAAAGCATTAGCTGATTAAGCTGGTTAACTCCGCCGGTTCGGCATTCTTCTGTACGGACATCCCTTCCTGCCTTCGATCCCTTTCCTGCCTCTGTTTTACTTTCTCGCTACGGAGTAGAGAGAACGTTATGTAATGTTGCGCAGAAAACGGCAATTTTTTGGCTGAAAAATTCTTATTACAAGGCCCTGGTAACGAAACAGTGGATAAATCCAGTTGCTAAATTTAGAAAGAAATCCACTAACATGTGGTGCAGCCAGAATCCATGTTTTGTGGGTCCTTGATACCAAACAATTGAATGAAGCCGAAACATCTATTAGTTCGCCCGTGTGTGTCTGTTTGGCTGTCCGTCTGTAAACATCACTAGCGGCTAAACCGTTCAGTAGATTTTCTCCATAATTGATTTCTTCGGCGTCTTCCTAGAACTACATTTATGAATGTAGAGATTTTTTCTATTAATGAAATCTGTTTCTTAAAGATAGATTTTTGAAATAAGATCATGTACAATTTTTTGATTTGCTTGAAAACACGGGCGAGATTGTACGTGCTCTTCTAGCACCACTGTTTTTTTCTTCTTTTTTTCTTTTTTTTTCTTTTTTTCTTTTTTTTCTTTCTTTCTGTGTGTACCTCTACGAACATCTCACCTTTCACCTAGGCCTGCGCCATTTCATTCGTAGTCACATTTGACAGTCACTTTAATATTTGCTTTTAATTGATTTATTGTTGCGTGTTCCCGTGTGCATAAACCCATATGCTTATTAGTCTCGTAAGTGATTCTGCAATTTATATCTAGGGAGATAGTAGTATTCCTTCCTCGTTAATATGTGATATCTGGCGATGACCTACAGGTCTAGTCGCGGCCCCTTCAGGAATTAACGCCAGCGGGTCGCCCCCCGCCACGGGAACGATCTCTAAGCCCCAGACGACTGGTAGTATAGTGCATTCATGTGTGTGTGTGTGTGTATGTGTAAGGGAAGTGAAGGGAAGAAGGACGGAGAAGGAAATATTGCGTACCGTCCGTGGTCTGTCTCTTTAGGTACTGCTTCTGAATTCCGATAAACCACAGAACAGTTCACCTCTAGTATTCTCCTCCACGCTTTCCGATCATCGTTAAGAACGTTGCTTAGCCGCCATCAACATTGTGGTTTCGCTCACACGCCGCCACCGGCCGTTTCACCCTCTTACACCGCTCTTCAGGGCGTTTCTTGCTTCTCGCCTCCTCTTTTGGTTCCGCGCAAGCCGATGTAGGTCGACGCCGGATCTCGTCAGTCAGCGGGGAAAGATCACCACCACCACCTCTCGCGATGAAAACATGCACTAACTTACGGATCTGATGACCTTAGTAGTTGACACGCCCGGAATCACTAATCAATGAATCAAACAATCAATGTTTGGCTGTGGAGCCATCGGCGGCACCTATGCAACGTCGCCCGCCGTCGATGCCTGGGCGCCGCTGCTCCCGGAATTTCGGCTGGCCCGCCCCGCCGCGCGGCGCACGCGTCGTCTAGCGCCCGATCCGCATCCGCTCTGAAATTGCGTGTGTCGCAACAAACATTCAATTAGGGCGCAGCCGCCCGGCTTTCCAGGCTTTGACCGGGTCGGATGTCCGTTTTGCTGCCTCTTTGCCCCATTACCACTGTCTACTTGGATGCGCCGCCGTTGCCTGCCGAGGCACTCCGGACCCGTGGCTCCTCAGTCGCCATCGCGGATTTTCTCATTTAGCGTCTCTTCCTTTTGGGGTTAGGTTTTATGTAATGTTAACATTTCAGTTTTCTAGTTCAGTGCACTTCTGATTGCTCTTTGATCTTAGGAATTTACTCAAATGTTTTGTAGAGAATTGTGTTGTCTAAATTATATAAATTGAGAAATAATAAATTTTCTCCTTAAATAAGTTAATAAGTAACAATAAAAGGTCATAAAATGTGTTTTTTTTTAAACTTTAGCTTACAAACAGTAAGGTTGATGAGGTAAAAATTGATTTCATGGGAACATTCTCCAGTTTCAGGAAGGACAAAAATAATAGACCCACAGACCCGAAACAAGTTAGCCAACGTTTGTGAAATAAATGCACACGTTTCTACACGCTACTCATCGACCACGCACCTAATTTCATTTGGCAGAAATGACTATCAAAATAATCGCTCACGTGACTGAACAGAATCTAAATGAATACAGAATATAATTGTTTTCTTTCGGACGATATCGCATGTTTGAAAAAAAAAATTGTTTGGTTGAGTCACATTACGTGAAAGAGATGAACAAGAAACTGTGAAATTGTTTAATTCTTTTGACTGAAATGGTCGTAATGTCCATGAATATAATAGTGCGTTTGTGAATATACAGTATTAATAATACATATTAATAATATTTTGTATTTAATTAAAGAAAAGTGATCCCTGGAACAGTAACTTTTATTTTATTTTTAGACGATATCTACCTCGCCAGCGATCTTATTATTTCATATTTTGTATGTAAAGTTTGTACATTTTATCACGTTGCAATATTAAAGAACTAATAACAATATAATTTTATCTCTTCATTAAAAAAAGGGAAATCAACACAATTTTCGATTACTTGCTGTGAATGGATGTGTTCCAATGAACATTGCTAATAAATTTGCATTGGCCTTTGGTTCATTAAATCAGTGGTCGATACCACAAGCCGATGACAGATCCATTGTATTTCTATTAGGAGTCACATCAACAAATGTAATCGCTTCCACATTAATATTGCCAATTGGTTATTTCACCGGCATTCGGTTTGCTATTAAAATCAAACCATGAATGCAAATAAATGTGTGAACGTTTTTCTCAGAGTCCTAGTAGAGAGATAATATTTTTGTTCAATAAGTATTTGAAAAAATATGAGTCGGCATTGCCAACATATTGTTTATTACAATAGCAGCAATCATCGGTTTTCTACTGTATGGAAGCCACAAAAACGACTATTAGTCGACTACGTGTAATAAATAATATTGTTGGCAATGAAGACTTTATTTTATTGTCAATGCCCACGAAAACTCACCACAATGCCAACACTAAGTATTATACATAAATATGATTTCAAAAATCATTATGTTAACGCCAATGAATACAGTTCTCGAGTATTTCTAAAAATGCGGCAAATTGATAGTATATATTTTCATCATAGACAACAATGAATTTCATTGCGATACATGTCTCGATTTACCCCCATGAGAGACCTGTATTGATTTACTATGTCTCCATTTACGTATTTGTAAATATTAACGTTGGAATCAGTTTACCATTAAGAAAATACTTTTTCTCAAGATGTAATAGTTTTTCCTTTTTTATCAGATATCAGGAAAGAAATACTACATACATTTGTAGTCAACGAGATCCGGCAGTTAACTTGCTTTTCGAAAGCCATGTAGAGAATGTACATGTGGAACAGAAAAATGTGGATTTGGAGCAAATTTAAACACGTTGTTTGCGATGCTGGTTCGAATTCCCAGTCTTCTAATCGTACATTGGAAAACGTTTTAATCCTTTTCATGAGAAACTATCAATTCAAAACCCCGTGTAATACTGCTGATTAGAGAATGACCCTCCTCTCAGATGTATCAAAGAGACAAAAACATAGAAATTCACAGATTGTCGCATATGTGGATTATCGGGCCCTCATGCAACCTACAAAATTCATTAGACTGCAACATACTTTACTATCGTGCATAAATCCAAAACGATTCTAGACAGTTGAAAACTGTAGTTGTGACCGTATATGGTACTGTTCTCTACACAATGATACCTATTTAGGACGTTCTACTACACGATTTGATGATACCGTCATTCCATAATTCGGGTTGCCAGAAATTTGGTTCCCTTGTGAATCCATTTTCAATTTTAAAACAATGCTTTACAAAATTTTGTTTTTAGAAGATTGCAATTTTTTGCGAAAAATCTTTGAGGCTCTTCTGTTACATTTTGGTTTTTTCTCTCTCCTGAATACTCTAGCACAGAATTACAAGAAAGTACCGGAAGTGAGAGATCAATTGGGAGAACAATTAGGAGATTGAGGATTCAAACGGAGGAAAGATTTTGTTAAGTTTTGAAATTGTCTTGAACATGTATTGAAAAAACAAGGGGCCGTACTGTAAAATACGAGGAGAATATATCGAGAAGCATGTAAGGAATCATGCGGGGCTAAGGTGGAGCAACGAATTGAGTGAAGATTTAGCTCTTCTGGTGAACCTACACCATAGCAGGGTGATCAGAAACGAACAGAAACAGAAAATCTATGTAAGATTACATTGACGCGTTAATAGACCCGTCAAGACTGCTCTACCATGTGTACTCCAGGTTCAGGCTTCAAGTTTGTATCCAATATAAACATATTTCCACTTTTAAAACACTGATTCACAAAGTGTGGAATGTTCGCACGGGTCTCGCTAGTTAGTTAATGTATTAAAACACAAAAATTAATATTAATATGAATACCCCTTTAAACGTATCTCTCCTTCAATGATATTAATATACAGAACCTTTTGTACCTCACATTCCGGATTCAAATTTTGTGGGTGATGGTGGATGTTTCTGATAAAAAATCTGCGGTTTATTTTTTGTTGATTATAAGCAATGTGTATGAACTCTTGATTACAATTCTGGCCGCTCTCAAACTGGCAGAATGAGAAACGAAATAGCGAATATTTTATTTGTAGGATTAAGTCATTAATATGCATTAATGCTTTTAACTCTTTTCTTTCCCATTCTCTCTCTCTCTCACACACACACACACACACACACACACACACTCACACACACACAAACTAACGAACGTACGTACGCACGCACGCTTGCTTGAGCATATTTAAGGTGGACATGTATAATGTACTCTCGATTATTCACATTCTTGACCACATTTCATTTTTTCGTTCTCCTTCAACTCCTCTCTACAAATCTGCGCTAATATATAGTACCTCTGTTGGTCGAATATTGGCCCGGAAGTATGGCTCCGGTTTTGCAATATTTTCTGAACGAAGCTTTTTATCACTTCCGTTCTTTTACTTTCCATTGAAACAAATTAAAGAGTTATTTCATTTAACTTATTGGGCGTGGTTCGTTTCGGATTTGGATTTTATTACCGCTGAGTTCCTGATTTTAGAGAATTGCTTTATTTCGACATTCTCTTTGCAAGAGAAAACACGTAATGTCAAACTCGCACTTCTTCTGAAAGAGATAGTTTGAATCCATCCATCACCGATTGGCAGTCAGGGTTTTATATTGCCCCAAGTGTGCCTGAAAATAATGATGAACGTCATTGCAAGGCGTCATTTCAGACATAAAAAAGTATACTAGTGTGTCGATGTGTCGTACCATCATGTTCTTTTTAATGTTACAAATATTTAAGTTCTTTAACAATACGTCCTTAGAGTCACGGAAAGCAGAAGAAAGAAATTTTCAGTAATGTTCGAATTTGGATGGAGTCTATATTTAATTAGAAAATATCTCGCCACACAGTACTGTTTTTCAAAATCCGAAGTATCACTGATAGACTCTGGAGATCGTTATCATTACCAGAAAGACTCCAAGTAGTTCGTGAAGTTCGCTAATTGTATTACTTATGTACTAATTATTATTGTTGTTGTATATTACCTTTGTATTTCGTCAGAAAATTTGACTTGGGAAGTAAACACACACAAATACATGAGACACGGATATTGTAATATTTTGTACTATTGTCACATTGCACGTTCAGTAAATACGTCATGCAATTTCAATACTATTTTCTCACAGAGCTCATTGATAAATATATTGATAATCGTAATGAACATCTAATACTGTTACACATATATAATTCGGATTTGTTACCTTTTGACAACAGTGCAGGCTAATTATACGATTCTGTTTTGAGGCAAATTGATTACAATTATCTCAAGTTCAAGTAGCATTATTACGCAAGAAGGAACATTTGATAAATTTGTGCAATGCCTCTAATTTACAGGATAAAGGAATTTGTGCAAGCACCACTGCCTATCTACAGATAGTAACTGTAAATGTATCCTCTATGTCTACAATGTGTTCACTCCTTCCCAGTCATTTGACATCCAGTATATACTTCTTCATAAAGTCTGGTACTTACAATCATGAGTAGTGATTCACTTATGTAATCTGTGTCCACCCCTGAGCAGCAAATATAACAAAAATAGAATTGTTACGAAGAACAAAAGCACCCTTAAGAAATATTATAAAAAGAAGATAATATGAGAAGATTGCTATGAACAGTTACTACGACATGAGAATTTGATATATTATAATTGAAGGTAAAGAAAAAAGCACAAATAATAATTTAACGATTAATTTGTAACCAATAAATTAACAAACGTGTAGAAAATAACGCGTTTAGGTCTAAATAATGATTGACTGTCCTTTCAAAATTACTAATGACATGCAATGCAAAGCCGCAGTTTGATATTTAACGATGGCTGCAAGGCGCAACATAAAAACGAATTGCCCTGTGATTTGTTCGGTGTTCTGAAATCATTAGGAATATATATAAACATACATTAGGAATATATGTATGTTTAGTCAGTATTCTTCAAAAAGGCCAATAATCTCGATTTCATCTAAAAGTGACTAATGAATGATATAGATAGTAGAAGATAAGACAGTGAATAGACTTGAATGGCTAAAAAGTAGCAATGTTAATACATCCAAAACTGTATATTGTAAATATTATTTTACATAATGCTTTCGTAGCTAATAAGCTATGCTCGGCGTTGACACGGCTAAATAAAGTCGCCACAACCTGTTTGTAAACTTTAGCGTGTTTACTCGCTAGTTAGATGAAAGAGAGTTCTGCTACAATCAACGGCGTATGTCTCACAGAACTGGTAAGAAAACCTGTTGATTGCTGAGCAGAATCGTGGGAGAAGGCAATGCTAGAACGATAAAGTCATGACTTAAAAATGTCTGTCTCAAAGAAGAAACTGAAGAAATGCTTCATTTTTGTAACAGCGAGAGTAAGGGCGGGTTACATGTTATAAGGATGAAATGTGCAACATGGTAATACTGTATTACTTGGTTGATATCAATTGTACGAGTAAGTATGTGCTGTTTATCACCACTAGTCTTTTTTCCTTCCGAAGCAGTACACTAAGAAAAGGGACCGTATGCGGTCTTTCCTTCCTAATCCTTGTCACTTCTCTCATCTTACACACAAATTTACATTACAACACTACCACACAATCGAGAGCTTTTCCCGGATGGTGTTGCGCTTCTCTGAATAGATACCTTGATTGGGGAAACCGCAAGTCGATGTGTAGGTCTGCGCCGGATTTCACGTTCCATCGAGAAAGGAACGCTACCACCTCCAGATATCTACCATGCACTAATATAAGGAACTAATAACTAATAAGAGGCTGACGCGTCAGGAAACAATACTAAATCACCCTTTTTTTCTTCTTTTTCTCCGTCTTCACCTACTAGTTCGTCTTCTTATTCTTCTCGAAAACAGAGTATAGAATCGAAGTTCGCGCTTCGTGCGTTATGAATAACGGGCCTTGCGGAGGTTTTGGCCCGGCCGGAGAATTATTACTTCCTTATTGCTGCGAGGCCTCCGCGATCTCCGGGGCTGTATCGACGGCGCATTGGCCCGCCCCGCGCCGCCGGCCCGCAACGCTGACACAACTGGTCGAGAACGTGGGCACAAGAGCCGACTTGTTGGCAGCGAATTGAAACCTCCGACGGTCTGTCATTGCCCATTTTTAGCCCGCACAGATTCCACAAACTCGCTGATTGCGTCTGTAATAAAACCAGTGGAAAAACTAATCGGTTCAGTTCCCTTTCCATTTTAATCACTCGTTTCAACATTGGTGCTGACACTGGGTACAGATTCACGAGTGGCCCAAGTGGTTCGTGCTATTTTGTGTGCTGACGCTAGCATCATGTTACGTGGTTTTCGTTGAATCTTACGAAACTTAAAGGGTTTTGTAGAATCACTCTTGAATATACTCGTCCATACTCTTATCTGCTGAGTAGTCCATATGTTCAATAAAAATATATGTTCCGTGAACTGTTTTTATCTGTGATAAAAAGAACGAACGTTATTTTACTGTGGCCGTGAAACACTCGTAAATCGGGACATATTTCCTTATCGGGATTTTTGCTGTGGATAAAATTTTGGAGAAGGAAGCAACATTTATAATATCTAGGTATATACAAACATATATACACATACACATATACAGTTACAAATATATTTTTTCAACTCGGCTACATTTAAAAACTCGAAAGAACATATATGAGCATTTTCATCAACAAAAAGATTACTCTTATTGCCAACACGGTTAATTTCCACAGCCTTTCAGCACATTTAAACCATCACCAAGAAATTCACAAATTAAATATACTAAACTATTAAAAAATTGTAATTGGTGTAAATCAAATTATTTCGCATGCACACACACAAAAAAAGATTCATTAATTTTGTCATGGATAATTTGCATTCTTTTCACTATTGAATCCAATGTTTAGAACCTACATTGAAAATACACTAGATACAGCAATGTTTGCTTTCTAGTTTACTTTTCTGCATTTAATTCCTGATGTTACCGAGCTGTAGAGTATTTGGACTAAATGTTGTTTGAAAATTGAAATGTGATTTCTAGAGAGATTTGAGTCTAAATGTAGTATTTACTTGTCAGGATCCTCGGTATCAAAACATTTCGATTATTTCAAATATATTTATTCTCTAAAAATAGGGATCCCAATATATTACGTGCCCGTACATTTAATAATATTTATGCAGTTATTCATGCAGTGATAAATGAAGAGGGAGGAAAAAGCAAAAAATCTCAAGAATTGCTTAATAAAAAAATAGTCTTTTTACATGCAAAGTTTACATATATCATATAATGATTCGGCAATAGCTCACTTCATCTGCTTAATAATTGCGATCTAGTATTTGTTGAATTAAAATCATGAAGTTTCAATATTCAGTGACGTTCACGGCAAAGGGGGGACTATCGAGGCTATAACTGCCCCAAAAGCCAATGATACATATAAAAATATAACTTTTATTAAATTTTTATACTAACGAAAGTCATTCAATATGGCCGTTTTTTCGTTACAAGAACTAACTGTAAGACATCAAATTAAAAAATATTTTTAATCGGCATAAATGAAAAATTATTTTTACTAAAATATCAAGTTGGCTGAACACTATACCTGTAGCTCCACCCCGAGGAAAACCCTGGGTGCTCCTCTGCATGTATGTAAACCATTGTTTTTAATTTAAGAGTTAGAAACCAGTAATTTAGTTTATCCACCGTAAATCACGAACGACATATCACGATAAACATTCTTAGAACTATTTCTCAAAGCACCATTTGACCTACATTGGCTTCATGTAGGAAAAGACAATTTCTTTAACTATTTTGTAGAAGGTACTTGTGTGTATATAAACGGAGTACTGAGTGGTTATAACTACCTGACGCCCACGTCATCTAGTATTCTTATTTGTATATGATTCTTTTGCACCTGTTTTCATAAAGAACTCTCATAAAATTAATGATCTAATGCTTATAATGCATGTAATGTTCGTAATGAAAATAGGTTTAAATATTCTTCTGTTAAAATAAACCATGTTGTTATGATACTATGTCATTATTAACATGGGATGGCTAATCACTTAATATTATTTTAATTTGATGCCATATGATTTTATACTTGGCGATAAACGATTTTTTTATGGAAAAAATGTGCTTTAGCAAATATTGTGTATGATAAGGTGTATCTTGCAGTTTCATTTTTGGCATCACGCTATCTCTCGCAGTTCTTCTCGCGTTCCACAAAAATATAAAAGCATAGAATGTGAGAATAGGAAAACAAATTTATAGAAATGTTATACAATATATTACAAATATAAAATATAATATAAATAATATGTTTTTGTTTTCCGGTTTTACTTGTCTAAAACATTGACTTACTACAATGTAACGAAATTGCTACAATTAAAGAAAGACTATGGTAGGAACAAGTTATTTTATATCATGTATTATATTTCTCTTTAGAAGATCCTTTTCTTGTCATCTAATTTACACAAACATTAATGAAGTTTCTCTCGCGGTAATATTAAAAACAAATTGCAATCAAATCATCAAAAACATTATGGCCACAGCACGTATTCAGCAATTAGTCCGCTTCTGGGTTATTGATTCCCATTTAGATAGTTTTTTTTGTCCAGTTTCCTTTGATTCACTGAGCAAATCCAAAGATGTTCCACTGCTTTGCTTCTGGATTCAAAATATAACTCCAGCCACTCATTAGCTGAATTGCTTCACTTCGTTCCGCGAAGTCACGGAAGGTAAGGAACGCCAAACACCACGGATATCAGGACAGGGGACCGTTTGAAAACCCCAGTTACTCACGGCGCCGAGCTCCTGGTCGAAGGGATAAAACACTCAGAATGACGGGATAAAAGGCACAAAACTTCAAGGTAGATTACTCCAGAGCTTATGGAGTCAATGTCCAAGAATGGCTAAGAGAAGTGTTGTGAAAAAGAAGCAACAAATTAAAAAAAAAAAGCTCTCCTTTGGAAAATGCGGGACGAGTGGGGGCGGGAAGGATATTTATTTCGCCAGAAATATTGTAAAATAAAATCTGTCTTTTCTTTGCCAATATAAATAATAGTTTTCTTTTTCACAGGAGAGAAATTTTGTAGCTTTCAAATATTGCCAATTGCGCTAATTGTTACTTTTATTTACAGGCATCCCTGGTAGGAGAACGGAGGGGACGTATTTTGATGTATATCATGTAGTTCTATTTTACTGCTATTTTTCTGCAAAAGACATTTTCAGAGTAATATATTGTAACGACGACATTTATATGCATCGTACTCATGGTGTGAAACGATACTGTGGTGTTCACCAGGCACGTTGGGGGCAAGGTAACAAATAGTCGGTCAAAAAGCACCATTTATCAGTCGATCTCGTTCGTTTGCTTTCGCAGTCTCGAAAGGGGTGCGTTCCAAACCTACCTGTAAAATCTAAACATAGGTTTCTTTCAAGAATTGGAGCAGAAGGTACCTCTCATTTTTGCCTGTTCTCGGCAGTATCGGCGAAGCATGCTCCATGAGCAGTTCGAGGAGACTTCCGATGTGTTTCACTTTTGAAAGCACAAAGAGCTCTTTATTAAGTAAACATTCAGAATTAATTCAGAATTAGAGTTTATTAGCGAAATTAATTAGTGGTGTTACGAGAGCACATATTCCCTAGCATTATTTATCACTCAAAATTACACAAAAATTCTGAAACTTTCAAAAAAAGGAACGTTACATTACTTGAAAATTTTATTATGAAGATCAGAAATCGTAAAAATACAACTGTACTTCAATATTAAAATTGTAGAAATTCGCCGACAAATGTTTAACATTTTCAGTTTTCAAAACGACGATTTTCAGTTCAACGAAAATTGGATCTGCGCCATTTTTACAAACCTACTTTGTTCTATTCGAGAAAGGAACTAAAGAAAAAATTAAAGCATTTTGTGAAAATCTTGTTTACATATTTTTTTTAAATTCCCTACATTCAACAAAAAGTTTGCGAAATCAATCATATTTTCAATAAATTGTACATGACTTTATTTAGAGACCTAACTTTGCAGAATATATTTCATTGTGAAAAAAATATTTATCATCAACATTTGATTTATTTGATTTGATTTATTTACAGTCGCATCAACTACATAGAGTTATTAGCGACTACCTTAATAATACACAATCAGTACAAAATAACACAGTAACTTAGAATTTTACACATATGGTTAAATATTGTTATACATTTCAATTTCCTTTGCAAAGCAAATGAATATAATGTACTGTTCTTTGTTATTGAGATCTTTAAGAGAACTTAGTTTGTACTTGTTTCTTGCACTTCCATATTCAGGGCAAACAAACAAACGTTCTACTGAAAGAGGGATCTTGCACACACTACAGTTATCAGCATCCGTCTTGTGCAATAAGTAGCCGTGTGAAAATTTTGTGTGTCCTATTCTACATCTAGTTAAGACGACCTGATCATTTCTGCAGAAACTGACCGTTGGATTATCATCTTCAAGTTTCCTAACTGATCTTAATTTGCAACCCTGTAAGTTGTTCCATTCTTTACTGTCGAGGTCAGCTAATTTGTTCATGACTCTTTTGAGGTATTCTTGATAGCTTACTGGTATATCACTTCTAACTTCGTTTCGCGCTGCTTCTTTAGCTTTTCTATCTGCCAATTCATTTTCTGCAATGCCAACGTGCGAGGGTATCCAGTACAACGCTATTTCTTTACCCTCAGTGTTCAAATGGTTGATTTTTCCAACTATTTCTTCGACCAATACATTATCAATGGATAGATTCATTATAGCAGATACAGCACTTTTAGAGTCGGTTATTATCATAAATCTTTTTTGATTGGCCCTTGTGATGTATTTAAGAGCCTCAGCTATGGCATATAATTCGCTGGATATCACTGAGAAATCATCCGGTAATTTTTTGGTCATCACCTCACATGGAGCTATTACTGCGCAACCTACGTTGTTTAGAATCTTTGAGCCATCAGTATAAATTGTATTGTAACCATCATATTTTGCTAGTTCATTTCTTATTTGAGCACCAGTTTTACGATGATTAGTATTCTGCTTGTTAGGAATATTCGCAAATTTAATAACGTTGATGTCTCGTATTGTCCAGGGGGCATAGTCAGGTACAGTCGTAATCTTTAGGGATGGTAGTTTCTCTTGTATCTTCTTTAGTGTTTGAATTGCTCTTATTGCTAGGGGTCTCGGGAGCTTCTTTTCATAGCTAAATGTTCTATAATGTTTGTATGCATACTCGAACACTTTATTTATTGGATTCAGTTTGTTGGCTGCCACTTTAATCGTATACCCCATAATTAGGTTTCTTCTACGTGTTTCTAATATCATCAACATTGTATGTGTCTCAAATGTATATCATCAATTATAATTGAAGACACTGAGAAAAAATGTATACGCTTACTTCGCTCTATTCATCAAAACTGCAAAGAAAAACTTTGTGACAATTGTTCGAAAATATTTCGAAAATGTTAAGGCTTCAATATAGGGTTACGAAAACTCCCCGAAAAGTTGCTCTTTTGCAATTTTTGAAAAATTAGGGGGTTTCATTCAGACAATAGATCTGCACCATTCGCTTAAGCGTCCTTTACACTATTAGAGTAGATAGTTTAGTCAAAAAATTTGGAGAAATTTTGTGAACACTTTGGTACTTCATATGAAGAACACTCAAAAAATAAAAATATCCGTTATCCGAAACTCCGAAACCCACGATTCACATCGATCAGGGAACATAAATTTTGGAGAAAATCGGCTGAACGGTTTAAGCACTAGCGTTGACCATAGACGGACAGATAGACGCTTTGCCGTCAATCGATGTTCCGGTATTAAGGACCCAGGAAACATGGATTCTAGTTACATCACTTGTCAGTGGAAGTAATTTACTCTATAAAGGAACATAATTTATCAGGTTTTTTTTCATTACCAGGGCCCGGCAATATGTGTTTTTCTGTTGAAATTCGCCGATTTCCGGAGCACGATTGCAATAGTTTTCTTCTTACGAAATAACTTTTTTATGTAAGAACAGATATTGTACGTAATAACAAGCGCGAGAATGTAAAAACGTTGCTGATCCAAAAGCAAATATTTAACGACGGACAGCCTCTTCGTTGCAGCCTTACAATCGCGTGACCTCCTTTGCTTACGAGTACCGAGCACAACAATTCTGTTTGTACGTGCATTAAGAGAATAGGCGGAATGACACTATTAGATATTAATTTTATTCAATTTTTAAATTTTTATTCAAAATACAAACTGTTAAGTTGTTTTTGTACTTTCCCCAAGATACTGGGTATCTCATAAAGCCACAGACTACTCTCAGAAGGCCCCTGCATATTTTTATTTCAATTTTTGCCCGCAATGGAAATTATTAATATAGATTGCACACTAGGAATATGTAGGAAGCGCACTATTTAATATGGAAATTCTACAATTCATAAGTTTGTAAGTGGTAGTAAACGTTGTTAATATGCTTGTCATTTTCCACTTGTTTAGCATAATTTGTTGTAAATTGGAATTCGGCTTCGGAATTTATTTCTAAATAGAAATGTGAGTAAGACGGGTAGTGCTGAAAAAATCTTTTTTCAGGATAGATAGTATAGTATTGTTAAATATGTATAATTAGTTGAAGAATCGTGTCGGGAATAATTTGTAGGGTGCAAGATCGTATGAAGTTGTTTGCTTCACCTATCATGTATAGATGTGTAGACTGAATACAAATATAAATAAAATAATACTTTATTGTACAAAATGTAATAAATAGTGTATATACAAAACGAAACAAAGGAAAATAATAGAATATAAATTTAAAACTAGTAATGAACAAAGCACAACTTCCCTGAATGTATATTTCTTGCGACAATTTTACGGGTGACCTTTCGAAAGAACAACTTTTGTAGATTGAGTACACCCATCGACCGACTAATGACATTGTTATGTTGCTTCTCCTCGTCGGCGCCTGTGCTTTGTAAGTGCTTGGCCAATGCTCCGGCGCTATTGCCGTCTGTCGGCGTCGTTCTGTTGGTGGGGGAGGGGCGGAGCGGGGCGGTGCCGCGCTCTTTGCCCTGCCCCCTCCACCGGCCGGCAGCTCGTTCATTCATTAGGCGGCCGCGTATGTATAGTACGTGGCTCGTCGGAAGAATAATTTGTAACCCGAGCCTAAGATCTCCCCGCCTAGATAAATCACGGGCAATGCCCCCGCCGGGGGGCGTGATTTATCTGGCGGCTGCATCGCCGCCGGCAGACTCCGCCCCGTCCTCCCGTGCTGTGTCCCCGACCCTCTCTCCCTAGTCCACGCCCGACCCCTCCCGCCGTACTGCGCCTGTCCCATTTGTCCTCCACTCGTCCGTGAGTTTGCTGCACTCGGAGTTGCGTGCCGTACTGTTTTGTCTATATTCCTCTTCTCACCTTTTCGATTTGTCCAATTAGTCAACTGTTCTTCTCATCTTCACCAATTTGTACCATCTCCCCAGCGCTTTAATTCGTTTTGCTTCAATCTTCCCCGCAAGCCTTCTATTTGGCACCAGCCTGTTCCATTATTTTCTGTTAACGACATTTCGACGTAACCAGCTGCTCCATTCCTGGCGAGTTTCACTCGGCAAGAGGTTCTTGTGTCTCAGTGACATTCTTACCAACGAAAACTTCGTTGATATCTTGCATCCGTTTGCTCTTCGCGCTTTTCAGTGCTTACGCTCGGGTTTTGCTTTTTTCCCATTTATTGATTCGCTGAAAATACTAAGATAACATATTTAACACCTTCGTCATGTTGAGTGCACATTATATCTCGGAAGGCGACGGTGTAATTCCTCCCTGGAACGTGAGGTCCGGCACCGACATACACGTCGGCTTGCGATGGTTTCCACCTGCGCCTGCGGGGCATCGCCACAGCCGGGACAATTTCTAAGCTCTCGATTGGTCGCCACACATCGATGCCAGAGTAGTTCATGTAAGTGTATGTGTGTGTGTGTGTGAAAGGAGAGAGAGCAGAGGCAAGGATGGGGAATGAAAGATAGCGCTCAGTACGTGGAAAGTTCGTCAAAGACTACTTCGGCATTCGTCTTGTGTTGCCCTCAAAAAATACCGACAACTACAGGTCAGAACAGCCGGCCGCTCAGAGTTTCCTTCCGACAGGTGAATTCTATACAGCCATCTAACTAATGTAGACCGTAACCATCGGGACACGAACACCTGGATTTCCCGGTTAGAGGCACTGCCGCGCAACACTGTTTCACTGAGCCACGTCAGCTGGTCAATTCGTGAGTTTCCATGGGGTCTTCCCAGTGTCCTCCGCGCTGGCAACTGGCCACGCGGCTGGCGGCCACGCCTCCCGGCCGCCGACGGACATATGTTTCTCGAATTAGAGGGCACGTTAATTTGTGCATCGCCCGCAGGTCAAGAGAGCGCGGGCGAGCGCTTAACATGCCGGGGACGCAGCGGCGCGCCTCGCGATGGAGGCGATAGGGTGACGGGCGGGTGGCGAGGCGGAGGCCGTAACAGGTGGGAGTGCGGGGGAGGGACAGAGAGAGCGAGAGAAGAAGTCGCATATAAACTGCTGGAGAGATGTAGGAAAGGACAGAGAGAGGCAGAGACAGAGAGATAACGAGAGAGATAGATATAGAAACTGAGAGGGATAGAGATAGAAACTGAGAGAGAGGCAGAGACTGAGAGAGACCGAGACTGAGACAGAGAGAGAGAGACAGACAGACAGAGAGAGAGAGGCACGGAGACAAACAGACACAGCAGAGACAAATAGACAGAGGGAGCGAGATCGTATGTGAGAAAGATTGTTCTCTGTAATGAAACACGCGTTCCGTTCTATGATGATGACTGACGTTCGCCTCATTCTCAGCTTTTATTGCTCTAGAGGCAAACACGCGAAGCGACCCTATACTGTCAACTTTTAGTAACTTAGGGAATGGCGAGTTCGGGGCCGAGACGGCCCCTGTAACAGGTAGTCTTTAGTCACGAGGACGGAACCAGTTCGCGCAGTCTCGGCGCAGAGGTTGTGCCAACCGCTCGCTGCTCAGATAGCTCAAGGCGTATCAGTAAGCGGCTCGCTCTCGGTCTGCGAGGGTCGCTGCGTCCATGTATAGTTCAGTTTCTCAACACCAGTACTTGTTATTCTTCAAAAACCGACACATTCGTTGTAGCCGGAGCACGGGTGTGCTTCACGGGGCTGCCGCCCCACGCGGCCCAAATTTATCTCTGTTTATCGTTGAAAAAGGGCAAATCAACTCGTGAAGTGCTTGACAGTGTTCCCGAACAAAATAAGCTCAACAATAGACTGTGAAACGGGCTCTCTTGGGAGCGACATAGCAGCTGCACTGAATAATCTGCACGTCTCCAATATCGGCGCTGGTGAAGGCTACATACAGTCAACCAGGTATGCTGCAGTTCAACATCCAAGGTGTCACAATCTGCAGTATCGAACACCAAGAAATGTCTACACTACCACAGGAGAAAGTAAAATAATTAACATATGAAGAATCGCAACAATATATTTACTTCTTTCAACAAGTATTTCATTACCAACAATTAGTTCATGAAAATCCCTAATCCCCAAACCCCACATCCTCGGATCTTCCGAAAATCAACCTGCTTCTGTTCCTGAATTACAGGACCGCAATCAAGAGTCGGAAATGTCAATTTCCCCAGATCAACAATAATCAAATCAGGTTATGGAAGTACAACTGCCACATTCTCAACGTAAAAAAAAGAAGTGAAATGGTTGAAAAACCAACAAGCATAAACACTAGTGAGAAAAATCTTAAACGCAAGAAATGTTCAAGTGAATAAGATGTTACTAAATATGGCGTCGAGGTGTCGTCACGCTTCGATTCGTTAGCTGACAACGGGTAAGAAAGTGAAACTGTGTCAGACATAAGAATCCATCCAATTTTTGTTCATGAACCAAATTATTCACAAGCGATAGAAAGAATCAAAAAGAACACTGCAGCAGACTTCACAACCAAATCAGAAAAAGGCTCGGTCAAGGTGATGTTTACGACGATAGAAGACTTCAAAAAATATCATAAATTTTGTGAAATCAAAAAAATAAATTTCATTCCTTTAAAGTCCCGCCAAAACAATTTACATGTAGTGATAAAAGACTTGCCCACTAATTATTCTGAAAATGAAATTTTTAAGGAACTAAAGAAATTAAATTACCCAAATTTGAAGGTTTGTAAACTCTATAACAAAGAGAGGAACCCAATCCCGGTTTGTGCAATAGATGTGGAGGACAATTACCAAAGCAGAAGAATATTCAACCCAGTTAGATTATTTTACAGTGTAGTAAAAGTTCAAAAACGTATTGCTTCAAATGTACTACAGTGCAAACGATGTCAAAGGTTTGAACATTCACAGGCTAATTGTGGGCTAAGTCCCAGAAGGGTAAATCGCACTGGAAATTACCATTATTCTGAGTGTAGAAAATCTAAAAACACTGTTCCAGAATGCGTAAACTGCAATAAAAATCATAAGGTCTCAAAAATTTAAAATTACCTCTAAATCGCAAGGAGGGCATACTGCTCCAATTTGCAATGAACAGATAACATACCACCCGCCCCCACCCACCCCCGTAAGAACCTCCTCCATTCCCGAAACAACTTCTAGCAGCACCGCGAATACACTTTCAATCTCAGGATTTATCGAATCTAAACTCTAATATTACAACTCAAGTAATAAATGCTATTATCCCCCAAATTCAAAGTAACATAACGTTTTAGAACCCCTAAGCTGTGGGAAGTAATTGCGGAGAACTAAAACTTATCAACTGGAATGCAAATGGCATTAAGCGTCAGGAAAATGAATTCATATACTTCATAAAGGGTAATCAAATTAAAATAGCAGCTATCACGGGAACCCACCTCATGCAGGGAGAAAGCAAATTCAGCTCATCTCTGGTCAACAGTCAGACGTTTCACGGAAGGAAAACTGAAATACTCCCTCTAAAAACCAATAATTCAAAAGCCTATTCAGATGAAGAAAAAACTGAAATCTTAGCTGATCACTTAGAGCAAGTTTTCCGACCTCATCCAATAGCAACTCACAATAAAATTATTGAGGATTATGTAAATGAGCCTTGGACTCTGTACATTTTTGTTTTTTGCCAATAGCAGTGCCAACTCACAATAAAATTATTGAGGATTATGTAAATGAGCCTTGGGCTCTGTACATTTTTGTTTTTTGCCATTTTACTTCAATGCTGGATATAAAGATTTAATTGTACTCAGTGATATCGAAAATAGTTACATCAATTTTTCAACGCATATCCACTTCACTTTTTATGAGTCGGTTCGCCGTTCTGAAGCTTCTATTTTAATTTTGAAATTTCATTATAATTTTCAAAATTAGCGACCTCGAAAACCTCATGTAGGCATGCCTTGTAAAATAAGGCACCGTTGAATTTAATTGAAGTGAAAAAGTTTCACAACGAAAATTAAGTTTATCTCTCCATCAGATGTCTCAAAAATTATCAGCCGTTTAAAAATGAGAAAATCACCAGGGTATGATGAAGTAAATATAAAACGATAAAGGAACTAAACAAGAATATTATTGCGAACTCACGGCAATATTTAATTCAATCTTACGCCTAAATCACTTCCCAAATGCATGGAAAACCGCCATCATCCTACCTTTTCGCAAACGAAGAAAAGATCCTAGATTGATAGAAAACTACAGACCCATCAGTTTGTTTCCCACCATATCAAAAACGTTTGAAAGATTGTTACACAGTAGACTAAATAAATACCTTACTGAAATAAAAGCAATTCCCGATGAACAATTCGGCTTTAGACCTAACCATTCATGCACGCACCAATTACTGAAACAAACGGAAACTATTGCCGAGGGCTTTCATCAACAGAAACATGCTGTAGCAGTTTTCTAAGACATTTCATAGGCGTATGACAGGATCTGGCATTCAGGGCTTATGTATAAATTACATAAGGAACATATTAGCAGGTTTACATCAAGGTTACTCTCTCCGACACTATTTAATATTTACACTTCAGATATCCCGCGAATGTCAGACACCAAATTAGCTCTCTTCGCTAATGACACAGCCTTATTCACTGCACATGAAGACACTCTCATTGCCCAAGATCGGATACAAAATAATCTGGAAGAACTAATATCATGGAAAATCATTGGAGAATAAAAATTAATCCAGAAAAATGTCAAGCGAAAATATTCCCTCTTCGTAGACCAAAAACGCCCCCTAACATAAAAAGCAATTGCAGCCCGATTCAATAGAATACTGGCCCAATTAAATATCTTGGTGCGCTTTTCGATAAAAGATTAACATGGAAACCCCAAATCCTTGCATTGGTAAATAAAGCTCAGGGGAAAATGTCACAACTATACCCATTACTAAATAGAAAATCCTCGTTAAAAATTGAATGCCAGCTTATGATATTTAAATCAATCATGTTACGCACCTTAACATACGCTTCTCCTGTCTGGGAAAACGCAGCACCCTCATCAATAGAGAAACTTCAGACGGTACAAAACAAACTCCTTAGAAAAATCATACAAGCACCCTGGTCCAATACAAGCACCCAATTCCCAGATCCATGCGGAGCTACGTATGGATATAATCAAAGATCACATCTCCACAATTTCGAAATGATTTTATACTACACTCAACATTTCTCACTTAACAAATAAATTTAACCAAGGACGTAATGCTGTTCACCCTTGCAGCATCAAATCCAAATTTCCAAAGGATAAGTTTCGCCTCCCGTAAGCACATGATAAAACCAAATCAAACATTTAGCCTAACATTAAAACATGCAAGTGTTAAATAAACAGCGATGCCAAGTTCAAAATGCCAAGGATGCCTATTCCTAAAAATGAATAATCTATTGTATGCAAGCCCTTGAAAGGTCACATGGCCGAGCAAGAAGAAAATAAATGAAAAAGAACGAGGACGGATAGGGTTGGTAGGGGACGGTAAATTCGTCCATATGGAGGAGAGAGAAATAGAGAGAGGAGGGGAAGGGGGCGAAGGGAGGGGTGTAAATTCTCGTAAAAGCGCCCGTTCGAAGCTGATGAGAGGCGTTTACCTCATTAGCTGTTTATACGGTTCAGATACCAAATACACGAAACAGCTCTGGATTGAAAATTCTTTCAGGAATGCCACACATCCCTGCGCTTAAAATGTACTTTAATAGGGGATTGGTTGGCGATCAAAGAGGAAACAGGACGTTAAAGGTTCTACGTTTTGCAAGCCATTTGACTTTTGTGGCTACGATATGGTGTTAAGGGATCGATTTATTGCTATTAGTGGCATTTAACGAATGAAATAGTGGAATAAACCAGTGCAATAACACAGATTTCTACTTTTACGTTACTATGCTTGAGATACAATTGTAAGTACTGTTTCGCAGAGGAGGAAGTTCGCGAGAGATGACAGAAAGGAGATTATATATAACTTTTTCAGAGGACAAACACTGTAATTGATGTATAATTATGAGGTAACGTTTTTGACAATTAAGTAAAGAATTTCTTAATGAGAATTGGATTGTTTTTTAGTGGTCAGATACCTGTGGACAAAAGAAAAAATGAATTATCCCGTTGAGATGTCTCCAACGTGTACTGACATGATAAAAAAATATACGATGAGAACCGTTCTTTTGTATGTTTTTTCGGGTACACGAATTAAAGGTAAAAAGTCTCTAAGTAGACAAATATTGCAAAATATAAATTTGCCGTCCAGTGAAATTAACTAGTTCATTACTATGACTTGCGCTCTCGTCACACTTTACTTTATATGAAACATTTTTCTATCAACATTATTTTACTGTGTATGCATTAATACTTACCTAGCCTCTCTTGAATTTCCGTCTCGGTTCAATTTTACACTTCGCTTGTACAGCACCACTGCCCCTCTATTTAGGTTTTGTGGTTCGGTTGTAGTCAATACTGTAAATGGAGATCCTTCACCGTGAAGCGTACGTGGAACTACACACAACAAAATGAGCGCATTAAGTCATGGACAACGCTAGAACGCACTTCAGCGTGTAGTGATTCCAGTTGACAGAGCAATCATTAACCCTCTAGAGGTGGGGTTTTAAAATACACCATCCACTCTCCCACCAAATATTTCTGGTAAAATAATATTCATGTCGCTCAGGAGATACACTTCTAGAGGTTATTATGAGACTTATCTTTCTGACGTGGAAAAAAAGTACTGCCACTCTGCGAAGCTAAACTCCTTTGCGTCTGCCTGAAGTTCACCTCACGCGACCTTTTATGCTTCAAATACGACACAGAGCATTAGTGTTTGTACATCGCAGACAAGTGCTCTATAGTTTTCAGAGCCAACACCAAGGAAAAGTCTGAGCAGAATATGTCTATATTTCCATAATATAAGTCTGATAATACCTACTATCAGAAAAATGATCATCAACTTTATATCTCGCACGTATATTAAATCAATGATAAAAATAAATATTGAAAAAACTTATGACAAAAGACAATGAAATAAAAGTGTATTTTTACAAGTAATTCATACAAAAATTCATGTAATTAAACTTATTTTTGTTCTTATCTTAGAAAAGATAAATATTGTATTAAAGGGTTATATGTAGACCGCGTCTTCACATTCTTGTATTTACTTTTTTCTTGATTTTATACTAATTAGAATGCTGTTCTTACGCATTAACGATACTGTAAATATGAAAAATGCACCGAGATGATAGTAATATATTTTGATTTTGTGCTGGTGTAGAGTCCCAGTTCTAATACGATGCGAACGTTTGCCTTCTATTTAGGCACTTGGTCACTGAAAGGTTATTATCAGAAGGAGGCGTATCCGCCACCGTCATCGGATACAACGAAGCAATGCGGTAAATCATTAACATTAGATTCCTATTTTCAAGGCTGAACTTCTAGCGCAGATGCATATTTCTCTGATAGGAGAGGAATGGGCTTCCTCTAATTCGAAGAAGTAGAAAAGCCGTTCCAATGTTTTACAGGTTTAACGAATATGATAGCATGTTCCGGTTTTCTTCCTTAAAATTTAACAACCAAGATATCTTCAATATGGTCCAACATCCGAGATTTTCACTTGTGATCTGTTATATATATATATCATTCCAAAAATTAAATATTTTCCACGCTTTAGCAAAACTCCATGTACTTATCCGGGGACCTAGTATTGATACGTATTTAAAGTAGCAGAAAACTTCACATAGTGGAGAAAATTAGAATAAGATTGTCTCTCCATAAAATCATTTGTCATCCTTTCGTGCTTCTCGCGCCGAATCAAGGACTACAAATAGAGCGACATCCAAAACGCTTGATTCGTATTTACGTACAACTCTTTTTTCATCTTACTTGTTTATTTTTTTATTATAGCGCGAACCTGACATCTACATTTCATTTCTGCGTTGAAATAGCCACAGAGGAGAGTGAAGTGAAAAGTGGATGTTAGGAAATTCGTATACACGTACACTGAGCAATAAAACTTACTTGACATGCTTTCATTTATGACATTCAGTTATATTATTTCTGACAAATTGTGATGGATTGGTTATTGCAGATTCAGTACACTGTTCGCTGTATATTATAAAAGTTGTTTTAATAAATTGCTACCTTTTAATTTATTTATTGCTTGACATTCCTTTCGTGCACGGAATGTTTTGAGAGTAGACGTGTTCGAATTCATGAATATTGAAGGGATGCTCCAGGCTATAAAGTAACTAACTTTATGCGGCACATTTGAACAAACAAATGAAATACTAATTTCCACTTAGTAAAATAATTAAAAATTCTGCTCTTTGTCTAACTAGAAGCGTAAATCAGTTAAAGTGTCATTTCATGATTTCAAAAGATTCAAATGAATAAAGACAATAACTTTTTGACTCGTGAGTTAACATAGATTGCATTGCCGCTACCTATACATTAGACTTTGTAATGAATGTCTTAGAATGTATCTAACTGAGAGATTTTTTGATAACAATTTGAAAGTTGTAAATACATACGACGGTTGTAAGGCGTGTGGAGCAGTAAACAAACGCACGTAAGTTCTTTAAACGTGCCCACTTTACACAGCGGAATAACGCAACTCAACTTCTACCCCAATTTAATGCGTCGCTGACAGTGGCAGGCAATGTTTTGCGATGTCGCGCCACCCCGCAAGAGTAGGAGCAGCTCTCCGAGATGAAAATTTCGCGGACAGACGCCTGCGTGTCACGCCACCTCCCTTGCCTTGGCCCGAGCTGCCTCGCGTTCTCGACGCCCCGACGCGACCTCCCTCGTCCCAACGCCCCCTTCGCCCCGACCACGCCCACGCCTACGCCTACGCCCTCGCCGCGACGGTGCCACGGTTGCTACTCGCCGCCCTCGCCACACACGCCGTCCTCCCTTGCATGTTTCGTTGGCCGTGTCGCCCTCCGACCCTCACGCATTCAATTCTTGTCATTCTCGTTGCCCTCGCCGCCCTCCTGACCCTCGCCGCCATCCTCACCCTCTCTGCCCTGCTCACCTTCCTCGCCTTCTTCGTCCTCGCTGCCCTCCTCGTCCTCGTCGCCCTCCTCGCCCTCACCGCCCTCAAGACTACAAATTGGTTTCCCCCATACTTCCATCAGCATATTTCCGTCGCGAACATCCCTTCACTTCACCCTCCTCTGTACACTGCCTCTACCTCCTACCCTACTATTGCCACAGCGTTCACACCGCTACGGCAGGCATCGCCTTCCTACTCCCTGTAACAGCTTTTGTCTCACCACAGCCTCTTCCACAGGAACCGATGTCACTGCCGTCGTCGCCACTTCCCGCGACGTCTTGTAATTTCGCGCTAAGTGGAGTATCTGCGTCATCCCGCATGGGTCGCGTATATTACGCAGGGCGACTTGCGCAGACCTCTGGCGCCTCTGCCCTTCCTGTGGGGCCGCAGTCACCAGCGCGGCCTCCTCCTCCGCCTTCTCAGCCGTGCCGCCACCGCCGCCGCAGCCGCGTCGGCCTCGTTGCGCATGGGCTGTTGTTCGGGTCGCTAATGCAGCGGGGACAAATTAGTGGTTAAGTTTGTGTCCAACGACAGAACCTAATGTTAAAGTGTCGGGGCGGCGAGCGGACAGACGGAGGGCCGTAGACCAAGCCGAGCAAGACACTAAATGGCGACACGTGCGAATACCTGCGCTCGAAATTCTGTGAAATTGTACATTTTGCAATAAAGTGTAATTTTGCAAAATAATTTTGCTATGAAGTGTAGAAAAATAGATGTTACTTTATAAGTCAATGAACACCTCTATTATAGTACCATATAAGTCATGATTTTGCTCTTTTCAGTGGGACCTAAAAATATTTGTCGTTTAGTTTGTAGCGTAATTTGAATTTTTGAAAGATAGCACTCACAACTATTATAATGAAAATATAAAAAAAAGACTCTAATTTTTAAATGTATGAGTTCCAATATTTGTATTTTTTAGGCATATCATAAATTACAAAACTATATTTTTCATTGGATGCAATACAAACACAACTCGACATGACGTTTAGAGCTAGGCGTGTTTGAAGTTATCGATATCTGTTATATCTGTTATATTTTAATTTGTATAAAAAAGGGAATAAAATAACCATAACTCAAAATTTGTATTTTTTAGTTGAACTAGAGGACTTTTGAGTTGCAGATCATGAACAATACATATTAATAACATTGATATGTTGGAATGAATTTTTCTATCCCTAGAGTGAAAGGAAACATTTATCTATTACAAAATATTGTTCTTTATCATTTTACGCATTGTTCATCGTCACTAACTGAAAATATAGTGTTAAGAAACATAATCATTTCTTCTTAGCAGTCGTTAGGTTGATTGGCAACAGTCCTCGTAGTTAAGGATTTGCTGAGGATTTGCAGAGGATTTGTGGAGAACTAGCGGAGGACTAGCAAAAGGCTCCCACTTGCCCACTATTCTCTTCAGTTCCCTGTAGGTATTACAATTCATGGTATGTGTAATTTGCTGTATATATTCCAATCGCGGTCAAGCACTGAATTTTTTCCCTTCAGTCCTTCAATTATTTTTTTCACCAAATTGTTTTATCAGAGTATGTGGAATTTGTTTCGCTCTTATTTTTAATCGCTTCAAAACGCTCATTTCTGTTTGGTTCTCGTCTCTACTACATATGTCTTTGTAATAAGATCTCTTCAGCTTATTCACGTTATTGGGTCACTAAGCTTCAAAAGCTTATTTCTTCTTCCCCCTCTTTCTAATTGTTCATATTTTTTATATATAACGTGTGATGCTCTCCTCACATGTTTTGTTTTCACTATAGTGCATAAATTGTCTAGTAAATAATGTCTCTCTTCTTATAACTGTTATATGTGCCAGGTGCTGGAGATGGAATTGTAAGTATCACACATATTAAGTTTATTTTCAAATCAGTTGAGCTGTTTAGTGCATATCCATAGTAATATGTAACAGAGATACGATATTCACAAATTTCTAACCATCCACTTGTGAGGTTTTGAAAAGTAAGAGTGATTTTAGTTTATTTTTAATTTTGGAGTCGTAGCATACAAAAATTACAATATTTTATCATACCGAATTTATGTAAAAATATAGAGTAATCTTATGCACTAACTTCTCTACATTCTTAGAATTATTAATTTTTGATAAGCCGCTGTTAATATCGTTGGCGATTACTTACAATTGCATTTAATGTATACTATGAGACTATAATACCCTTACGAGAACTCCTGCACGTGAAAAGCCGCACTGCTTGTCTATGAATTCGAGTATTTCGTGTCTCTGAATTCCAGATAGTGCGTGTCAGAATTCGAGATACTAAAATTGGGCCAAAAATTAATATTGTTTCAAAAGTTATGCTTTTTATTTTAATCATCCGAATTTGATAAGTTTCTCTCATTTCATGCAAATGGTCCATACTTTCGGAGATCGGAGATCTGTAAATATTTATCACATTTCAATGAACGTAAGACCACATCGAGCTTTGAAATTCACAATTTTTTCAACTAACATAATTTTGTATTCGTATAGCTGCAAAGGGTCGTGCATTCCATTTCCATCAAGACAGTTAGAGCAAATTCCCTTCGATACTTTTGTAGTTGTGAAGCCCGGAAAGTAACACTTCAATTGAGTTGCATTTAAGTACGTCAGAACCAGGAAAAAAATTAAGAGCACCAAGATACTCGTTTATCTGTTTAAAAATAGACATTTCTATTGAAGCACATCAAGGAAGGACTCCATTTCAAAACGTTCTCTTTTGAACATACGTGCGGTGTGAGATACGATCCCTAAACGAGAAGAGCAAATGCTCAAAGATTCTTCTCAACTTCCATCGTTTTCGCTTCGCTTAAAAAGTGCACGCAGTTTGAAACTTGATCAATTTTTTCAGAGCTATCTACTGAGAACTTATATTTTTCCATTAAACATCAAAGCAAGCGTTTTATTTGGTAATTCAAAAGAAAAAAAAATATGTGAGGAAGATATTCCTCCCTTCCATCACCCGAGAAATCGCCACAGGGTTGTGGTATAAATTATCATACAGCAATGATAGAATGAGAGTGAAGAGAAACGGGAAAAAACCGGCTGTGAACTCGATTCGTGGATCACTAATTCCACGGAATCGACCAGGCGTTTACCCTGTGCCAACATTTAGCTCGCTCTGACTACTCGCCGTGGCTACACTACATTTAGCTCTCTCTCTGACTACGCGCCGCGCCATTGGCCCTGAAGCGAAATAATATTTTATTGACACGGTCAGATTGTTAGTAAGACGGGTTTTATGAAACATACATCGTTTTTCCGACACGTTTCATAAAACACGTTTAAACTGCCAAGTTTTCGTAAAACTGTGATCCGCCAGATATATGAAATGCTGTGTACTAAGATGAGAACATTCTACCCAATATGGTGTTACGTTCCCGAAGATAGTACGTATTGTATATAATCACAATGGTACGACTAAGCATACAGTGACTTTCACTCTAAGGTATCAATAGGCATTTTATTTGTTATTATTGATACTAATATTATTGGTATGTCCATAGTTATGGAACAAACCTATTGAGTTTTTTAAAAATTGCGCAGGTGGTGGTCGTTCGAACTTCGCGGTTCTCTCACCAACTACCTTGCTCTCGTCGGCATTGGTGAATTCTGATTGGTTCATGTATAAAATACTTCGAAAAAAAAGATACACGTCCGATTTCATAACATTTTTCATAAAACTCTGAATTTTGTCGCGTTCAAGCTAGATTTTATAAAATTGTGGTTTCATGAAACGTTTTATTTACAAAAAAATACAGAAAATATGACCGTGTGGAACGTGCATAACTTCTGTTTTTGTCCCGGCGTGGCGTGTAAAGCAAGCCACCGTGCTCGAGGCCAGTCGCCCCGCCCCCATTCTGCCCCACGCCGCGCCGCCGGCACCACTTTACTTCTCGCCGCACCCACACGTGCCCTGCCCTTCTCCTGCCTCCTCCTGCCGACCCCTGCGGTGCACCGTGTTACAATACGCCTCGTAACGCGGCCGCAGTTATAAATATGAGTAAATGTTTGTAGAATTAGGTTTTTTAGTTATTTTAACTCGCTGGATTCGAATATCGTAACGAAATTTCAAAATTTGTAATGTCGGCATCAAAATGGTGCACTAAGCCTTTTAAAAGTATGCGTAGAAATATACATATACCAGCAACAACGAAACTAGATTTATACCAGGTAGAAACAACTAGAACCATACCAGAAATTTGCCATATGCCAGATCACTGTGCAGCTTTTCAATTCAATTAAATTAAATGGTGCCTTATTTTACACGGCATGCCTACATGAGGTTTTCGAGGTCGCTAATTTCGAAAATTATAATGAAATTTCAAAATTAAAATAGAAGCTTCAGAATGGCGGACCGACTCATAAAAAGTGAAGCGGATATGCGTAGAAAAATGGATGTAACTACTTCGATGTCACTGAATACAATTAAATCTTTAAATGCAGCATTGAAGTAAAAAGGCGAAAAAGAAAATTGCACAGATATGTGCAACTGTTGTTTTTCTGATAAATGGCATTTTAGTTGATAAGTAAAAATATTGGTGATATGGAGCACAAAATGTATAGACGACAATGCTCATGACTTATATTTTTACACTGCTCATGATGGAATTAACACGATTCAAATACAAAAATATTAGACACTTATGCTTAAAAATGTATTTAACGTAAGTGCCTTCTCTTTGGAAACATAAAAACAAATTTATCCAATTTCTCTTTACCATTACCCGACAATAAGTTTTTCAATCGAAAATTCGTCGTTTTCTGGCGCACGATTACAATACTACAGTTTCTTTCGAAATAAGGGCGAGAAAGTAAAAAAAAAAGAAGATTAATACCCATTTTCCGTAACAATTATCATTGACAAAAAATGAATTCTATCGATTTCAGCAAATATAACTTCATGAGACATTGAAGAATACAAACCAGTTGAAGTAACTTCGCAGAGCTGGTGTATTTGTCCCTAAAGACTTCTGAACAAAATTTGATAATTCAACATTCCGAACGTCCACCTTCAATTTTCTCGTTGTGGCCACGACTTGGGCCAATTCGTGGCAGTGTGCGTCGTGGAGTGCGCGGCTCGAGGGGGGGCGAGGGCGGGGCAGCACGTAGCGGTGCGGCGGCGCCACCCACGCTTTGTGTCGCGCTGCGCCCGGCCACTCGTCCTGCTCTGGAAACTTCTCTCGGGGCCCTTCGTGGCCCCGCCGCCCTGGCCGCCTCTCGGTCACCTTTGCGGTCTATCCCCCTCTATTCCTGTTCTTTTGGAGACCGACGGATAAATTGTTTGCGGATAATAGATACCCCAAATCAATTTGCTGCATTCGTTGCGTTTAATAACCAACTGGTTTTCAGCTTTTATGCTTTTAATTGGGTGTAATTTGTCATCCTAATCCCCGTATCTGATTGTCCTACATCTTCATTCCCTAAATCTTCGGATTTTATTCTCTTGCATATAAAAATGCTATAAATTATACTTTAAACATTTAAAAAAATATTAACCCTGTTAAAATTAATTAAATGTCAATAGTTCTCTAAGCTATACCATGAACTATTTTTAGTGTAGATCGGTCATTCACCTTTTTCTGTAGGGTGAATACCTGGTTAAGATTCATCGGCGAGCGGCGAATTCCATCATTCTAGTAGCCCGTGTCGAAAATCTACCACCGTCGGCTCTCGAACCCTAAGACCTCCCGGGAAGAGCGACTGCGGTGGCAAAGTTGTTTCCCAGTGCCATAATTGCAGATCTTACCACATCGAGTGAATCGGAATATGATTCTTATTTGTGTTCCACAAATTTTGACGGGTGTCTTCATAATTTTTAAAGTGAAGTAAAGAAGTGTCATCTACCAAATGAAATTAATATTTTACGGTTGCTGTGACTGATGGGTACCATACGTGCGTGACAACAGAAGACGGGGGGGAAGCTGACTTCTTTATGTCTGCTCTTTCCTGGTCAGACGATCACCGTTGTGGCTTACTATTGCCTTCCACACATAGTTGATGATTTAGAGTGATCTTGACGAGTGAATGATTGGTAGATGAATGGTTGTGGATGGATTGATTGTTCATTTCTGATTCGTAGTGCTATGAGAAATGAACTACTCTAGAATCCCATGGTGAAAACTTCCATGCCTTATGTGAGAGTAGAACCCATGGCCTTCGGGTCGGAGTTCTTGGACAATGCTACAAGCGCCGACGCAGACAATATCTTGCTACTTCGAGAAATTACAGATAAAATGTTTGTTTGCATATAAAACATGAACTAAAGCAGTTTCTAGCATTCACTGTGTTCATTGACCAACACGAGTTTCACGAGTTTCAGAGTTTTGTTTTGTTTATAACCACTTTACACCAGTTTGGACGGCACACGATGACCTCCGAGTCCCCCTAGGCAGCGAGAATAGATTCGAAATTGTTTTCATTTTAAGTGACCATCCTAACTTCATTGGGCCTACTTTCATCTCAGCAGTTAATTTAAAGCACGCAAGCAATGTTTGACCAATGATACACAGGCAATTGACCCAGACAGCAGTATTTTGTTTTACAGTTTTACTTCATGCTGCAAATAATGTGACTTTTTAGCGCAAAAAATATAATATATTCGATAAACTGACATTCAGAAATATTTTTAAAACTGTAGGCTCGGAGAATCCGTGAAAATATGGAATATTTATACCGCTACAATTACATCTATTTTTAAATGTTTCATTGGTTCAGTGATTGTTAACGGAAGTTTAAGCCAGAATACCGCAAAATATATACTGGCTCTTATTAAGTCTAATATGTATGCGGCAATATTAGTATACGACAATATTAATAATTAAATAATTTGTATGCTATTTAAAAACCTAGATGACGTTTTACAATATTTGAACGAAAATTGAAACGAAATGGCTCCCATCCATTATCATCATTTTTCTACTGAAATATTGTAATACAGAAATTGTAATGAAAAACTGTAGCTTTTTGATATTCTTAGACGGTGGATGTCTATGTATCTGACGGTATATCTGCCACACATTGCAATGAATGAATGCGGTCCAGATCGCTCGAAATGTCTCATTTCTTCAATGAAAGTTGTCATGCTTCATTAGCTCAAGTGATTGATAACTAATATAAGGCGGAATGCCTCGTCGTATCTATGGGGTTTTATTTTATTTAATACTAGGCGGCAATTAAAAAGTAAGATAGTGTTTATGTCGAAACAATTCAAAGCCGTTTTACAATTGACAATCCCGTGAGATAAGAAAATGTTGGTTCTCCGCTGTATACTACTGGACGTACCATCACGGTCAGACGAAGTGTAGTGCTTAGAGGTCTTGGAAGGTATGAAATACCTTCCAAGTTAATACCTTCCAAGACCTCTAAGCACTACACTTCGTCTGACAGTGATGGTACGTCCAGTAGCTTGTACTGGATGGTGTTTTATTGATATTGTGTGATTTGAGCTCCTGACTCGTTTGCCTGAGGATGGGGAAAATATGTCCCCTAAACTTGCGCATTCGAGTAATTGTAACATAGAGATGTAATAAAATTAAATTGAGAAGAGTCGTGTCTGTCTATAAATCATCTTGGGACTCCTTTTCTTCAACCTCAAATTAATGTTTCCATTTTAATGTAATAAACAGTACTTAATGTTTTCATAAAATTTTACATTTAAAAAATTAGTAATTAGTATTATTATTCCTTCTACAATCAATTTCATTATACAACTTGGATTGTCGCATTCAATATACAAACCAATAATTCATAATTTATGCATTTTAATAAGCAGAACTCATGAGAATCAATGACTTAACAACTATGAATTACCCCTTTATTTTGTCAACAAACCAAACCTTCCAGTGCAACTTATTCTTACAAAATATTCATATCATAAATGTAACTTTGAATGATTGTATTATTGCTTTATTTCGCATATATGTTCACTAACTTCAGACCTCTGTTCTTTTTTACAGGTAAGGAGTGAAACAAGAAGACTGCGAGTGTAAGTGTATTTGCATTATTTTCCAAACCACACTTACAGGTCAGTCAAGAAATACGTACATGTCATGAGAGGGGGGATCTGGATGATTTTGTTATGAATTTTTACGATGAAGTAATTGAAAAGTGTACATATAAAACAAATACAAGTATCTCGTTTGAAGACCATTTTGATAGTATAGACAGGAAAACAGTCAAAAATACTTTTTGCCGAAAGTAGATATCCCAACATCTAAACCTATGCAACATTGTCTAGTGGGCGTTAATTAAACAGTGTACATGTACGTATATTTTATATATAATATTAGTTATGTAATTTATTTTTGAGCCAAGATATTCAAACGGTATTAACATACAAATATATTTTATTCCAGATGTTATTTCTAAATATTCTAATTCTCTATTGACTTTATTCATTGGATTAGAAAATTGAGGTCTCCGTGCTGTGAACGTACACTTGAGAGGGTAAAAGATGTTTGATATGAAATTGCACGATAGGGGGAGTTAATATTTGTGAACATATTTGTTGAACGTCCTTGATATTCTCTACTTTAACCTTAGTTTTGACGACAAAATTTTAAGAACAATATTAAGGTCCTGAAGCCCAACGACATGGAATAAACAGCCTAGGGAGGGGCTTAATTTCAACTGGCTTTGCGAAGCCGACCTACAATACTGTCCAGGAGAAGCAATAGTTCCCCTCAAGGAATGCGACTGCGAAACCTGATTACCTCCCTCATTCATGTACAAATTATTGACAGCAGCGTGAAGGGTACTTTCTCCCCGCAATTTACCCTACAACAAATGTGAGAAACAGTGGGTCGGACCAGGCCAGATCGTCCCTTTTCCCATCGACAGTTGCAGTTGCAGGAGATACGATGGGTTATACAGTGTTGGACTGACGATTATTATTCACGGATATATTATCTAGAATTTAGAATTACTATAACCGAAAATATAATTGGTACAATGTTCAGTAGTTTCATTTTTCCATTGTATTCGCAAAAACGTAGAATATGAATCTTAAATGAATCATTAAAACTCCGCTATGGTCTAAGAGTTAAAGAATTTAGGTCTGAGGATCAAGCCTCACATTTTATTGAAAGAACCTATAAAGTCGTAATCTCTAATCCCAAAACTCGCTTCTCTAGCCAACCACGAAGACCTTTTGCGTTTTCATCGACTCTCCGGTTCCCGTTTTCTTTTGTCCCAGACTATCTCCTAATGAGGAAGCCAAATATGGAGTGTCAGAGAAGCATTTACCGCCAAGATGTGGAAGTGCAGCGAGCGGTGTGGAGGCGAGAAAGAGACGTTCGGGGAGGAGTGAAGCGGGGAGAGACGGAGCGGAGAGAGACAGCTGGAAGAGGCGGAGCGGTGAGAGGCGAAGCGGGGAGAGGCGGAGCGGGGAGAGGCGGAGCGGGGAGAGGCGGAGCGGAGAGAGGCGGAGCGGAGAGAGGCGGAGCGGGGAGAGGCGGAGCGGAGAGAGGCGGAGCGAAGAGAGGCGGAGCGGGGAGAGGCGGAGCGGGGAGAGGCGGAGCGGGGAGAGGCGAAACGTGAACGTTACCGGAGGCTGCAAAACGCGGTCTGCCGCGCGACCGAAGAGTGGAGAAGGTTTCGTGGGAGTTCTTGCGACTGAGGGCGAAGTGGCTCTGTGCTCGCTCTATACTCTAGCTCGCTAGGGAGTCCACAACAGTCAGTCGGCGGAGAGGTTCTTTCCACATTCCGCCTTCGCCACTAACGTATTAGATGTAAGGTGAGGAACGTCATTTACTTCTTTGTTCGGGGCATACCAGTATTAATATTTTGTGACTACGGGAATGACAGAAAACATTATTCATTGCTCAGAACATGAGACCATCAGAATATCTGCTCTTCAATCACTGGCAAATTGGGCGAAAAACCCCTATCGAGATGTGGTTACTGACCAAATTCTACATTAATTACATGTTAAAAATTCATAACAAACATATTAAAAATCATACAATGCTGATAAAATTAATGTTTGCATGCCTTTATGATATACGCAAGCCGAAATAATTTTCCAAGTTTTTTTTTTTTCTTTTGTTACATGAGAGTTGGAAATTTTGCTTTAACTTCCAATACAAGAGACTGGCGTATTCCAAAATCAAAAGCGTTGATAAAATTCAACAGGAACTAATTTATGGTGCTATCTCTCAAGCGATTATGTAATTTTCAGCTAACAAGGAACATCCATTATTTTGAACGCTTAGAATCACACGAAAGCATGCCTAGAATATCTGTAGTTCATTACAGAAACAGTGGCTCTAGTCTCCTAAAGAAAAACGTACTCTGGAGAATAATTATTAAAAATTATTAAACCTTTTGTGGAGATTATTTCTTTTACCATATTATGGACTACCACAAGATATCTGCTACCATCACGGAATTTACATACACAGAGTCAAAAGTTCACCAGTATATTCAAACAATGTTACATTGCTCAGTGAAAGGTAACAGAGAAGAACATATTGCCCCCTTTAAAAAATTTCATAAAAAAGGAAGGAGTATCTTGAAACGGAGCGAAATAAGTGTTCAAAAATTGTTTTATATTTTTCAATGTTAGAAAGGGATGTACGTTTTTACTTCCACAATTCCGTCAGTAATTCTCTTAGTACCTGCTAGCAATTAAAATTCCAGGGAATGAGCACTTTTGAAACATTATTGCAGCGAATGACATGTGAAGGGTTCAATATGCTTGTAATATCCCCCCACCTCAAAATTTTTAGCCGAAAGAAAATTGATGAGGACGGCTAATGCGCGAACAGGGACTATATTCGAGAAAATACGGTCAAATGAACCATTATATTTTAACACCTTGGAGCTAAGATGTAGTAATAAAATAGAAGGTAATATAATAAATGAATTTAAATAATTAAAATTTGGTTCGACCACGCATTTGGTCCGATCGACGGTAACTTGTGTGCCCGCGCTTACAAGAATCGCCCAATTCGAGTGTGAACGACGGTACCTCCAACCCGCCGGCCGGCTCCACTCAAAGGTGTTGACTCTTTCGGGGCTCCTGGCATTTTAAACGAATAAGGAGCACGTGAGCGCGCCAGTTATGCAGCTTCATTAAGAGGAGTGTGAGAAGAGCGAGAGGGCTGTGGGAAAGAGAAGGGCTGAGAAGTGGAAGAGCTTTTTATGGTCAAGGGAGTTTCCGAGGCTTACCGTTTATGAATTATGGAAGAAGCGGTGCCCGCCTTCTCCTCCGCGCTGGTTGATTGTTTATCTGTCGCTTTAAGTTAAATCTGGGAACCGCTTCGAGGGCGGCATGCGGCAATTTTTATTACGTTTTATTTATTTTTGGTTATCGGCGTAGTTGAGGAGGATTATCTTCGTTTGCATTTTAATTCGTTTAGTTAATTTGCGTAAATTACATTACTCCGTAAGGATCGTGGGTCTGCTCTAGAATTGCCCTGGTCCCTTTCGTGCGGTTTGCTTCCTTGTGATGAGCTAATCCGGCTGCATGTAAGAGATATACAATTAGTTGAATTGTCGGAGCGATTCAAGACATAAGCCGTCCATCAAAGTCATCAGTTTTAATTTCATAAAATTGCTGCAATTTTAAAATGTGCATTCATTTTTAATTATTTTTGCGGTTTGTAATCTTTCAGTCTGTAATCAAACAAAAAATTCTGTGCACCTATGCACTAAGTTTCTCTATTTTAAAGAAAATTAACTTATTTCCTCAGAATATTTTCACGTATTCCAAAATTATTCATTTTCTTTGCACTAAGGGCTTTTAAGAAAACCATAAATGCACAGTACGTCTTCTCACCCTAATAGAATAAAACAATATACGATTTCCTTGTTTTTAAAATATTCTTCAAAAGGAATATATTCGTTTCTATCTACATTTCTTATGTTTTGCACAGACGTATTTTAAAACAACTGTTGTTCTGAATCGCAATTACGAAATGTATCATTCGGATTGGAGAATCCAATACTCTCTGGCCAATTAATCCCGTTCAGTTCGACAATTTGCTTTGTTGTAATAGTTCACAAAATCAGGAAAGCGGAGTTTCACTCTAATCGTTTGTTTTCCTTTCATTTGTAATTCGCCCTGAACTTTTAGAACTGTAAATTAGTTTCAGACTACATGAGTGGATCATCCGCCAATGCTTGTAAACCAATCAACTCAATAGATCCTAATATATTTTAATTAAATGTAATTAAATCGAGTGATGGAGGGGGCCTAGCACATTTAATTTTTTCGTAATTTCACAAACCAATGATATTGCGGTATATATTTTGTTTGAATTCAAATTGCAGTTAACATGAATTAGTGTCATATTTTAAATGTAATAAATAAATAAAAATAAATATAAATAAGTATAAATAAATAAAAATAAATAAAAATAAATATAAATAAATATAAATAAATATAAATAAATATAAATAAATATAAATAAATATAAATAAATATAAATAAATATAAATAAATATAAATAAATATAAATAAATATAAATAAATATAAATAAATATAAATAAATAAAAATTATAAATATTATATTGTCTTTATTTCTGTCGAGGCTGAGGCCATATGGCATGCTCTTCCGTCTAACCACTTAAATATCTTTACATTTATATAATTCCAATTGGGTTCGGGCGCAAATAATGATAACTGACGTTTACCTTACATAGAAAAGTGTAATGATCGCATTAGATACACGCAGTGACCTTCACATAGCATATAATGTATTTTCATTGTAACTTTTGTGAACATTAAAGCTAATGTGATATAAAGAGATTCTTTGCGTCTCATTCAGAAGAAAGGCGTTTTAAGTCAAAACGACATAAGTCCTCTTACACCCGAATGCCTCAATTGTGAACAAATTACAAAAGGGAGGTGACATTTTACATTTACATCTGGAACGCAAGGCTACGGATCATCCCGCTGTAGGCCTTAAGCCATCGAGTAAATCCAGGAAAACCTACGTACGATATTTTGGCAGACAGTTAGGTGAGGCCAGGGTACCTTTCCCTTACATAGTTTTCCTTCATGACATGCTAGTTTTCCCCCAGTAAAGTGATGTATAATTGAACCATTTTTTGTGATTGTAAGGTACAATATTATAAAGATAAAATTGTTGGCATTGGAACTGTATTATTAAGACGATGTATTATGTCTCGAAATTACTTCTTCGCAGGAAGGACTTTTTAAGTATTTTGTGTCATTTGAGAAAAGTTCGTCTTCTACGAATGATATAAAATTTCACTGAATGAAGCGTTAATTTTCCACAGAATGAGAATAAAAGACCGCAATGTGCAACCTCATCTCGATTACTTCCTGAATCCTCAACAGTTCTTTTATCCAGTTACTCGAAGATTATCTTTCTGATTTACATCACATGAAAGGAATTCAGCCTTGTCTCTGCATTCTTTTAAAGAGTGCCAGGCATACTGGGCATGCGTTTGCGCTTGATATACTGGTCTGTGTCAGTAAGAGTTTTGGGAGGGAATAGAAGAGGTATGGAATGTGAAGTGAGATACCACATGTGACCCTGACAGATCAGACACGTTGCAGACTCATGCACACCCAACCAATCTTTGAAGATTACCTCAAGACCATGATGAATTTTGCGACTGCTATCAGCGTTGGCTACAATCACCTTTGGATTATTTCTTCTTATTTTGTTCTGTTCATAGTACTTCTCCCCTTTTTGTTGAAATACTGGTTTTCCCATCGGTTATCTTTCCCTATTTCCATTCTCATCGTCTTCTACTTAATAATTGCCACCCATATTCAATACTTTTCTATTATAGTCATTTAATAGTTTTACTTTTCTTTCTTAATACGCCATTAAGAATGACGCTTTCCCTCATTTTTCCTCACGTTTTTCCTTTCGTTTTCTACTCAATCTTGTTATTCTGAACTGTTATTCTTATTATTTCTTCTTTCAGTTCGTTCTGTTCATAGTTCATCTCCTCTCTTTGTTGAAATACTGGTTTTTCATGGGTTCTCTTTACCTATTTCCATTCTCATCGTCTTCTACTTAATAATTGCCACCCATATTCAATACTTTTCTATAATAGTCATTTTATGGTTTTACTTTTCTTTCTTACTACGCCATAAAGAATGACGGTTTCCCTCATTTTTCCTCAAGTTTTTCCTTTCGTTTTCTACTCAATCTAGTTATTCTGAACTGTTATTCTTATTATTTCTTCTTTCAGTTTGTTCTGTTCATAGTTCTTCTCCCCTCTTTGTTGAAATACTGGTTTTCCCATCGGTTCTCTTTCCCTATTTCCATTCTCATCGTCTTCTACTTAATAATTGCCACCCATATTCAATACTTTTCTATAATAGTCATTTTCTGGTTTTACTTTTCTTTCTTACTACGCCATAAAGAATGACGGTTTCCCTCATTTTTCCTCAAGTTTTTCCTTTCGTATTCTACTCAATCTAGTTATTCTGAACTGTTATTCTCCCCATTTCTCTCATGTTTCTTTTCTTTTTTGTTTTCTTCTTCACAGATGCTTCTTGCCCAGTAGGTGGAGCTTTTTGGAGAAGCTCTCGGAAGGAGCGCGACGAAAGAGAAGGCGAGTGTGAGCGAACGCCCTGAGTCACCGGCGCGCAGTCTCGATGACTCACTGCATTCGTGCTCGTTACATGCGTGCATTCTGCCGGGTTCGCCGACTTTGACTCAGTGAATCTGACACAGTGACATCCTGACACATTGATATAGTAACGCGTTTGTTCTTTGGCTGTATGATGTATGCCTTCATTACTTCCTCACTGAGTCACGAAGAAACTAGTCAATGAAATAAGGGTTTGGTCGGGCAGGTTTGTCATTTCGTTTCTTTTTTGGTGTTTCTTTACATATGGAAGTTTATTCAATAGACATTGTGCCAGATAATTATGCTATATTTTTTCTACAGAAATTCTAATTGGTTTTGGGTGAGTAGTGTAGTTGGTAGTCGTACAGTTTCGTTTTTGCCTTGGCTGGGATTCGAACCCGGAATCGGTTATGACTTTTGGAAGAACGTCATATTTTCAGAAGGGAGCAAATGATCCATTTTGAAAGATTGTCGACGTATGGAATGGAGGAAGACAGAACAAATCTAGAGCCACAAAACGTATTTCCCAACGTCAAATACGGCGGTGCTCGTATGGGTCTGTATGAGTCCCAGTGATGTGGGGCATTCTAAAGCAACATTTGCGAGCTGGTGCTTTTAAAATTAATTTGGAAAATATCTACTTTTCTCGACATTATAACGACCTTGAGCATTCTGCTTTGGATACAAAACTTTGGATCCTAAATATTGAAACAAGACAAGTGCTCACATCCCTTATCCGGACGAAAATCATTGTCAATTATGGATCATCCTGGCAATTATCAGTCGAAAAGTAAATATCTCAAAAAAATAGGATCTCAAGAGAGTGTTGGTAGAATAGTGCACCAGAATACCCACAGAAAATCAAAATAACGTTGTTTTTAACATACCGTTTCTCTCTCCTAAGACTATTGGCGCCCCATTTTGACATAGTGTTTCTTGTTTTGATTAGTACTGAGGTATTGGTTTAGTTTGTGGTCAAAATTGTTGTGTCGTGTGACTGTCCCACTGCACAGTTTTCATCGACCCAAAACAGAGATAATACCTTTAGATACGTCCACTCATTTGTTACACTGACTGTAGATACAGTGATAAGAATAATCCAGTTTTGGTTTCATTGCACCACAAACAATATTTTATACATGGAACATCAGCAGTTTTTCCGCAGCAATGCATACATAGTACTGTCGTAACTTTCCCGTTTACAAGTACGTAGTAAGAAAACGTAAGAATATAAAATATCTAGATGGATTTCAGGTAAAAAACAGATTTCAAATAAATAATAAATTGGATGTGATACTTACCTCCACACGATTATAATGTATTAAATCAACATTGAAAATTTTTGGTAAACTGTGAATTCAGAAAAAAAATCAGTTGTACGCGATTCGACCAAACTAATGTTTTCAAGACTGGATTTTTTATTCGCTCCAATACTGTCCACCTCGAGTAGTAAACCACTCGTTCATAAAACATTTACATTTGGCCTTGATACATTAATGACTAACATTAATGCTGACGTTAGCGTAAAACTACATTATGGAACATTATTGAGAAAGCAGTTCCATTGGTGAACAAAGAATATCTATTCCAGTTGAGGTCACGTTCTAATAAAAAAACACTAAAGCTTGAATTGGTTTATGTCGAATTGAATTACCATGCAATTTAATATTACTAGTTAGAACAGGACGCTTAGTTATGCTTTTCTGTGCATAGTATTATGGCGTTCGTGAGCGTGAATAAGTTTTTCTAATTTTGTATGCTGTTCTTGAGTCGTTGACAATAGAATGGAGCAATGGTTTTGTTGGTCAATACCCTAATTCTGGTAATGTTTTTTAAAATTTATATATGTTCTGAATGAGTTTATATCAACTTTACATTTGTGTCTGGTAAGGGTCTACAGATACAAGAACAGTATATGCAGAAGGAAAATCCTCGCTACTTCCTAGTCAGTGTGTTCTATCAACAATGAACATAAATCTTTATATTGCACCTGAATCCTAATTTTCTTCAAATAAGCGTTGTATTGACTGAATTAATTGCATAACTTCATAAGGCGAATCTTCATAACGTTCATATGTGTGCAGTCCACGGGATATTTTTGTGCATAAGTCGCATTTTTCATCCAATAATTACCTGGCTCGATTACCTGGAATCTACTGCATGCAGCTGAATTTAGAGAGTAGAGAGTACATTTTCTGCAGATAAATTTTAAGAGTGTCGATCTCGCGGGTAAAACGTGGCAGAGTAGGCTCTTACACTGCGAGAGAAAAAAAGAGAGAGAGATAGGAGGTGGAGAGGGAGGGGGAGGGAGAGGGGGGAGAGGGAGAGGAGGGAGTGGGAGAGGAGGGAGTAGAAGAGGAGGGAGAGGGAGATGAGGGAGAGGGAAAGGGAGAGGAGGGAGAGGGAAAGGGAGAGGAGGGAGAGGGAAAGGGAGAGGAGGGAGAGGAGGTAGAGGGAGAGGAGGGAGAGGAAGAGGAGGAGGGGAATAATCCGTTTGGCAGCGCTGCTGCTGCTGAACAGTTTCGAGAGGCATTAGGCCGGCAGCAGGGCGTTGGTCGGGTGGTGGCAGGGTGGTGGTCGAAGCGATTATTAATCCGGCGTGGAAAACCCGCCTTGTGTGGGCTTTGCCCTTCCACCTCTTTCCTCCCAGGTCACCTCCCGGTTCCTGTACCCCTGCGCCAACAGGCGCCGAAGTTCCCAGAACTTTAGTAGTGGTCGGCATTCGAGCCGTCAAACCATTCAGCTTATTGACCTTGTGCGGGGCGACGCAGCGGGGGACGGCGCGGCGCAACGCAACGTGGAGTGGTGCGGGTTAGGGGGGGGGGTAGGGGAGTTACTCCGGGCTTCGACGCCAGGCCACTGACTAAAGCTGGAATGCAAGCACCCGACCATGGAGTGGGGAGGGGGGCTGCAAGGGCGCCCTTCTGTTTCAGGGAAGAGGGGGTTTTAGGTAGTGCTGTACATTCGGTCCCCGTAGTTAGGAACACGTGCAGAGCCCAAGCTACATGCTGTAATATCGACGGCACTTCACCCACATGGCAAGCTATAAAAAGAGGTTTTTCAACCGATTTCGAAAGAAGGAGGTTATACAATCCGTCGGATTTTCTGTTATTGTTGGCGTACGTTTTCAGCCATGACTTTTGGAAATTCAGTGAACTTGTGACCTGTCCCATTTTAAAGCATACTTTGCTCTATATGAGGAAATCAATTAATCCAAAAATTCGGAGTCATTACTGAGACAATGTTGTTTTTTGAAAGTCAATTTTTATTGAATTTATTAGCGTACTTTGATCTCTTTGGCTAAGACTTTTCGATTTAAATGTTTTTTTGCCTTTGCGATCATTGGGTGACAGTTTAATGAACGTATTTGAAGAATAAGAAAAGTGGCGCAATAATGTAATTGCACAAAAATCGATAAATCACATGTGGGATGTTTTTCAATATTTATATTCTCCAATTGATCCGAATGAATTGACTTATACCCATTGATTTTGAAACGATTTTTTTCATATAAGAGGCACTTTATATAAAGCTCATTCTACATTTTCAAAATTTCCGTACAATGGTTCTGCATTTTTCTTTCTATGTTTCATGGCCAAATAGAAGTGCGCTAATGAATGTAATAAAAGTTTGCCTTTCACTATACAACTTTTTATCGGAAATGACAAAATTTTTGGTGAATTTCCCCCCTTCAGATAGAGCAAAGAATGCTTAAAAATAGGGCAGGTCACATTTTTGTTGAATTTTGTATTTTCGAAAACTGCAAAACGTTTATTTTTTCGGTTTTGGATGCAACTGCAACATTGAATATATATTCCGTAAATAAAATTGTTCAAGAACGGCTCCAAATATTTTAATTTTTTTCTAGAATAGACTATATAACAATGACTAAGTACATAACAATGACGCAGATCCAATTTTCAGGAATCTCAACGGAATAACGACCATTGCAAAACTACCGATACTTGATAAAAGAGAATTTTTCCTCAGTGAAATTTGTTCTAAAAATAGATTTGTAAATAAAATTAGATAAAATTTTTAGAAAATATGAGTAGTAGTCCCGTAACCTTGTCTTGGAGTTTAGGCAATTTATATTTTTTCTTATAAACGGTTCCATTTGATTTCTTTATTTTCCCCCTTGGATAGAGCAAATGACGTTTAAAATATGGCGCTTGTCAGATTTTCGTTCAACTCTCTGAATTTTATAAAATTACAAAAGTGACAAATAACGCCATTTCCGGATTGTGTTACCGCCCGGGAAGCCGAGGTGGCGTTAGCCGCATCCCCCCTTCGGCTTGCTCCTTGACAGCATGCTAGCCTTCCGTGGCGCATTCTCGGCTTCGATTCCCGGTCTGAGCAAAAATAGAGCTGTAGCTTTCTAATACAATCGTATAGCTGTGACACGAAAGATATGATGAGGAATGCCAAGTATATAACATACTGTGATGGGAATACATGACCGCCACAGTCTCCCTCTCTCCCAGTTGTTGATAATAAATAAAAACGTGGCCCAGGCCTGGGAACGCCTCTATCATTCAGATTAATCCGACCCTAAACTACCAAATACGTACATACATACCACAAATAATACGAGAAATAACGGTAAATACTGTTGTAGCAGTACGTATTTCTTGATTCTAGGCAGCGTTGTAAGAGGATGTGCATGAGCTTCGAGCTTAAATATCGTGGTGAATAGTAATTTTTGTATTGATTCTCCTGGCAAAGCGGCGCAACTTTCCATTGACGTTAGACGTCGCAGAGAAAGTTCGTTTTGTGTATTAAAAATTATACACAATTAGTCGTACAATATTTTAGCGTTGTGTCCAACAGTGTGCCGAATGGCACACTGGGCTAGTAAGGGTAGGTCGGGAACAGATACTAGATACAGCCGCTCACTCTATTGGCGAGGAGTGGAAGAGCGCGATGTCAGGCGGGCAGGGCCAGTTGAGGACTGGCCTTCGTGCAACGCAGAACGGGACTCCTATACTCGCTTTATGGAAAGGCTGCTGAAAGACTTCTCTGGAGTAGCGGTGCTTCTGAATGACATAGAAGGTATGACCAATAAATACGCGTTAACTTTATTTTTCTAAAAAAAAGTATTCATCAATAGTTATTTTGCCCCTTCAGAATAGTTCCCTTCAGATATAAAATATTTGTGCCTACGTTTTCCAGTCTTCGATGCACTCCTGGAATGCAATTTTCGCTATGGCGTTTATCTCCAGCGATTCTGCTTTTATTTCTTCAATGTTGGCAAAACATTTTCCTTTCATGGTTTTCTTAAGATTTTGGAATAGGAAGAAGTCACGGGGTGACATACGGTGACTACTATTGCAAACATTGCAACGGCATTACAGTCATATTGTATTCAGCATACCAAGATTCTAATAGAGAGCAATAATAAATTAATAAAAAATGAATATAAAATTATAAATTATAAAAAATATATAGTATTTTATTTTTATTTAATAATGTTAATTAATTAACATATAATAAATTATGTTATATTTAATATAATAAATTAATACTGTTAAATTTATTTCATATGTATAAAAGTTTAAAACATTAATAAAAATGTACTTGGCCTTCTCATTTGTATTTTGGAGCCGTCGAAGTAGAAAGAAATGCAATCATAATAAGAGTATATTACGTTCCAATTGCAGTAGTATTTTTATTATTGCAAACAATAGTTGTTTTTTTCTGATTTTGTGACCTGTTCTTTAAGAATCCTCTTAAAAATAAAAACAAAAGCAAAAAATCGCCATAAAAACGCCTGTAGTGTGTCGGCAAAATGTCGTGAATGTATACACAAACTACTAATGCTATAACATCAATAATTTCTCGCGTTATTTGTAACTTTTGAAATTTTCGTTAATTCAGATACTTAAACGAAATTGAGTTCTGCGCCATTTTAAGGGTTCTCTCTGTTCGACGGAAAATCAGACAAAAATTGGAGCCATTTTGAGAAAAAATTGCCTTTATTTCAAGCAAAGCAATTAAAGCAAAATTTAGAAAATATTGATTCTTAAAATTCTTCTTGTAAAATATACACAAAATCTAAATTTTCCTTTTCAAACTTATTGGACTCGAGTTCGAACTGATCGATGAATTTTGGAGAAAATCGTCTACTGGATGTATGTGCTAGCGCCGACCACAAACGGTCGCAGAGCGACGTTTTTCCGGCAACTAATTGTTGGTTATCAATGACTCACACAACGTTAATTCTGTCTTCTCAACGTATTAAAGAAAGTAATTTACTAGATATTTCAACAAAATGTATCAACTTTTTCGATATCTAGGCCTTACGATACGAATTTCTCTATTGAAAAAGTACATTTTTTGACATTTTCTTAATTTTTCGGTTTCCTAACAGTAGAACGAAAATATTTTTAAAATATTAAATAACCTAGTCCTGAATGGCAATTTCTTTTGAAATATTTGGAGCCGTTTTAAGGAAATCGCGCTTAAGCGCTACTGAAAATTCGAAGTTTGAAGGTCTTTTTCACAGACAATATTTTCGTTTTCAAAAACTTCTTTAGACGTCATTTGAACCATTTGTATAATTAAAAACAAAAATACCTCGAAATGAACGTCATATTGAAGAGTGCAATTAGCACTATCCGTTTGAAAAGTTTGAAGAAAAAAATTAGAGCAGTTTTAGAGAAAATCATGTTTTTGTATTTTTTTAAAATTGCACATATTGCTTGCAATATTTGCGCGAAAACAACTAAATTTTCAAAAATGTACACGACCTTAATGAGAGAATAAATTATGGAGAACAAATTTTATTTGAAGAAAACATCTTTATCTTCAATATTATAGTTGTAGGGAGACACCGAAAAAACAGACAGACTGACATTTTGAAAAAAATGTTCGATATCTGGGGTGTGTGCATTTCGTAATCTTCAAATATAATCGCATCTGTGTGTGTGTGTGTGTGTGTGTGTGTGTAAAAACGTGTATTTCCGTTCAAATCTCGAAATCGATTTTACGCAGCATTACAGAGCTTTCCATAAACGGAAACGTAAAAATTGAACACTAGAAATGGTTGCAGGTTCTACCTATCGGTTCGCGTGATCGCATTTAGTAACAATTTTGGAATTTCTTTCTTTTGTTGAAGTTTTTCACGAGACCTCATTTCTAAATACGACAATATGTATGCCGTATCACGGCAGTGTGAAATTCTCGGAATTCCGTCGCCGTGTTGGGCTCCAATTCTGGTAGTTTCGAATTTGTGTTGATGCATTTTCTTTAAAGAATTTGTTTTCGCACATCAAGCAGTACAATTGGTATTGATATTTACAAATGATGGCTGAGACATGTTAATACAGAGAGAAGTATTATAATATTACGTAACTGTTGTGTTATTGCGGGAATAAATATTCTGTCGTAAGACTACTGCATCTCAAAGAATTGCAGGTCGCTGAAGAATTTTATTTCGCTGCTTCTGCCCGAAGGGTTGTTCCAATCCCACATAAAATCCACCTGGGTGGTGAATCCGAGGCTGCAGTGTGTATTTCATCGGACTATACCTGGCGCCACGCAAGCCCCTGCCCCCTCGGCGTTGCCGTCGGTGTTCGGCGACCGAGGACCTGCTGTCGATACGCTTGATTGGTGAGGCGGCGTGCTATAGGGGTAGGACGGCCTTCCCGCCGCGATATTGTGTGTTGGGATCTCATTGGCAAAGCACGAGACAATTGTGAATTCCATAGCGCACGAGAGGCTCTTTGTGAGAGTCGGATGAATTGCACGCAAATATAATAGAAGTTGCGGGTGATGTACGTGGATTCCACCTGTCCTAAATACCTGCCCATGTCCACAATATGTGACAGCGCATGAAGAAATGGTTATTCACTGCTTACATGTGTTCAAAAACTCTTTTAAGAGAAAAATTGAAATGTATTGACAAAAATGAAATGTATTGTAACGGTAATTTCCAGGATGAATGTACGTTTTGTTGTTATGAAGAATTTTCATGTGAGTTATTTTCATTGCTAGAACAAGAGTTGTGCTGTAACTTTAATGAGTTCATGGTATCTATAAACTTTGTTAGGCAGAAAGTTGTCTAAATGAAATACCATATTTTCCAAGAGTACCTATTGAAAAACTTACCTGAGGATATCCTCTCAAATGTATACTGACAACGATTATAAAGTTAGTTACAATAAAATTGATAAAATAATGCATGGACGAGAGAAAATACGGACTTGAGTCCTATAACATCCTATACCACAAATTCCATTCTTTTGCTATCTTGGATAAATAAGAATAGAATCTATTTTCGGACAGAAGCGTCATTACAGAATATCGAGTACCACAATATCGAACAATATACCAGATATAACAGTTATAAACAAGGTAAAAGAAAACAGCCTTCATCATCGATTCTGCAGCCGTCAGCAATAACAATCTAGAGTTAAAAATTTACAATATGATAATTCGAAAGTATGTACCGCTAACGCAAAAGTGAACTCGTCAATGGTGACTTCAAAATATCGGCATACTACCATAATCATATCCCACACAGTATTAATACCAAAACACACGGCACATGCGATAGAAGTGTTGAAATTACCGTTTTAGTGCGTGGAGCATACGCTAAAGGCAGACATGCTGAACAACTGCAGAATAGTGAGAGAATTCCTGTGATGTACTGGTAATTGGGACTTGATTGACTGAGATTGTCTAGAGTTGCAACATTGGTTCGTGTCCTGACATTGCGAGATCGACCGAGGCTAGATCAGCAATGGACAGGTGAATGTTCCTGCACATAGTGGGGAGAGATCGGACAACAACAACAACAACAACAACAATAATAATAATAATAATAATAATAATAATAATAATAATAATAATAATAATAAGGATGATATGGGCAACTTTACAGATTACATTCGGAAAAATTCACTGGAAGGCTCTTCCATTATTTCACAAAATTAAAAATGACCAATACGTGGTTTAGAAGTTGAAAAGGACTCGGAGTAGCTCAAAATTACACAAGCAGATATTACTTAGCGGTCTTCAATGAGGACCAAACTCACGGAATTCCCAGGATTTCAGGACAAGCGAAAAAGGAAGACATGGGCCATTTAGACTGAGTAGGGGGAAGAGAAAAATCGGGCCAGAATGAAACTGATACGGAAGCAAGGAAAAGCAGAGAGAGACAGCAAGTTGAGTACGCGTACTTCATACTAGCTCATTCGAAAAGAAAAAGAAATAATGAGGATGATGTTGCAAATATCAATACATAACTATACTCAGAATTTGCCTCTAAATTATCTTGCCTCTAAAAATTTATTATTTCTAAACGATTGATACAGAAATCAGATTCATATCTTTACATAAAACATTACAAAAACATGATTCTCACGACGCTCTAACTCCTGGTTCATTTTTGCATTAGTACCGGGTTTAATGAAATTGAGGTTTTTATTTTCTGAATCTAGGCTAAGAATTTTGAATAAATTACTTTTCCTACACCAATGTAATTAAATTATTTTAAATTATTCTGTTATAAATAATTATGTAAAATGTCAGTTTATTGTTATTGTATTGTATGGTTGGTAGAATATGATAATAAAGGTGTTGTTTGAATAAAGATTTCAATAGGTAATGACTATTTTTCCAATTTCGATTATAGAAGCAGCCTCAGTTACTTCATAACTGCCTGACTTCGCGAATCGACGTCTTACCATGACCATTGGTACCATTGGTACAACTTCCGGACTGATTTTTGTGCAATGTATGGTTGGAACATTCTATACATTTTACGTCGATAGGAGACATGTACTTCCCATATGCCATTAATATATATGGCCGAATACTCGTGACTATAACTTATTTTTCATTACTTAATATAAGAAAATTCGCGAAACTTATTTCTGACTGTTTCACTGAAGAAAAAAAAGACTTTGTTAACATAAGTTATGCGATTATTGACTAGAATAATGTTCTCGCTTTGATAAGTTTAAAGTATCAAATTCGTACAAATATAGTACAAACATACTACTTATGGTAATTTTTACGACTTCTACTTCATAAAATTTAGACCCTTTCGTTTTCCTTATCGAATTATAAAATGTTCAATTTTCGTGTGCGTGCACTCATTAGAGAAGTGGTAGGAAAGCCAGTCGACAAAAAATAAATAAACAAATAACTGGTAAACAAGTCGAGCGAGTTGAAGTTACTGTCTGCAGCCAAACTGGCTTCTCTGACTCCCTGTGGCGGTGACCTGTTTCGGGTGCTCTCCGGCAATCGTCGAGTCTTACTAGCATGTGCATGCTACGTGTTTAGTGTAGTAGATTTTTTCTGGGACGCCCTCATTTCTCCGAGAATATGCTAAGTATGTAAAACACGCAACGTTCAGGTGGATGTTCCATAGTACTACAAAATAGAAGGAAAGACGTTTTGTATGCAGCTTTTGATACTATTGTGCAGTTTCTGAGAATGAACGTGTAATTCGTATAACCTACATTTATATTATTATATAGAATACATGATATATTTTCATTTCGGTAATGAATGAAAATTGCGAGAACCCCATAATTGCGATATAACATACAAGGGTCTCAGTCGATTATTTTGTTATTTTGATTATTTGTTGATTCGGTTATTTTGTTACTAACTAAAGATCTCTAAAAAACAGAAAATTCATGGAATATTACATTTAAGACTAAAATAATATCACGCTCTTCAGTTTATCGTTCTCTTAAATGTCGCTTGATAATTGTTTTACCTTTGGACTTTTTCAATGCAAAAGTACCTCACGATTTAATATACTTGTATATCTGTGATATATTTGAACAAGTCCAAATTTACGGCATTATGTATGATAACAGGACTTGCCTCAGCATGTGTTTCAGGGATAAGTAGTTATCGCACAGTTTACGAAAATGAATGTATTTCATTATTTGACAATCAATGTGAAGATTTCTTGGCGATTTTCCTTTTATGAAATATTTACAGAAAATGATAGAAAGAAATGGAGTCACCCCAGTTGGGGGTATGTCAATGAGGGAGCAGATGTCCGAACCGGAGTCGAATGCAGAACACCGGCGCGCGAGAGTTCGTGGGGGCCCCCCACCCACCACGGACACGGCCATAAAACGTTCTCACGCGAGCAGATTTTACGGAACGTTGGGCCGCTAAACCGTTTAGCTGCATGGGGGTGTCGTATATTCTGCTGAAACACGGAATGGCGAATTAAATTTTGCAGAAAAGTTTAATTTCGCCCATGTTAGGCAACGGCGTGAATTGTTGGTCTCGGTAGTTTTAGCTGACTGGTAGCAATCACATTAGCATGTAATGATAGCTTTAGTGACAAACATGTTGGATTATTTATTACGCCAATATCTTCTGTTGAGGTCATTTTTGTCAAAAGAATATCGCTAGCCACAAGTATTATTATAGGGAACTTTGGAAAGGGTAATTGTTTGTGAAAAATCAAGGTTGCGGTATTTATTTATAATTGACGAATTTTGTAATTTTGTGAGTTTTTGTTTATACACAGTGAATGCGTTTACTGTATTTTGGAACGGATATGTAGTAAAACAAAACAGAATTTTAATGTGAACTTAAAACAGTCCAAGATATTTTGTACTTCATTGAACAATAATACAAGAATGAAATATCAATAATTAAGATTTGTATAAAAAAAATACATTCCTAAATCATCGATATCCTATGTCATCTGTAGTCTTTAAAAGCCTCAAGATGTTGAATGTCGTTAGGATAAGGCACGCAACATTACATTTGGCCCATCGTGGAGCGAGGTTGCTCCTCGCCAGGTCTAGGTAATGTGTCAAAGAAGTTGATGAGGACCAGATCTTCCTCGCCTTGTTTTGCGTGTTTACAGTCATCGCCCGTTGCGCACATGAAATATGCCCCTATTCTCCCCCTCTCCAATGTATTCCACCTCGCCCGTTAACAAATGAGTGCCTAGCAGCCTCATGTGGTAGTTATTTGCAGCATTAATACACCTCCGCGTGTTCAAATGCATCTTACAGAGATTGATTGATGTTTCCGTCAACTGGTATGGTCATTAGTTCCGTTAGTGTAGTGAGCGTTTTTTAAACCGGAAGAGGGCAAAGTTCCTCTCCCGATTAATGATGAGATCCGGCGCCGACCTTCAATTCGATTGCCACACCCACTCCAACTATATCCGTTAGCGGACCAGCGCCCCTGCCGGGGCAAGCTCTGAGTTTCGGACTAGTATACCAATGTGTGTGGAAGGGTATGCATGCAAGTGTAAGTGTGAATTTAAGGAGAGAGATATAGTAGTAGAAAGAGAGATAGACTGTGCGCGGTCCGTTTGTTAGGGTACTCCAGCGGCATTCGACTAGAGGTGATCGAAGAATCTACGTAAAACTACCGAGCAGAACTGCCGGCCGCTAGCTTTCTCCCCCCGTCTGCCGCTGAATTCGACTTTGTTATCTAGACAGGATCGATGATCCGACACCGTCGAGACTCGAACCCAAGACCTTCCGGTCAGAATAGCTGTAGACGCAATACTTGTGGGATTTTTCCTATTATTGCTTGGAGACAAGTCAACCGGTCTCTTACGGAGACAATTTTGTTGTAGCTAGAATACAAATTACCTTCTTTGCGGGAGTATTTGCATGCATTGTAATTTAAGACTTCATGTTTTGAATTTGCGACGTTTGCAATAGAATCGCATGGAGGTCAGGGCGCTGAATGTAAATTTTGCAAATTTGTGCTTTTTTTAACTGGACATTTTCGCGGATACAACTGGACAACTTTCAACATTTTCACGCGCGACCTCAAATTCAACTAACTGCCATGCCCTTGCATTCAGTCCACTTTAGATCCACCATCTATGCTACTAGTCCCCTTATTTTTAATATGTAACACAATTAAATGATTGGACATAATAAACATAAATAAAATGAGGGCAGGGTTGACACGCTGCAAGACCAGTGGTGACGAAGATTGCGAATGCGGAAAAATTCAGGGTTACAAACATCTTGTAGTCTGCTATCGACTGGAAGCATCAAAGTCTTCTTATAGCCAGTCTCTGCATTATTTAGTTTCGCGCCGTCCGTCTCATCCTTTTTCCGTCGCACCAATATTCTTCGATTAAAATTTCTCCATATTTGGTGATTTAGTAGATCAAATCGGGAAATTTAATTCTTGAAATTGGAGCTGGCGAATCGATAACAGTGCTTTTCTAAATCACTAAGTGTAGATACCCTCTTGTCGGAGAATAGTAACAGTCCACGCAAATCATCTCCGCTCCGTGAACCTGACCCCCCGAAGCCTTAACAATCTTCATTCAGCGGCGTCCCATGGCAAATGCAAGACTGCCCCTGAGCGGAGAGGGAAAGGGCCAATGACATGCCAACGAGAGTAAAACATGAGTAGGCGGCAGATCTGGAAGGGGGCCTTGTATATGAATGACGTTGTGACGCCCAGCCATAGCTTAAAAATCTTTGAAAAAATCCAAGGGCGTTGGATATCTGGAAGGGAGCCTTGCATATGAATGACCTTGTGACGCCCAGTCATTGTTTAAAAATCTTTGCAAAAATCCAAGGGCGTTGCTTACCTCAAGAGGCATAGTTCATCTCAAGACAGGGCCGGATTTCAAGATCCAGACTCCTTAGGCAATCAACAGATTAGCGATCTTCCTTTTTATTAATTGAACGAAAAAAAAGAGTAAATGTATAAAATATTTAATATTTAACACAATAATATAGCATAATTATTTATTACACAGGTTGATTTATTCAGTTATTATGAAATCGTTTAGTTGTAAATAGTAACTTCAATGGATTTTTAGGTATATTCGTAAACACGGAAATTGACCATATTCTAATAACTAGTGATGCTACAGAATGGTACAGACTTTCCTGTATTAGTTTTGTATTTCCTTTAGTCTCGGTTACCTATTCGAACTTGCCACATATTCTTGCCTGTTGCCATCTATCGCTGCCAAAGTATATTTTTTTGAGATTTTCTTAATTTTTCGTTTCCTAATTGTAAAGCGGAAATATTATTTTAAGATTATTAAAGAACAGTAAAAGCTCGTTCTAAATGGCAATTTTCTTTGAAAAATTTGGAGAAACTGGCTTTTAAGCGCAAATGTAAATTCGAAATTTGAATGTCTTTTTCACAGAAAATTTTTGAGTTTTGGAAAAACTTCATTTGAAGTCATTCTAAGTACTTACAAATATAATAGTGTTTACAAATTACTAGAAATGTAAATATTAACGTCGTGAGAGATCTTTCAACAAATTTACATTTGTGTAATTAAAAAACAAACAAAAAAATACACCAAAATAAAATCTGCGTTATAGTGAGTGCAATTAGCACTACCCGTTTGAAATGTTTGAAGAAAAATGCGCATGTCCCTTCCCCTCAGAAAATTTACAGAGGACCAACACTTAACAATTATACAATGGAAAAAGAGTAAGACTCTTACATCCTATATTGCGCAGACATTATACGGCATCCTTATTAGATTTTAATGAGGCCATTCAATGTTGATTGAGAGACGCCATGTGGAACATTTTTCACTTGCCTTACCAATAAACCATCAAAACATTAATAATAAAACTTGTTTGGTCACGATTTATGGAAAGCATAATGGGCACAGAATTAGAACTAACACCTAACACGCGACTTACTGATTAACCGAAAAATTTACCTTTAAGACACGAACTTTGATTTTCCAAAATTCACATTTCAATCACATCTGAAACACGGTTCACGCCCCCTGGCGCACGCAGGGAGTGGTTTCCACAACTGGCACTCAACGCAGCGGGTCTTCCTGCATTGGTAATGTAAGCCGATCAGTTGACCTTCACTGACCCTAGGAATCTCTGAATCCGTCTTAACCCTTTACCCTCTCCTGAAAATTAAGGAACCAGAAAGGTCACTATTTGGGCGTGAACAGGAATATGACGTCGAGTCGGTGACCCCAGAAAATTGACGATCTACTGCGGTGCCAATTCTCATGTTCCACGGGCGCCACCATGGCCGAAGAGGCAGTACAGAAAATAAATTTCATATAATGAAAGCAGGACCACTTTCTTAATGCGCTATTGCGCGGACGTATTTGGCGTATGTTCACAACGATTTCTCTATTGGCCAAGCGAGACCGAAAACGATTCTGTCTATTTTGCAATGTCCAGAATTCCAGAGGTATTCATGAAAATAGGACCCATTAGTGTCCTGCAACAGTAAAAATACTGCTGTTCGAGACCATTATTGAACCATATTTAAAAAAGTAGGATGCACACTGCTCATGAACATCACACAAAATATTCTTATATGACACTAGTAAATTAATAATTAAACAAAAAACAGTATTCAGAAATTCTGCAGCAACATAGTATAATACATGTAGAATACATCAGTTATTTGCTTTCCAAGAATATAAAAAGAGTTACTCTTCCATATTAACATCAACACAGCACATTAATATTGCTGCAATATATTTGCCGGAGGCCTCTTCCTTGGCGCCTATTGTCGCATTACAACTGAGTCGTATGAAAGAACGCACTAAATATGATAATTGAGACAGTATGACAGCACGCGCAGTACGAGATAAGGCGGAAAACACATTTACAAATTTCCGTTTTCAGTCAAAATTGTAAGTAACTGGTGTTGGATTTTGTCCGGGGCATCCAACGAAAAAAGATTTGGCAATTTTTTCTCAGACCAGAACAACCCGCTCGTTTAAAAAGCACTCAAAAAACGTGAAAATCATAAAAAATATAGTTTAAATATATTAATGGAGTTTTTTAATTATGGTTCGAATAAAATTACTGAACTTATGTCAACTTTAAGTAACAAAATATTCATTGAAAACTCAGATTTAATCACTATAAAAAAGTACGACAAATAACATGAGTACAAAATAAATTAAACTGACAAGAAATACAAGCTTGTTTTGATATTGTATTGATATTGATAACTCGTATTGGAATTGATATTGATAACTCTTAACTTCATCATAAACAAAAAGAAATCGAGTCAACTGAAGTAAAAAAACTTACAGTAAAATGCAAACTGGTTTTTGCAACTTTGCCTCATGGTACGAATTTGTTACACCCAATCATAATAATGTTAATAAAAAAATATTAAAGGAAATTATTATATGAGTTGGAAATCATAAAAGGATCCTTAGACGCTGCACATTTTTGGCAGTTCTGAATGAATTTTAGTTTGTGCTCGAATGATGAAAATCAATATTTTATATGAACTACATTTAAAATATATATTATCCGATAAAATCCAATTGAACCCCAAAAGAAGCAATTAAATCAAAAATACGCATTGGGCCGTTTTTTAATTAAGCTGTATTTTTCAACCCTAAACGAAGCCATAGACACATCCACAAGTTCCGAAGCTCAATAGTTTTCTATATATTTCTGGGCCACTCTTTTCTTTTCATTTCCCAGAAATTAGAAAATAGATGCCATATTATTAAGCAAACTTTGCTCTAGTAGTTGATATATAAATTATTAAAAAAACGAGAAAAAGGTTGAGAAACATTTTTGGAGAAAATCTTGGTAGGGTTTTCTTTTTAATTGTCACGATTTCACCCAAATGAAAAATTGATAGGCCCTGCATTGGACTTCCAGGTCTACCTCCACTCTCGCCCCCGACTCCGAATACTACTTCCAACTGTCTTGGACTAATTTAGGGCGGGATGAGCGCGAAGCCTTGCGAGGTCACGGTCGCCCGGGCGCCTCTGCTAGCTCTGCTCCTCCCCACCCACGCCTGCCTCCCCCTCCCCACCCCTCCCCCCCTTTCCACGACCCCTTCCACTTCACTCCTCTCGCGGTCCGTGTCCGCTCCGCCGCGACGGTTTTGTCTTTCTTCCTTTTTTTTTATTTCTTCTTCGCGCGAGCCGTTATTTAAGTTTAAACTCCCTCCGTGGGCTTCCCCCGAAGTTTGTGAGCATTGTTTTAGACGACTGTGGCTAATGAAATTGAGGTGGGTGGTTCGAGAAATATATAGCTCGTTGTAGAGATAATGTGCGCGGGGTATAGCGTAGGTCGTCATACCGGTATTGGGAAGAATATCAGGAAGCCAGTAAAGTACGTAGTTTTGTTCGTTTTAGTTTTAATGAGATTGGATAGCAATTTACGACGTCGATGATTTTTTACTGCGCTGAAAAAAATACATAACTAATTTTTAGTACGGACGGGAGAACAGTGTTCATTCCTTTTACTGCCAGAAGTACGAAACGATTGGTATTGTGTATCGGTCCTGAGAGATAAGAAATTGTGTTGAATAAAATAAAACACATTAAAAAAATATAAAAGTAGTGTGACAATGATATATATATATATATATATATATATATATATATATATATATATATATAAATACAACTATTGAATATTCTTCTGACAACAACGATTAGGCTTCAACCTGTCCCGGTGTCCACTTCTTCATAGACCCTACGTCTCTCCTTCCTCGTAGGATATATTGAAGAGCTAATACCATCCATTGCTCACTTTGCGTCCCATCCAAATGTTCTCACCGTTCCTTTTATTAGTAGATATTTTTTCAAACACAGGCATCACACTCCGTTCTTTTCTTATATCCATATTCTTTGTATTTAAGAGGGTATCCTAAGAGTACAACGTAAAAATTTCATGTTTGCAGCCTGAATTCTACTTTAATTTCTTTCTAAAATTACTGTTGATTCTTCAATATGTACATACTGGTACGTCAATACTATTAAGCAAATTTATGCGGTATCTTTATGTGTTCTGTTTCTTAAATTTTTGTGAATATTTCCATGTATATTTCTAAAATTGTTTAATTTCAACTCGTCTTTTTACATGAAACATGGCTTAATAAGAATTTAATATTCTTCATCTATTCTACAATTTTGATATCTATTACAATTTTAGTTTTAACACGTAATTTGCCATCAACAACCATTGTTTTTGTTTTTCTGCTTACATTTTAAAACAGTATACTTTTGGTATTTTAGTTAAAATGTATATTTCTTTGCCATCTTTGAAGATAGCTTGGTTGTCCACATAAAAAGGGATTAAAGGGACAAAAATATTCATTTTCTCTCTCCTTTATCTGCACCTTCCATGATCTGAACATGTCCACGTAAATATTAAGAAGTGTTGGTGGTACCATAAGAATAAATCCGTTGTGTAGAAATTAACTTATAGTCCTTATTTAGATTTATGTAGTCAAACAAAACAGTTAAAACTGTATGTGACATAGAAGGGAGAAGATTATTCGATTCCCTCACGATTCGTCCTTACGCAGATTGCCGCGTATTCTGTAGTCGTGGACCTCTTTTACATCGTCGCTCTGGGCACACGTACATATATTTCGACGTCATATTATCATAATCATCGTCGGGCGTTTTGCGTCAATTTTACCCTTTTGGTTATCCGCTGACGCTCGCTGAGTTCAGTTTAATACCACTGCCTTTTACACCCAAGAGTTCCTTGACTCTAGCCTCCACTCCATAATTCCGCTGTGGCTCGTTAGCCCTTTGCGGCCGAAACCTAACTCCTGTCGCTCTTGACTCACAAGCCCGTGGCGGCGCTTGAACCCTGGTATAAGTAGGAAGGCTCGATGGCGACCAGGTAGCGCTCGCGTTGCGGTTCTTGAGTCTAGTACGGAGCTTTCACCCCCTAGCCGGCAGGGAGACAGCCACCTTCATCCTACATTCTGGGGAAGACGTGTAGGAAGGAATGGGGAAGGGTATTGAAGGTGGTACATGATGGTTGGGATAAGCTCTGCCATGTCACAACACTGAAGCAAACATTCATCCTCAAGGCGGGATTTAAACCACCGCACCCCGCATTTCCCGGCTACCACCGTAACAACTACGCAAGGGGTCCCGCCCACTTTCACGTCCTTGTCTGGATGGGTCAGTCCTCCGCCTCGGTACCCCGTAGGCCCATCTCAGCTATAAATGCTCATCTTGGGTGAATGGGGTTAGAACCCGCGACCCCTCGAGCCAAGAACGTTACGATATCACCTTCTCAACGATCTGGGCTACCCAGGTCTGCTGAATATGTCTCTGTTATTCCCCTTTAACAATTAAAGCCTAACATATCAAAGCCAGTGAAAGCAAAATGCAAACCACTTCTGTTTTATCTGCTGAGGAAAGGAGACAGGATAAAGGCCTAAACAACCTCCCCTCGCCTATGCTCGAGGAACAAGAATGACATTCATCACCGTCGTCATTGGAAACGGAAAACACGCTGAATACAGAGTCGCTTTAGACACTGTGCGGGCGCAAACTAAATTGTACGTCAGCATTGGTCCTCCATGTATTAACCAAGCGACAGCTGTCCTCTGACCCCGCGCCATTTGCTCCGACTGTATTTCCCTCGAAGGAGGTGTGTTAAATGCTCTCCGCCTACTTCTACACTGCTCAGATTCGAAGAGTTCCAGAACCATGCGGATCCAAACGAGAGCAATTAAACATTTTTTAGGAAAAACGGACTGTAGACGAGTATATGACGAGTTTAGTGGTCATATATGATCCGGGACATTATTTTTCTTAATTATATTTTACCCTGAATAATATGAAATTTGAATGTCTCCCCGTGACTATTACAGAACGAGCCCGTTTTGTTTAGCATTTAATCTCTTAACACAATTTGGAACTTCCTAAAGCTCTTTTTTTTCTTCCCCTCATTGTTAACGCTGAAATACGCATCCACAAGTACTAAGCTGCGAGAGGATTGTGCATCCAGCCGTAATCCCGTCTTTCTAGAAATAAACGAAATAAACTTTGCAGTGGACCATAAACATTGCTTGTGGGAATGTGTCTTGCAACTTCGCGCACTTGGTAAATCCTCAAGTAAATATCCCGTGGAAATGTTGGTTTTAGGAGAATGTACCTACTTGTTACTGTGTATTTCCCTCCTAACCCTTAGTCACTGTAACTCATGTTATTATTTTTTGGAATCCCGTCGCCTACCTTACGATGATATTACCTTACTCTTCTTATGTTTAAAGGCAGAAAAGAGGTTTTCGTTGAATTACTTATGCTAGCTGAAAGCTACTGATGCTAGTGAAAATAATATTTCGGATTGGTTAGTTCTGTATTGCTGTAGTGTTGTTAATCGCATAAAGATATGGTGCCACAAAAGGATATTTTGCATAAGACATCTCCATGAGCAATAAAAAATTAAAAGAACAACAGATTGGGAGTAGAAAGGATAGAAATCGCTCTTCCACATTTGTCCACGAAGTCGACGCCGCGCGCACACCCTGGCAATCGCACGCTTCGGAACTATATCTCATGATCCAAAAAGGAAAATACACTATGAGATGAAATGTGTTCGGCCACGTGGCTGAAAATGACTTACCAGTTTGTGGCGCCCTCTATCAATAATGCTGGAATTCAAGAAAGTGTTGACCCATCCTTAGCCTTGATGACAGCTACCATTCTCGCAGGCAGACTTTCAATCATTTGCTGGAAAGTTTCTTGGGAAATGGCAGCCCATTCTTCAAGAAGTGCTACATTGAGGAGAGGTATCGATGTAGGTCGATACTTGTCGATGTAGGTCGAAGACATGGCACGAAGTCGGCGTTCCTAAACATCACAAAGGTGGTCCATAGGATTCAAGTCAGGACTCTGTGCAGACCAGTCCATTATAGGGATGTTATTGTCGTGTAACTACTCCGCCACAGACCGTGCAGTACGAACAGGTGCTCGATCGTGTTGAATGATGGAATCGCCATCTCTGAATTGCTCTTCAACAGTGGGAAGCAAGAAGGTGTTTAGACACATCAAAGGGGTAGACAATAGCCTGTGCCGTGATAGTACCACACAAAAGAACAAGGGGTGCAAGCCCCCTCCATGAAAAACACGTCAACACCATAACATCATTTTGAACGTGTCCGGATACTTTTGATCGCATAGTATATATCGACCTCGAGTCGCGCTTGGAATGTACGACGTTGGTGTTTAGGGAACAGCTACAGGAGCTGAACTGTAAAGGGGCCGTCAGATTCAACTAAATCCACTGAAAAAACATTGTATCTTCGATACACACGCCTTAGAATTACCAGAATACAGTGTGCCTAAACATCTATAACAAATTTCAAAAGCAATAAATTGGATTCCTTCATGGGACCCGGTATCAATTTGCAATTACCCGAAACTTTCATCCAGTGTACCCTTCGGATCTCCCTAAAATCACTTCACGATCTCCTAGTGGATCGTGGATCCCAGTTTGCGAACCTATTAGCGATAATAAAGGATGTTTTGAAACGACAGAAAACATTAAATTTGGTGATAAAGAAATTAAATTTCTCCTTTATTATATTGAATTGTTAATATTTTTTTTTAACATCTGCTTTATTTGCAATTTGTTCTACACGAACATTCGGCAAATACAATTGTACATATATTATCGACATGTAAAGAAACCATACAATTCTGGTTCTTTCTAAAAATGGTTTTAAACTAATTGTCCAGTTCAGAGAGAGAAAGAAAAAAAAGACAAACAGACAAAAGCAACAATAAACAATATCACATTGAAATAACAAAAAACACAATAACAAACAAACATACAATAGTGCAAGCATTGTGACAAACAAAATATATCTACAGTAACAATTATTTTAAAAGAAAAATATTATTTATATCTGTGGTCCAGATCAAGAGGATGTACTCTTTTCAATCTTCTTGTCGTTGTGCTGTTATCTAAGATGTTTATGGCCAGATGATTAATATGATTTTCGAGTCTGTGTTGGTATTTGTGAGATTTGAGAGTGATTTCCTCTTTAACAGTGGTGATATTGAGATCTTTATGTAGAGTGGCGTTTGATACAAACCAGGGAGCATTGCTTAATTGTCTGAGACATTTGGATTGAAATCTTCGAATTATTTCTATATTTGAATGTGATGCTGTTCCCCAGAGTTCAATTCCATAAGACCAGATAGGTTTGAGTATTGTTTTGTAGAGTAAAATTTTGTTTCCTAGACTTAAACTAGATTTTCTTCCTATTAACCATATCATTTGTCTACTTTTCAGTTCTGCTTCCTTTCTTTTGATCGAAATATGTTTCTTCCAGGTTAGCTTTTTGTCTAGATGTAGTCCGAGATATTTGACGGTGTCTACGTTTTCAATTAGTTTTCCATTTCTATTCTTGTATTTCTTGTTCGTCTGAGGGTAAATGTTATACATTTGGACTTTGTTTCATTCATTCTTATTCTCCAGAGTTTACACCATTTGTTTATAAGCTCGAGGTGCTCTTTCAATGTTCTTGTTGCCGTTTCTTGGTTTTCGTGCGAAGCTAGCAGGGCTGTGTCATCTGCATATGTTGCAGTGGTGACGTCTGGGGACTGAGGTAAGTCAGCGGTGTACAGCGTGTACAGCACTGGTCCAAGGATGCTCCCCTGTGGCACTCCTGATAATACTGGATGAAACGGTGTTATTTCATCTCCGAATTTTATTTGAAAAAATCGATCTGAAATAAAGGATCGAAGTATATTATAGTATGGATGCGGCAGACATTTCTTGATTTTATATAGCAAGCCTTGATGCCACACTTTGTCGAACGCTTGCGCGATATCTAGAAACAAGGCGGAACAATACTTTTTATTTTCTAGAGCTCCGTTGATGGTGTCGACTACTCTATGAATTTGTTCTATTGTAGAATGACGATTTCTAAAACCGAACTGATGGTCTGGAATTGTGTCATTTTCTTTAAGTAATGGATATATGCGAAATAGTAATATTTTTTCGAATACCTTAGACAAAGAAGGTAATAAACTTATTGGTCTGTACGAGGAAACATCTTGTAGCTGTTTTCCTGGCTTTGCGATTACAATTAATTGTGCCAGTTTCCACTGCGAAGGATAGTGTCCGATGCGTATTATTCCATTGAAAATGGATGTTACCAGGGCGATGAGTTTCTTAGGCAGTTTTTTAAGCATTTCCCCTGTAATACGATCATGTCCAGGAGCCTTATGATTTGGTAGTAGTTTCAGCCCTGCTGTGACTTCTTTTGTTGAGAAGAATTTAATTGGTGGCGACATTTGATGGGGACATTCCAAGAATTCTATGATTTCTTTTTCTTCTGTGAGTAGTGCTGAGGGGTGTGGTTGAAATGTTTTTGCAAAATATTTTGCAATTTCTTCTGCCTTATCGTTTTCCGTTCTAGCCCAGCTTCCATCGGTTTTACGAAGAGGGGGGACATGTTTTGTAGGTCTTTTTATTTTTTTAGTAATTTTCCATAAGGAGTAATCTGTAGCTTTTGAGGGTGACAACTTTTCTATTCTTTCCTTCATTTCCTCCGAATGAATTTCTTGTAATTTTCTTGATAAGAGGCGGGAAGTTCTGTTGAGTATTCGTTTGTCGTCCGGGTGATGAGTGCGTTGCCAGGTCATCTTCATCTGTCTTTTCTCTTTAATCATTTTTAGTATTTCTGATGGGTATTTATTTTTTTCAAACACTCTCATTTCTGGAGTTGCATATACGGCTGCCTGTTGAATGTGTTGTATTAAGTATTCTACAGCATCGTCGATATCTTCTGGACATTTTAGACGGACCTTGGCAGTGGTGTTATGGTAAAGCCAGTTGCTGTATTCTTCCCAGTTCGTTTTTCTGTTTGTAAGGTATATGCTTTCTTTCTTTTTGATTTCAGAAGAACTGATTGTCAGTATTTCTGGAGAATGATCAGCTGAAAGATCAAAAGACGGTTCTATTGTGTGATAGGTCTGTGCCATTCCCTTTGTGACGAAGAAATCCAAGACATCAGGTACCTTGTTACCATCCGTTGGCCAGTATGTGGGATTTCCTGATGAAATTGTTTGGAGTTTTAGTGTAGAGATGGCTCCTTCTAAAGCGCGACCTCTTGTAGTTACCAGTCTTGATCCCCATAGTTGATTTTTAGCATTGTAGTCTCCTCCAGCAATGAACCTTGTGCCGAGCGTTCTAAAAAACTTGATATACTGATCGGTGGTTATCTTGTGTTTTGGAGGGGAGTATATAGCTGAAATAACGAGCGGACCGAACTTATCGTATACTTGTATAGCGGTTGCTTGCAGATAGTCTTTAGCATTATCTTTGTACATATTGTGTCTGATTCTTGTTTTAATTATTACTGCTGTGCCTCCATGAGCTGTCCCATCTGGATGATTTGTGCAATATACTTCGTAGTCAGATATACGTAGATAGCTTTTTTCGGTAAAATGTGTTTCAGACACTAGAAGTATGTCAATATTTTCTTGATGTAGAAACACTTCTAACTCTCTTCGATGTTGAAGTATTCCGTTGGCATTCCAGGAGACAATTCGCAGTGAATTGCTCATAGTTTCTTCATTATTGCAGTCATGATATTAATTAGGCTGGAGATTTGTTCAGCTTGCTTTGCTAAGATGGACTCGAATTTTTTAAACGATTCTTGCATTATGGAAATCAGATTATTTTCATTCGACACATTTTGATTATTGATTTGCGAATGTTGGGCCATTTGTGCATATGTGAACTGTCTACCTGTTCCTATGGTTTGATTACTTGTTAGTGAGCTTGAATTGTTGCCTTCAGTTATGTTTTGCGTAGCATTTCTACGGTGTTGACTTTGACTAGGATACTTGCTGTTACGAATTTTTTGATATACTTCGCAGCCTTTATAATTTGCTGTATGGTCACGGCTACATAGAGCACATGTAGCTGGTGTGTCTCTCGTTTTAGTACAGGTTCGACTATCGTGATTCTTTCCACATTTGACGCAGCTATACGGAAGCGTACAATACCGAAAACTGTGCTCGTAGGACTGACATCGCTTGCATTGTACTATTTCTCGTTTTTTACGCGGTGGTTCAAAACTAATTTTTGCATGTAGTAAGTATTCGACGTCATATATTTTTTTGTTGTTACTTTGGAGTTCTAAGTCCACAAAAAACAATGGTAGAGGTGCTTTTGTTAAACGATGCTTACTTTGAATTTGTCTTACTTTGTGGCCTTGTACTTCCATAGCTTCTTTAAGTTCCGTTACGTCTGCTGTTGGGTGCATATTTTTTAATACTACCCGAAAGGCTCTTTCTTGTTTTAACTGAAATGTATAATGAGCAATATTTTTTAGATTCAGATGTTTAACAAGCGTTCGATAAACCTCCGGTGTTTGAGGTACGATTTTCACATTGTTCATAGTAATTTTGGCTTCATCTTGGTAGGTTTTGACAAGTTTATATGAGAAGTCTTCATCTTTAATGACTTCTTTAATAGATCTGATCATATCAGATATTACTCTGACGCCTGGAATGAAAATAGGCGGTGTACGATATTTGTCTTGTTCTTGCATGCTGCCCTTGGTTGTTGTATCATTGATTTTCTCAGAATTCGAGGTTTCTTCCAAATTTTCATCACAAGAGAGATGTTCATACCTGTTTTTTGATGATACGGGGTCGTGTTCACTGTTAGTCTTCTTAGAGGGTTGTATAGAGTTGTCATCATTGCGTCTTTTTTGTCGACGCAGCGGGATTGTTTGCCATGAGCTGCACAAGGTTGAGGCCGTTTCCTGCGTTGTAGATGCTTGGCCGTTAGTTGCTGTAGCTTCTAGGACGGTGGCTGGGGTTTCTTTTTCACGCACATATTGCTGTATTTGAAATTGTAACTGTTGGTTCTGTTGCACTAATTGTTGTAAGTGTTGTTTTAGCTGTTGATGTTCATGCAATAAAAATTGGTGCTGTTGCTGAAGGTTCAGTGTTATTTCACTGTGTTCTAAAGTCAATCCGTTCGTACTATTGTTGACGAAAGCTTCACTGTTTTCTTGGTTATTAAGTATTTCTGTTGATTGTGTGATTAGTCCCCCGAAGGGGACGTGGTCAGTTAACATTATTCACTTCACTATATATGGGCGGTATTGATTTTCAATAGTTCTTGATACACCACTATTCACACGAGAATGAAGTCACCTTTGTACACAAATACGAGCGGTCACCACTGTATCACTAGTAAATTTGAACGGTAAGTTGAAAACATTCCTAATTCACCACTGTTCACAAATAAAAAGAATTGTTAATATGGGAGTATGATTTGGTACCTATCGATTTGTTATCAATATATCCGAGTTATAACATTTCATTTTCAGATATTTTCATTTCGAGTTCATGTTTGGAACAGTAGTTGGAAGAATGTTCAAAAGAGAGAATATCTCAAATTTTGATCAGCTACTTTCAAAACCAGTACCTGCCGTATGCCGAGGCAGTACTTTAAGAAACGGGCTGCGGAGCACGCGCGATTTTACCTTCATCCTCCCGTCTCTTCTTGCACATACACTCTCACTTGTACATATATGTATTACGATACCTCTTGTACCGGAAAGCCAGTCGGGAGCTTCCAGATGTGCGGTTCGGTGGCTGTGGCGCTAGGGCGGTGCCCTTCTGGAGGGAATACATGGAGAGGGAAACCCAGTAAGTCCACGTATAGGACGGCGCCGGATCTGATGCGCCAGCACGGGAGAGACACCCCTATCTCCCGCTATATAACATGCATTGCATTTACGGGAATAATGATTGCCTCCCGTGGTTGACGCACCAGGAAGGACCAATCAATCAATAAATTAACCAACTTAGGTATCCCTCGTTAAATTCCTCTATCCTGATTCCGTACATGAGTTATTGCTTCACTCTTCAAATCTCAGGTATCATCTGCCCCTTATGTAACACCCTCACGCAATTCTTCATGAACCATAAGTCTCCCGCCCCGCCGGCCCGAAGCCCCGGCCTGAGTTACCTTCACCGTCTGGTGCAGCGTCCCGTCACGTGCTTCGTTGTTTAACGGGAATTCCCACTGCATTGTGTTCTATCTCGTCCCCGTGCCTGCAAGAGCCTTTTGTCAGCTAAGTAGGTCGTCACGTATGGCCAGGAGGCTGACTGATTTGCCGAATGGATGCGATCGGTCTGCGTCGCGCGCCGAGGGCTGTTGGCTCACGCACAGGCGGAGCGGGGCGCAGCGGTTGGCGCAGCGGTTGGCGCAGCGGTTGGCGCAGCGGTTGGCGCAGCGGTTGGCGCAGCGCGCCGGGTGCACTCGGCAAGTACGCAGACTCATTGTCCACTAGAGGGTTTTATGACTCTCACTGTCGCATGGTGAGCCAGGTCAGAGCCCGTACACACAGAGTAAATTGGCTGGACGGCGCTTGAGCGAACTGTCGCGGATGACGGCTGCTCGACCCGCTATTGAATGTATTATTAGTATTCTGAGTCTGTTGTGATTTGTTATAAATTTTATCTTTTCAAGACCCTGAGAATTTGCAAGCATTTTTTAAATTTGGAGGATAATTTATGAGTAATTTTTGAAGAAATATTTCAAAAATGGCTTCAAATTTATGTACATTTTAGCTCGAATTGATAAATTTAGTTTATAAATGTATCTGAAAGTTTTATTACAAAAACTAAAATTTTTTTAAAAAAAAGTTCGATTTTGTTTGCGAGCTAATCATTCACCACCAATATTAAAAAAAATCTCTTTCTGTTAGCAATCCATTCCGTTAAATAACTTTTTACATTCTTTTGCAAATATTTCTTTAAGTATATTGTTCTCGAGATTTGGAGTTATTTCGTGATAATTGTGTACTTTAGTTGTTATAGTATGAATATTCATTCTTGCAACGAAAATACACAGCTGTCTTAGAATAAATATTTTCTTACAAATCTCTAGGTCAAATCGAGGGAAATGATAACCTTTTGCTAATAAACATGTATTGGGAAATACAGTGCGAGCATTTTATAAATATGCCGGTCGCACGGGGATTTGATCTCGGCGAACGAGGCCACGGATGCCGGGGAAATCGAGAGAGGGTGGTCCAAAGAATCACCGAAGAGGGAAGCTGGCTTTTCGCTACCGGAAAGTTTAAATTGTACTTACGTTGTAGATAAACGCTGGAACTACTTATCTCAGCTTTGGTACATTCTTGACATCTAAATAAGTTCAGGTTCACTCGATGAAGAATGTTCTGAGGTATTTCAGAGATCTGTTCCTGTATATTGTGCCATGTGTGGATTTCCATGTGTGGATTTCCATGCCAATTCTTCTATGTGTGGATTTGTCGCATATATTCAATTTTTCAGGAATCCCCAAAGAATGAAATTGCAAGGAGGCAGATCAGGAAAACGTGCGTCGCACAAACCACGTGTTGTCATTCTGTCTCCATAAACGGCATGTAAACTCTGAAGAAAACTGAAGCAAGTGCGAGGTTGTGGAGTCCTGCTGAAAATGGTCGTAATTACTCTCTTCATTTATCAACATTAGAAGAATGGCTCCAGGATACAAAGCCCATAGGGGTGTGACACATTTTACGAACGTGTCATACACAAACACTTTCTGTTTGAGAGTGAACTTCGAGGGAGCCATCACAAACCGACTATTCAAAAAGACTGGAAAGCATGCCTTCTGCAGGGCGAGACCTTGAATCGCTCCCGTCGGCTGAGTGGCAGCATCGTTCCCGGCAAGAGACGGACCGTGAACCGAGCAGATTTTTTCACGATCGCGGCATACCAATAAAAGTCGCGCTGCATCAAATAATGGCATTACACATGTGATATTTACATTGAGCACAGATGTGCGTCCGGACGCAATTAAGGCCTGCCAAATTTTTGTACCTGCCAAATATCTGTGCATACGGGTTTGCCTAAAAATGCCACATGTATACACGCATTTCATCCTACTCCCTTATAAGGGGTGGATGTAGATGACCTAAAACTATGCTAAACGTGATCAATAAAATGGTCTTAAAATGTTTTTAGAACGCTCTAAAACAAAGAAAAGTGACGTAAAAAATGGGATGAAAATTTGGATGAACAACTTAAACTTGGATATGTTACTGATGTAATTGCGGATTCTTCCATTCGTTCTAGTGAGCTTGCAAACCTTTGGTTTGGACTGTGCTTTAGCTGAAAATTTCTGTCTTCAGTTATCCCGAAATCGGCCGATCCGACACTGGCGCTGATAGGGGTCACAGGAACCTTATATCTCATGAAACGGCTGACATTACAACTTCTGAGCGATGAAATCGAATAGCCACTCACGAATTCTGTGAAGAACATTTGTTGCAGTTCGTTAATATTATTTGAAGGAAGTACCTTTAAAATTATATTAAAATCGATGAAATGAGTGAAAAATGCATTACTGGCATGTCTGCATGAAAAATGCATGACTGAAAAGGTAAACAATGACTTATTAGTTTAAATCGACGAAAAATGCATTTCCTTTTGTCATAACTTAAAATTAATTCCTATGCTAATTGGCATTGTTCTTACGTGAAAAGAAAAAATAGCATTTCATTAAAAGCAGCCTCTAGTTATAAGTAATTTCCCACTACAAGTTCATTTGCAAAAAGTTATAATTTTTACTCTCTGCGTATCCTAGAATAAGAAACATCGCAGCTTATTCATCTGCTAGGAATCTGGCGCAAGAATTTGGCTTGGAAATCCTAAACGGTCGATTTCAAAACCCTACAAGGGCAATTTTTTAAAAAATATTTTGTATAGGTAGAGCACAATATTCCGAAGACAATTTCACAAGTCAATTTTCAGTAAAACTTTGCTCAATTTTTGTTTTATATTCATTATTCTTGAAGTTAGGTACAGCGTATTAAATGTTACTGTTAAAATATTCTAATACGAATTCAATTAGTAATTTCATAAGTAGGAATATCAAAACTACAAATCTTCTTGTCGTATTATACAACATTGTTATAGTTTATTATTTCTTTCATACGGATAAATATTTTAAATCCTGTACATATCTGTTCTATAAGATAATTCCGCTTGAAGAATCTCTCCTCTTTAATGCGTAAAACCTCATAATTTTAGCTGTTTCTTCGCTTCATTTAATCAATCACTAATGTCGCCATATTTGGAGATGTATATGAAATAATGGTTCATTGCAATGATAAATTCATGAATTAATATCTTCTAACTTCGATTAACTTAAATCAGTGTCTCTCTTCGTTCGTTGGTCCTATATCTCCTGACGCAATATGCTTTTAAATTGAAATTACTTCCGCATTAAGAACAGAGACATTTATGTTGGAATCCATCGTAAAGCATGGGTGTTACGTCAATGTACTCGTGTTGTGAAGCCACAGTATACACAGAGTTGGCGTACATGTTGGCGCACGGACCAGGGTGGGGTTGGGCCAACATTACTCTGCCCAACTGACTGGTGTGTTGTCTGAATGAACGCCTGATCTCCCAAGTGACTTCTTTCGAGAGCCTGATGCGATCCCAATCAACATTGCTGTTTCACATCCATTGTTTATATTTCACACATTTTGCTGTCATTCCTTCCCATCATTATTTTCAGTGTTTTGAAGAATGCATGTTGATCTATTACCTTTTAATATTGTATCATATTAATTTTATAGGTATGAACATTTGTCAATTATTGATTGTCTACATAGTTTTCCCCAATACATTTTATTTTCGAGTAACCTTCATGTATGTAGTAGACCGTAACAAATTTTGTCTAGGATTAAAAAAATATATGAATGAAATGAAAACCTTTAATTTTATTTTTCAGTTATTTCATTGATATAGCAGGGTGGCCAGTATGAGAGAAATTGTAAAAATGTTTCGTGTGTCGTGAGTATATTAATGTATAGCTAATTGGGTGCAATGATAATTCGTGCACTTTAGATTTGAATCCTTTTGACATAAATGGAGATAGACATTGCTAAATAAACGACAGTAAATGATGCACTTAGGAAAAGAGATCATTGCTTGTATCTCAAACCACTAATTTGCTTATGATTACAAGTAACTGAAGATAGACTTTTCAATAATATTAGCTGAAACTGTACGCTATTGGAATAAAATTGGAATTTTTTTGTTACACGTGAACGCCGTTATCCATCAAAATACTAGTTGAATTCTCTACATTGCGAAAAAAAACAGTTTGAAGATTAAGTATGTTTTGAAATGTAAACGCTATGAATAGAGAAAAAGGGACTGATATTTTGCTTGGGTCTAGTTCATTATCCAACACCTCAGAGACGATAAGCTTGTTAATTTTCTAATGTTCGCTCAGCCTGACCTACGTAACGCCATCCACTTGCTCTCGTACGGATAAATCAGAAGCACGAGATGTGGTCGTGGCCGGTTGCAGGTCTAACAGCTGAACCTAATGGCACTACGGAGGTGTCGCTATCCTGCTCGTAATACTTTCCGCCGCGACGCGCCACAGCCACCGCCGCGCCGTCGTCGCCGCCGCCACCGCCACCGCCGCCACCGCCGCCACCGCCGCCGCCACCGCCGCCACCGCCGCCATCGCCGCCATCGCCGCCGCCACCGCCGCCACCGCCGCCACCGCCGCCACCGCCGCCACCGTCGCCGCCGCCACCGTCGCCGCCGCCACCGCCGCCGCCACCGCCGCCGCCACCGCCGCCGCCGCCGCCGCCACCGCCACCGCCGCCATCGCCGCCACCGCCGCCATCGCCGCCACCGCCGCCACCGCCGCCACCACCGCCACCGCCGCCACCGCCGCCACCGCCGCCTCCACCGCCACCGTCACCGCCACCGTCACCGCCACCGCCACCGCCACCGCCACCGCCACCGCTGCCATGACCTCCTCCTCCGTCTCTGGCGGCGCGTAAACATGCGTGGAAAATATTAAATTACGAGCAAGGTTTGCAATCGGCCCGGCTAATGTATGCAAACGACTACCAGCGGTTCGCGTTGGCGAGGAGCGGAGCGACAGCGGCGGCTGGAAGCGGCGAAGAGGAGTGCGGAGAGGTGGAAGCGGAGCGGAGCGGGGAGAAAGAAACAGGGAAAGGTGAGCGGAAGCGGAGAGAAAACGACGGCGAGACGTCGAGTTGAGAACACTGCGATGAAACTGTAACCGTGATGTATTTCGAGGGAAAGATAATGCGAGAAATGCGCTGGAAAGGAAGAGAGGAGGTGGAAGGAAGGTGACGGGGTAATGACGGAGAGGCGGCAGATCGGCACGACGACGGCGGTGCAGCTCGTCAGCAGATGCGAGAGTGGCAAACGCGGAGTAAGCGACGGAAACACGAGAGAAAGAAAAGTGCGATGGTGTTACGTGGTGCTATCCGCGGATATGAAGGAAACGAACGGGTGGGAGAAATGGAACTGACGAGGGGTTTACGCGGGCTCCCTGGGATGAAGCGGCTCCAAACGACGGAAACCTACAAACGTCGCGAGTGATGGAAGACGCACGGATCGATGAGTGTTGGAAACACCGATTTGTTTCGGAGAACTCAAAAGATGGATGGCAGGGACGATACGTAAAGCAGTTATTGGGGGGAAAATTGTATCTTTTTTTTTCTCTTCCATGGTCATCAGCCATTTGACTGGATTACTTGTATTAATTACCGTCTAATAACATTGAAGTAGATACACACGCACACACAGAAAATGAACACAATATTTGCAAGATATGTTATTATATTCAAATATGAATAAACTGTAAACATAAAATCGGTGTTCAGTTTTTAGTACAGAATTACAAAATAAACCATTTCTATTTTTCACCCTCAATTGTTTATGTACAATACAGGCTATATCTCATGTTTAACAGAAGTTTCTAACGAATACGAATCACTGAATGGTAAAATCGATATATTGTGCTGTTTATGAGGTGGTAAGAGAAGTGGTGATGAGTTGGCAATGGTTGTGGAGATGAGATGCTGATGGTGAGAGTGGTGGTGATCGTGAGAGTGGAATGGGTGGTGATAGTGAGAATGGTGTGGGTGGTGGTGCAGAAGAAGGGATGATTGTACTGATGATGGTGAGATGATGGTGATGTGATGGTGGTTGTGGTAATTGACCAATTCGTGGCGTGTTTCTGACACAATTTTCTAAACGTGTTTCGCATCCACAGAACCTGCCACAGACGTCACATTCCAACTGCCCAGCGCTACCTCGGCTACTCATGCCAGTGCCTTGATACTGTTTGCCACGTCGACGTTTGCGCACGTCGCGGCTCCGCCAGGCGCCCCTTCTTCTCAAGTAGCGTAATCGGCGGTGACAGCCCTGACACAGACGGCGGCTTCGGCGCTCGTGCGGGTAACCGATGCGGTGGCGACGGCTGCCAAAGACGACGGTGGAAAGGGCTGCGTCGGCGGGGGTGGAGGCAGTGTGTCAATGATCGCGTTAATAGAGGTGGCCGCGGTGACGGGACTGATGATGGCGGTTGTGGTAATGGTAGTGATGGTGGCGTCAGAGGTGGTGAAGGCAAAGTGCCAATGATGGCGGACATGGGGATGACGGCGGTGGCAGTTGTGGTAATGGTAGTGATATTGGTAGTGATGGTGGTGGCGGTGACGGAGACGGGGCTGGTGGTATTGCTGATCGTGATGGTGGCGCGTGTGGTGATGGTGGCGGTCGCCCAGAAGTGAGAAGGCGACTGTGGCGCTGGTGGAGGAGGCCGTGGAGGTCGGACGGCGGGGGCAGGCCGCTCGATCCGCTCAGCGCCGAGGCGAGGAGACAGCTGTCTCGTCTGCCTGTCCAGCGCTCCCTGCAGGCCGGCCGCATTTGCACCCGCCTGGTCAGCGGCGGCGACGGCGGCGGCGGTGGAGTCGTGGTCGGTGCGCGCTCGGGTTCTTCGCCTTGATTCAATTTGGGGCGGCGGCCGCGTGTTGAAGCGTAGAACCGGAGGGACTAGAACCCATTATTTCCGCGCCCGGTCGTTTGAGGCGCCCGCTCACCGCTTCGGCCGCTACGCCGGATTCCCCTCCCCCCCGCCGTCGGGCAGCTTCATCGCCGGACGCGGCCGCGTTTCCAGGGCGATAGAGGTCGGCCAGCAAAAGAAGACCCCTGATGGAAGGACGTGGGGCGTTGCGATGAATGCACTGATCGGAGCGGGCGCATGTCTTGGGATCTAGTATCTAGAGAATTTGTAGGAATGAATGGGTCTAGGAATGAGTTGAAGTGTGAAGCAGTTTCTGCAGACAAGAGCATTTTTGTTAGCCAGATAAATTAACAATTAGAATGTTTTGATATAACATTTTCTTTTATATCTCAACTAGACATCTGAATAACCCGAAAATTTTTTAATGAATATTTAATTGCAAATATTAGCATGTTTTAAGAATAGTAGTTGAATAGCTACGTTGCGGAATTAATTCTTGGACTATACTTAGACATTTATTTCGATTAAGATTATTTCGATTATTTCGATTTCGATTATTTCGATTATATGTTGAATTTTCGATGAACTTGAAATTTGAAACTACTTGACCAGCAATAAAATTTTGACAAATCACCCCAGAACAGCGAATATTTTCCCTGTATGTTCTTTCCCACGGCACTCTGGGTGAGAGGACAGGTTACCTTACTGATTCGCCAGAGCGCACGTTTGATCACGGTTATGATATGTGGATTTTAGTGGATCGGAAAATATATATAGCCATTCCATACTTGTGGTATGTAAAATAATTGTGGCAAACACCCGGCAAAATTAAATCTGTCCGGGAGTTTTCCCGAGCAAATGATACCGCACGGTCTCCCCGCCCGACAGTTCGGACTAACTTAAATCGATGTCTGGGGGAGCAAGTGAGAAATACACACAGGCACGTCCATGAGGCCCACGGGTTGCCCCTGCTCGCTTCGATGGCAGACTGGTTGGAAGTAACGGGTGTGGAAATGTGGTCCTTGACAGCCTCCCCGAAAACTGTCCCAAGCACTAAATAAAGTAAATCTCCCTTTGTGCAAATTTACTTCGACTTCATCAAATTTTCATTTTCAATAGTTTTGTCAGCTCTTCAATGAAAATACTTCCTTTATCAGAAGGGGAAAATGCCTGTTAAAGACATTCCGACGAAGATTATATATGTACGAGCTCAACTTCTGTAAGGTCAATGAGAGCGTTGCACTCTTGTTCAACTTGGCAACCTCTAGCGATGCCAGGTAAGAGACTAGATATAACTTGATAGGCGGGAAATTCATCTCCAATTTTCAACACTTAGAATCACATCCAGGAATAACGAACATGAGGCTTAGCGTTTACACGCCAATCGATTATTGTTCTCCATGTATTTTTGTTTCAATGCGTATGCCCATAAAAATGTGAAATTCCTGCAGAGGTGATGTTGAGCTGAAGCAGGCCGGCGTTGTGTGGTAGAAATTCTCCTTCGATCATTTTCAATAGTAACTCACATGAATGAAATGATCATTTTGACAGAATTAATCAGTGAGAAATAAATGGAACATGCAGGTTTTCTTGGTACTTTTCACAATATTATAACAAACTTTGGAGGTATGCGATATTAATAAGAGCTAGGGCATCTTAGTACATAGGTAGTAAAAAAATCTTATTTTCCTTCTATTCTATTTTAGGTGAAATGTGATTATCAAGGACTATGTGTAAGCCTATATTAATCCGTCAGTAAATTACGTCGATCTTACCCCCAAACCATGGCGAAAACGCCCATGTTTTAGGAGAAAGTAGAACCGGTAACGTTCCGAATCAATGGTGTCCGTTATTGTAATGTACCTCACCGAAGAGACATACATACGATTATGTGGGTTGAGTAGAATGATAAGTAAGAAATAGAATACCAAAGACACGTTGTAAAGGAATAAGAGAGATCTGAAATTGAGCATAATTTAATGGAAATAATACATAATGAATTTTACTTCCATTCAGTCCTGATTTCTCTAGAAGGATATAACTACCTACATGACACGAAAACTTGCATAATTTTATTTCCAGTTTATAAAATAATTGAGTAACTGTTGCACTTAAGCAGTCATAGTAATATAATATTCAAATAATGAATAATTATGTAAGTACTTAAGAAAGCATAATGCTAGAGCCAAGCGAGCTACTGTATTCCGTGCGTATATCATTTTTAAAATAGGTTCCTTCTTTCAGTCAATTCACGCGAACTTGCTGAACAAAACTCCCAGTTTTGCAGCTCCCATTAACTCTGCGAGTGCTGGGCTAGTTCTTTCATTAAGGACCAAACTTTTCTCTACAAAGTTTCTCACCATACACTTCGAACTCTCTGCCGCTCTCTTCTAGCCTCAAATTACGGTGCTTTCATTCGTGATGAAGCGTCAGTAAAAACTGCCTTTTTAGTCATATCTTATTCAGTTGCGCTGTCAATTTTTTTTGTTATTTTGAAGAACTACACAACTATAGGAAGCGAAATGTCAAATGGTAAATATCGGCGAAATAAAGTTAACACATACTTTCACGCACGCACATTTCAGCCAACTGGTGCAAACACCCAATTTTTGAAAGCGAACTCTACAACATGAGAGCGCATATCGTTTGAAGCGATCGCGGAAGCTTTTAGAAGAAGTGGTCCATGTCAGGAAGTATCGGAAATTACGCGCTGGATGTTGTAAAATCGAACGCCTGCGGGTTCGCGGGCAAAACGCATTTGGGGCCCGCTCACCCGGGGGAAAAGATATTCTGGGGACGCGAGCGAATCCAAACAGCCGCCCCGAGGCGCGCGAGATGCGAGCGGCCGGTAAACGTCGCCGCGACGCTCGCGCTTGAAGCTGACTGTGTGCTCTCGCGTTATTTCTTGCGAAGCGATGTCGCGCTAACGAAAATGCGACGAGACGAGTTGCAAACAGCGGAGGGCCTCCCCGCCCGGGGCTCGCCGACCCGCACGCAGACGTGCGCAAACCAGCGACGCGGACACGACCGCTGGCGCACGCGCAACGCTCGCTTGCCCGTCGCCGCCACTGCCATTCCCGCCCATGTTAATGTCGCGTCTGCCGCCCTCCTTCTCTCTCTTTCACGCACCGCCGCCCGCATGGCACAGCTTCGCGCTGTGCTGCTCTGTCAGAAGTGAAACAGTCTTGTCGACGTTCTCGCCCTCATCTCGTTCGCCATTGCTTGTTCCTGTTCGTTTCTTCACCTCAATTAGTGCGTGACCCCTCTTTTTCCATTCGTCTCCACCCTTTTTCAAACGTCTCCACTCTTTTTCGTACTCTGTTTTTCGTTTTCTTCACTTTCTGGAATGCTTCGGCTCGTTTTGGATCTTCTCCACTTTCTTTGGATCGCTCTGTTCTTTTTATTTATTTATTTATTTATTTATTTATTTATTTATTTATTTATTTATTTATTTATTTATTTATTTATTTATTTATTTATTTATTTATTTATTTATTTATTTATTTATTTATTTATTTATTTATTTATTTATTTATTTATTTATTTATTTATTTATTTATTTATTTATTTATTTATTTATTTATTTATTTATTTATTTATTTATTTATTTATTTATTTATTTATTTATTTATTTATTTATTTATTTATTTATTTATTTATTTATTTATTTATTTATTTATTTATTTATTTATTTATTTATTTATTTGTGTGTGTGTGCATTTTTTTGTAATGAGATGTTGATACTGTCACCTGATGAATATAATTACTTCCGCGCCTCTGTTTTTTGTTTGATACTGCAAAAGAATATATAAAACTGTTTCAAGATCCAATTTTCTTGGGTGGTCGGTATCTTTCTTAGGCGAAATGAAGATAGACGTCTTTTGCGAGTAATGTATTCCATTGTTTATTCTAAGATTGCTTATGAAGCTGATTATCAACCAACGAAACAATGGAAACCTTTTTCAAGCAGACTGTCGTTTGTGCATACCAATGCTCGCTGCGTCGCTGCGCTTTAAGTAAGAAGCGGAATGGAAGAACTGATTTCCAAAGTGACGGATTTTCAAGAAGTTAACTTTTCCGGGTAGGAAAAACATTCAATTTCAACTTTATAGTTCAAAATTAGATTTAACGATTTTCGAATGCCATTTAACACAATACAAAATACATTTTTAAATACATTTGACAGCATGATGAGGAAGCAATTAAATACTATAATAATATATAAAAATAGAAAACAATCGACAAAGGAAGATACGTCACTTTGGAAATTAAATATTTAATTATGTTCTTGAAGTAATGCTCTCTTCCTGACAGTACCAAAAATTAAGAAGGCCATGTCCCTCCGATTTCTTGGTGACACCATAGCTTGAAAATTTTCTTTTTCTTTATTTTATTAAATAAATAATCAAAGAGTCTTGGAATTGTCATACACGTCACCCCTATTTCTTTTCTTCTCCAACTCTTTCCCATTGACTTTAACTAGCTCGTTTCTCATTTTCTTCACCATTACATTTTCACAATTGTTTCCTTCTGGCAACCAGAACCCCTATATACCTGCGCCTCATCAAAAATATCTAAATCTGTCACCAAAAACATCTTCTTGCCCCAAACCACAATTTCCTCATTTCTCTTCTTTTTTCATATCTTCTCTTTTGTGGATTCTCACCTGTTCATTTCATTACTACCATTGCCCTCCCTGTTGCTTTCCTGTTGGGTATTACTTGCCGTCACGTGAAACGCTGTTCGGATCAGACCTCCGCCGCCGCCGCGAAATCCGCCGCAGTCATCTCCGCCTCCGCCCGCCATAGCGTTGCCGGCGCCAGGGCTCGCGCTCCTGCCGTTGCTTCCACCGCCCCCGCCTCCGCCCCCGCCCCCGTCCCCGCCCCCGCCCCCGTCCCCGCCGACATCCCCGCCCGCGTCCCCGCCCGCGTCCCCGCCCGCGCCCCCGCCCGCGCCCCCGCCCGCGCCCCCGCCCGCGCCCCCGCCCGCGCCCCCGCCCCCGCCCGCGCCCCCGCCCCCGCCCGCGCCCCCACCCTCGCCGTCGCCCCCGCCCGCGCCCCCGCCCTCGCACCCGCCCGCGCACCCGCCCGCGCTTCCGCCCGCGCAGTCGCTTTGTCAGCGCGTAAAGCGGAGATAATGGGGCGCGTGCGGAGACCGAAAAACCGGGTGGGGCCGCGCGGGGCCCAAGGGAGGAGTCGCGGAGGAGGAGGCGGTGATGCGAGGGCGTTTGCAGGTAGCACGCGCGTTCCGTTGGCGTAATCGCGTTGCGCCTAATTAGCCGTGGGTGCGCGTTGATCGGACTCCCATTCATGCTGCGTTCCCTCGCCCCCTCCGCGCTCTGCCGTTCTCGCGAGAGCTTCCGCTGCGCATGCACGCTGCAGTTCACTGACTATATCGACGTCTGGCAGCAAAGCGTAGAGAGTGCGGTTTTTTGTTCGTAGTGGCGAAAAACTACGCCCTGGAATGTGCGATTTTTTTTTTAAATTCTGCGTACATGACGGGAAATGAAAAACGAGGGATGCAGACGCGAGGGTGGAGGCCGGACCTGAACAATATTTAGCCTGAGACGCTGACAGCCTATCTGTATGTGGTATATGAGGTTTTTACAGTTAAAGGCCGGTGGAACGTGTGTGGTGTCAATGGAAAAAATAATATTTGCCATTTGTTGAGAAATTTAAATTTTATTGATTAATTCTTCATTTTTGTATTAATGTGTAATCAATTTATTATTTATAACTCTCATAAAGAAATATTTTATTTCTGTTAAAGCGTTTTCGCGTGTTGTATTTTACATGACCAGTGAGCATAATATATAGTATTTATGTATTAAAGAAATGCATAATCAGAGCCAGGAGGTTCTTTCAAAATTATTTTTACTTTCTCGCGTACTGCTTACTCTGCTATAGAGAAAATAGTAGTTTCATGTTTCGAAAAAACAACACGGATTTCTACAGAAAAATATATTGCTGGGTGCTGGTAATAAAACATGTGGATAATTTTTTTTCTACATATAATCAAATACATTTTTTAACACGTTATGTAGATAGAATCAACGTTTTGTGAGTTCTTGATACGGAAAAGTCGATTGACGGAAAAACGTTGGTCTGTCCGTCCATCCGTCCATCCGTGCTTCCGTCTACCTGACTCTCCATGTTTATCCGTCTGTGTGAGCCACGCTAGGCGGCAAAGTGGTTTGGAAGCGGAAGGGTTTCTTAATTTCTGCAAAAAGTGCGATATCCATTAAATTTGAGAAATTTTCTTCCCCTAGTGTCGTATGCATGTGGGAATGAATATTTAATATAATTTATTTATACTTAACATAGTATAATACTAATTCGAAAAATTGTTCTGGATCTTATTTAAATATCGTCTTTCAAGAACAGATTTAATTAAAGAAAAATTGTCTTCGATAGTGTAGTTGGACTACGCCGAAAAACTTTTGAACCTTTGCAATTTTCGAAAATTCGGAGATTTAAAAAATTAGAACTGAGCCATTGCTTTAAGTGTCCTCTGCACCCTTCTAGGGAAAAAGTTTAATCCACAAAATTGGAGCCACTTCTAAGAGAATTTTGAAATTCTTCAGGCTACATGTAAAGTACCGCAAAATTCAAAATATCTCAGTATCTTGAGACCGATGAAGGAACATGAGTTTTGGAAAAAATCTTTTCAATGGTTTGGATACCACGTTTATCACACAGAGAGGTGTTTTATCATCAGACGATCTTTCGTAGTGAAGTACTCGCAAATCGTGGATTCTGACTTCACAATGAGTTAGAGAAAGTAATGTATTATACACATTTTTTTACAAGATTTACCCTTTGCTTCAACACCAGGGCCCCTACAATTCGAGATTTTCTGTAAAAGAAATGCAGTTTTTCCCGTAGCTTTACAATACATCCTCTTTATTACGGATGTATTAAGAAGAGAAAGTAAAAAAGATTAGAACTAATGTAAGGCAATAGTTCTAAATATATTTTACGAAAAAATATAAAATTGATAAAAAAGCGGAAAATAATCACTCTCTGCTTTTTGACACAGGCCAACGAATGGCGTCGTTTTTTCACTCGTGAAAACTGATAGGACCCAGTCCTCGCTCTCGTATTACAATACAGAGCAGCGCCTTCCGCTTGCCACTGAGGACAAAGCGAGCATTCGTTTCGCTGCTTTCGAGCACTGCCTAGTGAGTCGTGCCCGCCTTGACGCCTGCTAAACGGGGAGACATAGAGCATGGTGAAATGTTGCAACGGCCGACGACTGGCAGCAAATGGAGCACGCACTTGAGTTCTCTTCGCGCATGTTTTTCCTCAAAGCTGGTTTTGTTGTTTGGTGACTGTTATTTCTGTCTCGCTCTCGCTACAATGCAAAACCCTGTTCGGAATTTAAGAAGCATAATGTCAACACTTCACAATGCAATAGTAATAGTAATACTTATTCAGAATTTGTTGGAAAGTATGGTGTTGTAATAATACGAAATATCCCATTAAAACAATCGTTCTGGATGTTACTCGCATTTGGCCGTATTCATTACATTATTATTTTAAAAAAAACTGGGCGATATTTTAAAAATATAAATAGTAACATGTTTGAAAAAACGTTACCGTCATCAAACTTACTATATCGTCAATGTAATACAACTTAGACTTTCTGCTGCAAATGTGTTATTCCTTCCTTCTGTGAGAAGTTGTGGTACCACAGACGAGAAAACGACTCCCCGTTCCCGACTGTAGAAACCTCACCATTAATTTTAACTTTTCTGGTTAAGCTGTACTCGGAACAAAGTTGCTCTTCGTATTTTGGCTTCCTACTCGAGCAAAGTAATACTCTAATTCCTATATTTTAGCGTTATCTTGAGCTTAATATGAGAATGTAAACGTTTGAGACATTATTTTGTTATACGAAAAATATCACGAATTGTATCACACCATTCCTGAACTTAGAGTGGAGGAATTGCTCCATCGGCCTCCCTAATATAAAAATGGATATACGTAATAAAATCGTCGACCTTAAGGGACAAGGATATTAATTGTGAATTCAAATGTTTATGGTTCTTTCCACCAATGAATGATGTACTTCTTTACTGTTTTTTCAGTAATAGTTTTTGTGATATTTGTGTACATCATTGTTGTATATTTTGTATGTAAGCAGTATTATAAACAAGACATCGACAAATCGTTTGTGCGGTCGCTGTAGTAGGATCTTTTCTCTTTCATAATTTTATGAAAAGACAAAATTCTGAAAGTCTCCAGTTTTGGCCTTTTGAAAGGAACCAATGTCTACAAAAATAGAAGGTAACTTTCCTCTTTAAGGCTTCCTGTTTGTTCGCCGACTCGTCTCTACTGTAGTGTCCTTGTCAGAAAGAAAATTCCTGAAATAACAATCTTGGAAGTATCCTTTCCACTGATGCAGCCGTGGCGAAATGCGACAGCGTGCGTAATCCTTCTACGCCGTAACGAACCTCTTCCATTAAAACATCAACTTTCGTTAAATTCTGTTCTTTGTTCGCAATACTGTACGGTATTCTTACTGATTTAAAAAATGTCCTCGGAAGTACGTATTTTAATAACAAGCTTGACGGTTCACTCACAGCTGTCTTCATTATTGCCCCAAAAAAGTGAAAAGGAGTGTCCGATCCGTTTTCTTCAAGAGCTCGTTAATGACAAAAGGGAGATCTTTGCTTTAGAGGATTGATAGGCATTGAGCAAAATAGTACTTCAAATCGTCTCAGAAATTAACATCAGAATATTAAGTCATGTCTGTCTTAATCAGCAAAATGTATAAATAATTGGATTGTTTACCATCATCCATATTTTACAAGCTTTATTATCGCATTCGTTTTGATGGAATGGTATCTGATCACTTACAGATCAGAACTTTTTCGAACTACGAACGAACCTGCAAATTGTTGTTTGAAAACGGACTTACGTGTGCAGATATGACGGCCATGCAGCTGGTTGCAATATAAATATTTTGTTTATATAAATAGTATTTGCACATACGTATTCCATAATACTGCATAATCAATTATACTATTGTGTCTAATATTGTAGCTCTATTTTATCAGTTCCTAGTCTCACAAATACAATCGCTAAGAATTTGTATATACACTGAAGAGGCGAAAACGTGGTATAGCCATGCGTATTGAAATAAAAATATCTGGAACCAATCAGAATACGGCGCTCCACCCGGCAACGACTACATAAGCCAACCAGAGTTTGGCATAGTTGTTAGATCAGGTATTGTAGCTATAATGGGAGGTTATCAGATTTATATGCGTTTGAACGTTGTGTTGTAGTTCGCGCAGGAGAGAGGGGACAGCATCTCCGAGGTCGCGATGAAATTAGTATTTTCACGTACGAACATTTCACGAGTGTACCGTGAATATCGGAAATCCGGTGAAACATCAAACCTCCGGCGTCGCTGCGGCCGAAAAATCGTACAAGACCGGGACCGAGGACGTCTGAGGCAAATCATTACACGTCGCAGAAGTGCAACCTTTCCGCAAATTGTTGCAGATTGCAATGCTGGGTCATCAACAAGTGTCAGCGTGCGAACCATTCAACGAGACATTCATGATATGAGCCGAAGCAGAAGGCCCACTCGTGTACCCTTGACGACTGCACGACACAAAGCTTTAGACCTCGCCTGGACCCGTCAATACCGACATTGGACTGTTGCTGACTGCAAACACGTTGCCTGGTCTGACGAGTCTCGTGTCTCGTTATTTCGAGCGGGTGGACGTGTAAGAGTATGGCAACAACCTCATGAATCCATGAACCTTGCATGTCAACACTGGACTGCTCAAGTTGATGGAGGCTCTGTGATGGTATGAGAACTGTGCAGTTCGAGTGATAGGGGATCCTTGATACGTCTAGATACGATTCTGACAGATGACACATCCCTTCTGATCACCTGCACCTATTCATATTCATTGTACTCCAAACTTGGGCAATTCCAGCAGTGTCCTGAGTCAGCCCACGCTGCATAGTGGCACCAGAAACATTCTTTTGAATTTAGCACTTCCACTAGCCGACCAAAATCCCCAGACATGAACATTATTGAGCCTATCTGGGATGCCTTGCAGCGTGCTGTTTAGAAAAGATCTCCAACCCTCATGCTCTTATGAGTTTATGGACAGCCCTGCAGGATTCATTGTGTATTAATTACCGCCAGCACTACTTCACACATTAATCGAGTCCATGCCGCGATGTGTTGCGCCACTTCTGCGTGCTCGCAGGGGCACTACACAATAGCAGGCAGGCGTACCAGTTTTTTTGGCTCTTAAGTGTACTATCTTGCAATAAATGTCGTTAACATCAAAGATAGTTTGATTGGCTTCAAATATTGGAAGTTGATGTGTTAGGGGGCCATAGTGATGCATTCTGTCCCATTCTGTCCCAGGTAAAATTTTGTGTGAAGGTAGATCACTCTTTATACATTGTGTTACCATAACAATAACGAAGCTAACGTGAAGAAATGATTAAAAAAGGTGCAATACGTTCTCACAAGTTTTATTGAAGCATTAATTTGCTAATAGAAAATATTATGTATGCTTTTTTCTTTTGGTAGTTATCTTTTTTGTTCGATAATGAATATAATTATATTTTCAGTGCAGCTCTTAGGGAGAAAAGTTACTATTACATACTTATAAAACCTGATTTGAACATATTTCTAACTATGGGAACAATGCACTGAATTCTGCTGCAGTAGTGTTAATTTAATTTAAACGTTTGTGTTTTTAAACTGTCATTTTTTCAACGCCTTAGACGCCGTTTCGATAAAGAAAGAATTGAAGAAATGAAGTATTATTACGTTGGAATTTTAATATTATAATATTATGTAACACAATTAATTCGAGGAATTATGTGCTCTTGAGTACCACTGGTTCTTGGATATTTCTGTTCGAATAAAGGAAAGTGACCTGATAAATATATGGTATGTGTACGATTTTCATTAAACATTTTTGACACGTAAGGAACCGTAAGTAGTACAATATCAGATATTTCAAGTTGGTTCCGTAATAAGAAATTAATAGTTAATTAAAAGAAAACTGTTTCAATGCAATTTTCCATTTCAAATAAAAAAGCTCTGCGCTTCACTGAGAATGTACGGTATGCTATTGACTGATGTTAAAGTAACAAAATTTTTAGGTCTTTCAACTCAGTCAAACCTTAAAAGGAACGTCCATTTAAATGAATTGAACACTAAATTAAGTTCCTTAAGCTACGCTTTCAGAATTCTTCCAAATTCATTCAGCCTCCACACTGCTCGTTGTGTATATTTCGCGATTGTTCATTCTCGCCTGAGATATGGCATAATATTCTGGGAAATACATCTTATAGTTCCCAGACTTTTAGATTATAAAAAAGAGTTGTACGAATAATAAGCAATGCCCACCCACGTGATTCTTTTAAGCCTCTCTTTATTAACCTAGGTATTTTACCATTACCTTGTCTCTTAATATATGCATCAGTGGTTTTTGTCAAAAATGACTTACTTAGGGGCGGGGATATATTTTCAGCAAATGCCGTTGTCTATAACTACAACACTCGTCGTAGTAATCACATTCATCAGATAACACTATCAACAGCTCACTAAAAAAATTCATATATAATACATGTACATTATTTTACAATACCTTGCCAGATGACATTATACGATTAAAATTCGATACAAAAATTTAAGTCCCAAGTAAAATCTTTTCTGCTGCACAATTGTTTCTATACAATTAGAGACTATACTATACTATCCAAAAGGAAAGTAATATTGATTTTAACTGTGACATTTGATGTATTATATACTATTTGGATTGTATAATTGTAAAGAACCTGTAACAAGTATCGTACTTCAGCTTTTGGGTCAGTGATCCCTTCTCAATCAGGTTTTCGGCCAGTTTCCGTGATCCTTGAGCAAATGCTGAGATGGTCCCTTGTTTTGTTTCTGGACATAAAAGTAACTTCAAATTAACTTCTCCAGATAGCACGTCACACACGGTTTTTAACTGTTTTTGACGAAAATATATAAATAAACCGCATTTACGTACGTAACGTACGTACTTAGGCACGTAAGATATAACAAATTAAGATGATTAAGAAGGTAGAACCTTAATAATTTTAAATACGCCTAATATTTCTTCTAATTCCAGATATTTTAATGAAAATAATACATATACCATATTTTTAAGAGAACTCGCTTCCAATCGAGTAAAAAAATAAATCGTATTTCTAAAACAGTGTCATGGTTTCACATAAAATTATGTGACACCTTCATATGGGACTCAAATTCCACTAATTCCACTAATTCCTGCGGCTTTCCTTCACTGGCTCTTCTAGAATAAGTACGAACACCGCTCTATTGTTTTGTCATTAAATCAGAATTTTAATGACAAAGTATTATATAATTTTTTTTATTCCTGTACCACGTTTACGCGCTCTTAGATATCCTTCTTTGTAACCTAATTTGTTTCTGCTGCTGCATTGTTTCAACGATATTTTCTCTCTGCTAAGTGTATTTCACGGTTATTTGGTGAATATGATCGGCGAATGTGACGAGCGAGTTTAGTGGGTTCAAAGAATTCAGGATTTCCAGAACCAATTGAAAGTGCTAAGAGCGGGTGGCAGCGAGCGCCGAGCGACGAACGGCAACCCACTGCTTATTGCCGCTCGCTCCAAGGATTAACAATTCCACCGAGATTCACAATAACGGCGGGCGCAGCAAGTGCCTCCTAGTTTTTACCCCGAACGCTCTCCTGGCATCCTGTAAATCCTGTGGTGCGGTGGGTCGACGTAATGCTCCGGTTGAGGGCCGGAGGTCGAAAGAGAAGTCGACTCATCCGCTAAGTGGTAATGGCAGTACCAGAGAGAGAATACGGAAAACAGTGGTCAAGCAGAGTCAACAACAGGTCGGTATTAGATACAGAAAACATACAAATTAATGGAGGGCCAAACAATTATTCGAGTACAGAAGAAAAGTAAAGACATTACTGAGTGGCAATAGGGATACACAGAGTGAAGCGGGGTATGAACATGTGGAAAAACTGAATGGGTGGTCGTCTGTGAACCTGGGATACTGACGGTGCCGAGCCCCTGACCGATAAGAATAATAGACATTATGACAAAATTACTACGTTCAAGAATAATTACTCCATGATAACAAAATATGGATGCATTAAATGAGCATTATGCAGGGTTTAATGCTGAATAAAGGCTTGTCACATTGTTACGCAGTAAAACTCAATCATTTTCAGATAGGAAAGGCGATTAATCCCAGGAGGGCAATTAGAAATTCTTCTTTTATCACGTAAGCGCCGTAAAGAGAACTGGAAACACAGAAAAATATGTCCTTGCAATTACGTGACCAGCTGATGCGCCATTCAAACACGCTGGTTTTCTGCACCGGCGCGTGAAATGCGTTCGATGACGCCGCGGTTATTACTTTTCTGCGGCTGTAGATTGAATCGGGCCCAGTCGTCCCGCGTTTCTACCGCCACCGCCTCCCACGCTCGTCGTTTTAATCGGCAACAATTTCCAGGTTAACAAAATCAATTAAAATGTATTCTCCGTTTTGAAATCCACTAACTAGGCGAGCCTCATCAAGTGGAGGATATTTTAATCACAGAAAACTGGATGGAATTAACCCACACGCTATCAACGCCACTGCGGCGCTCGCGAGAGGGAGAGGCAGAGAAGGTTCGAGAGACGCCGCAGACGGGAGGGAATGTGTGAAGGGGAGGGTGGAAGCAAGAGACGGCGTGGGAGGGGAGTTGCGGTTCGGGGCGGGGAGAGGACGAAGGGAGGAAGAGTAGAATGGAGTGCGATCCAGCATGCCGGCTAATTTGCGACCCTGCCGTCTGTGTAGCCAGACCGGTCGCGGTCTGCTTTGACGGCAGACACCGTTGACCGCGGAGCCCTCGGGAAAACCGTCGCCTGACGTCGCTGCGAAGCAAACGAGCGAACGGCAGAGGCTACAGAATCTCTAAGGTGACAGCGTCTGTGTCTAATGGAGTTGTTTGAAGCATTAAAGTTTCGTTATTTAATTTTCAATTAATTTTGTGTTTTTTTATACCAAAAATGGTATTTTCCCCTTTCTGAGATATTTCATAAAATTATTTTTTTTCTATTCTCCGTAAAATGTTTCAATAAAAGACTCAATAAATTTGATATTTAATTGTGACGATTTGTTACGATAAAATATTTGCATCCCTGTGCAATTCCCTGTGCCCTGGTGTATTTTTTTAGTAAAAATTAGACAAAACACAAGTTTAAAAAATCACAAACTCGCACAAACTGTCATGATTTTTGTATAGATTTAAATGAAAATAAATTAACAAAGGACGAATTCTTATATATAATTTAAAGCAATAAGTCAGAAACTTAAATGTATTCACCGTCGATAATATTTTAGAGTTATTTTTATATTAGTTGAATTTTAATTTTCTTATTTCTGGTCTACGTGTAGTTGACAAAATAATAACCCAATGGGTGTTACATTTCATTTAACATAAAATGTTGCAGCCTTTAGCTCGTCTCTTGAGTGCCTTGGAACTTATCGTATTTTTATGCATATAGCATAAAACTAGTGTTCTGTACCATCAAATATTCTGGCGAACAAAGCAACACAAAATGGTTTTCCGAAAAGTAGCACTCTCGTAAAACACAGCAATAGATCAAAAGTTTTAATAAAAACTGTCTTCGAGAATACTATACATTATATATATATATATATATATATATATATATTGAAACACAGAATGTGTTCCCTTACACTAATTAAAACATTAGTGTAAGTAATCAATATATATTTTGGACTGCGCGGTACGTACGCCAAGCGCTGCGAACAACGACGGGAGCGAGCAACGGTCGCTACCGCCACCGGTGCCACCGCCGGGAGGCCAGCGTGAGAATGTCAGTTACAAACTGGGCAGCGAGCACGTGCAGGCAGTCGTTAGGAGAATTGCGAAGGAGACAGACGTTAGCGGAGCGGCGAAGAGTTCGGACGTGTGGCGAAAAGCTCGCCGTTAGCGCATGGACAAAAGGGAACATGCGATGTGTTCGTAAAGCAATAGTAATTGTGAAGCAGTAAATAAGTGAAGTAGACAATGAGATTATCATTAGAATAAAAGATTCGTGTTGATAGAACAATCGATCGCGCTTGTAGTAATTAGTGTAGTGGAAACTTTACCGAAACTGTGTGGTACGGAACTGGGACCAGCACGCGTGATAGGCGCGGGTTGAGTAATTGAATCCATCGACGGAAGGTGATTCGAGAGAGGTGCAACGCCGTGGTATCAAGATCCGAGTCGGGGAGGAGTCACAAGGTCACCAGCCCAGGACGACCGCCACGCCATCAGCCGCCGACAGCCCACAGCTGCTGTAGAGGTCGGCAACCCTGTCGATACGAGCTGTTCTACGATCATCGAAGGTATTTGGTCGGGGCCCCGAAGGTATGATAAATGCATATTACACCTAATCTTGGTACCAAGGCAGAGTGTATAAAGGTTGTCAGATCATGTAATTAACAAATTTGATTTGCAAATAAACCTTGTTCATGATTGTATTTCTATTTCTGATTAACTTTCCCAATATTATACCAACTTATCCAGGGACCCATTCACGGAAATGATACCCTCCTTTAGTGTTATATTGCAGTGAAATACCCGGCATCACCAGGTACGTCACAGCTGGCGCCCGAACAAGTCTGGAAAGCGTGTAATTAAGAAATGTGGCCTTAGGAAAGTTGGTAAAATATTGGAAGGTACTGTGCATGTATTTGATGTATAGTAATGCAGATTAAAGATAATAGGCAGGCAATGTAAAGTTTATTATTAGAGGAAACGAAAGTAATAGTACATGTATTAACAAAGCATGCATAAGTCAAGTAAGCATAATGAATATTTGATAATTACAGAAATTTTGTTGTGTAATTAATTGTGGACAGATATAGGAAATTATTTGAGAGTAACCAGTATAAATTACTACTACAGTTACTGGGTTTATGAAAGCTACACATGTACATATTGTAAATGATATAATGTAATATAATTTCAAATTTTGTAAGACATGTTAATAATGTTTGAATTGCTTGGTAGTTTTTAATAACATGGAAATTAAAGAATTGGGAAGCAGTAATAATTCTTGTGGAAATATAAGGGTGGTTAATATTATTGTATAAATTGTGCACATTACTTGCTGGGAATGTTCATTCAGCAGTGCATTATCCATTGGGGATGGTAAAGTTTGTGGAATTCAATGGAAAGGATACTAGGTTGGGGAATGTATAGCAGTATTGTGAATGTATATTGTTAATATTTATATGGTACTATTGAGGAAAATTTAGGGAGAAGATATGACATGTAATTGTGAGTGATTATTGTATACATAATATAGCAATAATTCTGTTGAGAAATAATTCTAAATTAATAGTGGATTTATTAAAATTTGAGAGTATTTGTGTAACAATGTTAATAAGTTTGTCAGCGGCATATATGTAGTCAAGTGGCAATAATATTACTGATTGTAGAGAATATGTTTATTGTGTTTTTGTGGTGAGTGAGGGTGTGTTCATCATTAATCTGCATCTGAAATATTAGTGCATTATAACAGTGATAAAGAGTATACAGTGCTGTGGCGGGCAGAGGAAATTCATAGGAAATTCATAACTGTTGTACCGTTGTTAGGTGAGGCAAAAGGAAAATTTGTGCGAGTATTTTAGCGAAGTGAGGATCGAACGGATAGCTCAAAGTAACAGAATGGAGGCGCAAAATGTAGTGCTGGACCGGGAGGAGAAGGTGGATGAAGTAAGGGAGATAGATGTAGGAATCGATAATAGCATGTCATCGGAAAGCAGGGATAGTGGAATTGGGAGCCGGTTGGACGATACGTCAGGGGATAGTTTTAATAAAGAAGTAGAAGTGACATCAACACCGATGATCCAGGCAACAAGAAATCCAAATCTGGGGGGTGGGGAAAATACCCATACAGACTTCATGCAGATGATGACGATGATGTGGGAACAGAATAGGAAGATATTGGAAGGACAGAATGAACAGAAAGTATTCATAGAGGAGCAGAACAGGAAGTCGGCGGAGGAGCAGAAAATATTCACAGAGGAGCAGAACAGGAAGTTGGCTGAAGAACTGAATAGGAAAGTAGAGGAACTGAATAGGAAGTTGGCTGAAGAATTGAATGGAAGATTAGATGAACAGGATAGGAAATTCGAGGAACGGATCAGCAAATTACAAGAGGAATTAAGTGGGAGAATAGGACGCGCCGAAGAACAAATTGAGTCAACGAAGAATGAAATGACCAAAATCGCGGAGCGGGTAGAAAGTCATGAGCAATGGACGGCCGAAGAATTAGGGAAACAGAAAAAGGAGTTAGAATCTCAAGTAATCAGTATGGGGGGAGAATTAGAGAATAAGTTATACCAGCAATTAGATGCTAAAACCGCCAAGCAGGACGAGAAAATTGAAAGGATGCAGTTGGTAGTCAAGGAAGAAATGCAGGAGAATAAGCGGGAATGCGAAGAGAAGGTTGTGTCACTACGAACGGAGATCGAACAAATAAAAGAATGTAAGGCACCCCCAATTGCAGCAAGCGGGACGGTACCATTCACCCCTCCAAGATCACTAAAATTTTCAGGAGACGGTAAAGAAAATCCGTGCATATTCATGAGGGCGGCAGAACGACATTTAGCTGTCATCAATACCTCGGAAAGGTGTAAGATACAATTGTTATATTTAATGCTGGAAGGGAACGCAAGGATATGGGCCGATACATTTGATGAGTTTCCCTAATCAGTAAAGGCATTTAAAGATCGGTTCTTTGAGCGGTACTGGAATGAGGAGATTCAAATCAATTTTAAAATCAGCTTGATGAATAATCACTACAACCAGTCAATGGGAAGCTTGCGGGAATACGCAACAAGGCGTATCATGGAATACAAAACGTTATCCCCACTGATGAGCGATCAAGAAATTATATGTGTACTAACGAGACAATTCCCAGTTACGGTGCAGAATCTGTTACGTAGTGTGCAGCACACTAACTTGGAGAGATTTCAGAATGTGTTAGGAGGGTACGACCTCACTTTTGCAGGCGCGCCAAAGAACAGGAATGAGGGGAACATTAATATGATAAGAACAGAACGGAATCAGGGGCAAGGGAGTGACAGGAGCACTAATTACCAGGGAAATCAACGCGGAAGAGGGGGAGATGGATGGAGACCAGAGCCGAGGAACCAAAGACCGGCCTGGAGCGGACCCAACCTAAACCGCACGGAGTCAAGAGGCGGGGGCGGAAGTGCAGCCGACCAACCAGCACAGCCAAGCACAAGTAGAGAACAAGAGCACTATTTAAACCAATAAAGTCCGTGGTGAAAGGTGGCCCCATTACGGACGCGGAAATTGTGAAAGTTAACGTGGTCTCCATAAATACTATACAGCCAGTAACTCACGATGCCCAACCGTGGCAGAGAAGTAAGAGCTCAGCGATCAGAATCAGGAAATGTCCCACGATTACGATGGAATGTGAGGGAGTAGTTAAAGAATCATTAGTAGACACAGGGTGCACGACTACAGTAGTGTCGGAGGAAATGTACGAGGAATTAAAAGCAAAAGGAAAAGAAATAATGTGTTTGCCTATGAATAGGGCGTATGTGATTGGAGCTACTCAGAAGAAGTCAAGCCCCATCACAAAACAAATAATGTTTCGAGCCATGATTGGCGACCAAGTATACGAGATAGTGGCCCTGGTAGTCAAAAAGTTATTACACCCGATAATCATAGGGACGGATTTTCTGGTCGATCACAGAGCAATTATTGATCTAGAACGGCAAGTGGTGGAGCTGGGGAGCCAGGCGATAGGATTCGACTTGGGGATAGACGAAGGATACGAAGTATGCACGGGCGCAGTGGCCGAAGAATCATTAGAAGAACAGCTGAGGCAGCAGACGGAGAAGATAGAGATATTAAATACGCGTCACAAGGAGCAACTGTTGCAGCTGTTGATGGAGAATAAAGAAGTATTCCAGAAGAATCGCGCACCAATAAAGGGATTCACATTTCGAATCCAACTTACAGATACAACACCATTTCGACAGCGTAACTATCCGATACCAGCAGCGCTGAAGCAAGATGTTTCTGAACTATTAGCATCAATGATAAAGGATGGAATCATAAGAAAGGCACAGACATCCTACACCAACCCAATCGTGATCGTCAAAAAGAAAGATGGAGGAATACGATTATGCCTAGATGCGCGAAGACTAAATGCAGTAACACAACCATACAGGGATGCTCCGTTATCGGTGGAAGAAGCATTGCAGAGGTTTGGAGGGAACATCATTTTCTCTAGTACTGATTTTAGTAAAGCTTATTGGCAAATGCAAGTGGCGGAAGAGGACCAGCAGTATACAGGATTCGCATTTGAGGGAATATGTTATGTGTTTTGTAGAGTGCCATTCGGGTTACGCAATAGCGGAGCTGCGTTGATTCAATGCGTGGACAAGATATCGCAAGAACCAACTAAAACATCAAAACAGATATACCAAGCATTAGTGAAGTCAGGGAAGGAAAGGAAATCGAAAGTAAAGAAGAAGATTTACAAGTTCAGTGAAGGGAAACTAGTGTTACTACGAGTTCCCAAGGTATCAAACCCAAATTTGAAGCTGTATGCAAAATTTTTCCCATTATATGAGGGACCATATGTGATAGATAAAGTTACGGATAAAAATGTGGCTAGGTTACTAAATGACAAACAAGAAGTGGTGGGACACTACAATTTCCATAACCTAAGACCCTGTCCCATAGGTATGGAAAATAGTGAAGTGTAAATAAGTGTAATCTTAGTGTTAATCTAAACAATCACGTGCTAATTCGATTTTAGGGTATAAGTGTATATAGGGTTCATGTAATATACAAGACAGTGCAACCATCGACAGAGACGATGATACTAAAGTGAATTTTTCCGGAGGCGGGAAAAATCCAAAAAAAGAAAGGAGGGGGGTGATGAAACACAGAATGTGTTCCCTTACACTAATTAAAACATTAGTGTAAGTAATCAATATATATTTTGGACTGCGCGGTACGTACGCCAAGCGCTGCGAACAACGACGGGAGCGAGCAACGGTCGCTACCGCCACCGGTGCCACCGCCGGGAGGCCAGCGTGAGAATGTCAGTTACAAACTGGGCAGCGAGCACGTGCAGGCAGTCGTTAGGAGAATTGCGAAGGAGACAGACGTTAGCGGAGCGGCGAAGAGTTCGGACGTGTGGCGAAAAGCTCGCCGTTAGCGCATGGACAAAAGGGAACATGCGATGTGTTCGTAAAGCAATAGTAATTGTGAAGCAGTAAATAAGTGAAGTAGACAATGAGATTATCATTAGAATAAAAGATTCGTGTTGATAGAACAATCGATCGCGCTTGTAGTAATTAGTGTAGTGGAAACTTTACCGAAACTGTGTGGTACGGAACTGGGACCAGCACGCGTGATAGGCGCGGGTTGAGTAATTGAATCCATCGACGGAAGGTGATTCGAGAGAGGTGCAACGCCGTGGTATCAAGATCCGAGTCGGGGAGGAGTCACAAGGTCACCAGCCCAGGACGACCGCCACGCCATCAGCCGCCGACAGCCCACAGCTGCTGTAGAGGTCGGCAACCCTGTCGATACGAGCTGTTCTACGATCATCGAAGGTATTTGGTCGGGGCCCCGAAGGTATGAAAATGCATATTACACCTAATCTTGGTACCAAGGCAGAGTGTATAAAGGTTGTCAGATCATGTAATTAACAAATTTGATTTGCAAATAAACCTTGTTCATGATTGTATTTCTATTTCTGATTAACTTTCCCAATATTATACCAACTTATCCAGGGACCCATTCACGGAAAAGATACCCCCCTTAGTGTTATATTGCAGTGAAATACCCGGCATCACCAGGTACGTCACAATATATATATATATATATATATATATATATATATATATATATATATATATTGTTACCAAGGGGTATTATATATACATATATAATTGAACAGTTTTTACATACCAAGAATGTCGAAGTTGCTGTTTCTTGATGCAGCACAGAATTGAAAATATATATGGCTCGCGGCCTCTTTTTTAAATCCCTGCTATCGCATGACGTCAATTGTTCGAGTTCAGCAGATGCGCATTGATTTTGATAATTCAGTCGGTAAGGGCAGTGTAAGAATATGTGGAATAATGCAATCAAATATTTGCACTTTTCAGTCAAAAATCAACTGTTTTTTAATTTTTCCTGAGCTCCCGGGTATCTAAACAATAACCTCTCTCAAGACCGGAGGGTGCATATTTTTGTTTTCAGTTTCTCTGCACGTAGGAAAATAGTTGAAGAGATTCTAACTGTTTTACAATTATCTTTAACGTAATATTACTATTTCGGCACCACCAAAAGTATTTTTTTAAAATTTTTTGTTTTATTAACTGCTTCGTGTTCACTTGGTTCACTTACTGGTACCATGAACAATAAAAAGGTGGAGTGAGATGCCTATAAAAATGATCAGAATTAAATATATTGAATATATTTAAAGTAACGCTGTGCCCAATATGAGAAACATAATTGTTAATTTGGTTTACAATTAATTTTTATTGCCATTTAAATCATCATTTTATTCATTATTTTTGCTTTTTTATTAATATCAGTACCTGTATATTCTTTTATTTATTATTCCCTATAGTAATATTTATTCTTAACAGCGAATGGGTGCTATTTTTATCTGCGTTTTAAAAGGAAACAGTCGGAGGTGTTGGTTTCGAATTTTCCTGAAGATTGGAAATGTTGAAAGGTATGAAGTAATAAGGCTCACAATGGTCTTCTCTATTACAGACAAAAATTTCAATGGAGTGAAATTGCTCCGTTTGGAAGGAATAAAGAGCGACGTTGTTAAGATGTCATTTTACTTTTTTGCACAGAAACATTTATCGTGCTCTTTCTTTTCGTGCAAAGGCATTCGCAAACGGTGTGTAAACAAAGCAAATTAAAAATCCACGTAGGTTATTTTTTCTCTTATTTCGTATGGGGTAAATTACTACCAGTTACATCAGAATGCAAAGAGATCCCTACCAAGTTACCTTAGTAGGGATCTCTTCGCCAAATACTGGAAAAAATCTGAAAATATGTTTTGTTCTCTTAAAAAATGACATTTTTCAATTTTTTCAAAAAATATATTTTGATGCATAATTACCACTAGAGTCACACAGTGCTTTTCTCTAAGAAAATGTGTCACTCAATTTAAAAATATCGGGGTCATTTAAAATTATCGAGGATACTGACATCGTTTCCAAAAATCCGTCTGAGAATAGCTGAAGCGTTGTCGCTGTTTCTGCACCGACACTGACCGGGAGTTCGAGTTCTGACGGAGGCAGGACTTTTGATACTAGCTACCACTAGGACTTTTGATCTAGCTATAGCTAGGTCGAATTCAGCCGGTGTCTGGAAGAGAATTTGAGTGACCGGCTGGTCTGATGAATATGTTTCCGTAGTTTCCCTTAACACTACCAGATGTAACGTAAAAAATGAGCCGTGCGCGATCCTTCTTTCCTCTTTCTTGTGCTATCCTCTCCCTTTACTCACAAACACACCCCCACACATACATTCACTACACTACCACACATGCCGGGAGGTACGTCGGGAGCTTGTCCTGTCTGGCAATGCCCCTGGAGGGGGGAATACATGTAGGTAAAATTCACTGCAAGCTGACGTGTTAATTGGCACCAGGGGGAGCACCCAGAGGGGGAAGGAACACCGCTATCTCCCGGTATTAAAACTGTCTCTCTCACTTCATTAACAGAACTAATTACCATACCAGTTGACGGGCGCGAAAACATCTATGAATTAATCAATAAATTACTCCCAAAAGCACCCGGATGTCCTTTCTCTCAACAAATGCGACGAAAAACATAAATGTTGTGTGGCTAAATCGCCGCGTTGTATCTCGCAACTGTTAACCGCCCTGCAATTTAGCAGCGAAACGTGAGAGTACTGCATCGCACAAACGGCAGATTGAATCTCACCAGCGGACAAGTAGAGCGATTTCCCTCTCCAGGGCGAACGCATTTGGATGACAACGCTTGTGCGACGGCGCAGCAAGCGATAGTTTTCGTTGCAGTCCAACGTATTGGGCATACCAATGCTGAATACGTGCTGTGCCGCATATTCGGTTACACCGGCGGCGGCGGCGGCGGCGACACGTGCGGGTGACTGGTCAGCAATAGCTGTGTCAAAAGCGGCGGCAGCGTTTGCAACAGTGGCACAGGCAGGAACCGGGTCAGGCTGGGTCGGGGTAAGGGTGTGGGCAGGGTCGAATGAGAGTCGGGGGCGTGGTTGGAGATGGGGGCGATTGTAATGTCAGTAACTGCAGCGACGAGGGCATGCCTTGTTAAAAGCTCTCGATGTGGCATTAACATAACTTTATATTATTATTATTATTATTATTATTATTATTATTATTATTATTATTATTATTATTATTATTATTATTTCGTTAATCGGCCGACTAGGACCACGCATGCAAGCATCCTGCATTTACCGTGGCTCAGTTTTTATTTATTATCACGGTGGCAGGTGCTTGCGACAATTTTTTTGGGGGACCAGCATTTTTAGCTGGATCCGATTTTTATCCCCCACGGTTGTTAGCCCTGGGGGTATGGAAGATGAAATGATGATATGATGATAATGGGGTGAAAGGACAACACATACAGACATACACAAATACATCCAGGTATTGTGCATCCGTACACAGTTGATAATGCGTGAAAGCTACACGCGAAACGTGATTGTGAAATAAATATTTTTTTTAAGAATCACCTTTTTGATTGTCAAATATATATGGAGATTTGTGTATGATTACTCACAAAGTAGATCGGTTGTGATGGCTCAGGGTATGAATTAATATCACTGCAGTGCTTCTGGCCGGGAGGTTTTAAGTTTCGAGTCCCGACAGTGGAAGGATTGTCGACAGTAGCTCGTCAGCGAGGTCGAATTCAGTTGCTGTCTGGAGAAGAGTTCTAGCGGCCGGATGTTCTGATCGGGAGTTTTCCGTGGACACCTACGTCGCTGATGGATATAGTTCGAGTGGGGGCGATAACAGCATCTTTTTTTTTAATTCCAGAAAGTGATCCTGTTCCTGCGTGGCCTTATCTGGAACAGAGGTGATCGGATCAAAAATGTTTTTAAGAAACTCAATAACGAACTAGCGAATACTGGAAATTCAGATGGAAAGTGTCCTTTCCGGTATCAAAATAGTCACAACAATTGTTAATGTATTAAAAAACTGATGATGTTCATTGATATGCTAACCGCTTCAGGTGACAGAGTTTTTTATTTACTTGTCTTCTGTTGAAGATTAAATTTTGCATTCAATCCTCATAATTACAGTTATAAAATTTTCTGTTGCATTGTTTAGATTGTTCCAACGAATAAGTTGATGAATAGTCAAGGTAATGATAATAGAATATTACATGGATGAGTAATAGAATTAGAGGCTACCCCAAGACAACCTGCCCGAGAAGCGTTTATCTGCCAGAAATTATTTCACCTGGCGTTTCCGAGATTTGAATTCCGGTGCCCCAGGTGGAAAGCAAGCATATTGGGCTGCTAGTTGTCGCTTTAAGGGCGAGGGCCGTAAAGGGACAGGCGGCCTCGTGACTGAGGGAGTAGACACTGATGAAGTGTAAAACGGTGGTTGGTGATGGCGAGACAAGCGGCGGTGCTTCAACACAATTATTTGTTAGAATTCTCCTGGAAATCGGGCGGGAAAATACTGTGACAAATGAGGGAAGTGCTGTGTATACGCGTCCCAATCAGACTCACGCTTCACTGCTAATATGTCTGTAATTATGCCCGCCGGAACCCGGCACAGAGTCCGTGTGAACCGAAAATCTAATAATGAATTGCAAACTTCCAAACCAGTACGCAAACGTATACACGTCGCTTGCTAGATATACTATTAACTGTGTTTTGACACAAAATAATACAAGCGTGTCTGTAGAATATTAGATGAGTGAGGTTTTCGATGATATTGTTTCAAGATGTGTGATGAATTGTGAGATAAATTTACCAATAACATAATGAAAATCGGAATACGATATACTAAAAGAGAAGGTAATATGTCGTAGAAGGAAATTTTCATACTGATCTCGTTAATACTAAAAATATGTTTAGATGTCGCATGTGGAATAGCACTATGTGTGTTGTATGGGGTATTATAATAATTATGAGTAGGGTGCACTTTCATGAGTTCTAAATATCATAAAAGCTTGCATGCAAATATGCTAAAAAGACAGGAAAATGTGCACTTACAATGAGATAGTTGCACAGACTGAAATGCATTATTTATTTCACCTGCACCTTTTGTTTTACACTAGTATGCTAGGTTTCCGTGTTGAAACTCACAGAAAGCGTTTAGTTCCTAATACAAAAATTTGCCATGTATTCTCTAAATTTTTGGGTGAATTTGGTGAATCTGTAATTTTCAAGATTGTTCTTAAACACAAAAAATGTTCTTTGGATTTCGTATGAATTTAGGAGACAATGTTCAAATGCGGCCATTTCTATTGCTGTATAGTAGTATGCTATTCATTTTGTAAAACTTCACTTACTTTTTTACAGTTTTCAAAACAGGATTTCGTTCTTTGCTTTTCCTAATATTTCTGCTTCGTAACGACATATTGGTCCTGGTAAATTGTTGAAAGAAACTGTCAAACAATAAAATGTTACTGAAGTAGTCAGTGGTTCGAGATTTTTTTCGGATTGTGATTATTAATATATTAGGCAGAGCAATGAAATGTGTGCCAATACGAATTGCGCTGTGAATGCCTTTTTCATATACAGACATTTATGCTGAAATTGAGAAAGTCACGCCTGGGTTCAATTAAGGGAGTTTCTTCGTCATACCTTCTACCTGTCACTAGTAATAAAGTGCAACATTTAGCCATGTCTTAATTTTGCTAGTAGGAACATCTCGACGGAACGGAAATTTCTGGCAGTTCCTTTTTGAATTATAATTTTCTTCGGAGCTTCGACAAGAGCTCTAACGAAATCAAATCATTGACTCGATGGTGTTGTGAACGTATGTCTTCAGCGGCGCCATACATATTGTCTGTGCACAAGAAAAGTGACAGAAATAAAAAAAAATTGTCATTTTTCAATATCGTGAGGAAATATATTTAGAAAATAGTTTATTTTTACTACTGCACATTTCAACCAACGTTTCAAGACTAAGCAAAAAAAAACAGTTTTGTCTTTGACTAAACCCAGTTTGTCTTCGGCAGAGAAACAAACGACTACCCTCAGGTGAAAACCGTTCTTCTGCAAAATGTTTTTTTTTATATCAGTAACGTTTCTTGTGAATCGGCGATATATACGCACCAGGCATAGAACCTGGAAAGCCACTGACTTCACGTCCTCTAGTTCTTGGTAAAAGGCTACGCCACCCATCACAAAAGTTCAACACAGAAAGGCTCAGAGAATATCAAAGGCTACGGCGAGAAATCTTTCCACGAAGAAGATTGGTCAAGAAGAATCTTTCCACGAAGAAGACACGTCACAACACTGACAGTACCATGAAACGAACAATGCTATTCAAACACGAAGTTCGCAAACTAGAAAACTATCTCGCAGTTTACATTTTACTGAAGAAAATTTAAAATATATATAACGTATTTAAACATGGTAATATGCACTTATAGAAAATGTATGCTCAAACTTCACGAATATGCTGAAATATGCACAAGAAGATTTTGTATATTGATTTCAAAGACTAAGAAATAAGGAATTGGGTTCTTTATGAATATCATCACATTTAAGGGATAAAATACGTAAGTAAAAATTCCCTCGTCTGATTATAGAACATCATTTTTTATATAATCGTATTGCAAACAAGCATAAAAATTATTCATGCTACAACAAGTAAATCATAAATATTTCATTTTAACTCCTTATCTACATTTTATGATGTTCTACCACCAAGATATTGGAAGGAAAAATAGGCTTACTTCTAAACAGGCAGGGAAACGAGATGAAACGGCGAGAAATATAAGATTATTCTTCATGCAGGTTCTGTTACGAGAAGCAAACATATGTGCAACATAAATATATACGCACTCGTTAAATGGTGAACATGATATATAATAGAATATATCTATGAACAGCAAACTGTTAACGCAGTCGGAAATACTAAAATACATTTTGTAGTAATATTACTGCGAAACGTGTCTCGTAGAATCCCATTCCTGATTATCATCACTTTAAAACTTTGGATTGCTTCAAGGTCTCCTCACTAAAGATGCCTAAAATAGTGTTGAATTATTTATTCTCCATTATGATTAATGTTTCTAATGTTGTCCTACCTGGAACTGAGTGAATTATGGGTACAGTATGACAGGTAGATGAAAATAAAGATACGATGTCAATGATGGAGCAATGCTGATTAGAGGAAACTGGAAACGAAAGAACATCGAGAAAACAAGAAGGTAATCTCCTTTTCAATCAGTTCATGCAGCGACCGAGATTTGTACTCCTCACTCAGTGGCAGAAGGCGAGTTGTCTGACCGCTACATCACGGGTAACTCGTTGTTGTATATTGCAGAAAAGAAAACAAAATTAACCCGAATAAACGAACGTAGGGTTATAGCATAGGATGTTCAAGGCTGATTTCACTTATGGTCGGTGCGAATATTGAAAAGCTGCATAACACGATCGCTACATTAACATTTCTTTCATAAATATCTATATAGTAGATGCGTTTCGTGTACCATTCACTCCGTACGGATTAATTCAAACATCAGTTATATTCCCTTCCAATATTTTCTTTCACGTGACTTCGGTTATATCTGTGGCAAAGAGTAGCTGTGCAGAACGCGCGCGCCCCTAAAGATGCAACCCGTACTACAGCCCTGCAATGCCAATGGCGTGTGTGTGATCCCGCAGGCGGACAGCGCGGTGAGCAATATCGCTTCGTGTTATATCCTCGCTCGCACTTCCACAGGGCCGACTCTCAGCTACTACGTGCACATTTCAAAATTCTTTTAGTTGTAGAGCGGTTTAAAGGCTTAATCGGTGGTTAAAACAGCTCTCGTAATTGTAATGATTTCAAATTATATTTAGGGATTTTTGGATATATTTCTGTCCTGCGCAGATATTGTTGATTGGATTTTTTGGTCGATATATGTTTTGAAGAGGCGCCGTTAAGCACAGTATTGCGGTCATTAGAGCGCAGAAACATCGTTGTATCGTAATTACACTCTGGAGTCCATGAACATCAGCATGTCCTACATGCAAATGAAATATGTAAATTTTGAGGTTTGCAAATTCTGGTTCTTCACACTTGATGTATGTGCTCTCAGTTGTCCGCAATGGTTGAGTTCTTTCTTTAAATAAATCATACTCGTGTCTCAGATTTTCTTACCGTAGTGGAGTCTTCCTCAATTATGGGCAAAATAATATTCACTCACACTTAAATTAATTTATTAAAAATGTGTTCTTAAACATGAAAAGAAGATATATACGTTTTTATTTCATTTACTGTGCTCAGTTTTTGTACGTTTCTATACTTGACTCACCATTGCCAACGAGAAAATGATATTGAATTAAATTGCTCTCCGATAGCAACTTATTCTCTTGAGTTATGCTTGAATATTGTTTCAATGAACTCTCCAAAAATTGATTTGTTGCTGCGGCAAGCGTTACGGCAAGAACTTTGTCATTTATTGCAAGAATATCCACGTGTAATCTGCTATTTAAATTTATCGCAGTTCAATTCTTACGCGAAGATTCATATATTCATGTATATCAAGACAATCATTGTCCAAGCATGTCTTATGGCGGAGTAGAGAGAAAAGTATCTCAGTACGGGCATAGTCCGTGTACGACATATAGATAAAATGGTCGTATGGCAAATAGACGAGAATGAAGATAGGGATATTTGCTTCGTTCCCTTGTCTTACTTCACTCTCTATTACAATGACATATTTATCTTTTTTGAAGTAGCAAACTCTTGCGTAATATCTGTTGAAATATTGTAAAGTGATTTATTTTTTATCATTTCTCAAAACATTTGTACTGCAAGTATCAATAAAACACTAGTATTGTTTAAAATGAGGAATGACACAAAGATCAATTATTTTCATTCGATTGTATATCTTTATATTTCTACTTTGTAATACTTCTTCTATATAATACTACTGCTGTACAATATCTTCTGCGTTTCGACTTTGTAATATTATTTTATTCTCTTATGCTATGCTTTTATCATACATTTTTTCAAAAATAAAAAAAATCACAGTCGCTATAACGTGAACTGATCTTATATGAGTGAGTAAGCACAATTTGTATTTTTACAGATGGGAGTCATCAAATGCTACCAGTCAGTAAAAGCATGAGCATGACCAAACACGACCAAAAGAGTGGAAAGAGAAAGTGGCATATCATATATCATCTTTAAAATGATTTTAAACATATATAACATGTATATATGTATGTATATATGTATATATACATACATACATACATACATACATACATACATACATATATTTGTTACAAAAGGAAAAAGAGATAAAAATATAACATAAAAAAGTAGTTGCTTCCTTCATTTCTCGAATTTGATTTCTTTATAATGAAAGTTAACGTGTAACCTCGGCGCGTTATTGAACATAAATATTAACGAATATTTACAGAGCGTTAAAAAAACTGGCCTTGCGAGATTTAACAATTCGTGAGTTTTCGACCGTTTAAGATTCTCAGGAGATTGTGTTGACTACTAACATTGTGGAATATAAAATATGGACTACGGACTGTTAGGCAAATGAGGCTACGCAGCCGTTGTGATATCCTGAGGTCGGAACAAAAAAGTGCTTCAGCATATGTTATCCTGAAGAAATGATAAAGTTGAGAAACAAAATTTCACCCTGATGATGACATCATCGGGAATTGTCCTAAAAGTGACGTTCTGTACTATAATGAGAATTTTTATGATTGTACAATGTCCACGAACAAACAATGCGACTCCAAGCCCATTTATCTGTTTCTCAATGTATTTTTACCACAGAAATACTTTGCGTAGCATGAAACAACAACTGCTTCAGCAAAAAAAAAATATGTTTGATGAAATTAATGAAGTGGGGTAAAATCCGGATGTGTACACGTTAGCCCGCATTTGGCATTTTTAAATAATATTTCATGCATGGAATGTGATGAAACATATCGTATACAATTGACAATGTGGAAGGATTTGCTGTTAATGTACTGGTGAAATATGATATATGCATCACAAACATTTAAATGTGTTATTTGAAAAATATTATGGAAAATGAGATGCCATTCACAGAAAAAATCACATGAAGCGGTTAATAAAACACACGAAAAAGAGCACTTTCTCTATTTTAAACAATCAGGAAATTATTGATATTTCTGGGTGATATGATAGAACCTGGCAGAAAAGGGGGTCCCTTCTTTTTATGGCATTGGTGTTGTGATAGATGTAGTAACGAGATTGGTGATGGACTACCAAATATGATCAAAATATTGTGGTATGTTGGCAAGGAATAAGGCACTTGTGTGTGAAATTTCGTACAATATATGGGCAGAAGGTGATTGGTAAAGTGCAAATTGTAACTGTAATTTTGAGAGGTCTGCAAATTCTATGGAAGCAACAGTGGATTTTGCAATGTGGAAAAGATCTTTTTTTAATTTATTTCTTGCCCGTTCGGCCCTTCGGCCTTTCGGGAGTTATTAATATGATACATACATTACATAAGGACTTAACAGTCTTAACCATTCACATCAGGGCACAAGTATACTTCCTTGGGCTGAGTTTTTCAAATTATATATTGTTTGTGTTTACCTTTATATAAACAATAATATATAGAACCAACTAATTAACCAATATACATAGCTAAATGAAAAATATCCCAAATATAACTACTAATTAAACAATAAACAGAATTATACAAAATATACTAATATACATAGATACACAGATACATGCCTTAAGTAAACACAGAAAGTTATACTTGTGAATAACACTTATTTACGTTATTACAACCCAAACTTGTTTACAGCATTAGTACTAGCAATTTATGGTGGCTTTAGGCGATCTTTTAGAAAGCGTGACAGTATCCTGGATGGAGCATAAGCAGTACGGCCAAGGTTGAAAGTTGTTTTGCTAGGACAAGCTTCAAGCCTTCAATAAAAAATTTTCGACAGTTTGTTTATGTACTCTTTAATGCAGCTAATGTTTAATTCTCTTTGGATTTGAGCGTTAGGAATAAACCAGGGAGCTTTGGAGATCATTCGAAGAAATTTGTTTTTAATAATCTCCAATTTGTTAATATGCGTGTTTGCGGCGCCTCCCCACACTAAGCATGCATAGGTGAGCGAAGGACGAATTATAGATTTAAAGATTGTTACACCATTTTCTAATCTTAATGCAGTGTGTTTATTTATTAGTGGGTAAAGTTTGACTATTTTTGTATGGGTTTTGTTAGCCGTATCAGTTATGTGGTTTTTCCATGTTAATTTCCTATCTAATTTAACTCCTAAGTATTTTACGGGTGGGTTATTGTTTAGCCAGAGAACAGGATTGTTACTGATTGTTAACATAGGAGGGATTATGAATCTTTTAAGCGAGAAAATTTTTGCTTGTGATTTGTTTGGGTTTATCTGGATTCTGGAATTATTTAAGGTATTTAAGTCCTTTTGTAGGTTTTCTAGGGCAATAACCAGTTCTTCATGTTGTGAGAGGATGGCGGTGTCGTCTGCGAACAAGGCTATTTCGGTATCCATTACTTCCGGGAATTTTCCGGGGCAAGGTATATTTTGAATAAAGTCGGTGAGAGTGTGGAACCTTGTGGAACTCCGGCTGAGATTCTATATTTAGCCGACGTGGTGTTATGTATTTTAATATTAAATGATCTGTTTAGTAAGAAACTTTCTATTATATCTAGAAAATATTTGGGGATGCCTAGGAGGCGAAATTTGTATTTTAATCCTGTATGCCAAACGCGGTCGAACGCTTTAGTGATGTCTAGGAACAGAGCTGCCGTGTACTTTTTCTCGTGAAAACCCTTCGTGATCAAATCCGCAACTCTTAAAATTTGGTGTTCAGTTGAATGATTTGCTCTAAAGCCGAATTGGACATCAGGTATGGCGTTCGTAGCGTGTAAGTATTTATTTAGTCTTGCTAAAATCAGTCTGTCAAATACTTTAGCTAATGAAGGTAAAAGACTAATTGGCCTATAGTTATCTAGCAGTTGTGGACATTTATTTGGTTTGTTAATTGGAATGATTATTGCGTTTTTCCAATTGCTTGGGTAATACCCCAGTCTTAAGGCTGCGTTTAATATAGCTGTTATTTCTGCAATTGTGGAATTCGGTAATTCTTTTAATATCTGACTAGTTATTAGGTCATTCCCAGCTGCTTTTCTGTTTTTAAGTTTATTTATTGTGCGTTTAAGTTCTGCGGGGGATATGAATTTTATTCTTACATCTGCGGAGTGTATACGTTGCTTCAAACTGTTTAAAATTTCCTCATTGAACTCATGGTTTACTATTGGGTTGGGATTAAAAGAATTTGAAAAATGAACAGCAAACGCTTCCGCTTTTTCGTCGTCTTTGTAGAGAATACTCGTACCTGATTTTAATGGTGGTATTCTAGATTGTCCTTTGGTGATCTTTTTGATAGTATTCGATAGCGAAGGAGAGCCGGGGGTAATTTGCGCTAAATATTGTTTAAATGAACTATATCTGTGTTCGTCGATTAGGAATTTTAGTTTTTTGCTTAAGGAGTTCCATTTTCTTTTTAAGTGTGGCCTTCTACTCAATTGCCATAGTCTTCTAATCCTGTGTTTATCTTTTATCAAGTCCACGATGTTTTTCGGTAGCCAGTAAGATGAATTTTTGTTATATTGCACTGGTTGACATGATTCTTTAACTGCGATGTTTATTGCTTCAATTAGATTATTGATTTGTAGGTCGATATCAGTACCGTTTTTAAGATGCTTTGGGGACGAAAATTGCGTGATTATGTTTTGTCTAAAGATATCCCAGTTTATTTTACCATTTATTAGTTTCCTTGAATTGTTAACTTGTACCGTGCTCTGAAATGATATTATTATGGGGTTATGATCCGAATCGAGTTCAGGTATTACCGAGTGAAAAAAGGGGGAATTTATGTTTGTGGATAGACTTATGTCAAGTATGTCCGGGGCGCCTTTATTGTTAAATGGATATCGTGTGGGTGTAGAGGGGGCATGGATTAATATATTATGATTTTGTGCGAACTGTAAGAGTTTACGACCTGCTTCTGTTGTAGTACTGCAGTTCCATGCTTTATTTTTGCTATTTAAGTCGCCTATGATAATTATTTTCTTCTTATTATTGTACATCAAGTTATTATTGGAGTTAAATATTTTATTCAAGGTCTTTGCTGGGAATTTTTTGTTGGGTGGTTTGTAAGCGGTTATTATTATTATTATTATTATTTGTGAATCAGCTGTTTTTAAATTTATTGCTATCGTCTCCAGGCAGTCAGAAGTGGGACACTTAATTTGAGAGTGATTAAGCTCTTTAACTATAATCGCTACCCCACCCGCAGCTTTATAAGAAGGTCTATCATTTCTGTATATATTAAAGCCGGGTATTTTGAATTTATCAGATGGGCGAAAGTGCGTTTCCGTAACGCAAGCAATTTGTATCTCGTGGAAGAATAATAAGTTCCTAAAAATATTCTCTTGTTTAATTAGTTCATTTGCGTTCCAGTTTAAAAGTTTTAGGTTCTTGAGCTGGCTACAATTCATTTTTGTAACGCGGTCTGAATCATAACTTGAATTTGTGGTAAAAGAAAATTTATAATCTGAGTAATTACCGTACTTGTGATCGATTCGATTAATTTAATCCTATCGATGTTTTGATTTGTGAACGGCGTCGTATTTTTAACGTTCTCCTGAGAGTTATTTATCGGTCTTGTCCAATGGCCTGGTCTTTCGGGTAGGGGAGGGAATTGGGCATTGTTATAAATTGGAGGTTGGCTGCATCCGGCTTGCCTGTTTTCATAATTTATCTCTTGACCTTGTGAGCTATACTGTGCCTTGGCTTGGCCTGCGTTATATCTCTCTCCAGTAGAGGGTTTATTAAGTTTTTTATTTAATTCTGCTTTGTAAAAAGGGCAACCACGATAATTTGCTGTGTGATTTTGTTTGCAATTCGTACAGGAGGGTTTTGCTCCCGATTTAGGGAGTGTGCATTCAGAATAGTGGTGGTCATTGAGGCATTTCACGCATCTCGGGTTGTTATAACAGTTAGCTTGCGTATGCCCAAAGCGTTGACATTTTTTACATTGGATGGGGAGTTTGGTTTTAGTTCGTACAAAAACTCTAACTATGCAGTAGTCTAACTTATTTAGCTTTAAAATGGCTCTACCAGCCACACTGTTCTCGACATCTACAGCTACTATCTATAGGAGTTTTCTATTTTTGCCATAAAGTCTTATTACTTTTAATACAGGGAATTTATCATTAAGTTCATTTTTAATATCGTTAACATCTAGACACTCCGGTACATCTTTTATTACAACTTCAAATGCCCTTACAGATGGGTCTTTGAAGGAGTAGAACTCTATCTCGTTATTTTCACAGAATTTTCTAAATTTCCTGAAGTCATCAATGTTACTACATTGCACTTTAAATTTATTTTTACTGTATTTGACTTCAAAATTTTCAATTTCATTTTTCATAATGTCGTCTTTAAGTAGTTTATAGTTTAGCAGTTCATCTTCTCTTTTATTATAATTTTGAATAATAATTGGGGGGATTTTTACTGCTTTAAATACATTATCATCATTTTCCTCTATGTTATCTAAATATTCAAATCTATTTCTTACAGGTACGTTATATATAATTTGATTTACTTCTGCTTGCGAACGTTTTTGTCTTTTATCATTTAACACTTCACTAGAATCACAGTTTCTTTTAAGTATTGTGACGTACCTGGTGATGCCGGGTATTCCACTGCAATATAACACTAAAGGAGGGTATCTTTTCCGTGAATGGGTCCCTGGATAAGTTGGTATAATATTGGGAAAGTTAATCAGAAATAGAAATACAATCATGAACAAGATTTATTTGCAAATCAAATTTGTTAATTACATGATCTGACAACGTTTATACACTCTGCCTTGGTACCAAGATTAGGTGTAATATGCATTTATCATACCTTCGGGGCCCCGACCAAATACCTTCGATGCTCGTGGAACAGCTCGTATCGACAGGGTTGCCGACCTCTGCAACAGCTGTGGGCCGTCGGCGGCCGATGGCGTGGCGGTCGTCCTGGGCTGGTGACCTTGCGACTCCTCCCCGACTCGGATCTTGATACCACGGCGTTGCACCTCTCTCGAATCACCTTCCGTCGATGGATTCAATTACTCAACCCGCGCCTATCACGCGTACTGGTCCCAGTTCCGTACCACACAGTTTCGGTAAGGTTTCCACTACACTAATTACTACAAGCGCGATCGATTGTTCTATCAACACGAATCTTTTATTCTAATGATAATCTCATTGTCTACTTCACGTATTTACCGCTTCACAATTACTACTACTTTACGAACGCATCGCATGTTCCCTTTTGTCCATGCGCTAACGGCAAGCTTTTCGCCACACGTCCGAACTCTTCGCCGCTCCGCTAACGTCTGTCCTCTTCGCAATTCTCCTAACGACTGCCTACACGTGCTCGCTGCCCGGTTTGTAACCGACATTCTCACGCTGGCCTCCCGGCGGTGGCACCGGTGGCGGTAGCGACCGTTGCTAGCTCCCGTCGTTGTTCGCAGCGCTTGGCGTACGTACCGCGCAGTCCAAAATATATATTGATTACTTACACTAATTTTCTAATTAGTGTAAGGGAACACATTCTGTGTTTCAGTATATATCTACCTTTATTGGTTGACGTGTTGGGAGTACGTTGAATTGCGGTCTGTCCGCGCTGCTCCAAGTTCTTTTTGGCGTTTGGTGACTCCTCGTCAAGGTTTTGCAGATCTGAAGGAGGAGGCAGATCCCCGGCAGTGACATGATATAATTGCGGCGGTTGAACTGATACTGGTTGTGTTAAACTTAGCTGTTGAGTTGGAACTATGTTTTGCATTACACCCTGCGGTGGCAAGTTTACACTCATTTGTGACTGGAATGGAATGTATCCAGCCTGATATTGCTGCAACATTTGATATTTTGCATATATATTTAAATATAAAATAATTGTACAAATTGAATATTGACCTTTGAAATCAAGGGATTCATAAAGATCAACGCTATTCGCTTATTGTGTTTCATATAATATGTTTCACACATGCGAATTTTCACATAATATATAATTCACACATGTGAATTTTCTTCTTTGGCCCAATAATGTTAAGGATACTGTAGAAATGGTCAGGTCTGCGGTCGCTACCAGTGCGTTTGCTCTATTTCTGTCCCCAATAAAAGAAAAGTATTAGGTGACAAATAAATGAAGTTTGCGGCCCCCTTCTGGAAGCTGGCGCTCCGGCTGAGTTCTGCTCCGCGCCCCTCTCGCACCGTCTGTAAGCTCCGGCGCATCCCCCGTGCTCTACGGAGGCTCGTTTCGCAAATTGCGCCGTACATTACGCGCTCCAGCTAATTCGGTAAAATATGAAAATCCAGCGCCTGTAATTATCGAACGGATCGCGCGATTAATCTCCCCTCTTAATCTGCGATTGGAGCGTCCCCCGGTCTTATTCTTCCGAATGCTCTCTGCGATTCTCACCCACCCAACCACCCACCTCTTTCCGAATATTGGGTGCTCGTTTCGGCTGAAGCCGCCTCGCGTTCTCCGCCATATTGCCAATATGTCACTCGGTGGTTGTGGAACAGGTTAGGCGAGGTAAATCGAGGGGTCCGGGGTTAGGATATCGACGTTCTTGTCGAGTTTTCCTTTGATTAATAAGGCACATTTCGATTCAAAGGAAGTAGTTTGTTTTGGGCCAATTATTTTCATGGACCGACGACACGAGTCCTGAGGTTAAAGAGACGTATTTATATCTCCGAATATTAATCACGATTCCAATTAGTATAGAACAAATATCAATATCTGCCATTCATTGCAAGTATCACTTAGTGCCGAATATATTGACTACGTTCTTCCAGAGACAGCACTTTTTACTTTCTTATCATACTTCGTACGAAGAGAAATCGTGCACCGGAAGTAGGCGAAAATCTCTTTGTCGTGTCCTGATAACAAAGAATTGATAATTTTTTTTTTACTTAATATACTTGGTCCTTAATTCGTAAGAAGAGAAGGTATTGTAATCGTCCTGCGTGGAAATGGCGAATGTTTGACACAAAAACTCGTATTGTCGGGTTCTGGTATCGAGAAAGTGGATAGATCTTGTTCTTTTGTATGTAGAAAAATACTTCCATTAACACGTTGTGTAGCCAGAAAATATGTTTTGTGGGTTGCTAGCGTAAAATTTGCATCATATTTCAACCCAGCACCCCTCAATCTCCCTAAGATGTCTTGAGCCAGCATTGTTCAGGTCAGGCCAGTACTGTAAAATATGCCCAACACTTCATTACGTGGGAGGTACCTGTCCCTGTTAACCATGTTTATCACACTGTGTAAAATAAGCCCCAAGCACGAGTTCATTATAAGCTCATTAAAGAGTCATAACAAAAATTGGCGGCGTAACATGTTTTAGCGTAAGGAACATCACAAACAATTGCCGCATCTTCTTGTGTTTGCACTTCGTTTAAAAGTAGTATGCATGCAAATTGATCCATTATATTCTTTTAATGTTCAGGTATATTTTGGTATATTATTAATTAGTTATTTAATATTATGATATGTACTTATTTATTTTTCATCAATCTGTTGTAATTCCGGTTTGTATTTTACTCAAATAGGCAAGAAGTGTTTTTCTTTCATATTTAAATAGTGTACTCCTACGAGAGTATTACCCATGACGTCAAGAATAGTACGAAAAAATCGGGTTAAAAATAAGATGGCCATAATTGTCGATATATATGTTGCATGGTAATCCTACGTTTTCCGTGTTGATACTGCAGTTTGGAACTATATATCAGTGCATTAGGGATTCGCAGGTAAACGTGCCAATAGTGCCTTCTGTTGAAAACAAGTAGTTCATAGAAAATAATACTAATTTGCTACTTAGGAGAGAGCCTCGCCAATAATAAAGGCATTATTATTATTATTATTATTATTATTATTATTATTATTATTATTACTATTATTATTATTATTATTATTATTAGAAATATTTCCATTCTCCAACTGCTATTCCTCTCCCTCGCAACCAGTAGTGACTGTCAGGGGCTAGTGTCGTCTTGCGAATTCTCAAAGCTCCTGCGTTTCCAGCCCTCCAGCCAAGCGACAATACCTTCGCATCACTGACCGTCCCCGCCAGAGCCTGTTGCTGAGGCATCCGCACCCAAGTAGCGCTCCCGCCACCGCAGCAGCAGCGACCCCACCGCAGCTGCCATGCTGCTTCTCCGTCCGTGTGGCAGCGCGGTGGGCCCGTGGTTTGCCGGGGACCACGGTCGCCCCGCACCTGGCGCTCCGTGATGCCTTGCGAAGCGCAGCCAGCTGCTGCGCCGGCGCAGCGCGGCGAAAGGAAGCACAGAGATGCAGGCAGCGCAGACGGCGACGGTGGAGCAGCTGCTGCCAGAGGTGGATAATGCACAAGCCGATTGAACACATGCTTACGGTCCCTACGGGGTAGGAACCCCGAATATTTTAAAATGAAACTATTTTTTTTTGTTATTTAAGGTCGCATCAATAACTAGATCATTAGCGACCAAGGTTCAATTGAACGTTATGGTAAATGTAAAGATGACATGATATGATGATGACAAGGAATGAAACGACGAACACAGATACAACCACGTCCGAGGTGGAACTCGAACCCGCGATCCTTCGGTCCGTGATCACTACAGCTAAACTAATTTTGATCCATCAATATGAAAAAATATCTTAATGTTATATTTTTTGATTCCACGGCTACAATATATTATTATATGTATTCGTATGTTTGATAATAAGGTTTACTTAATGTTTTACTCGGAAGTGTAATTTAGTTTGTTAGCTAAACTATAGAGTAAACTATTGAGTAATATTTGTCAAATTTACAATACTAGAAAGGCTTAGGGTGCTGTGGAATATTAGTGCAAATTGACACATTTGTGCAGGATAAATAAGTTGTTCCATATTTTAGAATCATCCATTGGTTTATTAATCAATGTAAATAAGTTTTGCGTCGCTTATTTGCGTTAATTATTATATATTTTCTGTGCAGATTATTTTCTTATGTTTCCAAATAAATTAAGGCAATTTCGATATGTCTCATACTTTAATATAAGTGTATAATTGTATACACAGATAATATTTACTACATTTTTAATACACATTTTTGTACATATGTTTCAAAAATGTCCAACAGAACTTCAAATTTATAATGAGGAGACCTCGCATTTTAGGACAAATGCCGATTTAGTTCCTTTAAGAGGTTGAGGAAAATAATTGAATATATTTATGAATCATGAAAAATATGCTGAAAGCATCTAATATTTCTTAAAATGTTATAAAAGGGTGTTTGGTTCTTATTTTCATATTTTTGTCTATAACTGCCCATAACAAGTCATTTAGAAGTTTATATTTTCATTACTCATTTTTTTAAATTTGTTATGCCAAAACGCAAATACTTTCCTGAATTTCCCGAAATGCGAATATTCCCTGATCGAAGAATACGCAATTGACCACTCACCGAAATCTCTCACCCAACGCACCGAACATAAGGAGCTCTGCAAGTCCATATAAAGAGGACATTTCAGGCTTATCTCCGGTCAGTGCGCACTTCTTAGACAATTGTATCCATTCGTGGTGCAGTAGCGCAGTTGACAAGTTGAGGCTTATTGCCTTCGTCTACGCAATCCAGGCGAGGAAATACAGGCCAGGCAAAAGTCTATCGGAAAGGCGAATCTTACAAACTATGCTCAAGACTTGAACCCCTAAAAATAAAAAAAGATCATTTCGAGTTTTCATCTCTGTGTATGTGTGGTGCGGTTCGAATATTGATTACAAATTGATCTGTTTAATTATGACAGTTAATAAAATAATGTGCTGATTGAGAGTCACTCTCATAAATATAAAAGTACTTGGCAATCCTAAATAATAAAAATGCCTAAATCAATCCTTTTGTTAACAGCGTTAGATATCAAAAACATAACTCTTCATTCTGACCATTTTTAATTACCTAATTTAATCATCTTTGCAATGTATTTTAAATGCCCAAAACGTCATTTTTCATGCCTAAAAGTGCCTACATTCATAATTTTGTTACATATTTGAGGTGCCTAAATCATCAATATTTGTGCCTAAAATTCTGAGTTCTAATCACGAGAGATCCTGTAGTACTCACATAATATTTTATCTTCCACCAGGTCGGGATATAACAAGTGAACATCACCTTTTGTCCTTCTCGTTCTGTTTATAAAATTTTAAAATCTTTGTCTTCATGTGGACTTCTAATTTTTTTTTGTAACCAATTTGTAAACTTGAGTACCTGAATCGCTAAAACACTCAAGTTTTACGAAATGTTGTACAATAAAATTGAAATAAAAATAACATCAAACCTTGTTCCACTATAATGTGTATTACCCTAATAGTTCTTTCAAATATTTGTAATATCAATAAGAGTTTTCAGCGTTTAATCGTCTACTACAATTGCTTTAATATAATCCTCAAATTGCTTTCGAGTGTATAAGATACAATATACAATTCGTTAATATTTCTTCATTTGTGTCGGTGGTTTCTTTGCGGGGAGTAAATGCATGCCAGTGTGGTGCCTAGGTATACATTTACTACCCTCTCTTGCCTCGCACGTTAGCGCTCTCTGCGTAGGGTGCATGTGATGCAGGGTGCATCCCTGGGGGGTGACAGTGGAGCGAAGTAGAAATTGGTGCTCCGCTCAGTGACGAGAAACCGCACATCTGACAATTACAGAGAATAGCGAGTTTCCAGGAATAGACCCATTATATGAACGGGGCGCTAGCCCTGTGGGGTTTTAACTACCTCTCGGAAGCTCCACCGACAACACTCTCCGCAAATAGTGGGAATATTGTGTTGTTTCACCACCAAACACAAGTTTGACGCAGAAATATCGTTCACCTCTTTTGGTGTCTTTTATGTCAATATATATTAAACCGATGAGAAATAACGCGAATTATTTATTGTGACATATTATCGACATGAAACACATAAAATGCAATATGTTCTCATTGACATAAATTGTTTTGTATTAGTTTATTTTGTTCTGTTTCTATTGTGAATTAAGATTGCTAACCTGTCTTGACAGTTCACGTCACAGGCAGGAAAATGAGGGGTGAAGAGAAGTGGCCACTTAACAACTGAATAGTTCTCAGAAAACCGTTTCTGTTTTCCTAGAAAACGGCGAACGTGCACTGAATTAATATGTTGTAATGACGCAGTAGCAAAGAAAGCTATTTTATTGATATTAATTTTCCGAACATTTAGTGCATGGTTATTCAGAAAATTAATTTATTAACAAAATGTATCATCAAATTTATTTCTCAGAATTTGCGATTACCAATTAGTATTTAACTGTACACTCCAAGATATTCTTTATTAGTACAATTGTTTATTTGTTTTAACAGAACTAATTATTTTCTGTCTTCTATACTGGATCTGCGTATCTGTTGTATATTAAGAAATACATCATTAGTGATCAAAAAAGGATGTTCTAAATAAAAAAAATATCGATGATTATACTTGCTAGTGTAGATTATTCCTATTGCTTCAACCGCTTCCAAAATCATGTTTTGAAATTACGCATAATCTTAATTTGACTTATTCCTTCTAGGGTTCCTTAAAAATTATTATTTCTCGATATTAGAAATCTTCTATAATTTAGGCGTTTTTTTCTCGAATAAGATTCAGCTAATTTTGAAAATGTGTGTTTGCTACATTTTTCCTTACTGGCATTTGCCTCCTAAAAAGAGAACTACTTTTCGACAAAACACATTATCTTGATAACGCAGTGTGCCAGGATCGACGTTTTTTCGTTATAAAAAAGTGTTTTTTCCTTATCTATGTCTGAACAAGTCTAAACCAGGGGTGTCCAACTTGCAAGGTCTAAAGTGCCACAACTAAAACCTTTAACTTGGTTGAGAGCCATATTTTCTTTACTCGGGCGATCCGCACTGGACTTTCCCATATTTTTGTTCCAGCAACGTTGCCCGGCTGGTCTGAAACGGAAGGAGGGGTATGTAACCATGCATGACATCAGGCAGTACCACGTATAACGCAGTGATACACATTGGTATGACTTTGTTTTTACTAGAAAAGATCCTTAAATCTAAATTTAACCTATTTTTACGTTATAGGGGAGTTGACCCCGCTAGGGCGCGTGCTCTATGCTCTCTCGCCCGACACGATGAAAGGGTCTTTCCTTTTCGACTAATAACCTTCAGCGAGCCCCAATAAATGGCACCGCGGGCCACATGAGGCCCGCGGGCCACCATTTGGACAACCCTGATCTAAACTGTACACCTTATTTTCACCACAACTAGTATTTTCCGAGTGATAAGACTATTGTCTTAATGTGAAATTGGTATTAAGTTTGGGGTAGTTTATATAAAGCGCATACGATTTTTTTTTCAAAAATGGCTCTTAATATTTTTAAAACCCGTTGATAATGGCATACTTCCTATTTTCAGTAAAACATAATTATTTCAAAGTTGCAAAACTAGAAAATTGCTTCGTATTTTTTTAATATTTTAAGTGAAGTACTAACAATGAAAAAAGTACGTGAACAAGATTTTCTGAAAAAGGGTCGTCATTTCTTTCTGTCAATTATTTGCTGAAATAAGCCGATGTTTGCCGTAGGGCATAGGTCCTATTTTTATCCAAACCTCTGGAATTTAGAAAATTACAGTTCATTTTTTAAGCCGGTAGTATCAGTGCAATATATTCCTCTATTTCATCTTTTTCAAGTTATGCATATTTCAGAGGATTCGTTCGTTGTGATCACGTGTAATACCATGAAGAACTCAGTTGCGCTGAGAGGTTCATAGTCACTGCAGACACGTGCAGAACTGTTCACACACCACTCTGGCTGGTAGAATTAACGCACGTAATTACAGAGCGCTAAAGAAACACACCATCATTATCCACCGGCGTGTGATAGAGAGCAAGTAACGTGCCGTTGATTTGAAGTTCGCGTTCTACGCAGCTCAAAGAACGTCGCAGATTTTGAAGAATATTCGTACCTCCAGGAGAATTTGGTTGGAATTTTGGGTGCTTTACAGATCTGCAGTCGAAATATCAACAGGCTATCGTACCTTTTCATGTATTCAAACTTTGCCAAAATTGAACAAGCTGAGACGATACTAAATCGCTTCTACCTGCTCCTGATAAACACAGTGTTTATCATCCTGAACAAATTCAGGAATGAGTTTTAATAATATCACGTTCTCAGTGTCTGAACTTGGGAAGGTATTTCAACTGCTCGTAATTCTGCTTCATTCTTACTCTTTTAGCCCTATAAATGATTGGTGTTTGTTGATCACTAACGTCAATTCTTTTTCGATGTTGTACATGAAATGGTCGAACTTTGCATGATTTACTTAACATTTTTTGTCTCACATTTCATGTCCAATCGTATCAGCAGATCAGTTATTCTAATCAGCATCCATGTGATAACAGGGTCTGCCACACACGAGCAAGTTTCAGGCCATCGTGCCTGGTCGCCGGAGCTCCGTCAATTGGAGGAAGACCTTCAAAACCAGGCTTCAATTCCATCAATGTATTCGATGACAGCCGGCCTCGATAACTCGTCTTGGCACCAATAGTACCGCCGAGTCGAGGCTGCGGTGCCGGCGCATCCTCTCCCTTTTGCTTCTCGGTCCGACGCTCCTCTTGTTCGTTGCTCTGTTCTTTTCCGAAGGTCTCTCAGGGCAGAATCCTTAAAAGTCAGTTCCATCAATATATGGGAGTACTGTGCTTCAAATTTATAATCGAGTCCCAGCCCTGGCACAATGCGCGGCAAAATTAAATTCTCAATAATTATTATTTCAAATCAGAGCCACACTTGCTCATTTGTATGTGCATTTGAGATATAAAATATGGGTTTTGATAATCATGATGTACGAGACATTGAGGTGGGTAATATTTCTATATTTATTAGGTTGAGAGTGCATTTCATTGATATTTATACAAGTTGTTAATGACCATCTGTATCCAGACGTCGTAAGTGTGAAGTAATGAAGACAACATATTTCGTTAAGAATATATTAAAGGTAAAGGTCGTACATCATTAAGTACTTTTCAATAGTCGTGGAATTCCAAAGACAGTTTGTAAATGAGCGCTTTCGCTAAAACTCCGGGACCATTCGTTAAAATGAAGGGTGTACAACGGGTCCAAGTCTCTCAACATATTTTTCCCACAAGCTTGCAAATATCCTCCGCAGAGAAGTTAGTTGAGCCATCTTAGAATAACCTATTTGATTTCAGTATGTCGTGAATTTCTTGAGACAGAAATATGATAATCAGATTGTATCATATCCCGACTGTACATGCTGGATCACCTCTCCCACGAACTTCTCAAGTTGCCACACGAGACAGGCACGTCATTATTGTCTGTCCCGTAAAGCAATTTGGGAGGTTCTTTGGTATATACTGAGGAATAACATAAGTTTAGTCTAATTGCCTCGACAATAGCTGAAACTTCCTGCTTACTCGATGCTTATGGGACGTCCGGCTCTAGGTAAATGCGCCATAGTCACATGGTCCTCTGCAAAGATTTTGGATTGGATGTGTTTCTGTAATCCATAAGTAGCACAGATACGGGTTGTCAGACCAGATTTTCAGAAACCCCATTTTGATTATGCCAGTTATTAACATATCTTCAAGAATGCCATAGAAAAAGTTAAGTTCCTTTTACAAACCAATCTCTCATGACATATCAGACATATTTCATATTCAACGTAGCTCTCAGAGAACAATTTTAATATTTTCGGTTCCATTACATATTACCTATAATGTATTATTTTAAGACGAAAATCGGGTTCAGTTGATTGCAGTATGACCACTATCACTCATCAGAAAAATGTGGTGGTTCCTACCGGAAATGTTCTTAGGCCGAACATGGATTCACTCTGATCCTAACCGTGGCCACGCCACCGATCTCCCGTTGCGTACAAGGTCTGCACCGACGCGACGATATCTCGCGCCGTGTATCGGGAAGTCTCCCGCACAGTATGACCAAAACACGTTCATGTGGCCGAAACCTCATAAGTAAGTTTATTTTAGAGGATTTCCATCAACGTTAGTAGAGAAATGATCTGAAGAAGTATTCATTGCTCATAGAAGAAACTTCGGAACGCTTAGGAAACGTGGGGTTGAAATACTCGTGCATGTGTTGCGTTTGAGGAGGATTTAAACAATGCTACCGCAAAACAATTCAAAAATCTAGTTAATTATTTTACATGCATTGTTCAATAAGGAAATAACTTGCAGTCTTTTTGAGGAAATCTTGTTTACATTTAATTTTTAAATGTCATGATATCATTGAAAATAACGCGAAAATTACTCGAATTTTCAAAACATTGTAACTGACATTATTTGAACATCTGATTTTGAATGATGGATTTTATTAAGAAAACGAATTTTATCTTTAATAATGAAGTTTTAAGAGGATGTCAAAAGAAATTAATAGTTTTGCCACTTCCGAACTTTCAGATTCTTTACTAAACATAGGATATGCGCCATTTTTATAAACGCAGATTTTCGAAGTAATTTTGGAGAAATTTTTAAAAATTACGTAGGTGCTTGCTCTTCAATAATATATTACATTTAATATGTTGAATTTTCTGTATTGGGTGCACATCTACAATATACTGGTATTTTGCAGTATCAGATTGAGATTGGTTAGTGTACTAGATTAAAAATATGGTAAGGTAAAGACCGGTCAATCAGGACACGCCTTTTTAGTAGATGTAAATTATTGATCAAATTAAATTTTTTATTGATCTTGGATCCATGTCATTAAAATCTAAGATAACCTCTTGATGATGTAGCTTTGGAGTATAATAAACAGTTTTCTGTAGGGATACAGCTTTTCCGCTGTATCCAATTTTCCCTACTTAATTTATTAATCTATGTTTTGTAATATGGGCCCTAATTGTTGCTAATACACACTTCTAAAGTAATATAACGCAAATGTTGGTAACTACGAGTCGGCGTTATCGAATAGATGTTCTCTCCTTTTAGTCACAGCACCGATGTATGGGTGCAATTATATTCGGAAAAATTTGAGGAGTTAGTGTATAAATAATGGTACCGAACATTTTCCGTTCGCAGTGTAAGAAATGTAATTCCACGGTTTTACACGATCTGAGCGGCACAAGCCACAACAAACGAATTATTCCTGTCATTTTTTGTTTGTTGTAATCACTTGTAATACCGGTAACGTCTCTCTCATTCATAAAGGCTTCTCAAATTTATTCAAAATGTCGGCAACAGTTATTTACTCCCGAAATCTGCATTTGAAGTTTTACAGCGGCTGCGATAGTTCAGAGCCAGCTATACATTTTTCTCTGCAGCGACACTCACCGCGTGGCCGTAGGGTTTGAGTATCCACTATGGCACTTGCATGAAACTAGCTCGAATTCAGCCGCTGTCTGGAGAAACATTCTCGCGGCCGGCTGCTCTAAAACGGTAGTTTCCCATAGTTTAGCCGATAAATACTACGGAAATACGGAGCAGTATCGTAAAAAACGGGCCTCGCACCGCCCGCGATCATCCCTTCCTCTTCCTTGTTTCGTTCCTCTCCCTTTACTTACACACACACTTTCATGCACTACACAAAAACACGTAGCGGGGAAACACTGAGGAGCTTACAACTTTATCCCGGCTGGAGGAGATACCCGGAGGAAGAATTGCTCCGCAAGCCCATGTGAGGTCCAACCCGGATATCTCAATCAAGCGGGGAAGGATCACCATCACCCGAAATAAATCATTCACTACACTAACGGGACCAAAGATCATAGCAGTTAGTTAAAACAGAGCGGGGGACCATTGAGGAGCTTACAACTTTATCTCGGCTGGAGGAGACACCTGGGGGAAGAATTGCTCCGCAAGCCGACGTGAGGTCCAAGCCGATTATCTCGATCAAGCAGGGGAAGAATCACCGTCACCCCCCCCAAAATAAACCATTCACTACACTAACAGGACCAAAGACCATAGCAGTTGACGTCCCTGAAAACATCAAGCTGTCAATGGATGTTTTGACCACGATTTCGTCGTTTGGACACGTGTGTCCTCGTGGTCTTCCGCTCTCCCTCTTGCTCTTGCTTCGCGCCGCCGCCGCCGCCGCCGGCGCCGGCAGATGCTCCGCCCGAGCGAGTGCACGCGTGGGCGCGGGAAAGCGGCGGGGGGGGGGAGGGCGTGGTTGCTTCAAGGCGAGTTGTACCGGTCGGGCCCGCTGGATGTACCGGAGGTCGCGAGGCGGCCGCGGCAGTTGACGCGCGAACAGGCGCCTGTGGTTCACACTCGTTGCCCTTTACTCTCGCAGACGCGTATCGTGGACCCCTTCTGAATTAATGAAACTAATCTACACGTTTCTGGCGTGACGTGTTACTTGTCGATTTATAGTCTGGGTTTGTACATGGTAAACAATATTTTGATGCTGCATTATTAAGGCAGTATGAATTTAATCCTATATGGTACATCTCGTAATAGTATATCGCACACCTGCGTGTTTTCCTGTGTACGGTCGTCCCTTCCTCACAGTTAGGTCACTTCCATTATATATTTCGGGGTAGGAGACGTGTATTTCGATGCGTCTCGGTCTACTAGTGGGGATATTCACCATATTTCGGATTCTTTTATAGTACTCGAGCAATGGTGGTTTGGAAGATTTGTAGCAGCTAAAGCGCATTTTTAGGGAGATGCTAAAATATCTGCTTATGTAATTAAATAGCTCGTTGCTTTTTTTTTTTTTTTTTTTTGAGAAGACGAATCGATTGGAACTTTTATTTCACTACTTTTACAATATTCTGGAAGACATTTAGGAACCAAACGCATTTGTGCCTTTCCAGGAGCATTCGAAATTTCCAATAAATTCCTCGCTTCGCGACGAAGGAATATAGTATGTGGAAATTTCCATTACACAGGGGTATTTAATAAGATGATTCCACGAAAGAAATTATCACAAAAGAATATTTGAGCGCCAAATATTAATTATATTGTGTTCCCGCTCCATTGCACACGACAGTGCTTCCTATGATCGATGTATCGCACTTCGTGATTGACCAGCCGGCAAGAGGTGGTTAGGAAATGCGATACTTTTTTAGGGATACACCGTCTCTATTGGAGCACATCAGAAGCATTGTGTTGTAGCATGTAGTATTCAGTATTATATCATCCTATGGTCTCAATACAACCATCAAAGTTAAATTTTGTGTTAATGTTTTAAACTACTTATCATGCGCAGAAGCGATGCAAAAGACCAGCCTTTTTCATATGTACTTCCTTTTTTACCGCTAGATACCTGCAAATAAATAACTGTTTTGCATTATAAGATCTTGATTTTTTAATTGGAAGAGACACTGTTATAGTTTAGCTCTTGAACAGTCTGGCTTTGGACTGCTCTAATAAATGGTTTCTTCTTCTTCATTTTATAGCTCTTTCCATAGGTAGAATTTTAAAATATTTGTCAGCGTTGTCATCATAGTCATTAGACGAGTAAAGATCACCTTTGACGTTTATGAACCCAGTCAGTAGGAGATGGTTTTAAACTTCTTTAGGTGTTATCGGAGGGGACGTTCTCTTAATTCTTTTTGTAATCCCACCTTCTGATAAGAAAAAAATATGTCAAGGTTTTATTGCTTTGAATAGGTTCGCCATCTTTCGCAACAAATTGGTTTAAATGGTTGAAATGGCAGATCACAAACGGCCGTTAACATCTTTGAAGGCCGCTAGCCGTAAAGAATTGCATTTTGTTCCTCTATTCTGTTGGTTTACGTCGATATAACAGTACAGAATTACAAAACAGCGATGTATTATCAATTGGGTGGTGTACAAAATCATGAAACATGTTAAAACAAGACTAAAGCTGTACAGTTTGTATCACGATTTGAGGGCCGCGTGGTGGGAATCGTTTCACCGGCCAGCGTACAGAGGAAGGTGCAACGGAGTGTACGCAGCCTGCAACATAACGGTGGAGCTCGGCCAGCGTCCCGGCGGACCGCCGACGGCGCGGCGAACGGTGTAAGGGGCGTGCACCGTCGGCGCGACTTCCGGCCAACCGCAAATTATCTCTCCTCTCGGCAGATTTGCCGGCGACGCACTTAATACGACTTCCCGGGACCTTTCAACCCTCTGTTATTTTTGCTGCCGCTTGGCTTTCCTACGTAACTGAATGGAATTACGAGATAAGACGCGTATACTGTTAACCGGCTTTGAGATGTAAATGCAGCCAAGTCCTTCGCGAAAGAGGGCGGGCGGGCGCATCGTGGGTGTGTGGGTGGGTGAGTGACAGAGAGCTGCTGGGACGGGAGGCCGTGCGAGCGGGGCGGGGACAGGAAGCGCGGAGAGTTGGGCCCAGGAAGCGGAGTGAAGTGGGGGGGGGACGTGCGGGAGAGAGGAAGCGGCGGAGGTCCATGTGGCGCATGTGAAGCGGAAAGCCGCGAGAGATTAAACGCACTGACCCGGAACGCGCGCGTGCCGGAGGGAGAGGCAGAGACGCCGCCGCCTTAAGGCCCAAGCCGGACAGCCGCGCCGGATCGGGGTCAGTGTTGCACGGCCAGGTTGTTCCTTTCGCCGCCGTCGTCGTCGCCACCGTCGCTGCTGATTGTAACAAGGTGGTTGCTAACAAGATTGCTTTAGTGGGCCAGACTCTTGGTCTCGTGGTCTTTTACGCAAACTTGTTTTTCTCCTAGTTTCCTTAGGGAGTTATTGTCTCTGTTTCTTTAAGTAGAGTCATTATCTAATAATTTCTTTAGGTAAAGCTCTTTAATCTTCGTTTCTTACTGCAACTATCCCCAATTCATCATCCAACCCCCATCAATTTCTTTTATATCACAGTTTGATATGATTGATTTTATATTTCCTTTTATTTTATAATAACATACGAACTACGTGTATATATATGTATATAAACTCAGTTCGTTTGATAGTAATTATCTAAACAGGATTTAAAATATCTAAAGTTCTCTTTTCAACACAATGCGCTGGGAGAGGATTCCATTGGTTCACAATCCGATTGGTGCTAAGATTCGTTCTTGGTCCAGAGTTTGTTCTCTCCTTCATCAACGTCGCCGAATGTCCTTGTCGCCTGGGGTCTGTAACTGGTTTGAATAGTGTGTGCAAGTACGACACATTGTACACCTTGTTCAATATTTTGTATGTTTCTATAATGTCAATTCTTTCTCTTCTTTTTCCTAATGTCAGCAATGTTAGTTTCTCACATCTCTCGTAATATTATAAATTTCTAACAGAAATAGGAAACCTAGTTTCTATCCTCTGTATTCCCTCTAGGTGTTTCTTGTCTTTTTCGAGATATGGAGGCCACACTACACTGGCATATTCAATTATCGGTCTTATGAATGTAGAGAAAATTTTTTTAATGCTGGAGATTTGAGGTCGAGAAGGCCTTCCTTATCAGATATAGAGCAGTGTTTGCTCTCTTAGTTACGTTGTTAATTTGACTTTCCCATTTAAGATTTTGTGTTATGATCACACCTAATACGTTTTGTTGGTAGCTTTCTGCCACGGTGTGTCTATTTATAGAGTATAGCAGTTTTGGGTTATTTTTTCCAATGTATAGAGTCAGACATTTGTGTGTATTCAGAGAAAGCAACCAAGTTTCAGACCAGTTTGCCATGGCATCAAGATCGTTTTATAACTCAGGGAGAGATGTCAAAGGATTGGCAAAGAGTTTAGTATCGTCAGCATAGCAATTCCAAGTCAAAGATAACTCATTTCCCAGGTCGCTGGTGTATAATACAAAAAGCAGAGGTCCCTGGACAGAACCTTGAGATACTTCACTAGAGACTATTCTGGATGTTGAAAAATGTTGCCCAATCCTGACTTGGAAGGTTCTGGTTGACAAAAATACACACATCCACGCAAGAATTTTCCCTTGTATCCCTAATGAGTACAGTTTGTGTAACAAACGTTTATGTGGAACCTTATCAAAAGGTTTTGCATAATCCAAATAGATTACGTCCATATGCTGGTTTAGACCTACGGCTTTTGTCTAAACATCCAATGATGTACGTTAGTGATTGTGGACCATCCTGGGACAAAGTCATGCTGTTCCTTTAGGATTATGTTATTCCGTTGGGCGTTATCTCGAATCCTCGCAGCAGTCATGGATTCCATTAAGTTGTACTGCACTGGTGAGACTTATAGGTCTGTAGTTCTTCGGATTTCGATTATCTCCCTCTTTGAAAATGAGGGTGACATAAGCGTTTTTTCCAGATAGTAGGTAATGTTTGCATATCTAGAGATTGTTTGATGATCAAGTTCAACACTGAGGTGCTAGCTAGACTGCTATGCTAGCAGTCTGGAACATATTTTAAAGAAAATTGGTGGTATTTCATCAGGGCGCAGAGCAGCATCAGCTTTCAAACCGTGTAAAATTTGATCAGTTTCAATAATGGTGAAAGAAATATCTTCAAGAGTTTCAGTGTATCTTTTCACAACCGCTGGTAATTGGTTCAAGGGTTCAATTGAATAAACTTCTTCAAAGTAATCAGTGAAACATTATGCAATTTCACCTGAGTCAGTACAGATGACTCCATTAATCAGTATATTGTTTGGAGGTCCAGTTTTACATGCTGTTTGTCTTCTGATATACGAGTAGAATTTCTTGCCGCCTGTTTGTGCCACTAGTTCTTCATATGTTTTTCTCGGTTTACGAAAATCAGAAGTAAACCTATTTGCAATATCTCTGTAAACTATGTAATCCTCCCTCAAATTATACTTATACCTATGCCAGGCCCTGCGCTTTGCTTCAAGATAAATCCATGGTTTATCTAAGGTTCTTCTCAACTTGAATTTGGCGAGAAGGTTTTAAGAAGTTGGCGCGCCGTATCAAATAAATCCTCATAATTTGTTTCGACCACTTGTTTTCTAGTCTGATAAATTTGTAGTGTTGGTGAAAGTGATTCGTTCAGATTTTTTTTTAAAATTTTGTCGCAATTTGCTGCAAAGAAATTACGTCTTTCAGGAATATCATGAGAAGATAATTGATTGTCACTAAATTCCTTCTGCAAGGTAGTGATAATAATCAAGTGATCACTTTTACCTATGTGCGGTCTCAGAATTGGAGGAGTGATGAAATCAGTGTCGTTAGTCAAATCTAAGTCAAATCAAATCTAAGATTGCAGGGGTTTGGCTGCTTCTATATCTTGTGGGTTCGTGCACTATCTCGGTAAAGTTTGAATTAACATAATACTCTAAACATTTTTTCTCAATTTCTATACCCGACGAAGCTCCGTGTTTGGTTCATGAGATTGATGGGAAATTAAAATCTCCAAAAATCAAGACTTGCTTATATCGCCTAAAACACTTTTCGGCATCAAGGGACCCTAAAACGTGTATTTCCGTCGAAATATCGAAATCGATTTTTCCGCAGCATAACATAACTTTCCCTATACTACGTATATTATTTCGTACATACGTACATATACGGGAAAGTAAAAGGTGGCTTTTACAGTTAGAGCAGGTGTTAAATGCTGCTACGACTTTATATTTATTCAGCCAAAAAAACAATGAAACCGGTATGTGACGGAGGGGGGAAAATATTATAACTTTGTCACTTTTATTGTTGTTATTAATTATTTTTACTATTATTATTATTACTATTATTATTACTATGATTATTATTGTTATTATTATTATTGTTATTATTATTACTATTATTATTACTATTATTATTATTGTTATTATAATTATTGTTATTATTATTATTATTATTATTGCCGCTGGCGTAATCGTTGCGCCATTGCCTTTTCACATTTGATCACTCTGACGTATGGTCGCTCTTCTGCTGCGTCTCTTCTTGAGGTCTCACTCGAACCGGTTCATGCATCTGTCTTGTTATGACACTTATTCCCTCCTTGATTTGCATGTCAGTTCTTGTCTCTTGCACTACTGAACTTGACCTAATCTGTTTAGTTCTCCCTGCCCGTTGATGTTGTTTTGTTTAATAGTACAAAACGTGCTCTCTTGCACAATTATGCATGTTCTCTACGCTTGTCGTGTATTTTCACTGCGATATTGCTTCACAATTCTTCGGGATTTATTCTGTAACGTTTTATTGCTGTTTTCGTTTTTCATTTGGAGGCAAATTCTTTCATTTGCAGGCAGTCTGACTTTCTGAATATGACAGACCATGCAATAATTGTGTCTTGAGCGATTAAATGAATCACATTATCGAGTTATTTTTGCATATTCTCTTCTACGAGTATTTAACGTTTGGTAATTTTATTTATTAACTTGTATTGTTTTTATATTACTGTTTCATTCACTTTATGGAGAATGACTACGTAAGGAGATTGAGATCCGTATACCAAGGGGCCCTTGGTAACTTTTGAAAAATATATATAACCTAAAATTTTAAAAATATTTTAACATTTTTTCAAATTAAAATATAAAATATTTTCACCTTAATTTTGAATTCATATCTCCAGTACTACAATATTATTAGACGACTGCGGAAGTCTTAGGGCCTGTTGAGATGTTAATTCAATTGGGACTGGGAGGTTTCTTTATCAGACGAAACAAATTATTCGGTCGATTCCGATCTTTATATTTCTCTCGTACAATATGTGTGGAAGGAAGGTAATGTGTATGTAATACGAAAAAACAATATTAAAGATAAGGAGTTTTTTTAATTCTGTGCAACCCTATTTTGTACGGAATTCTGTAGAAAGAAAACGCCGCGGAAAATAGGTACTTTTTAAATAAAAAAGCGATCACAGATTCGTTGTAGAACCTCCAACAAAATAAGACTGTCGGACGACCGAAAGCTATTAAGAAATGTAAAACAACCTACGGCATTGATCCCAACGAAGGCAGAGATTTCATCGCCTTGAACAAATTATTTTTCGAACTTCTTGTCCATCGTTATTTGTCCGCATTCCTCCTCCTCCTTCGCAGCCTCCGCCGCGGCCGTGGCGGCATCTTCTGTGTCCATACCCCTCCTGCTGTGCCTGACCGTGGCGCGGCGGCAGAAGTGGCCAACGCTCCCGCGGCGCGGGCCTAAAAGCGGCGCATGCCACGCGTCACCTCCGCGGAATTGGGTCAACTTCGGCTATTTAGACTTCAATAGCGCTGTCCCGCGGGCGGGCGCGCTGCCGGGTGAACAGGCGAGTGGGCAGGCGGAAGGAAGTACTGGCGGAAGACAGGACGCACGGAATGGAAGAAAGGGCGTAAGGGAGTGCGGGCGGAAGGGAGTGCGTGCGGAAGGGAGTGCGGGCGGAAGGGAGTGCGGGCGGAAGGGAGTGCGGGCGGAAGGGAGTGCGGGCGGAAGGGAGTGCGGGCGGAAGGGAGTGCGGGCGGAAGGGAGTGCGGGCGGAAGGGAGTGCGGGCGGAAGGGAGTGCGGGCGGAAGGGAGTGCGGGCGGAAGGGAGTGCGGGCGGAAGGGAGTGCGGGCGGAAGGGAGTGCGGGCGGAAGGGAGTGCGGGCGGAAGGGAGTGCGGGCGGAAGGGAGTGCGGGCGGAAGGGAGTGCGGGCGGAAGGGAGTGCGGGCGGAAGGGAGTGCGGGCGGAAGGGAGTGCGGGCGGAAGGGAGTGCGGGCGGAAGGGAGTGCGGGCGGAAGGGAGTGCGGGCGGAAGGGAGTGCGGGCGGAAGGGAGTGCGGGCGGAAGGGAGTGCGGGCGGAAGGGAGTGCGGGCGGAAGGGAGTGCGGGCGGAAGGGAGTGCGGGCGGAAGGGAGTGCGGGCGGAAGGGAGTGCGGGCGGAAGGGAGTGCGGGCGGAAGGGAGTGCGGGCGGAAGGGAGTGCGGGCGGAAGGGAGTGCGGGCGGAAGGGAGTGCGGGCGGAAGGGAGTGCGGGCGGAAGGGAGTGCGGGCGGAAGGGAGTGCGGGCGGAAGGGAGTGCGGGCGGAAGGGAGTGCGGGCGGAAGGGAGTGCGGGCGGAAGGGAGTGCGGGCGGAAGGGAGTGCGGGCGGAAAGGTGGATGGCCAGCAAGGTGGACGGGTGGACGGGCGGAAAGGTGTAAGGGCGGATGGACAGAAGAAATAATTTTTTCTCTAAAGTATACAATTTTCACAACTTTTTACAATTATACTTTTTTCTAAAGTATACAACTTATATTTGAGAGTCGGGATTTCAAAAAAATCTCACAAAGTTATTTTGATTTTGTTAATGTTTTGCTAATAAATTCGGCAGACTGGAATATAAGCAAAATATTTGCACACGTTCATTCTTATATAAAACTTATGTGATGCAACTGTCAAAGGGCAAATTAGTTACTTCTCTGGTATATTTGGTATACATAATTCTACGAGGGCTAGTTTTAAAATTAAATCCAGTATGAATACTCTGTGAAGTAGCAGAATCAGATGTCATTCGCTCGCACGGCGTAAGTCTCTAAACTTCCTAGTGGGCTTTTAGAATGTTCAGGAAAATCGAGCGTTCCACTGTGAAACACAGGCCCTTATCCGGGTTTTAGCAACAAGAACATGTAATGAAAGCGTACGCTGGCAATGCACAAAGTTCGAATATGAGTGAGAGTATTTCAGCCTGAGAATAGGCCTATGAAAAACCGCGCCTGCTGGTTTGCCAACTGTCATTACTGACGATATAGTACAAATTCAATATTTTCAAATTTGCAATTCAAGTTTTACGCATAAAAACTATCACTGACCACTGGACGTTTTGGAACTTTACACGTGAGGTGATGGGCATTATGATCCTATTTAGTTTTATTTTCTCGCTTCCGCTTACGTAGTAGTGAGAAAGTTATGTAACGCTGCGGGAAAAATTGCGTTATTCAAAAATAAAATACAAATAGACAATTGAATGTAAAAATGACCGATATTGTCAGGGTATGTAACAGATCATCCACATCCATGGACGCTACGCCCCAGATCGCAGTCATCGCTGCATGTGCGGTTAATAGGTTGACAAATATTATCCTCATACTACATGCTTGATTCTTGGCGAGGATGCTCTTTGAAATATCGTCTCCTTTTGCTGAGACACTCACGATAAGCATTTCCACCTAGTCGTCGCGGCACCGCTCTTCGCATAATCACGCTCAGGCTCCCATCTCTCCATCCGCCGCGCACCCCAACACGCTGTGGACCGTTCGTTTCCGGCGGCGGGGGCGTCCGGCACCACGTCGACCACCCCCGCCCCCACCTCTGCCGCCGAGTTGCAGCTCCCGAAATCGGCAAGCCCGGCCCGGCCCGGCGCCGTGCGCAGCCGGAGCACCGCGCAAACGGCAGTAATGTTTGCCGGTGGACTTCAAAGGGACGAGGGGCAGAGCAAACAGAAGCCCTCTCCGCGCGCCGTCCCGCGCCCGCGCCCCAGCCCGCTTCCTGCAGCCGGGCGCGTCGCGGGAGCGCGAAGCGGCGGCGCCCCGCTACACCGTGCCGCGCCCACGCTCCGCTCGAAGCGTCCCACGCACCGTGTACGCCCCCCTGCCCCTGCCCCTGCCCCTACCCCTGCCCCTGCCCCGGCGCCGGCCTCGCGGCCACCCACCCCGCCTTGCGGCCCGGCCCCGCCTCCACACGCGTCCCGTGTTAAGATTCGCAAAGGGAGAGGTCGCTCAGGGCATCAGCGGATGTCACTGCAGTGCCCCTGACCCGGAGGTCCTAAGATCGAGTCCTGACAGTGGCTGGATATTCGACACTAGGTAGAAAGCTGGGTCGAGTTCAGTGGGTCTGGAGGAGAATTCTAGCGGTCGGCTGCTCTGATCGGTAGATTTTCGTGGTTTCTTCGTACAATACCAGGCGACGAATGCCGGAGCAGTCCCTAACAAACGGGCCATGGACCGCGCGCGATCATTCTTTTCTCTTCGTTGTCCTATCGTCACTCCTAACTTACACACACACTAACATGCATTACACTACCCTATTACACATGCCGGAAGAGCGGTCGGAATTTTAAAGCTTGTCCCGGGTGGAGCGGTGTTCGCTAGTGGAAGATACCTGGTTGGGGAAACCCCGCTAGCCGACGGTAGGTCGGTGCCGGATCTCGCCATCCAGCGGGAAGAGATCCCACCACCTCCCGAGAAAACGCATGCACTTACGAGACTAATGACCTTAGCAGTTGACGCGCTCGAAATCACTAAGAATCAATCGTCTTGGACCCCGCGCGATCTTTCTTTCAACTTTGTCTCCCATTCTTCTTCCGCGCGTGCACAGACCCACACACTCGCTCACTCTCTCTCTCTCTCTCTCTCTCTCTCTCTCTCTCTCTCACACACACACACACACACACACACACACATACACTTACTTGCTCACACTACTCACATGTCGGGAGATTAGTTAGAACCTTAGAGCATATCCCGGCTTGCGCGATTTCTTACTGGTGGAGATACCTGTTGAAACCCATCAATACGACGTGTCCGTCGGCGCCGGATCTCACATTATAGTGGACAGAAACGGAGTAACCTCCCGGGGATATCATACACTACACTTACGGGACATTGCTGATGGTGGTAGTTGTAGTACCCGGAAACATCCATCAATCAACCCAATCGAACCCCTGCCTTCTGAATCGCCGAGCCTCCAGATCCGCGTATTGCCTGCAGATCATCCTCTTAACCTTAGTTCCACCACATCATCCAGATCCACCCTCGCCTTACTGACAGGCCCCAGCCTTTAGAAATTCCCCTGCTCCTGCCTCTGCCCCCGCGTCTCCTAGGCAACTCTTAATCGTGCTTTCCGGCCCACGCTCGCCGTCCGCAACCTCTCGTCTCGCATATTTACGATGACCACGCCCCCTCTACCCACTCCTTAACCCGTTCCCGTCCCTTCGCCGTTTCTGTTATGACTCGCGCTGCTATCGCCTAAGCGCCTTCCCATATAACTACTCTCCAACACACTTGTACATCCAGCGTTAAACTTTAACCCCATCCCTGGTATCAAAGTCACCTACAGTTCCTTTCTAATATCACCTTCGTGACAGTTCTACACTTTCACCAATCCTGTTTCTTTTCCACCAATTCTTTGGAAGAAATTGCATACATTGTCGTATGTAGCCGGTGTCCCACAAAAAATATTAAACATGGAGGATTTCAACTGCGTAATAATCTCAAATGCTTATTTCATATGTAACTTACTTTGGGGATTTAGGCGATGGCAAGAGGTTTGGTTCTAATTGTTTATTATGGTTTATTATTATTATTATTATTATTATTATTATTATTATTATTATTATTATTATTATTATTATTGTTATTCCGCAAGTTATTTATTTCGTCCCTGGAACACAGTTATTCCCGTAGCGTGAATGAGACAGTTAATCACTTTTGGTTGTGTTATTTGGTATTCAACAGAAGGGGCGGTCAGTTCTGGTATGGTCAGTATGTTTCACAAGGGAGGGTGCGATTTCCACGAGCAGAGATCCATCTCAAAAATACGATTCGTTATAATGATTAGCTTACTAAAAATGTATAATGGATTTTAATTCTATTGTTCTTTGGGCTTTTTCGAGCCGAAGCCAATTACCCTATACTCCATAGTGAAATATGAGAGCATATCCAACCATACTCTCTAGATATTGTTACAGTTACGGGCTAATCGGGTGGGGAGTAAACTGAATGCAATGTCCTACACGACACTATCGGGGGCACATGTGGAGCAATACACATCGCGGAATTTGAACACGGATCAACGTGATGAGCCAGAATCCTCTTCAATCATAGTGGCTGTCCACGCCGAGAGCCACTTTGTAGTTATTTTTTTAATTTTTGTGAGCACGGAATGATTATTCTTGCGAACAGCTCAATGAATGTGAAAAGCTTTTCAGGTTCATTATCCCTTGAATTTTTTTTGAAATGCCTCGAACGCAGATTTAACTCGAATTACACTCGCGGAGGTGTATGAAAATTAATTCGCCGATCCGGCTAAAGCCTCTCTTAAATTTTGGAATACATGGTACCTGCTAACGTTCCCGTATCTTCTTATTCGAAAATATGCACGTCCAGCAAAGCCGTGATTCTTGTAAAATTCTGTTAATTCTAATATCGTTCTTGCCTGAAATGAGAAAGCTTTTGGTTTACTTTGGCAATCCTCTTCATCCGTTCACTACTATTATGATGATACGAGTGTATCCGACTATGTCTGTGCTTGGCGCGACAGCCCGCCAACGGGCCAGGGCCTACCAGCAGCGTCCCGACCTGGCGGCCATGGGCTAAGAGGGTACGTGACGTTAGCATGAAAGCTTCCGCACGCTGTATTCTTGTTTTCTCGGTCTGGGAAGTGCGTTTTCTCATCGTCACACAGCAACATATATTGGCACATTGCAAGGAAAACGCACACTGTAATCTTGCCCGACCAGGAATCGAACCCGGGGTCTCATGGAAAGCGAGCACGCCAACCAATAGGTCATATCCACCATATACTCCATAAATTATCTACATTATTATTTTTTTTTCTCGAATTCGCTACATAGCGTTAATCCAAAGGAGTATCGAATCTGCAACGTTTGTGCAATATTGACATTTTTGTGACATTTTCTTGTGAAATGATTCCATACATATTTGAAGTTTCCCCCTTGCTATTCATTTCTTGTATTAATTACCAATAATGCTAATAACCCCAACGATACTGACTGTTTTGTGGGACTGACATGTATTGCATGTTCTTCATTCTTGTGGCTCCATTGATTATACACAGCCCACCGCCGTCTGATTCTTCCCCCTCTCCTCTCATCTGCGTTTCCCTTTCGCTTCCAAGCGATTCAAACGTAGGGCTTCATTCTATAACAGGCAGCGTTTGAATCGCAGTCGCCGTTCGCCGCCGGTGCGCGCCACCCACCCCGCGCCCCGGGCTGCTCCCTTCTGCACGTGACACTTCTCAGTCCTCCTGCCGCGCCGAGCCGCGCCGCCCCCGCCTACCTCCGCCCGCGGCCGCTCGCGAGCCCCCACCCACCCCTAACCGCCGCGCCCCGCCGTGCGCTTCGGCACGATGTGAGCTCACACGCTGCCGCCGCCGCCGCCATCCGCCCACTCGCCTATTGTCTCTGTGGAGTCTCTCCTGCTGCTGCTGCTGCTGCGGAGGGCGGGGCGGGGCAGGGGCGTGGCGGAGGCGGGGCGGGGGCGGAGCGAGGGCGGGGCGGGCGGAGTGATGGCGGCGGCGGCGGTAGCGGCGTTTTCTTTTGAGCGATGGAAGCGCTAACGTGTTTTTTCTGGGGGGGAGGGATTGAGTGGAGTGGGAAAGAGAGGGTATGGGGCAGGGAAGAGCGGGGAGAGGCGAAGGATGTGATGGTGTACTTTGAAATAGAAAGGGACGACCAATGTAAAACCTGAGGTCAAAATGTTTCAAGCGGGGGCAACCAGTTTTGTTTTCACTGTTTGTCAGAGGAAATTTCAAAACGTATTTGCTCGTGAGGCATTAAGTAGTGGATTGCATAACATTGAAAAGTAATGTGCATTTTTTTTTCATTTCAGTAAATTTATTTGTAACACATTTTCTTCTTACCATATATTAAATATACATGTCCAGAAATAGCAGAAAAGGAAAGTTAGGGTTCAAAAGTAAATCTACTGCGTTTTCTAAGGAGACGATTTTGTTTCCTTTGGATCATTCCAGGCATAAACGGGAGATGGTTTAGGATATAGCTCAAGGGGGAAAATTGATGTTCAATTTAATTATTTGACATAAATCAATCAGGGAGCAACCTTGTATTAAATGCCATCATGACTTTGGAATATCGAAATAGATACACGCTACTGTTTACGGAAGTTTCTTTGAGAATAACTTTCATCCGTACATATGGTCAATATTTTCTGTATTATAAACAGCAATATTTAAACAGTGTAAGATAGTAAGGATAATGATGGATCACCATTCAACAGACATTTCCGTTTAATACATCCGAGGTTGTCTTTCGTAATGTTTGGAGAAAAGGAATGTATAAATTGCAATAAATACACGTGAAACACAGAAATACCTAAATTTATGCAAATAATTTCAGAGTAGAAAAAAATATTTGCTTCTACAACAGAAAGCAGTAAACATGCTCAAATCAATTGGGCCAACCTGTGTATTTCTCATAGGATATTACATCCGAAATACACAAAAAATATTAACCAAAGACTTAACTACTTCATATATACCGTGAAAACATTTTCGATGGAGATATATTACAATTATAATTACTACGGATGAAACTTTCTTGTGTACAACCTCTAGCTCACTAAATACCTTATATTAGCATGTATTTTAGTGTATAACATTTAATAAAAAAACTTGATTCTTCACACTACAAGTTATAAAATAACATCATAAATAAAAATCTATCATCAATAACAATAGAGGTTTGCAATAAGCATAATCGCATGAAATCCATCACACACAAATGCCTTGTGCGACTCAGCTATGTTTCTCACGGCATCCCAAGTGCAACTGACACGCCTGCAACGCAGTTAACAGAAATCAAGTTTCATTGTGATAGAGAAATGTGAAAAACTGGAGTGAAAGCTTATAAGCTAGATCCGTGTGGTTCCACTGGGGTGTGGTGATTTCCTAGAAATACGAAGAGCTCGCAATCGGGTGTAATTTTTCCTTCAACTGCGATAAAGACTGCGTATTACAGATTGCTGCAAAACGTCCATCACGGTGGAAACGGCGAAGAGGGCGGCGCTCTCTTCGGGCTTTCAACTTACTTATAGTTACATTCCCGGAAAAGTGTTTTATCTGTAAAAGCAAAAATTGAGATATTAAAGTGATCGGTCGACACAATAACAATTTTTTGAGGAAGAATTCTTTACCTCTGAAACTATATCAATTATAAATTATATGCCGATGGATGCTTCGCTGTTTCATGAACGATGATATTTCATTTTCTTTGCAAAATTAAATTGGTCTGTATTATTCCAATCAGTTCTCTCCGTTAAAACAGTATTCCGGAAAAACACCGATTTTCTAAAGGGGAATATTGCGAACAGCGATGTCTACTGGCGATTTTGGTAACATTTTTCTACGGCACCTAAAGACTGGAACCTAAATAGGATTCCCAGTTTTAAACGTGTCGTCTGGACCCAAACTCCCCCATGTAAAACTGTCCGAAGTAGCGGCCTGGGCCGTTTTGAAGGGCGAAGTTGGGTTAAATGGATCGAAACCGAAAATGAAATCTGTCCACATCCCTGATTAGTTACAAAAAATCCAACATTTTCCATTTAATTATTGTTCATTTGTCTTTGTAATTTCTTAAGTTTCCTTGCACGTTTTGAAAAAATAACCACTTAAGCCATTTAACAACTGAGTCATAAGCGACCACGAACATCAATTTAGAATTTTCACTAGATTACAAATATTATAGAGTTACATACAATTCGTACAATAATAAATTGTGAAAAGTGTCAATGTTTTGGGTATTTACATCATTAAGCTGGATGCCCTTACATATTTATTTATTTACTATACACGGACATTTGAGATTAAAAACAGTATTGAGGGGTTATACTGGTTTAAATAGGGAGGATCGTTACATTAAGGTGTCAATTTTGTTTCATTAAGGTGTCAAGATTTTTAAAATTTGTAGTACTGTTTTTACATTCTTCTGGGGAAGAAAATAATTTTTTTAAAATTTAAGTCGTATAAGGGCTAGTTCAGGGCACTGGAGAATAATATGAGATGTAGATACTTGGGATCAACATTTAGGACAGGGTAATAGGTGGTTTTTATGAGGTGAATGTGGGGAACGTTAATGTGGCCAATACGTTGTCTAGTAATTTGGACTTGTCGGAATCTAGTGAGTTGGAAGTTGGGGAGAAAGGGTTTGATAACCGATTTCCTTCGGAAGTGGAGTATAGAAAACGATATCACTCGTAATTCATTCCACTGTTTCGTAGTTTTATTTTTAATTTTTATATTTACCGTATTTTTAAGGCATACTTTTATATTGGAGCGAACTTACTTCACACTCTTGTTCAATGTTGGTAATCAAGTTGCTCCGTTGGCCATTTTATTTGCTTTTTCATTACCTTCTATACCTTTATGTGTTGGAATGCAAACAACGGAGATAAAAGTACTGTTTTTAGTTGGGTAAATGAAGTTCTTGAATTCTTTGAATTGTGTTTTTTTAGCGAATCTGTTGACAATTATTTGTCAACAGAATGAATTATTATTTTGCGGTTTCCTCCATTTTGGAAGAATAATTCAATGGCTTTAAGAATCATCCAGGCTTCATAAGAGAAGCTAGAAAATTGTTCCGGTAACCTAAATTTATAGGTATTGAGAGGTTATTGATACAATTTCACAACCGGGTTTGTTTTCGTATTTTGATCCATCCGTGTACAATTCTACTGAATCTTGGTAGTCTTCTAAAGAGAATTCAAAAGGGATCTGACTATTTTTGGATATATGAAGGACTTGGAATCTCTGCCGTCATTATACTAACCTCAGGTTCAAAGAATAGCCAGAGAAAATGAGGTGAATTCTTCTCTGTAGAATGGGGAGGGGGTTCAATATCCGTGTCATCTTGGTAAGTTGGGAATCATTTCCTAAGTGGTTTAGATTATTCAAATGGATTGAATGATTATATTTTTTAAAAGAGGTGAAGACATATTTGAAGGTTGTATTAGATGATAAATTTACAGTTCAGTAGCCAAGTTTTAGACATAGTTGTTTTCGCTGCAAGTTGGAGTAATCCGGCTTCTACAATAAGGCTGTTGCTAGGGTCTGACTTAAAGGCTCGTAAACGTATACGAAATGCTTAATTTATAATAGCCTGACGTCTGTAGGATAGATTTGTTAAGAAAACTATAGTTTAGAGCTTCTTATTACATTTTGGCTTGAATAGTAAAGTGATTAACATTAATTAAGCACTTAAGTGAATAGTGTATAATAGAGCACACTGCATATAGTATTTTAATGGAAAATGGTTATTTACGTAACTAGTACAGTAAACTCAGTCTTTGGCGTGTGTCTGAAATATTGACGCATTTTGAAATGAGTACGCCAAAGCCCGTTCGTGTGAGTTACGTACATTGTTTTTTTCGTATTCATGGAAACATACATGTATATGCTATTAGGATAATTCTCAATATGTATGGCGGAGGCCATATTGATTCATATCGTCCCAGAATTATTTTTTTTTTACTTTGCAGTGCCTGCTATTTTATATGGCTTTGACATTTTTGTGATGAGCATTCGGCAAAGTCTATTTTGCCGTGCGCACATTGCAAAGTTACACTTTTTAACCAATAAACAATGAAGGTAAGTACTCGTTTGTAAGCGTGAGTGCTGAAAACGTTATTGAGAAAAGAGCATTGGACTGAAAATTTCCTTCCACTCGATAACGACTGCACATCTTCAATTGCTACACCACACGTACCACTAGGCCGCCCCTCTTGTTCCGAAATGCTGATTGAAACAGCTCACGCACGCAAATAACGATTCGTCCACCTCGTGAGGTGCACCGAGGCGGTCGCGAAAGACGACCGGTCCGCGAGGAGGGCGTGGGGCAGCGGGGCGGCGGGGCGGGTGGGCGCGGCGCTAAGTAACTCCACTGCCAGCGCGCGGCTGTGCGAGCCGCCGGGGGCGCGAGCGGTAATGTATGCCGGGGCCGGGAGCGCACGCAGGTAATGGGAGCCATTGTCTGGAGGCGGCTGCGAGCTCGGCTTCCGCCGTGGGCTCGTTCCGATTTGGGAAATTGCTTCCGAGAAAACGCCCCCCGCGCCCCACCTGCCGTTCAGGCCCCCACGTCACAACGCTAGCTTACTCATTCTCCTGCAGCCAATATTTTCCCGTTCACGTGCTCCCCTCCGCCCTCGTTTCCTGCCTTTCCGTGCTTGCCCACGCTCCGTGCTTGCCCACGCTCCCTGCTTACCTAGACTCTCTGCTTACCCAGACTCTCTGCTTGCCCACGCTCTCTGCTTGCCCACGCTCTCTGCTTGCCCACTATCTGTGCTTGCCCGCGCTCCGTGCTTGCCTACGCTCCGTGCTTGCCCACGCTCCCTGCTTGCCCACGCCTCCGCCTTCCATGTCCTACGCACTCTTACCGCCACGGACATGCTTCCGCCCTGCTCCGCCCCCGATCTTTACTGTCCAATGCTTCCTAGACCTCCCGCGTACCTTTCCAGTTGTAGTGTCACAGTAACAAATTTTACTTTAAATGTTTAACATCTGTAAGAAATAACAATATTTGAAATACGAGTATAAATATCTTATTTTGTTGCCGGGTACAATGGCTCAGTGGCTACCGTATTATCTCTCCAATATCGTTGATGCTTGTCTTGGGGTTAGATTTCTAACGAAGGCGTATTTTCGACACTAGCTATATGGATGGAACGAATTCTACCCCTGCCTGGAGTAGTATTCTGGCGGACAGGTGCTCTGATCGGCAATTTTCCACAGTGTCTTCGATCAATACCAGGCGAATGCCGGTGCAGTAACCTAACATACGGACCACGGACCCCACTGGATCATTTCTTTCTCATGCTTATCCCTTTATGTCCTCCTACACATACATACACAATACAACTGAACATGCCGGGAGACTAGTAGGGAGCTTAGAGTTTGCCCCGGGTGGGCCGAAGGTTCTGTGAGAATAGATATCTGGAGGTTAAAAACCTCCACACGTTGTAGTGGGATCTCCTCCACCTTTCGGGATGCACTGCGCTTACGGGACTAGTAACCTAAGTAATGTACCTGACCAGAAACAAGTACTAACTCTAATTCTAATTTTTTCCTTAACTGCTTTGATACTTTGTTTGCTTGAATTGTTAATGTTCATTGTGGGATGTGCGGGAGAAGAGCTTTTAATATTTCTTACTAATACACAAAAAGTACTCATTAATTTCGAAAGGATATGATCTTTAAAGTGCATTCTCTTGTTTGGTTCAGTAGAATTGCAGTATTTCCTTTATTTATTTATTTTTATTTATTTATTTATTTTTATTTATTTATTTATTTTTATTTATTTATTTATTTATTTATTTATTTATTTATTTATTTATTTATTTATTTATTTATTTATTTATTTATTTATTTATTTATTTATTTATTTATTTATTTATTTATTTATTTATTTATTACTTATTGGCTTATGTGTTATGGCTAATATGAGAATCTGAATGGCGAAATATGCGGTTAATTTTCACATCATCCCAAATGGATGGGTAAAGTCCAATGTAGGTAAAACTTCGAGGCATACCGAATATTTTCGCAGATAATACGATAGTTGAATAAAAAATAGGCCTCCACTATAGAAATCGTCGTACACGACAGATACCCAAAACCCTTCAAACTCATGGTCTAAGCTCCTCACCTATATCGTCTCTTTTGTTGTTGAGAAGCTTTTCATATGGGTCCCATTCTACACCAATTTCCTCTTCATCAGTATTCCATAACATATCGTTCCCAGTGCCATCCATGTCATTAGAAATACACACATGGTGATGCATTTGATCAGTTTCCGTCTACCCTTTTTCCTATAATTTGATCACGAAATCGCTCACTCCTTCAAGTGATGCTGCAAGAATTATTCTACCCTTCGTGAAAAACTTTTTGCACTCATTAATAAGCATTTCCATTGTTTACGCATGTCATCTTTGAACAGTTTACGCAGAGAGACTTCCAAAGGTTGAACAATTTAAATTAAGTCACCCGGCAACCTTAGTATTGTTCCGTGATTTCAGTGATTTTTAGCGTTCTATGTTACGTGACTGCGAAACATATTCCACAGCAACAAACGATTTCGTAAAGCACGAGGTCGCCCCTGCCACACATTTTCCATCCATAACTTTACACCATTCTTATTCATTCACCCATTTTCATAAAAATGTACGAGAATGTCTGGTGGGGATTTTATTTTAGAATTGGTTTTCCTCTTGAAAATGAGCATGATTTTTTTTACTTTGTTCCATACACCGTGTTACTACTAGTGTAAATCTGGTCTATTCATGGTATGTTCTGACGCGAACATTTTAAGCTTTTTCCCACACTTCTATTTTTTATCATCTGTATTTCCAATATAAGATCAGGCAAACTTTCTTTTCTCTCGTACCAATAACAAACGCGTGAAAATTCGTAACTTAAAATCAAGTTGTACTGGTAAATTCTGCAAGTTTTACTTCGTGACTTATTACCATATTTCTTTTCATCAAACGATTGCACCAACCAACTGTTGCTTTAAATTCTTTGCATTGTTTTCATTCACTCTTGCCCACTTCAATGCTAAGCTCTAAACATTCGTGAGAAAACAACAATTCTTCCTTTGTTCTTGTATCTGTTCTGCAAGGTTATTTTCGTAATCTGGCCACCAAGCTATTAATTTCCTCATAGAGAAGTTTTATTGACTTTTTTAGTAGCATCTTTGTTATTTCACCTATCTCTTAGCGTGTTCCCTGATATATCAAAAGTCCCAGCTGCAGCGAAGTTGTTAGATTCTTTACCGTGTTTTATGACTTTTAACTTGAAGCTTGTTTTCATATATCCTTCGATAATTAACCACATTTTGGACTTAAGCCGTAATCTATTCGCCATGTGTATCAGCAAGTCACATTATAAATAACTGAAAATAACAATGTTTTATGTCTTGTAATTAAAAGCACCATGTCGTAAAAGATTTATTGTTATGATATATTCCGTAAAAATGTAACGTATTTTCAGAATGCACGGTTCATGAATGTTCAACTATATGTGCTTTTTACCCTTTTTGACCCATGTCGTTGCCACGCTACATCTCAAACGGCCTACGCGTTGTCAGTTTTTTACTGCACACTCTTTTCCCCTCAAAAATGTAATTTTCAAGTTATCAAATTTGAATTACTGAGCGAGTGTGTATCTTTTTGTCATCTCTGCATCTCTCTCGTGCAGTCGTCCACAATGTTAAAATTAATGGGTTCCTGAGATTGCATTCGAGAATCCTCAGTGGGCTACTTCATTGATCTCTTAATTATCGGCATAGTCTCCTCTTTTTCGGTATTGTATTTTCATGTCTTCAGAATTAAGTGGCATGTTTTTTCTTTGCGTGAGACAGGAAGTACACGCAGCTGGTTATCATTCCAGTGAAATTGCGTCAGTTTTATCTGGAGATGAAAGCTATACAAATGAAGTAGATATCATGATACCATATATGGACGAGATCCATTTTTTGTCTCTGAATAGACGTAATAAATTTGTCATCACTTAACAATAAGAAAATGGAAGAATGCATACTACGTTATTGCGGAGCTAGAATGAATTCTAATGCATTAGAAGTTCGAAAAATACAATATCTGATGGTAATTTCAATATCTGGAATTAGAACATACGACTCGTAGGCTGCAATATTGGCGCAGCTAAAAAATACGAATTTTGAGTTAATGCTCTCTCCAGATTGGTCTACCTTCCAGGAGCAACAACAGCATATCTTACAATACTGTATTTCAGCAATAAATGACAGAAATGTGAATGCAAGAATCATGCATTATTATGAAAGGAAAGTCTATGTCAATACCTGATTTTTTAAGTTCCACTACAGTTGCAGCCCACGAACAATATAGTAATGAAGTAAATCCATTATAGGTTTTTGTGACTGATAATATTATTGACGAGTGAACATGGTTTAAGACACCAACGATAAGGAAACGCGAATTTTCTACGTAGCGTATTAGTGAGAAGTGAAGTGTTTACTTGAAATGGAGTTACTAGAATATGTTTTTTCTTTCCATCGTCAGATGTGGCAATCATAAGTAATTAATTCTACTAAATAAAATATGGAGTTACTTCAAATCGAAGAAGTTTTTCATGCCTAATGAAACGCGGTGAAATCGAATTGCCTATTTATCTACTACAAATTAAATCGGTATCCCAAGAAAATCAATTCATCATACTGGAATTATAAATAGCTATTTAAACATACGCCTGATCCAGAATTATTAATAATTATCAATCAGCATCGTGCTTTGCTAATTCCGACAATTTCTCTCAGGGTTTTGAACTCAAAAGAATTACAGAATGTTAAATCACATATTTTGTCTTTCCCATTTGATGAAAGTTTGTTTATGGCACGCTTGTACCGTTTGTACAAAGAGAATCGGGAAAATGTTTGTTTAACTGTTTATTTGGAATGGTTTAATGGATAGTGTTTGTATTTGAACAACGTAAACAAGATATATGGCGATGATATTATATTTTTGTGATACCAAAATAAAAGTATCTACCGAAGGAGAAAGAATTATATTGTTCTCTTCAAGAGCTACAACCATAGTATGATGAAATGCGGATGTTGAGGAAAAGAAATATAAACTTTAGCATTACAAGGGCACTCTAGTTGAACGTTAAGATAAAACGAACTGCAATCGATTTACAACAAAGCCTGCCGACACCGTTGCAAGCACGTCCTGCTACACTGTCAATTTAACAGTGTATGATCTTGTAACAGCTCAGGCCTCTGGCAATATGTTGTACAAGCCACAAGAACTCGAGGAGCAAATAAAACTGTTTCCTATCTGGACCATTTTCTATTTAACCTGCCTGACGGAATACAAGAAGTTAAGATATACTCAGATACATATTAAGGACGAAAATAATTGTCTGATTTATAATTTCCCCCATTACTAGTCAAAAGCCAATCTTAAAACGAATTTACCATTCATTTTTACTAAATGGTCACACACATGTGAAGTATAACTCGGACCATTCAGTAATTGAAAAAATATAACAAAAGAAAGACATCAAAATAAATAATTTGGTGATTGAATTCAGTTGTTGAGAAATGCGGTTAAAGGAATCAGTCAATTTAAAACAATCTCACTCGACACACAAGCACGTGACCTTTATAAAACATCTCAAATACCTAACTGCCAATATCCATAAAAAAGGAATATGTAATTACTCTGTTGTCACTAATTGATATAATTTCCATGGTTTTCACTTGGATTTAAAAACATTGGATTAACTTCCCACAGAGACTGATCCAGAGAAATGGGATCGAAACTAAGAAGATGAAAAGTATACGTAAGCTTCCGCGGCTCGAATCCATAAATTCTCAAACGCCACTGCCCTGAAGAAGCCTGCGACATGTCAGGCGAAACGTCGGCACCCCAGCCAACGACGCAGCGTCTCCCGGATAGCCGAGAGTTTAAGATGAAAAGTAGCAAGAGAATCAGTAATATTCAAATAAATAGTATCCAGAAAATTCCAATGGGGCCGTCAGGCCTTTCACTTAATTCTCCTTTTTTGTTTTTATGGTATTTTCTTAAATAAAACTGCAAATTGAAGTATTTTCCCCTTTGTACTTAGAAGCCTCCTGAATTATTAATAACGATAATAAAAACGGGTTGCAAATTATTTTGAAATAAGTTGGCTGTGTGCATGATTGGCCAAGGCTTTGGGAAAGAGTCGGTGAACAATTGATCAATTCTAATATCCCATTGCAGGTGTCAGTTTTCACATCGGCTTTTTAGTAATGAAAAGTTACCAACAGTGGGGTCCATATAACTGAATTTCATCGATTTACTACAAAATTCCGTTTTACACCCTTTTAACTGTGCAAACATTAAAAGCTGCGGTCCGAAAAGTAGGGAGATTAAATTTATCCACTTGTTCATTGCAATATCAAATGTATTCATTCCTTAACGAGTTAAGATTTTGAAAGAAACTAAGCGTCTACACCCCTAAAATGTTTCCTTCCAATAATGAAATGCCTGGTTGTACGAAGAAATAATTGAATTAAGCGTTTATTGAACAATTGTAAATTCAATTGTATACCTAAGCAAATAATATGCGCCTAAATTCTCCATGAAATGTAAACAATGTACCATGTTCTATTGTAAAATAAATAGTGGCGAAAGCTTCACTTTTTATTTTTCACAATCACGAAATTATGTCTTGTATGAAACATTGAGTTACAAACCGTTTGAAGATAGAAGTAATGTCTGTAGGAAATTTGTAATAAAATGAAGAAACCTAAGGAGACGTCGTTTTTTACAGTCATGAAAATTGAATCACAAAAGATGGACATGACTCTCCTAATTTTGCCGGAGTATAGGAGTCTATAAAAATGGGATTGTTTTTAAATTTTTGAAACTAAACTTTGCCGACACATTCTGGCGGGTGGAGGCAGACTGAACGTAGCAGAGGTGTAAGTATTTACTGCTTACAAAATACTGACATTTTAATTCAATTTTTGTTTTCGTAAGGTGCGTACTTCTTGGAAAACATCAGTGACGATTTATATGGGCCACCCAGTGTACAAAATGAAAATCATAGTGGTGTGTTGAAAGTAATGTCCAGGAAACGTTTTTGTTACTGACAATATCAGAGTATTGCGTGAAGTTTTGGAGAACAATTATTAGAGCAAAGTATGTTCTACATACATTCCAAATGTTTACGTCTTTTATGACAGAAGCTCTGTTGTGACGAACTTTCGGAGGTAACCGCCGACTACTAAATGTGAACTTCTCCGAAATTCTCTGAATTCCACAGCCAGCGATCGAGAGGGAAAATGATAATCAACGCAGCGCTAAATTTGCTACTTCCAACCCTCGCGGACGCTATAACGTGAAACGAAGGAAACGCCACTAGCTATTACTGACAAATCAGTTACCATTTACTGCAATTGAATTATGTAGCGATTACCTCGATGGCTCGTTAGTTTAAATTTTATTCAATTATTGACGATACCTGTGGGAGCTGTATAATGAGAGTCGTTGCTGGTATTAGATCAATATACCAGCGTTCTCACCAACACTTCCTCTTTAACGACGGCGATATTACGTTGGAACAAAACAACGCACATTTAACGTTATTTACTGAGCAATCGTCGATTGCGAAAGAAGTAAATCTAGAGGCAGAAAGGGCCACAAAATGTATAATGGGATATTATAATTCGGACTTCGACAACTGATTCATCATTGTCGAAAGGACTTTCATGCAAACAAAAGCCAAATGCCCAGCGCGCTCTTGAATCCCCCCCCCAATAATGAGGGTTTTTTATTAATTCTAGATGATCCTACTAAACGTATTTCCTGAAGGCTGAATTAACTGTAGTACGTTCTGACTTTATTGTTGTCAGAAAATCGAAAATTACTCATTGCAATAACTGGACGAAAACTGTTTGCATTTACGTGAACTATTTCCAACAGAGTCAAATTCCATTCCCAATATTTTAACGCGGTTACATTAATACTCGCGCTTTGTTGAAATCGCGGAGAGCAGCCATTGGAACCTCCGCCCATTGTGCATACTATTGAAGTACGGGGAAAGCGTAAATATTCCATAAATTGTACTTGCCATTCACGTTTCTACTCCATCTTCTCAATTTTCTTGAGAGATTCCTTATTACTCTGGCGGATTTCTAAGAGTGGCCCTCTTCGGTGCAGAACATTTGTGGAAATTCCAATTTAGTTACGTTTCATTAACATGAACAATTGTGCGATAGGTTCAGATTTCATAATTCGTTATTTCACAATTATGGTAATGATGTCGTAGGTTTCCGCGACCAGAGTCATGATCTGGGCTGTCCGGGTGACGCCGCGTCGATGGCTGAGATGCTGACGTTTCGACCGACATGTCGCGGTCCTCTTCAGGGCTTTACTGCCTTAGCCATCGACGCGGCGTCACCCGTACAGCCCAGATCACAATTATGGTAGTTTCTATTTGGAAACTTTGTATTGTTTTCACTTTATTAACCCTTTTAGTTCTTCTTTTAATTTCAAATTGTTGATTGAACAATATTTGGGTTTTATTCAAACTCACATATCTCTATGTGTAATGCATATTGTATCCCATCTGTCTTTTTAATTGCTTTTAAGAGTTCTTACCATTTTGAAGGCACAAGGCAGTCAATGACCCTTGGTAATGGTCAGTTTGTCCGCTTTCAATATCTGATGGAGACGGGGGGATTCGTGGCTGGCGCATACGTCTTCCAACGGTGAGGTCCGTGATCGATCTCCAGCCAATACATCGGAGAAATCACTTTTTCGGCTGATATTTTCTGGTTTCCAACAATTCTCATTACACTATACCTCTATAATTAACGTCATCTTTTTTTCGCTATAATTAACTTATGACACATACTTCAGATCTTGAAGGGACCCTGAAACAAAATAGATAAATCCATTGCTGATGCGGCAGTCCGGCTTGGTTTGATTGATTAGTGAATTCGGGCGCGTCAACTGCTAAGATCCCGTAAGTGTAATGCATATTTTATCATCGGAAGATGGAGGTGATTTTCCTCATGGGATGGTGAGATTCGGCACTAATCTACCCGTCGGCTAGCGGGTTTTTCCCCTTCCCAGTACCTCTCTCCAGCGAGGCACCGTCCCAGCCGGGACAAACTCTAAGCTCCCGACCGGTTTCCCGGCATATGAGCTAGTGCAGTGTATGCGAGTGTAACTGAGTGTAAGTAAGGGTGGGGATAGTACAAGGAAGAGGTAGGAAATATCTACCACAGTCCGTGGCACATTTAGGGAACTGCTCCGGTATTCGCTGGGTATTGATCGGAGATACCAAGGAAAACAACCGATCAGAGCAGCCGACAGCTAGAATTCTCGAGATAGCGACTTAATTCGACTTAGCTATTTAGCTAGTGTCGAAAATCCGGCCATGATCGGGACTCGCGTCTAAGGTCCGTTCACTTTAACTTTACTCAACACGTAAACAAACTTCGAATGTTTTTTGTGAAGGGTTAGGGTCCATATTTTTTGACAGACTGTTTCTTGTAACCTTAATTTATTCTATATTCGGTTTCGAGGATTGTTTTCCTTATCATGAGGCTCTAAAATTAAATTTTGAAATTTTATAATTATTAGGCTATACAATTTCAAAATTCAATTTTACATCCTGATGATGGGAAAACAATCCTCGAAACTCTTGCATGAATATAGAATAAATTAAGGTTAGAAGAAATTGACTGTTAAAAAATATGAACCCTAACCCTTCACAAAATCATAATTAATTATAACAGACTAAAAAATGTGGAAGTACTAATCATTGTATGTAGTTTTCCGCCTAGTAGTTTGTGATTGGATGCATCTGTTGTGCCACAGTTTGCTACATTGTGAAAATGATTTGCTTAGTTATCAGAGTACATATATTTACGTTGTTCCCACACAATATAACGGTGGAAGATTTTAACAGAATGTACACAAAAGTTATTTTAAAATTAGATAAACACGAATCATGAACCACATTTGGAATTTCATTTAATGTTTACAGTCCGTTGCCACAAAAAAGTTCTGTACATGAATGTGAATGGGCGATTTAATAAATTCGACGCTCTCACTCTGCACCTGTCTTGCTCTAATTCTCTTTTTGAATGGAGTAGTTACCTTTTTGTGACCCGCAATTCACTATGCATTTTACTAACACTTCCGACATTGACGCCGTCAATTCAGTAGGCATTTCTTCCAACTATTGCGGAGTCGGAATTTTAACCACTATTGTTTCAAAATCGTACAAAACCACTTTCTTCTCACCACATCCGGAGGATTTTCCTTGAGAATGGTTCAAACCTGGCGTAGGGGCACTACTTCACTTATTGCGTTCAACTCGGTAATAAAAATCAAAACTGAGTCGATCTACTTTACGCACTTAGCAAACACCACGTTTCACTAACAAGACAAATCACTTGTCACAGCAAACAGTAGAATCTTCTCGTTCAAGAACAGAACTTCAACTAGTAAATAATCTGTTGGCGAAACTATAGTGCTATATGAAAGAGGAATCGCAGTGATGGCACCAGCCCACGTGCACGGAGATGCAGCGCCGATGGTGTGGCATACGAACCTTATCTCAAAGTGTACCGTTGACAGCTGCCCTGCTGTTAGGATCACATGGGTGTCTGATTTCAATTCAAGACAGAAGAGAACATTCTTTCGACTGCATTTGTGTAGAGAGTCAAACAAAAATTGAAAGGGGCCTAACGCGCGACCATAGCGCACGACTCCCTGTGTCTGTCAAAAATGAGAACGAGGGAAGACCACGTGCATTTTTTTTAATGCAGAGTAAAGTTACAGCAAACGGACATTAGGATCTCTCCATCAGAGGTACTGCAGCACGACGACAGTTGATGTCCAGAGCCACTTCTCACGATACTCGCTTGGGGTTTCTAGTGGGCAAAGCATGTTCGCAACAGGTTTCCTCAAGGTTCTCCCGTTTCCCTTGTCTTTCAATTTACCATGATTTCCATCTTCCCGCTCATTGCTCAGGTCATCATCTTTATCATCACATCTCAATAACATAACATTTGAAAACTACATAACAGAACATTTCAAAGCTATATAACATAACACTTTAAAACAACATAAATAAGATTTGAAAATTATATTACCGGCGTGACCCCACCACGAGAATCTACAGTTCATCCGTTTGTCGTAAATCGTCAATTCATACAATAATTTGCTACTTTTTTAAACGGAAGGTATGCCAATCTAATACAAGTCTAGACCAACACCAGGCGAATGCTGGAGCAGTACCCTAGCAAACGGGACACGGACTGCGCGCGATCTCTCCTTCCTCTTCCTTGTCTTATCCTCACCCCTTACTTTCACACACTCGCATGCACTACACTGCAACACTTGTCGGCAGTCCTGCTGGGCGCTTAGAGTTTGTCCCGGCGAGGGCGATACCACGTCATTGGGCGATACCCGATAGGGGAAAACCCTCGCAATCCGACGTAGGTCGGAGCCGGAACTCGCACCGAGGGAAGATCACCGCAACCTTCGGCGATAAACATGCAGTACATTCAGGGGACTAATGACCTCAGTAGCTGACGCGCCCGGAATCACAATTAAATTAATTAAACTACTGTTAAACGACTGGTACTAGTCTCATTTCCGGCGAACGCTGTATTTTCGATAATATAAAAAAATTAACATTTGAAAACTACAAAATTGAGGATAGGTATTTTCCCTTAAACAAAATCTGTTATAAAGTATATCTTTAAGAACAGGCGTGAACAATTTTTTTGAAAAAAACTAATATTGTTTGCGTAATTTGTGCTTGAAATTAATGGAATTATTAAAAAAGCATTTTCACCAAAACCACTCCAAATTTCAGTTTTTTACGGGTAGAAAAATGATCGATTAAAAAAATATCGCAGGTCTCATCTTCATGGAATTATCAGAATTTTCAAAAATTGGGAATTCAGATATAATCCGAGAAAGTGTGTACTGTTGTAGCACCACTAGTTTTTTTCCTTCCGTATTTTACAGAAGACACCAACCACATTTTTATTACGTTAGAGTAGCAAATACATTTCATCTGGTATTTAATTTCTACCCCCGCAACTGGTTGTTAGTCAATCTTGGTGTTTCTATAGCAAACATACCAGTGTTGAGCGTTGCTGCGGAATATTGAAGTAGAACACCAAGAGCATTAATATCCAGTTTTTATCTCACGGTTTTATATGGAATTGGTATTAGTCACTTGTGTTAAACGTGCAGTGGACACACTGGCGGTAAGTGATCTAAAGGAGACTGGGTTCACAATCATAAGAGTTGGAATATTCAATGTACATTAACCCATCGTCTGAGATAACATAATTAGCGACAGCAAAAATCTCTTTTTATAATGTAAATTATACAATATGTAATAATATTAAAATGAATTACTTTAACAGGATCGTTTGACATCTCTTTACATAGGAAATAAGCGAGTGTAAGTAATAATCCTGTTGTATGATTTAGAGATATTAACAACAGTGCATGTTGAAACAATTTTCGATAACTTTGCTCATTGACATATGTGCACGATCTAACGATGAATTGCGATTATCAATTTTTATGTTCAAAATAGGGTGAACGTATTATTCCTAACTCCTTTTTATACAAAATCAAAAAACAATTTCACAAAATCACTTACACATTCTCACCGTTTCACTACAATTGTTTTGCTCACATCACAAAATACCACGAAAATTGTATTAGTTAATTAATACACTGATGAAAATTATGATGTGATGGCAGTGTGTTGAGCTTTATAAATCTTTTTCTTTTATCTTAATTTTTCCAATTAATATTTCATAATTTTAATAATGCTACACCTACGCCTGTCGGATGCGTCCTGGATCTCAGCCGCTTCTCGGTATTACCTCAGCATCCGCTTGGAACTGATGGAAGAAAATAAAATAAAACAATCCATTAGAATATGATATTTAGATTTACCATCCAGGTCGCCCTCTCATTCGATCCTGCTATTTCGCTTTTGTTGGAAATCCAAGCTTTGTTTGATCTCAACCCTACAATCACCCGCTCTACGTAGAAGGAAACTTGGAAGTAGTATTTGTAAATCCGATCGCAGCCAGTCCATTATGAATTCCTTTTAATTTATATCTTTCGAGCTTGTGGCATTTTGAGTGGAATATATTTCATAAATCAATTGGCCAATGCAACTAAGATTACCGTAAAAGTCAAGGCATTATTATTTCCACGGTAATGCGGGGTAGTCTATTATGACGTCACAAAAGGTGGGCAGGCATGGAGGTCATGGATTATGATGGAGAAGTATTTTTAAACAATTGTAAATGTACATCCTTTATAGTCATATTCTTGTGAATTTATTCAAGAATACACAATTTATGGAACATCACAAATAAATTATATTTTAATAATAAATAATTGTAAATAAGGAATCAATTCAAATAAACCAATTTATTTGGATGATAATGTAGAAATTGACGCAAAATATTCCAAGAAAAATGTATCGGAAACTTGGACGTATAAAGATTTGTTAATGCATTTTTCAGCTAAGATAGCTGTATACGGATCATGAAAAATAATTGCTATGTGGGATATTTAGTAATACTAAGAGAATATACAAAAAAACAACTAAAACAGTATCTACATTCTTGCATTTTTTAACAGCTATGCAATATTATACTACTACATGAACATGAAAAAGTATTTGCAGTCAACATTTTTTTTCTCCGCGCCAAGAGAAAACCCAGGTCCTTTGAGTCAATACGCCCATGACTTTCCGCCCTTCCCGAGACCCAGTGACATGGCTAAACTGAATTCTCTCTTGGCTTGAAGAGGTAATGATTTATCCCATTATTTCTAATGTATGAAACTTTACAGAGTTCTACAATAATACCTGCGGCCTTTTTGAAAAAAATATAAATTGCATTAACTGCAAGGAGAAATTACGCAAAGACTACTAGTTTTTTTTCTTTAAAACATTGTACACATTTTAATAACCTATTTTTTAAAAACAGATTTTAAGAAAGAAAAAAACTGTCATAAATCTGATACACTTGCAATGATAATACGTAGCAATTTTGAAAATTACAGAGTTCGCCGAATATGGAACAGACAGCATTTTTTTCGTATTCTGATAGATATAAGAAAAAATGGGGAAAATTTAGAGCAAATTTTCCAGAATATAAATACTTAAAAATTACGCATATTTCAAAATTACAGAATAATTAGTCTTATTTAAGAAAAACTGTACATGATCCGATATTAAGTCATGTATTTGAACAAGAATTTGTCAAGAATGACTCCAACTTTCCTTGAATTTTTGATACTGAAATGAATCTTTATCGAACCTCGTTAATATCTACATATCAATTGTACTTCGTGATTTAATGTATTTGCAGACACAAATTCAGATGTTCCTAATGAAGGACCACCAAAAATCTTAAAGATTTTTGTATGAGCGAAACCAAACTTGCATATTAAAAAAGATTGTTTTTCAAAATCTGCATCAAGACTTTCTGAAAAAAGTTTGTGAGAAAATTGTGTCCTATTCTATGATACGTTGATAATATAATTTCGTTTTCAGTTAACTTGTTCGAAAAATTAAAAATCATGGAAATATTACTTTTTATTTAGCAGAGTATCTACAATATTTATGTTAAGCAATGGAAACTGAACTAATGTATTTATTAAAATGTTTTAGTAAAATGTATTCTACACGCTTTTTGAAACATTGGTATTGTGTTGCCAAACCGCACTTGATATTAATACATGTTCACATTCCTACTTCGTGAATAGTTATTGTACGCGCATGTAGTATAACTGAATGACGTACATACATAATCCAATTAATATCTGTTTTGAACATCAAATTCGCCTACTCCCCAAAATTTGTCCAAAAATCATAATCAATGTCGCTGCTGCTGCTAGAAACACTCAGAAAATTACCAATCAGTGGATTCGTGGAAGTCTTTGGAGATTTTCAGCTGTCAAAATAAACAGACTGATGACTAGTGATTTGTCAATTTTTGTGTACCACTCCGTCGGCTTATTTAAGGACGCCGAAAGAACATGTTATACACATGAGAGTAAAGGAAACCTTATGGGCGGTGCTGAAAATGGAGTTAACTTCGTGTCATTAAGAAGGAAATTGTAATAATGACTATATAATAGTTCATAACGATGATATGATGGAAGCAAAGTTTACAACAATTGAAAGAATAATTGATAATCATTATAGTACCTTGAGCATACGACCGTACCTGGGTTAATCAGCAGTGGATAGATGTCTGCGATGAATTGATATGAATTGTAATGAAGTAATGCAGAAAAAAGGGAAATGACAAACCCAACAAAAAAATTTCGAAAACCAGTTTTAATGTAAATAAATTATCCAACTCACTTAGATCCACCCGAATTTGAACCCCCTGTACCCAGAGGTGGGAAGCTTGTGTCTTTTCTGCTACGCTACAAGTCACCCCCGTGGAGAAGAATACGAAGTGAAATGATGCAGTCACAAATGGAGAAATTGTGGAACGAAAAACAGCGAAAAGGTGAGAACAACCGTGAGAAAATGTACCGCGAACCCGACTTGACCATTATAAACTGAAGATCAGCTGCCCGGGTCGTGAACCGCCATACTCATTATTGAATCCCCCGGTGGTTTAGACACTAGCTGCACTCAGAGATTGTGGTCGTTGGGGCGATTTCCTGCAGAGGGGAGATACGTGGAGGTGGAAAGACAGCAAAGTGACGTGTAAGTGGCGCTGGATCTCACATTCCAGCAAGGGAGGAACACAGCCATCAATCGGGATGTAACATGTGCTACAGTTAAAGGACTAACGAGCTCAGAATTTGCAACTCCTGGAATCAATTAATATTTACTCACGCACTCGCCACTTGCTACTTGGGGATGAAGGACGTACGTTCAATTGTAACGGTCAGCCTCAATGCACATCCGTCCGCTACTCTGCTTCAGCTTCCAGAAACGCGGAGCGAGATTTGCGAACCAGTTGTGGGAGTCGGAGGGATTCGATTCCAACTCTGGTGGCTACCTCGCTTCGTCCCAGACCACTGTACCCAGTCTCTTTCCTATCCCAACTGGCGCTGTACTACACTTGTTTACCGTTGGGTAGATTATACTGTGCAGACATATCCCATTACCATATGCAACGCGTGCTATTTCCGTTTTTAATTCTCCCATCACACCGCCGAGAGCGGTGTGCCCAGGGAGCGCAACGCGACGGCGGCGGCATTGGCGGCGGTGCGGTGACGGTGGTGGCGGCGGCGGTAGTGGCAGTAGCAGGTATGGTGGCAGTAGCAGGCGATGGCAGTGGCGGCCGCGAATCTAGCTGTAGAGGCTACCTTAGTAGCGGCGACGAGGAGGACCGGGAACGACGATAAGGTGCGGGGACGACGAGGAGCAGCGGGGACGACGGAGAGGAGCGGGGACGACGGAGAGGAGCGGGGGCGAAGAGGAGGATCGGGAACGACAAGGAGGAGCGCGGATGAAGACTAGGAACGGGGGCGAAGAGGAGGAGCGGGGATTAAGACTAGGAACGGGGACGAAGAGGAGCGGGGATGAAGACTAGGAACGGGGGCGAAGAGGAGGATCGGGGACGACGAGGAGGAGCGGGGATGAAGACGAGGAGCAGGGGGAAGAGGAGGATCGGGAACGACGATGAGGAGCGGAGACGGCGAGGAGAAGCGGGGACGACGAGGAGGGGCGGGGCGACGAGGAGCGGGGATGAAGACGAGGAGCGGGGATGAAGACGAGGAGCGGGGATGAAGACGAGGAGCGGGGATGAAGACGAGGAGCGGGGATGAAGACGAGGAGTGGGGGCGAAGAGTTGGAGCGGGGACGACGAGAAGAAACGGGGTCGTCGAGGAGTTGGCACGACGTGCGGTGGTGATGGCGTGCGGTGGCGCGAGCAGCAGCGGTGGCTGTGGTGGTGACTGGTTGGGGAGGTGGCGGGGGCGGCGGTGACGAAGAAGGCGACGTTTGCGTCGGCGGTGGCGGTCTCAAGCGGCGCTCTCTACGACGCCCCGGGGACGCCCTGCCCCTCCCCCTTCCCCCTCCCGGCCCGGTCCCGCCGCCCCCGCGACGCTGCTCCTTGCTCCGTTTCTGTAACGAGGCGAAAGACTAATGGACGGGGATGAGCGGATGAATAAATGAATAAGCGGCCGCGGTCAGCGCCGCTGCAATATTAATCGCGCGAGCGTGTTCGTGCGTGACGGATTGCGCCGGCCGCGTTTCCTTGGTCTTTTGTCGGGGGTCCCTCCATTACAAGTGCCCGAGAGCACGCTGTATACTAACAGAATGAGGAAACTTTTGGGAAGTAATTTAACGTTGCACAAAACTGGATGTACTCAAAGTAAGATATATCAATTGTAATATTTTTGGTGATGGTTGGTCAGAAATTCTACGAAATGTGTGTATCTGGTACGTTATTTATTAATTTTTATTAGTGGTACTAGCGGTACCCGACAGACGTTGTTCTGCACTTCATCTCTCTTTCTCCTTCCCTTTTCCTTTCTGTCTCTCTCACCGTTCCTATCCTCTCTGTCTCCGTCTCTGCGTCTTTCTGCGCGTCTCTCTGTCTGTCTCTGTCTCTCTCTCTCTTTGTCTTTGTCTATTTAACTTTAAATGTCCTTGCAGGATACATAACTAAAAAAATATAAAACCCAACAACTATTATGTTAAGGTTTTCATGATGTTGAAACAACAACAGCAACAGATTGTCAATGAAATTCAGTAAGATTGTACTTATGAATTTAATTTTTATTAAAATTTAAATTAAGAATTAATGTTTGATAACGGATTTAAAAATTTAGAAACTGTGTATAGGAAGAAATTATTATTTGCAAAATAATTTACAGCCATTTTAATTCAAAAATAGTAAAGTTAACTTCTTGGGAGTGTACGATGACATGTTGAATAATATTGTAGGCCTTTTACTGGTGCTATCAATATCAGAGACATTATCATTTTCCAGGAAACATTAAAAATAAGAAATCGCAAAAACCTGAAATTGTTTCAGTTTTTGCTAATAATTTTACCTGCATATTGTTCTACTATTTTGTTTGTTGAAATGTTCATAATTTCCATTGTTGGTATACAAGAAACAACTAATTTACGCAAAATTTTAGCATTGCGTCTTCCCTCCTTCTGTACTATTCTTCGGCCCGTGATGCTCATCTCCGCCCTCTGACCGGGAGAGGTTGCTCAGGGCATCAACTGATATCACTGCAGTGACGTTGACTGGGATGTCCTAGGTTCGAGTCCTGGCGGTGGCAGGATTTTCTACAGAAGCTACAAAGCTAAGTCGAGTTCAGCCGCTGTCTGGAGGAGAATTCTAGTGGCCGGCTGATCGCTAGTTCTCCATGGACCAGTACCAGGCGAATGGCGGAGCAGTACCCTAACAAACTGGCTACGGATCGCGCGCGATCTTTCCATCCTCTTTCTTGCCCTATACTCACCTCTTACATACTCCAACACTTACAAGCCCTACATATTACACATGTTGAGAGACAATATAAACATGTTGTCAGCAACTTAGAGCGTGTCTCGGCTGGGGCGGTACTCCGCTAGTGCAAAATACCTGGTTGAGGGAAACACCGTTAGCTGACGGTAGGTCGGCGCCGGTTCTCTCGATATAGCTGGTAAAAACAGCCATATCTCGAGGAAAATACGTGCACAACACTTGCGGGAATAATGACCTTAGCTGTTGACTCGATCGGAGGTCAATAAAACTTCCGCCCTCTGTCACACCTCCATTTCCCGGCACGCTTTTCCTTGTCTCGACTCTGTTTTATACACACCTCCCCCATTCTCCCCCGCTTCGCCCATACGGGTTCCGTCTCGTTCCTACTCTACCCGACTCACTCTTCCACAAATGCCTAGCTCCATACTATCCCTCATTGCTCCTTCCGACCCGCCTCGATCTCCTAATCTCTTCTACCAGCACTTTCATGTGCGCCACGCTCTTCAACCCCCCCCCTTTCGCTCCTTCGGTGTCGTCTCGCTTCTCCTGGTCCGGGCTCGCTCTCTCACATACGCTTCGCTCTCCACCGGCGATGTCTCTTCTTCAGTTGCGCCTCGCTTCTCCTAGTTCCGACTCGATCTTTCACGTATGCCTCTCTCGTCACCATCCAGCTTCGCTCCTCTGAGTTCTTCGTTCCACACCGCTCCTCCGCGACCCGCCTGGCTTTTCCGCTCTCCGCGTGGTTTCTCCTCTCCAATGTTCACCTCGCCCTCCCTCAGGCTATCCCATTTCATTCGGCCTGCCTCATGGGGAATGCCGGAGCAGTACCCTAATAAACGGACCACGCACCGCGCCCGATCTTTCTTCCTCTTCCTTCTTCTGTCCTTACCCTTACTTACACTCACACTAACATGCACTACACTACCACACATTTCGGGAAACCGGTCTGGAGCTTGTTCCGGCTTTGGCGGCGCCCCACTTGTAAGAGATACCTGGTTGAGGGAAACCCGGTTACCCGACGGTAGGTCAACGCCGGATCTCATCATCCAGCGGGTGGATATCATTGCCATATATAGAAGAAAACACATGCACTCTTTAACGGGACTAATGACCTTAGAAGTTGACGCATTCAGAAGCACTAAACAAGCAATAAAAAAACGCCCTGCCCCAACGCGTCCTGTCTTAATCCATCCTGCCTCAGCCACTTCCTAACTTATTTTACTCCTCTCCGTCTTACTCTATCCTGTTTACAAAACACCGTCTCACTCCACTGCCTACCGATTTGTCAAATTTCCCTCCTCTGCAACCTTTTTTATCATCTCACTTTGCCTGACCATCTTTCCCCTGCACCTCGCCTCACCTCCTCTCATCTCATGTCACCTTGCCTGACCTCCCCGCGCAGCTCTCGCCGCGTAACCCTAGAAGTTGACGCACCCAGAAGCACTAAACAATCAATAAAAAAACGCCCTGCCCCAACCCGTCCTGTCTCAATCCATCCTGCCTCAGCCACTTCCTAACTTATTTTACTCCTCTCCGTCTTACTCTATCCTGTTTACAAAACACCGTTTCATTCCACTGCCTAACGATTCGTCCCGTTTCCCTCCTGTGCAACCTATTTTATCATCTCACCTTGCCTGACCATCTTTCCCCTGCACCTCGCCTCACCTCCTCTCATCTCATGTCACCTTGCCTGACCTCCCCGCGCAACTGGCGCCGCCTTACCTTAGAAGTTGACGCACCCAGAAGCACTAAACAATCAATAAAAAAAACGCCCTGCCCCAACCCGTCCTATCCCAACCCACCCTGCCTCAGCCACTTCCTAACTTATTTTACTCCTCTCCGTCTTACTCTATCCTGTTTACAAAACACCGTCTCACTCCACTGCCTACCGATTTGTCCAATTTCCCTCCTCTGCAACCTTTTTTATCATCTCACTTTGCCTGACCATCTTCCCCTGCACCTCGCCTCACCTCATCTCATGTCACCTTGCCTGACCTCCCCGCGCAGCTCTCGCCGCGTAACCCTAGAAGTTGACGCACCCAGAAGCACTAAACAATCAATAAAAAAACGCCCTGCCCCAACCCGTCCTGTCCCAACCCACCCTGCCTCAGCCACTTCCTAACTTATTTTACTCCTCTCCGTCTTACTCTATCCTGTTTACAAAACACCGTCTCACTCCACTGCCTACCGATTTGTCTAATTTCCCTCCTCTGCAACCTTTTTTATCATCTCACCTTGCCTGACCATCTTTCCCCTGCACCTCGCCTCACCTCATCTCATCTCACCTTGCCTGACCTCCCCGTGCAGCTGGCGCCGCCGCCCGCGTCTGCCCGAGATTTCGCAGAAACTGGAGCCCTAGCGAGGAGCGCGTCGAGGACTCGACGCCCCGAGGCGATTCCTGACAGACAATGGAACACGTCTCTCTCTCTTCTCCGCGCCTCTTTCCTCGCCGGCGCCCACGCCACGCGCCTCCCGGTTGCTTCCGCCTCCGCCTCCAACTCCATCTCGCAGGATCCGATACCACGTTGCGGGTTCGCCCTTTTGGATGTTTCATGCCGCTAATAGCTTCAGAGAGCGAGGGGCAGGATTGCTTATTTCATCAGCGAATGGTTTCCAAGAACTACTTCTAGTAATCTTTCGAAATTATTGACGGTGTTGTACAAGTGTCGAATTTCCTTTCCCTTGTTGAAACTACTCAGAAGTAAAATGGAAACTTTCCTCAGGCGGTTCTTGATATAAATTAATAGATCCAGACACACTGATAGTGGACTTTGTTAACATCAACAGGACGCTCACGCGTGAGCTTTTTTTAGGAAACCGTTTTGTGTTGCTGTTTTTTAGGGGCATTTTTAATGCTGCAAGTGATGTGTGTACTGTAGGTCGTGTGAAAGTTTGTGTTCATTATTTGTGTAATTTAACTGTAGTTTCATGAGTAGGTACTACAAATTAGAAAAATCCACATAGCTCGGTCCGTATCGAAACCGTATTCTGCGTGTTCAGAGGCCATTAAGCCAATCACTCGCCCACCGATGATACGTATTCGAAGTGGCGAGTTGAAATACGTGCCCAATTTCTTGCTTCTCGAAATGCAGACGACGTAACTCCTATTAGATAATTCACTAATTTTGTTCTTTTACAGTTGCCTTCTTGATTATCTACCTTCAGATTGTCTAAAATTAGTGGATGCACGAGTTTTCTATCCGTTCTTCAAGAGAAAAATGAAGGAGAATGAGGTCAGGAGAGCAAGACAGCTGATATTGTTGTTCACGCTCTCTCAATCCACCGTTCCTGCCAATGGCGTTGTGGATGCAAACTTATTGTTTCTAGTGCAAAGAAGTGCCACACATAGAGTATATGCATTGAATGGTGTTGAATAAAACATCTAACATGATTGTTTATTTAAAAAAAATAAGATTGCTTGTTCCTTTACTCAATCGTGGAAATCGCCAGGGCTGAATATGAAACGGTATGAAATGATTGCCAGCACATTCACTGTAATGGATATTTGCTGTCAAAAATTTGTGTTAATTTGATTCAACCTAATAACGCTAATTGTCAAAGTAATCGACACCATCTTCAGTTCAAAGAAAACGAAATCTTTGCAATAGGAGTAATTATTTACATTTATTTGTAAAAATATTATTTCGTTATCAATAAATTCACTACTGTAACGAATTGCAAGCGACATACATAAAGGAAAATCTTCCCAAAACTCATATTACTTACTCACTATAAAGTTTACCAATGCTAATAGGATCACTGCTGAACGTTTACTTCAGGCACAACCTTTTTCATCTTTGCACCCTGAATGCACAGGTGGAAAGAATTCCTGGCAGTAAACTACGGTAAGCACAAACAAGATTGTAAACTATGTAGTACAGACAAAGTTTTAATTCCTCATTATCAGGAATTCCAAAGGACAGATCGATGTTCGTATTGTAAAAATGTTTGTCATCGAATTTACACAGAGTATTGTAAGATTTTTTTTTTTGAGGATGAGTGGTCTTCAGGGCTAACATTCCGTATTTGATCACTCTCGAAACCGTCAAAAACTCAGCGCCTAAGAATTAATAATAGTAATAATAATAATAATAATAATAACAGTGGACAAATTAAAAGTGTCTCAGCATTGGCTCCCAGGGTCACAAACTCGGACAAAAATTACAATCATGAAGATAGTTCTTTACCCAGGAACAATTTTCAAATTATACCAATGATCTCACTATTTCCACTAATGTATATCCAATGATATAAAATTTTGCTTCAGTATGTTCGCGTTATATAAGCTCTCTCTTTTGGTTAAATGACCGCAGCTGAAATGCGCTCGGAAGCACAAAATAATCAATCATTCAATCCTATTCCGACAAGTGGATCCGGACGTTGACATTTCCCCTCAATTTGTGCGAGTTCATTTACATTCATCTATTTCTCTCGAGAAGGTTGCATCCCAATTGGAGCTTCGGCATGGAATTACATGTATTCGCGTTCCTGTCGGAAGTACATTGCGGTCGCCTCCCTTTAAAATGGAGATAAGTTCCATTATTTTGTTTTACATTATGTAATAAGTATTGGCAATGAGATATGGGTAATATAGTTATTTAAAGATTTCGAAAAACTGTCAGCAAACTCTGAACTCTGCCGGATAAATTCAGTAAATCCTATATATTCGAACTAGTGGCGCTGTAACAGGACATTCTTTCTCACATTATTTCTAAGTACACCACTATATTACACTACTACTTAAAAATGTTTTCACCCAGCAAAAATTATTTTCCGCACAGAGTCCCGTACAGGGAGAGTTGTTCCAGTTAACTCGCCGTCAGCTATACCACTGTGCTAAAGAAGAACGGTAAGGTTCGGCCCGACGCTGAAAAGTGTAATTGTCTCAACCCAATATTTCCAACATGCAATTTTTGCAATTTTTGAAGATACGGAGTGTTCGCCGAAGATGAGACTAGAACCATTTTTTTACCGTCTGTTACATACGAGGAGAAACTGTAACGAATATGTTGTTGTCTTTTTTTTTTTAAATACGCGATATCTACTTGTTTTACTCTTTCAAAAAAATTATACCCTTTTTTAAAGAGCTGATTTTTTACAAGTCTTCGTTTAATGGAAAAATATCTATTTTCAAATTTTTAGGTTTCAAATATTAACTCTGAAAAGAAAACTTAACTTCAATTTTTGAAAATACGGAGTGTTAGCGGAAGATAAGGCTAGCTCCATATTTTTTAATATCCCTTAATACATATGAGCAGAAACTTTAATAAACAAATTCAAGCGGATTTTGAGAAAAAAATTAAAATTGCCTATATTTCCTGCAGAATTACAGGAAAATTATTCGTGTGTTCAAAAATTGAAAATGACCTTATTTCAAGATGTGTCTTTAAAGAACAGATTTCATTAAGGAAATATTTCTATCTCCAAAATTGTAGTTGCTAGCCCCACAAAATTGCACTTTTGCAAAATTGCAGTTTTCGGAATATTAGTGATTTTAACGAACATGAAACCTGCTCCACTCTCTTAAGCGTCTTTTACGCTATCCGAAGACAGAGGTTTTTTTTTAAATGAACCAGTAATGAGAACATTTTGAAACCGTTTTTGCGGCTTCATGAGAAGTATCTTCATAGATCAATTTATCCGTTTGAAACTCCCAATGCCTCGAGATCATTCAGATCAATTGGGGAATATCAATTTTGAAGCGAATATGAATTAAGGCGCTAGCGTCGACCAGACAGACGAACGAATGGAGGGACGGACGGACAGAAGGACGGACGGACAGAAGGACGGACGGACAGAAGGACGGACGGACAGAAGGACGGACGGACAGAAGGACGGACGGACAGAAGGACGGATGGACGGACGGTCGTACAGTCGGTCGTACAGTCGGTCGGAAACACGGTCAGAAACACGGTCGGGCAGACGGACGGGCAGACGGACGGGCAGACGGACGGGCAGACGGACGGGCAGACGGACGGGCAGACGGACGGGCAGACGGACGGGCAGACGGACAGACAGACGGACGGACAGACGGACAGACGGACAGACAGACGGACGGACAGACGGACGGACAGACGGACGGACAGACGGACGGACAGACGGACGGACAGACGGACGGACAGACGGACGGACAGACGGACGGACAGACGGACGGACAGACGGACGGACAGACGGACGGACAGGCGGACGGACAGACGGACGGACAGACGGACGGACAGACGGACGGACGGACGGACGGACTGATGGACAAACTGACGAACAGACATACCGACGGACGGACGGACTGGCGAACGGACTGACGGATAGACTGGCGGTTCACCGTCAGTTGATTTTTTTATATCAAGGACCCACTAAATATGGATTCTGAATACACCACATATTAGAGGTAGTAATTTATTATATACACCATCCAGTTTCGCTCCTCTGAGTTCTTCGTTCCAACCCGCTCCCCCCTCTCCAACAGTAATTATCCTTTCGTCATTCACTCAGCTTTTTCCAAAACGTGTGAGTAATGTCAAATTAAAGGCATGATTAACAAATGAGTTATATTTTGTGCTTAAACAACTTCCTTACACTATTACCGTTGGGGGTACATTACTAACTTCCTTCAACATTTCAATATTTTGTTTATAACAATAGTATATGCAATGGTAGAAGCAATTCATAATGCAGTACGAAGTACGTATAACACGTACAATATCTAAAAAAGTTTCCCTGTGCTGAGGTGAAGAGCTGCATGGACGATCGTCTCGTGAAATTGGATACCATCTTGGAACATCTTTGAGTTGGAGTTTCAATGTGATTGATATAGATAATGGTCTCTACTGCGGAACAGAAATGTTACGTAACAGTACAGAAAGACCGGAATTGGGAGAGGAAAATTAAAACCGCAAGAGATCTGTCTCTTGGACTCCAGTTAATTGTTTTCTGAACGATCACCTTCCTTTCTTATGACATCGGAGACAAGATAATTGCCACAGGAGACTGAAGTTGCTTCAACTGTAGGTACAACTGTTATTATCTAGCGTTTAATTTATTTGTTTAAATTTGAATATTCTTGGAAGGTTTTTCTTTCAACATTAGTCTTTGTATCATGAATGTACCTAAACACAAAAATGTAGAGGCCGAAAGAGAGGTGAAGAGTATGTGTTGATGATCTCAAGGTTGCTCTCATTCATATGATGCAATGATAAATTATTTTAATTTCTTGCTTCTCTTTTAAATAGGTTATTGTGCAAATAGAATTCAGAAAAAAATCTGCTGTTCTCCTGCTATCTTCTATCTGCGTTGAAATAGTGCGAAATAAGAATAATTCTAGGTTTTAACGAAATTTTCATCTAGAAATGTGGTCTTAATTTAGAGAATATAACTCCTCCCGCTTAAGTGCGAATGCTGTGTAATAATCCGTAATGGATAAGGTGAATGAGCAACAAAGAAGTCTCTCTGCTTTTCCTCTTGCCTCGAATAATCAACCCACTTTCGCTTCAGACGATACGACGCGCATTTGCATCTTACGTTCCTAATTAAAACTCGTTAATCCACAGAACTTTGCGAAATCAATATCCGGGAGTTCGCACGGTTATCTGTTTGAATAATTATGGACGGAGGCGGGAATTCTTGTTATATAGTTTTCGATTCCAATTGACTTTCTCTCTCGCCCGCAGAGAACAGTACCTGCATTTCTATTTGCGTCTAAACCAGGCACGGGACTACATTACGGAACTTCAAAACTTTTGATTACGCGATTTAAAGCGTCCCCGGAGCCACAGCGGCCGCCGCGGCGCGTCGGGGCGAGAGTGGGCCAAGGGAATATTGGTGGCGGTGTAAACGAAATCGGTGGAATGGAGAGGAGTAGTTTTGAGGATGGTTGCAATGGAAAGAGGAAGCGAGAAACTGGTGGATGGCGCTGGAGTTCAGACAATTTTGGAAGTGGCAGAAGGGGCAAATAAATTCTGAATTATGACTGTAAATCACCAACAACCGCTGGGGAATTAATCGCTTATTATCGGAGAAAAGTTGCATTTTGTACTTCAGAGTCGAACTTCTTGTCCTGTGGAAACAAGCTAGCCTGTCGTGCAGTGCTAAATAAAAAATAGTCATTTTCACAATATTAGTAGTCGTATTATTATTACTATGGAAAAATAAACTTACCGTGCTCCTCTGTTGAATCTCGTTGCGACAGAGGTCTTGGCATGGCATGTGAATAATGTGATGATGACATTTTATTTGACGATTAATAATCTCGAAATAGAAAGTTGGTAATAGTACAAATGTTGGCAAAATAAAAGCTAGGTGTAACTCGGGAACTCAGAGGAAATCTGACGAGAACCCGCTTTATGTCTCTTGAATCTCACGTGCTGAACGATCGGGAATTCGGTACCCAGTGGTAAGAGCCAAAGACCTGGTGGCTCTTTGAGGTTACGAGTAGCTAAATGATATTATGAGTAGCCTCCTTTATATATAAAAGTTCAGGTAAATATATATTTTAAGAGCTTACGATAGGTCAGTACATAATAGAGTAAATATTATTTTATAATGACATTTATTTATATTATTTGTACAATTACGTGGGTGGGGGCTCTAACCTACATCTTAAATCAAAACTTATACTAATCTTACAACCTACTATTGACAATTTTACGCTACTTATTTACACTATTTTCACTCTTTTGTACTTATAATCTAAACTAACGTACTAACGCTTACATACTTACGAACTAAACGTACAGTAGACACTATCTATTTACAGTATTTACACGCACTAGCACTTATAATCTAAACTTACTAACACCGAGGATTTTATAGTTTGCCAATCAAGCTAGCGGTACTCTTGGGAGGCAGTTACAATTACTTTTTCTTCGCACTCTCTCTCTCTCTCTCCCTCTCTCACACACACACTCACGCACACACACACACACACACACACACACGCACACACTCCCGATGACTGCCCGTCGCGACGCGGCGACTATTCCATCACAGGCGCTCTGTGGGCGGAGTTCTCCCGACAATCTGTAGCTTCACGACCGGCCGTCGTACGCCAGGCCTGGCAGGAGCGCGGGCTCGGTACCCATACTGTACTAGGTCCTCTCTGGCGATGTGATTAAAGTAGCACGCGGCGCTATTGCCTCGGAGAATATGCGTTCACGCACTTTCTTTAGCTTGTTGCTGCCCTAAAGAGAATTTCTTTAGGGCAGCATCGGTACTCTCGTACCACTCGCCGAAGGTCCCCACCACAAGAGGGAGGTGTTCAACATCCCGATAGCGCTGACCAAGGAGTTCTGCCTGTATGTGAGGACATCTTTGCACCTTCTTCTCACATACCGAGGTGAGTCTTCCTGCACGAGCCACCGCGGCTGCTGCATCAACGACGACCGCGGTGTAGCCACGGAGTGGCCATTAATAAGTGACAATATTACTGACAAAGTATATCTAGTTGCCAGAAGTTACAGCTTTCCCTGTGAGTTTCGTCTTTGGTGTTGAAAAAGAAGAAGAAGAACAATAGCGAAAATTCCAACCCAGTTATAAAGTCTTTTCAACTATTATAACAATCAAATAAAACAAACCCGACAGAAAGACAAATGTGTGCGATCTACATCAGATATGGAGAAGCGATGCGAAATTGAATATTTCATGAAGGGGTGGCGCGAGTGGCGTTAATAGAATAATAAGTATTTTGAAGTAATTTTCAAGAGAAGTTTGTAGCGAAGTGATTTCAAAATGAACCAAACTTGCGGACAAAACGAAAGAGCGAGGACGAGTAGTGTTTGTACATTTTAAATTAATCTTCTCAAAAAGCTGATATATTTGAATCTGTCGCCTTGAAGAAGGAAATATATTACATCCGTTTATCCAAGACAAAAGTGAAAAAAAACATTGTTTTGCAATCTTTGATTTGAGTGATGAACAAATACAATTATTATCGTGACAGGAAATCCCAAACTAACCAAAATTTAGTCAATCGCACATTTTTTGCTCTTATCACTTACTGCAATATAAATGACAGTAAAATGAAAATAGTTAGAATACGTGGAGAAAACCCTGTGGAAGTCACAGAAAAAATCTAGTACGTTCGGGGCTTCGGTCAGAGGAAAGTACGAGTCGTGGAAAGTCTATTCTTTCACACACATTTATTTATTTATTTATTTATTTATTTATTTATTTATTTATTTATTTATTTATTTATTTATTTATTTATTTATTTATTTATTTATTTATTTATTTATTTATTTATTTATTTATTTATTTATTTATTTATTTATTTATTTATTTATTTATTTATTTATTTATTTATTTATTTATTTATTTATTTATTTATTTATTTATTTAAATTTATTTATTAGCCAAAAACGTTTGAGAACGTATGAGACGTTATATGAGGGAAAAGGGCAATCCGCGCGTATTTTCTGGACCTCTTGAAATATTTTTGGCTGTTATTCATTATTGTGTCTTATGTGAAGATATCAACTTACTGCCGGGACAACAAGGAAACGATCATTTCGATAGCTTAATTTCCTTTCTGGAGAGACTGTCGTTGGTAAAAGTTTTGGAATCGACGAACACAAAACAGGACAGGAAGTTTTGCAACAAATATCTCACGTATATGTATGTAAGTATCACGTATACTTAATTGTTTACAATTCGTTCAAAATTGTAATTTTTAATAAAAATATGACAATGGTCCTAATTTTTCTTGATCGAATTACTGAGCCGTGAGAATCTTTGAAACAAAGAATTTCATTACATGGTTGATAATATCCGTGACGTTATGTACTCACAACGACCGTAGTATTTGCAACGACGTAGTACTGACTGCGAGTAGAATTGACATTTTTATGGACATTCACAATAAACTGGGTCTTTTTATAAAAACGTATTGAAAGAAGAAATACCTAACAAGATAATTCTATTTTAATAACAGATGTACCTTTTCATTTCGTATACTTGCATTGTAATGCCGCAGTAGAAATTGACGATTTTTTGTAGCAAAACTTGTGGGACCCTGATACTGAAAAAGTGGCTAAATCTTAGTTATATATGCCATAAATTTCTTCATGTAGCATTGTATGTAGTCAAAATCCATCCTTTGTAGGTTCTTGAATTGGAAAAGTTGGTTGACAGCAGAATATCTGTCTTCTTGTTGTCAACGCTAGGGACTAAAGCGTTCAGACGATTTTCTCCAATATTTCCTTATCGATCTGTCCAAACTCCAGTCCCTGCGCGTTTGAAATAAATATTTTTGGGAGGAAGTTACAAGAAGCCTTTCGGCTTGTTTTAGGTTTTTTATTTACTGAAATGTATTCTTCAAAGACAGATCTTGAAATAAAGTCTTGTACAATTTTTCAAAATATGTCGTTTTCACGTAATTTTTCATGAAATTTAGGGAATTTTGGGAGCCCATAATGCAATAGTTTGATGCCTGAAGAAGGAATAATAATGTTCAGAGACGTCGTCAACCTAAGTGAATCCAGTTATTGACCAATTCTACATGAATGCTAAAGAAATAAAACGTAATAGTACTCATCCTTTTGGTGAGTATTTGGTGGTGCATTCGGACTCTTTAAAAAGGACGTCGCTCCCCCGGCTCTCAGAAAATGTGCCCAATGGCGTCGGTGACGAGGCTGTCCGGCTGCCTGTGCGCGGAAGCAGCTGTCGGCTGAGGCCGCCGCCACCGCGGTGGCGGTGCCTTCGCCGCCCCGGTGCACCGGGGCGTGGCGCGGCGCGCGGGGCCGAGTGTTCCGCCTTGTTCGAAGGCGGCGGTTGTTCGAGCGAGGCCTGAACGGGGGTCTGCGCGGTGCGACCGCCTGTCGATAGCAATCGCGTCCTGAGAGATGGCTCTCGGGCGCGTCCACGTGAGGGGTGGGCGGAGGGCGGGGTGCGGGCGGGGACGCGGCGAGCAACGCGGGCGGCGGGGGCGGCGGCGGCGGTTCGATAAAGCGTCCTCCGAACGGAAGTAATAAACGACGACGCAGTAATAAAATACGTGCGGCTTCAATGGGCCTATTGTGGCGCACTCGCAGCGAATGCGGGGGCGGCGGCGGAGGCGGTGGCGAAGCGACGCCGAAGCGACGCCGAAGCGACGCCGGAGTTTGAGTCGGAGTCGGAGACGCGGGCCATCGGGGGCGGGCTGCGGCTCTAGCGATAACTTTGCTCCAGCGCGGCGCGGGACTCAGGCTGCGTGCCACTTCGCCCTCGGGCGCGGAGCTGCGATGCGCTCTTCATTCTTCGTTTGTTTCCAGCCATACGTTGTCGTCTTTGACTTATTTCATTTTGCTCGTTTATCTTTGTTTGTTGTTAAATTTTTTACCTTATCTCTTTTCTCTTCCTCATTTATATTCCTCTTGTTTTATCGTTATTTTTTCTCCTCTCTTTCTTTTTCTTTCTCTCCCCCTCCCTTTTTCCCCTCGCTCTCTCTCACTCTCATTCTCATTCTCCCTCCCCCTCTCTCTCTCCCCTTCATTTTTCGTTTCCCTCTTTCTACTTCCTGTCTTTCTCTTCTTGTTTCTTTCCTATTGCATTTCACGAATGCTTAACTTTGTGCCTTACCTCAGCCTTTGTGCCTTACCTCAGATTCTTAGTTTTCTCTTTGAGATTCATTTTGAGGTGCATCTCATTTTTTAACTTATCTCCTTTCGTCTGTATTCTTAATAAAAATACTATTTGTGTGTATCTTTAATGGGTTTATTTCGTTTGATTTTATTCATAGTAGCCATTGTATTTTTCCACGCTGCTAAATCTGTTTGTCATCTTGTCGTGTTCATGATGTAAACAGTGACAATTTCTGCCTTGCCAATCAGAAGTAACGTTGTTTCTATTAATGAGCTCTTGAATAGCTCATTGAGCAGAATAAATCCATTTCATTGCTGTAACTCACTTACTTCCCGTATTTTCTATTTCATTGCAAAACACCGTTGTGTAGGAAATGCAATTCATGCCTTTAATAGCAGAGGATCGTTTAGCGTGGTCTATTAATGCATTTAGGAAGGTACTTTATCAAAACTAGGTAATCAAGGAATATGATTTGCATTTTTTTGCATTACATCTCGAAAACTCGTGTATTATGTCTAGCAGATTCTAAGGGACCGTTTTGAAAGAAGAACTGACAAAAAAACGGCAAATTATTTTTTCATGTGGGATTTGCTTTGACATTTGTCACAGACGCGAATACATCCCTATACAATAAATGTGCACATAATAAATCCCATAGTACGTCACACACAGATTTTAGTTTTTTACGTTAAAAACAAATAAAAATTGTGCATGTCGCGAACTTGGGCGCTTATGATCCTTTGTCGTCAATAACAGAAGCCTGGAAAATTCTCGGTACTTCAGCTGTGGGGAGATTGAAATAACGAAATATACTCCGATTTCGTCTCCAGAAAAAAGTACTTGAGTCTGAGCAGAGCCTCAAATTGAATCGGGCCTTGTGCTGTCCCTTCCGCAGAAACCTTCTGGAACGGCGCTCACCGCGACCGATGTCGCCCCCGTCGCCCAACCTCCCCCGCCGCCCCCGCCGCCCCCGCCGCCCCCGCCGCCCCCGCCGCCCCCGCCGCCCCCGCCGCCCGGCCGTCCCTACTGGTCCCGCAGCCCCCATCGACCCCACCGCTCCGCCGCCAACGCCGCCCCCGCCGCTATTACTGCCGCCGCTACTTCGGTAGCCCCTGCCCCGCCGCCTCCTCGCTCACCACTGACTGTGCCACCAACGTTTTTGCGTTTGACGCGTCCCTTCGTCTGCGAACTTTCCTTCTCTGGTTTCCCTCTGAAGCGGTATATTACGGCGTTAAATCGTTTAACGAAACGGATATGCTCCCTTTTTTTCTCTCGTTTTTTTTTCCTCGGGAGCAGGAGTGAGCTTAATCCCTTTGCGAACGACAGCGCCGATATTCTTCAGGATCTGTCGCTGACTGTGCTGGTGAACCCGTAACTCCAGGAGAAGCAGTAAGAGTTGAACGGAATGCTATCGATACGTTGCAATAAATGGCTTGCAGGCGACATTTAGTGACATTTTAATTCAGTTCTTGGTTTTCAGTAACTGCGGATAGCTAAATGGGTCATCAAAGCGTTTGATTGTTCTCTATAAAGTTGTATTTCGTAAATGTTGACTTCTAATGTTTCCCCTTCCTTTGAAACTGTGTTGTGGTGGAAGCGTACTTTTTTGCCGGAAGAAAATGAATTAAATCCACTCTGGACGCAGGTGTTCAGATATGAATGTTTAATTTTTTTCAGCATCAGTCCGGAAATGTGCCGAAAATATTTTCCATACTTTCGTACTCTTGCAAACATCAGCGTATTTAAATATACAATTCACAACACTCCATTGAACTTAGTTGTGCATGATCAACACTTAAGCACCGAAATCATTTAAGTAACACTACATTAAAAATATGATTTCAAATTTTGAATCATAGTTATTTATTCAACATTCAATTTATTCAACATTCAACATTAAGAAAACCTCATTTTTTCGGCAATACGAAAACAATATTAGGTGCACATGTAAGATACTGCAACACCTCTCTTGAGAATGAATACGCTTGTTTTGATTTGAATCCAATGAACTTTCTCTTTAAATAAGGAATTAAGTTTTGGAAATCTTTCATAAAAACCGTAAATATTATTGTAAAGTAATTACAATATTAATATTTGTTTCTGGATTTCATACGTGATGATGTCTTTCTTTTAGCAGCGAACCACGAATACTGCGACCGTATAGTTGTTGGCTTGCATCTTCCATTAGTTTCTGAAAAATACGCAAGGAATACGTTCTCCATAACAAAGCTTACTACTCTTCGATTTCTCCAATTCCAGAAAATGTTATGTTGTTTTTAATAGCTTTCTCTTAATTCTCTTGGGAATAAATCGAAAGAAGCTGCTGTAGTTAGTTCCAAAATATCTGGAGGCGTTCCAAATAGATTGTCGAGTATGCCGCGTAATATCCTCAATTTAAATTCAACTGTTAGTCAACAATTGGAAAACAAACCACGTACCAAACCTCAAAACGGAAAACGATGCGTAGTAAGTCGTGATCGGCAGTTAAATTTGTATATTACACGAACGAACTATCTTAATATTTAGGTTTCTAATAAAATATTGTACATTTCGGGTATGTTTTCTCTCGAGTGTTATTCATGAAATCAGATGCAATTTTGAAGTTTTCACGAGGATCAGATTGCTCATATAGATGTTTTCAAGATATCTGATATTGTTGAGAACCAAAAGGATTCGACTTTCTCTTCTGTAATCCTAACAGTAATTTTACTTTGTGAACAAAGGTTGCCCTTTTCTTATTGACCTGAGTCTCCTTTCGCGTAACCACTGACATTTCTATTTTTACTGTTTTTGTAACATAGTATGGGTGTCTTTAAATAGCTCCTGAAAATGTTCAAAAGAAGGATCGCGAGGTGAACGTTCCGTTAACCAACCCACAGAATTCACCACCAAAATATTTGATATATTATTTTATTTCCAAATATTCTCTTTATGAATTTTGTCAGAATAAACTATGAACAGAAAACTAAGATTCTACCATTGTAAATAAATTTTTGTGTAGTCTGGTACTTTTCCTGCGTTCGCGTATGTAGTAGCGCGAATGTATTTGAGTACAGTTATAGTGTCTATTGAAAATTAAAAGTATATTCCACTCCAGCGAAAAGTAAATGAAATTTAACTGCGAGAATACAGCAAAGAATTGAAGATATCACAATTCAGCGATTATTGCGTTACCAGCAAAAGATGGGTCTGAGCATGCAGTTGTTAGAATGCTCAGGATGGTCATTTCCTTTATACGCCTTTGGTTTGTCTTTAACATTTATAAGATTTTCGAATTTTTGTGTTTTAGTAAATCATCCGTCGAGAAGATTGTGTTGTTTCTCCTTTTAAAATTCCTATTAATCTTAACATAGTTCACTGCAATATACATCAAACTGACGTAAACTCTTCGATGTATTTTCAGGTAAACGGTCAAGAGATAACAAACGTCCTACACAGCGGCAACTTATTCACCGCAAAGCTCGTGATAGCGCCTGGCGCACAGACGAAGTGACCTCTATACGCTTACTCTTACGAAATATAACAAATTCGATGTGCAATTTTACAGATTCTAATGTAAACAAATATTGCAAAAATTATGCATTAATTTCGCAATTAAAGACACCCATCGTAGAGAGGATGTGTATATACGACATAAGACAGTTTCATAACCATGATTTTCAACTTTTTATTGGTGGCCAACGTAATATATCGATCAGTAAATAAATATACTTTATTTTTTTGTCGGAATAAAGTATACATAAAATGACAAAAGTTTTCACACTATTTGTAATTGAATAAAAAACTGAATAAAAATTTATTATGAAAGTGATTATGAAAACTGATTATTAAACAGAATAAAAATAAATAATGTGAATATGTTTTCATTGTATCCATGCCTTTGTTTCTTTTGGTGTGAAGAGCACTTTTCTGTATCATTGAAACAACGCATTTTTAAAAAAAAGCTGACAAAAGAAATATCTCATTTGAGAGTGGTTATCATGCACGTGGGAATATTACATATTTTTGAAACATGTGAAGTTCCCCGCCATCGTGCTCTGATATGAGCGGTCTACTTTTCATACATGGAAAAACGATGGAGCAGTTATACAGTTTTTGAGGATTTAATACGTAAATAAATAAAAAGTAAAAAAATAATAGAAGACACTCACTTGAAAATTGAAACTGTTTTATTGCTGATGGATTTTCCCATGTCCCTGGGTATTTAAGAAAATCATTGACACATCTCACATGGTTGTAGACTGCGTGATTTTTTACTTCTATTTTTGCCCCCATTGGAAATTAGTAAACAGATAAATCGTTTTTGGGGGATAGTTTTGTCACTCTCGCTATCGCGCTCGCTATTCCCATTCGTTAACTAAGGTCTATTTAAATTCCTTCTTAAATAAAAACTTATTATATAATTATGGTCTTACGTCTTTGTCCTCTTTGGATTACTGAAGAATTTTCAATCAATCAACAACCTCACGTAGTTTATTCACCACCCGCCGCTGTATCTTACCCAAGGCACTGGCGTTGTTGTAACCCGAAGCGTGTAGCGTAAGGGCCTCGTCCCCTTGCGGCGTCGCTCGCGCGACACTGTCGCCGCACAAAAGGGAAAACGCCTAAATATTACGCAATGCATACATTTTACAAACTTATTTCTTCTCGCCTGCCCAGACGCACAAGTTACGGTGGTCCATGAATAATACTCGTGCGGCGGTGTGGCGGAGGCCCCGGCAAGGGAGGGAAGCATGGGCGGAGAAAGTGTGGAGGGGGGGGGGTGCACAGGGCGCGTCTTCCGGAAGGACCCTGCCGAAAACGGCGCCGGAAGGGGGAGGGAGGGGAGAGGTGGGAGCACATAACTCTGGGGCAGCGCACACAGGCGACGGCGTGGGTGGCGGCGGGGGCGGCGGTGACGGCGGTGGTGGCTGTGGCGGCGGGGGCGGCGGGGACGGTGTCAAAAAGACTGTGCGGGCAAGAGACGAGCGGAGACGATGCTAATCCGCGACGGGAATTCCTTGGGGAGGGTTGTTGCTGGAGGGTCGGGTGGTGGTGGATGAGCGACAAGGGAGGCAAGGACAAAAATGTCATTGCGGATTATGGCGAGGAAGATGTAATACTGTAGTTTGCGAGAAGTTAAGACGACACGAAGATGTCACAGAAAGGCGGAATGAAAAGGCTGCGAAACTAGTTGTGCTCCGACAGCACATACTTTCTCGTGTTGTTGGTTACGGTTATGTAATATTAATATCTTGCACTTTATTCAGTTTAAACGGAAATGACATTTACAGTAGTAAATTATGTTTTAGACTTACAAAAAGGTTAAAGAAAACTATCTACCTCGAGGCTAATAAACTAGTTGGTAAATACTGTATTTCTTAGAAAAAATTATTAATATTGCTGTCGGTCTAACACCCATCAAAATTACGCGAAAACTACTAATACTTCGAAAATCTGTACTAAAAATTATTTAAAGAAATTGCATTTAGAAATACATCTCTTCGTTTAATGTTGAAGATGAGAGGGATTCTTAGAAACATTTTGCAATTTTAAAAATTCTAGAGATAATTTGAAACTATGTCATATTATTAAGCAAACTTTGTTCAGTTCCAGAAACAAAATTGACGAGGTTTATGAGAAAGTGTTATTTTTTTATTTGTCAGGGTTTTACTAACAATTACGCAAAAACTACTTATATCTGCAATGAATTGAACGTGACGGTTCGTTCACAGATAAACGAAAGACGGGCAGGCCATTTTAGGAAAACCAACTTTTTTCAAGGTTCCTCATAACATCAGGGTATCAGGAACCAACAAATTGTGCTGTTCTGTGGATACATTGGCACGTAACATTCTCTTTTGTAGTTTATACGAGATAATAAACATGCAAGCGTTAAAGAATATGTATAATAACTGGCTTTGAGGTTTTGTTGAAAAGTTGAATTCGTTAAAAAAGACGAGTTTAGAAGAAAGCGAAGGCGGAATAACAAAATTAAGTAGTTCGAAGAGAGGCATTTAACAAAATAGCGGGAAGAAATATGAAGGGAATATTCAAAAGCAACTCTAATGAACATAAATAAAATGAAACAAATTGTTACAAGGAAGGCGCTGAATAATCAAAATAAAAACGAAATTCTGAAAATCGAGGGGAAAACCAACTGAAGTCCTGATTGTAAGGACAACACCAAAACCTGAGTTATCCCACCAGGCTATATTAGAGGAAAGTGGATTTCATTTATCTAAAATATCAATATATTTTCACGCAATCTGAGAATGGCATTCTTCTAGGACGCGGAACAGATGACTTCACTCAACTTGGTCGTTACCTGGCATCGCGGCGTAACTTACTGAAATACACCCCGACGTGTCTGGTGTGGGGAAAGAGCGTGGGAGTACAAAAGGCTGTGTTCGCAGGAGGTGAGGGTGGGAGAGAAGGGAGCGGTCGCGACGTCGCATCTCGGGCGGCCACCCCCTCCCCCTCCTCCTCTACCTCCTCCCCCCGCCGTGGCCGTCGCCCTCGCCTCCGCCGTCGACGCATTGTCCCGCCGCAACAACAACGGCTCATTAATTGCGGGCGGCAGCGGCGGAGACAATGCCCCGCGGTGGCCGCCGCGCCGCGCCGTGGAACTCCGCCCCAACCCACCGCCCGCGCACAGCGCGCTCGCGATTTCCTGCGGCCCGCTCCCTGCGCGGCCTCCGGCGTGCCCTCCGGCGTGCCCTCCGGCTTGCCCTTCGGTCTTCGCGGGGCTCGGCCCCCCTCCGCCACAGCGGGTCTCGCTCCGCTCAACTAGGACTCGCCCAGACCTGCGTTGCTCTGACCCGTTTGTCCCTGCCCCTTTCGTCCCCGCCCCGCTTGACCCTGCCCCGCTCGACCCTGCCCCGCTCGCCACTGACCTGCTCGTCCCAGCCCCGCTTGTCCCGCCCATGTCCCTACCCCGCTCGTTCTCGAACCGCATGACACTGCCCCGCTCGTCCCCTGTCGCGCTTGCCCCGCTCCGCTTAGCCCCACCCCCGCTCACCCATTCCTGCTTGTCCCCGCCCCGCTTGTCCCTGCCCCGCTTGTCCCTGCCCCGCTCGTCCCTGCCCCGCTCGCCCCTGACCCGCTCGTCCCTGACCCGCTCGTCCCGGCCTCGCTTGCCCCGCCCCTCATGACCCTGCCCCGCTCGTCCCCCGTCCCGCTTACCCCGCCCCGCTTATCCCAACCCAGCTCATCCTATTCTCACTTGTTCCCACCCCGCTTGTCCCTACCCCGCTCGTCCCCGTCCCGCTTGTCCCTACGCCGCTCGTTCTCGATCCACTTGCCCCCGGCCCCGTGTATCCCTGCCCCTCTCGTCCTAGCCCCGCTTGTCCCCGCCCCGCTTGTCCCCGCCCCGCTTGTCCCCGCTCCGCTTGTCCCCGCCCCGCTTGTCCCCGCCCCGCTTGTCTACGCCCCGCTTGTCCCCGCCCCGCTTGTCCCCGCCCCGCTTGTCCCCGCCCCGCTTGTCCCCGCCCCGCTTGTCCCCGCCCCGCTTGTCCCCGCCCCTCTTGTCCCTGCCCCGCTTGTCCCCGCCTCGCTTGTCCCCGCCCCACTTGTCTCCACCTCACTCGTTCCTTCACCGCATCTCCCTGTCCCGCTCGTCCTCGCCCCACGTGTCCTTACCGCGCTTGTCCACACCCCGCTAATCCCTATCCTGCGCTGCCCTTCCCCGCCCCTCTCTGCCCCACTCCCACCCCGACCGGAACTCTCCCCGCCCGTCCTGCGTAGCTTTGCTCCACCCCGCCCAGTCCGGCACCGCCCTGTTCAGTCCTGGTCCACTGTGGCCCGTTCCGCCTTGCCATACCCTAGATCCGTTTGATCTCCCCAGGCGGATCTGCCCTGCCCCGCCCTACCGCGCCCTGCCACGCGCGCCCATCTCCGCAAGTGGTCACTGGCTGAGATGGGTTCGTTGTTCAAACCCGTGTCCAAAGTGGGAGCTAAATATCTCTTATTATATTTCTTACCGTAATATTCTCTTCAGCACTCAAACATGGAAACTAGGTCTTACTTGCACTATTTATTTCCTTATTTATTTATTGGACAATGTACGTACGGCAATTTTGTTCTTTCAGTTACGTACATAACTACCGTCTAGAACATTCAGTGCTGTGAATCATTTTAATCTTTGGTTTTTTAATCTAATGATTTTGTTTTATCCTCTCCTGTTAACCTCTGACGAATGTATCAGTGTGCGTTAAAACTGTGATGTAGAGAAGTCATCGTACCGGTGACGGTTGCAGCGGTGAGCAGGGTGCATTGCTACTACCAACTATAATGCAGTTCTCTATCGTTGAAAAGCTCACTATCAAATGGCTTCATGGATTGCTCTGAAGGAGTTTAGTCGCTCATAGTTACACGAATAGTTCTGGATGACTCTTGGTTACACGAATAATACGATCAATCATTGTAGACGAATGAAAAGGTTTCAAACAGTAGGACGAAGAACAAAGGGGTGAGACGGGGAGGATTATAAACCAGAGAGAAAATTCTTCTACTTTACTCATGTCAATTGAATCGGCGATTTGAAAAGAGAAATAGGGGGGAAAACTTAGTAGCATCCATAGTTGGAATCTGGGACAATTATAATCCACACAAAAGTTGAGAACTAGTCGTGATGGGGCTACTCTGTAACTTCAAATTTGCATTACTGTGATGTTCAGAATCGTTTTTATATCTTAGTTTTATTTCCTTTATAAAACAATTATGAAAGATTTAAATAAACAATGGTTTTGTGTCTTTATTTACAACGTATGAAACAATAATCATAGAATAAATATATAGTGATGTGTATTAACACATAGTGCTATACGGGCGTAACCAATACTTAGATTTAGATTTATTTAGTAAAAAACAGTAAAAACTGTGTATGATGTGTGTGGGAGATCATCTGCGCACGTTTTCTTCAGTCCGAGAATATCTTACCACCATTTTAACTATAAATAGTTGAAAGATAAGTAAAAGTTTAGCATAAATATGTAAAATAAAAATAAAATTTAAAGAAGTGCGAGATTAGCAATATTTGAAAAAAACATTTTCGTTCCAGAGTTACAGAAAACGTATTTGCATCAGTAAACGAATTGCAGTTATGATTTTTCTGCATTACTAACAAAATAGTAACTCGCCCATACCGCTACTCCAACTCCTAGAGTTCAATAAAACGTGCAGATAGTGAAGCTACATTTATGTCCAGAAGCAAAACAAGGGACCATCATTTTTTATAGATGATAAAGATGTCTTGAGACTTTTTTCAGTCGTGTATGTCCGATTTTGATCAATATAATAAAAAGGGGGTAAATAGAAAAAATATGTTTCCTTCATTTTTAAAGAATATCTCATGTTCTGAGGGAGATCACACATCATATATCTCATGTTCTGAGGGAGGTCTGAATACAAATTGCAGCCCTGTCAATTCTCTTCATTGTTTCTCAAAATTTCAACTTCGTATCTTATAATTTGTACCCGACTACTCAATATAAATAAAATAGTAATGTAATAGCTTCTTATTTATTTTCTTAAAATTAGGTTTTCTTTTATTAACTTTCGTAGTTTTTGTGTTTTCTGTTTCTTGGAAAAGATAAATAATGAAAAACGAAATTGTAAGAACAATATTATAATCTGTCGTAATTTAAATATTGAGCGAATTAATATTTTAACAAACCTTGAAGGAATGTTCTTATTTTGGGTTCGGTTTGGAGCCGAGCACAAGACGCATTTTCGATTTCACACGGTGATAATCCCCTGCGAGGAGTACAAAAGCAATGAAATCTCTATCATTATGTTTGTTGTGAATTATTATTTGAGATGATGTATATGCCTTGTTTAATGTCGCATGTTTACAGCTTTAAATCAAAACTTGATTGTTCTACGAATAAAAAAAGTAAATGCTTTGAAAATATGTTGTAGCATTGTTTCGAAAACGTTTAGAAACATCTGTAGTTTGTATCTGTTTCTGACATGTATTTTCATTTTCAGGTAAGAAGAATTCAGCGTTTCAGCGTTTATATTCGTGAAAGGTAGGCACAAAAATTACACTTCAGTAATGCATGCTAACAATTCTACAGGCTGAAGCAATTAGATATGCGTTGTATTAGATATTTCCATTATTAAGCTAATCAATTCATTATTTTTAATATATATATTATAATACCAATATATCTCTTTTTTGTTATGTCCAAAGGTTTGGGGGGTTTTCAACAACAATGACAAATTCAGTAAAACTTCTATTTAGCCGTGTCATCGTAACATTGTTGAGATCCCTCGTGTTGGCGTGGTCGGTGTGGCGTCGTGACGTCTCGTACTGCCTAGCGTCGTGTGGCCGTTCTCTGCCCGAGGTTCTAACTCGTGCTCCGGCCGTAATGCGCTGCGTCGTGTGGCTGTCATCCGCCCGGTCTCGTACTCCATTCGTACGCCGCCGCGTTGTAGCGCTATCCTCAGCCCGATCCAGCCACGAACTCTTCGTCCTTTCCGAACTCCTGCTTAGGACTCGCGGCGGGCCGCTTATGAGGGCCGCGCGAGACACACTGCGGGTCTAGGACCGCAGGGCTCGCTGCCCCGACAGGGACCGTACCTTCCTCTCTCTGAGATGGAACGGTGAGGCCCTTGCCAGTTGGTCGAAAAAGTGTACAAATCTTGTTCTTATATGTGGTAAATGACTTCCTCGTACACGTAGAGTCAGAATCCACGTTTTGTGGGTCCTTGATACCAAAAAATTGGTTGACGGCAAAACCTGTCTGTCTGACCTCTTGTTCGTCCGACCGTCCCTCCGTCTGCCCGACCACCGACACGGACACACGCTGCCCCGACAGGGACCGTACCTTCCTCTCTCTGAGATAGCGGAACGGTGAGGCCCTTGCCGGTTGGTCGAAAAAGTGTACAAATCTTGTTCTTATATGTGGTAAATGACTTCCTCGTACACGTAGAGTCAGAATCCACGTTTTGTGGGTCCTTGATACCAAAAAATTGGTTGACGGCAAAACCTGTCTGTCTGACCTCTTGTTCGTCCGACCGTCCCTCCGTCTGCCCGACCACCGGCCCGTCTTTCCGCCCGTCTGTCCGCTCCGCCCTGCCCGTCCGTCCGTCTGTCGTGTCTTCCGATTGATCTGGACGAACTCGACGCCATGTGAGATTGAAGCATATTTTTATTTTGGGAGTACTTAACATGACGACATAATAATTAGCCATTATAAAAGCCATTCTCAAATATTTTCTTAAAAATGGTTCCTACAATTTTCCCCCTAATTTACGTAAATAAAGATTTTCCCTAATAGCGCAAAGAACGCTTAAAATGATGCAGGCTATCTTTGAAATATTTGCATTATCAAAAACAGCAAAATTTGAAATTTTAACGTGTCTTTCTACAACTAAATTATTAAAGATAAAGATTGTTCTTTAATAAAATTTGTTCACAAAAATTAGATTATTAAAACAGCAATTTATAACATATTTTCTTAAACTCTTCTCTCTGTAATTTTTTTCCTCAAATAGGACAAGCAATGCTTGAGTCTGGCGTAGTTAAGATTTTCGTTGAACTCTGAATTTTCAAAAATTGTAAATGTGATTGCATAAATGCGAGAAAGTATGTGATGCTGAAAAACCACTAGATTAGTAAGTATAGTTGAGTTTTGGATGAAGATAGGCGCGAGTAGCTTCTGTTGAAATTTAAATATTTTCTCATGCAAACTGTATTTCCAAAGGCAAACGAAGTAAATTCTTGATTATTCACATGCAGGAGGGTAATTCTATTTTAATATTATTTCATTTAATGCGTCTGTTTAGAGATAAAACTGTTTTGAATCTTGGCATTTTTACCGACAATTTTGTGGAGAATGTAACTTATTTAGGGTCAGTTCATGTCTACATTCTTGGTACTTCGGGTAATCCATGACACCATGCCATTTACGAATGTACAATAATTATACTTTGTATTATTTCAACTGTGTATTTTTTCAAAATACAATACAGTTTATTTTATATTTGATTATTATTTTTAAAAGCTGATTTATTTTATTTCTTGGCCAGGGAGGTTACTACTTTTAGTCGATAAACACTCCATCTTAATTGAATAAAGTTTTAGAACATCTTATATTACTAAATTAACGTTGTACTAATTTATTTCACTAGGTATTGAAATTTAAATTTTTTTCAAATTGTTTCATTTATTTATATCTGCAGGTTAAATCCGAATATGTGATATATATGGCCATACTACTTAGGGTCTTATCACTCTTGGATTTTGAACGTCAGTGAATCAGAACCAACGTTCTAAATAAGCGAGGCCATAACTATGCTTAATGTAAGTTCTATAGAAGTATATTTACGGGTCTGTAAGATCTTTAGAAATTTGCCTTGAATGCACTAGACGAAAGTTAATCTCCGCTCCTTGTAATTTGGGAAAGTCGTGAACATGTCCGGACTAACAAATACCAGGGGCGTCCATTGCGCAGTGTGTCGCTCGGCTGCTTTAGCCATCTCCCTGGAGCCTCCCTTTCACTCTCCCTCTCATCCGCCATCCCTCTCCCTCTCCCTCTCCCCGCCCTGCTTCCGCGTCGCGAGGGGAATTTCTCGGCGGCTCCAAGCCTCAACTTGAAGACGCTCCGTTTAGGAGTATAAGAGCCGTAATTCCCGGCGTCGCCCGGCGGCGATTGCCGCTGTTGTGTGCGGCGGCGGCGGCGGCGGCGGCGGTGGCGCACCGCGGCGGGGGGCGAGGGCGGCGGCGAACGCGGCGCCGGTGGCGACGTCCGCTCCTTCACGCCGCACCAAACCACATCCGCCGCCTCACACCCCTGCTCCGCCTCCAATGCCCGCCGCCGGCTCTGGGGCGACGCTGCGAAACGGCAAGCACGCTAGCATTTCATCCCTCGCTATCGGCATTCAAATCCCGGTCGATCAATGAGGAATTTGTGGTGCCTCGTGGCGGGTTCGTGGCAAGTTTTCTCGGGGTTCTCCCGTTTGCCCGCTCTTGAAATAAATTAGTGCTCCATCATTATGTACATCTATCGGATCACCGAGATCCTTGAATGACATTCTGCCCGCTGCCCGCCGAGTGTAGCGCTGCGAAGCTTCACGGATATTATTCGTTGATTCGTGGTTCTCTCAGACTCTTTTCCTTCTGCGAGTTTTCGTCCTTGCTCTTCATGCTGTCTCATAACTATTCTTCGCTTTCATATTTCACGTATCTGATGTATTATCTTCTCTAAAATCGAAGTATTGTGTAATACATACTATGTACCGTATTATAACACCGCACAGATAGAAATTGAATTAAGTGATAATCTATATATCTGTGTATAAATAAAAGGAAATGCGTGTGTGTGTGTGGCACGTAGACGCAAAAACTACTCAATCGAGTTCTCTGAAATGTTTGCATTTTCATAATATTAGCAATGGGAGTGTTTAAAGAGTGTTTTAAATTAAAGCGGTCATGGAGCACATTGTTGATCATTTATTCCTTTATGACGACTCAAGAGCCCCTGAACGTTATGCAACCCGCTGCACAGTCAAAGATTAAGGGCGTCTTCACTGCATACAAGTATTTCGTTTCTATGATTGTGAAATATTGGCCAGAATTATCACTTGAATCTTGGAGAAGTAAATCAAATTTTTCCAAAAGGGTATCATAGCGAAAGCATACCCAAATTTGATGGAGAACGCGTATTCTGTAGAATACTTGACAACCGTGTATAAATCAGGACACTGAACAAACCCACACTTGCGATAGTCTTTCATGTATTAGAACTTTAGCACTGTGTAGCGTAAAATAGGATTAACAATCACGTAACTAATAGTGTGTGATGTGTAATAGAGTGCAATAGCGTTAGTCTATTTCTTTTTTAATATATCAGGATCGTCACAGAACTGTTCAGAAGAGAAAATCGTCAAGGATTGCTAGATTGAAGCTTAATGCACACTCACTGCTTCAGATAGTCGCCGTTTAATGATTAGCTTCCCATCAGGCTCTTCACCAACATCCTTTATGACGTTTGATTTTTAAGGTTCACACATACGGAGTATTCCGTTCACGCTGTCATTTCTCACTTCATTGAAATTTGTAATATTTTCCTTCTTCATGGCTTTCATTTGGAAGTTGTCTGAAGGAATAAATGCAATCACGGTTCTTGTTTGCACATCATTTCTTTCTTTTCTCCTAATATTGATTGCTTTATACTCTGAGGGCCTTCGTGCTGTTAATTTCCTGTAATTTTCTCCCCTTCCTCTTCTTCAGATTTTTCCAGACCTCTTTCTCATTTTTCAAAAGGCTCTTCAGTTCAACTCCAATTTTCATCTTCCCTCTCCCTTCAGCCTACGTTGTTCCGACATCAATCACATCTCAGCGTCGTACTACCTCACACGTGGCATTCAAGTTCCCCATGACTAATTCCCTCTGCCCGTCCTGCACTCGACACGCCCGTCAGCCGAACCACCACCCATCTCAAATTCATTCCTCGCCGTCTATTGAAAGGGGCGGGGCAGGGCAGAGTGACTGAGAGAGCGAGTATTGATTCCGCACGCCTCAATTACGAAGGTCAGTGGTCCGTAAGTGTAGTGCGTGTTATATTTGGAAAAGTGGAGATGTCCTCCGGTGATGGAACCGATACACACGTCAGCTTGCGGCTTTCAATCCTCGAGGGAGCAATGATGAAAGACATATCGCGTGCTGCTTCCCCAGGATACTCTTGCGTCAGACGCATAGTATTGATTGGAGAAAATAGAGAAAGCTACTGACCAGAGCATCCAGTCACTAGAATTCTTCTCTAGGCAGTAATGGAATTCCACTGAGGTCTGTAACTTGTGACAAAAATCTGCCATCCCGGGCGCTCGAACCTTTAGACCTCTCGGCCAACGTTGCTGCTGCAGAACTGTCGCAGCTGTGCAAGAGGATACCGGAACAGGGCATACGGCGAGGGAGGCGGGGTAGGGCAGAGCAGGAGGGGGTGAAGACTGGGAGCGGGCGGTGGAGCCGGAGGGGCCGGGGAAGAATGCCGGGCGGGGCGGGGGCGACCGCTCATCGGGAGTGCGGGAGGGGCTGTGCGCGCGATCCGCGGCCGGCTGGCGGGCGGGCGCCAGTTGTGCCAATTATTTGGGGCGCCCGTGCCAGCTCTTATTAGCGCGGAATGCGGAACAATAACTCTCCCACCACCTGGCGGCCAGCCAGCGCTGCGCTCCGACGGAAGCTTCCCTCCCCTCCCCTCCCCCTATCTTTCTCCCGCTCGCGCGTGCCACTGCTCGCTCCTCCATGGCCTGACTGCCCTTTGCGTGCGCCCGCGAGTTCGCTCGCCCGCCTAGCCACCCCCGCCCCGCACGCGCCCACTCGCGTGCTCCCGCGGTGTCCTCCGCCCCGCGCCCCTGCATGCCGGGGCACCCATGCCCGCGTCTCTCGCCCCTGCAAGTGCTGTGGGCAGCAGCCAGCAGACTCATTCCCGATGAAGGGTTTCCATCCGTTCATAACGTGATTTCGTGTTACATTACAATCATAACTCCTACAAATAATTTTATAAAATTAATAATACGAGTGGCCTGCAGCAGCAATAATGCAGCAGAACAAAGTCGCACAAATAGGCTTTCTAAAAGTAGTTAATGTATTAATAATTTTCAGTGTGAGCAGAAATGGAAAGAAAACTATGCAGCCTCCGGCCTTGAGAGAGATAGATGTCCGTTGGAGATACCCAGAAAGTCGGGAAAACCAAAAATATCGAGAGTTTCAATTTGACTGAAATATGCAAATATTATATTGTGTTATTCCACATTTGGTCACACTGCGTCAACCGACCGAAACGCCGTGCTGCGTGTGTCTCTGCTTTTGTTATAAAACAGTTCAATAACTATAAACTAGTTGTCGGGGCACTGCTCTACTGGGTTACATAAGCGAGAAATAGGAATACACAGAATTCATGTTTCGTTAGTGGATTACCTAGCACACAGTGTTGGGCTTAGTCAAACATACGTTCTTTCTTCTCTTCTTTAATCTTCTTCCTCTCGTTCACTTTATTTTTATTTTTATTTGCATCCTTTTTATTTTTCACTTTCTTCTTCGGCTTTTCCTTTCTTCTTTTCTTCTTCTGACCCCTTATCTATTACTTCTTTCTTCTTAATTCCTTTTTTTCATTCTTTAACTTCTCCTCCGTGTCCCAGCTAACATTAATGTGGCATGGCAAATGCAGGGGCATGCTGCGACACGCAAGCTTAAATGCATAAACGTGAAGTCAGTAAGTCTCGGACCGAAGGTATAAAAGGCATTGATGTGATGAGACAAAAACGTAAAGGATGATTACTCAGTGACGTTCAATCCCGAAGGAGGCCAAAGAGACGCGTTGAGAAGTCGCAACATTTTTAATTAATTGACTAATAAACAATTATCTAATAAATAATTGACAGGTCATAGCGAGTCATAGTACCCGTAGAAAATTTGGCGCCCGTAATGGCATTCCATGTTCCTTTTAATTTTTATAGTGAATTTGTAGCACTTTCTCATGTTGGCAGCAATGCTAGTGTCCATTCTTCGGATTCCCCAGAATTTTCTGCGTTTTAGCTTTATTCAGTGGCTTCTATAAAGTAATGGTTTAGGGGTATAACCCCCTTCCCATCCCCCAAATTTTTGATCTAAATATATTTTGAACTAGCTCAAGTATCTTGCGTTTTCCGGGTATTTATTAATCGCAATGACTAGACAGAAAAAAATGAATTTTATGTAAGGTATACCCCCACTCTACTCTACCCTACCCCCATTCCACACCAGCCTCAAGAGTTCTATCACAAAATTATTTTAATGTCACTTTAAATTATTTTACTTTCTCATTAACTACGTACTTACGTAGTAAAGAAAAAATGTAATGTCATGTTAAGTTGAAAAAGGTGAGTTTTTGACACGAAAACTCATATCGTATGTCCCTGATACAGAAAACGGGATAACCCTTGCTCCTAAAAGTAATAAATTACTACCTGTGATTCGTTGGATAGTGAAAATTTACGATGTTTGTGTTCTTGCTACTTAAAAATTGGTTTACGGCAAAACGATTTTGAAACTGCGGACAATATTATATTATAAACCGTTAATAGGATTTTCTCGATCACTGATATTCGCCTATTGAACTAAGATTTTCGCAAGTTTCTCAAAAATGGCTCCAAATGTGTGAATTTAATTCTTTTACTGTGATAGATCAAAGGACTCTTAAAAGTAGTGCGGGTCAAATTTTCGTTTAACGCTCTGAATAATTCAGAAAACCTCATACAATAAATAGTAGGCTCCGGCATTTTCTTTCCTTAATATCATGGCACATGCTAACAGCGTTTTGCAGCTAAAATGTTCGGTCATTAAAATATTGAGTACGAACAAACTTATAGTAGTATACTTGTATTCTCGCCCTTATTTCACAAGAACAGGAAGAATTGTAATCGCACTCCCGTAAACTACGAATCATTGATCGAAGAACATTTATTGTCGAGCTCTGGAAACAAAAAAGTGAATAAATCTTGTTCCTGTGTATAGTAAATTACTTCGTCTAACATCATAAGTAGTTGGAATCCGTTTTGTTGGTCCTCGATTCCGAAAAAAATACTTTCTCTTCTTATGAAGTAATGGAGAGAAATAACGAGTAATTTTCGGTAAAATAAAGTCCTTAAAAGAAATGTTTTCGGAAACGGACCCAATTTTTCTTTAATTTTATCTCGGGCAGAGCTTATAATATTGGAGATATTTTTGAGAAAATTCTGATACGTGAGGTTTCAGGTAGCTCCAAAAATGAAAACACGAGTTTCAAATTTGTATATAAATGGATGGATATCTCACCTTTTTGCAACTTTCTAAAATTATTCCGAAATTTATATGAGGCTATTAATTGAGGTTTTTTTCCTAACACCCAGCCATGATGTAAACAAAACTGACAAGGCCTTTTTCATCCCAGATCGCACTTCACCGGAAATTACAGTTAGTTTTATTCTAGAAACTCGAACAACAGTTCTAAATTAGTAAACACGTTTTATTATTAGGAGCTCTCAAATTAAAACGTCCTGGACCTATAACCTTTGATTCGTATATAAATCTTATGTACTTATTCATCTTATGTAGTTGGAATCCGATTTGTTGGTCCTCGATTCCGAAAAAAAACACTTTATCTTCTTATGAAGTAATGGAGACAAAGTAACGAGTAATTTTTTGTTAAAATAAAGGCCTTGAAAGAAATGTTTTCGAAAATGGACCCCATTTTTCTTTATTATTTTCTTGTACAGAGCTTAAAATATTGGAGACTTTTTGAGAAAATTTTGAAACATGAGGTTTCAGGTAGTTCCAAAAATTAAAACATCAGTTTCAAATTCGTATATGAATGGATGGATACTTCACATTTTTGCCACTTCCTAAAATTATTCCGAAATGTATACTAGGTTATTAATTGAGATTTTTTCCAACACCTAGCCATAAAGTAAACAAAACTGACAAGCTCCTATTCAACCTAGATTATTCATTCCCAGAAATTACAGTTTTATTCTTGAAACTCGAACAACAGTTCTAAATTAGTAAACATGTTTTATTATTAGGAGCTCTCAAATTAAATCGTCCTGGACCCGTAACCTTTGATTCGTATATAAATCCGACTGTGTAAAGGAGCGTCTCGTTTTCAGTGCAACGCGCAACATTTGAGCTTGATCCTTCGTACGGCGCGCGACTGCGGACTGCCGCCCGGGTCGTTTACCGCTGTAGCCGAGCGCAACCCCCTAAAGGAAACGTCATTCACGGGCGGGTTAGCGATGTGTCAACAGCGCGGCGCTTCTGAGGTCGTCGAGGTGAGCTGGACGCGTCCGACGGGGAAGTGCTGCTAGTGACAACGCAGCTCGAGGGCCAGACACGAGAGACAGAGAGAGGGTTACCAGTTGACGTATTAGATTTGCTTTCGGAAGAGTAGGTTGCGGCCCGTGGGATGTCGTGGCTTGCGCGTTGATATTTCACCTCTGTATGGCGCGAATCCGCAATCACTTCATGTGAGACAACCGCTGGACAAAGCGGGACAAATCATGATTTTACTTTCTCGTAGTGGAGAGAAAGTTATGTGATGGTGCAAAATGTGGATGTCGGGGTTTGGACGGAAATTTGAGGTTTGGTGGTCCTTAGAAACGAAAAAGTATTTTAAAGTACGTTTGTCTGTTTCCCTTTCAGATTCTGACCGTCTGTTTAGTCTGTTTGCCTATCTGATGGTTTGAGTGTTTGTTTTCTTTTCTGGCTGGCTGACTGTTTCTCACTCTTGTTGACAACCTAACCGTGCGCAGGATTTCCTACAAAATGGATATTTCCTATTTTTCAATTTATTTTCTTCCTGTTAGGCAATTCTACTTTTCAGTAGTTTGTATATATCTATTTTTTACACAAACATAACCTTTGAGCTGTTACCCTCTCACTCTTGTAGATGTTCACTACTAATTTAAAGTATTTAATACATATAATTTTAACATACATGTCTACACAATTTATATTTAATACACATCCATACATTATTCACTCTACATTAACACATTAAAAAATGTATTTACATTCATGGGTTGAAAACGTACAAATTTAAACAAACATAATTAAATTTTTTATTAATTATCGTGAGAGATTTATCATATCTGCTGGATACAGTGAACGTAAGATGATTCGTTTGACAGAATACGAGGTTCTGAGATTGTCTAACGTATCTCTGATTCTTTTGTTCGATCTCTAATACAGCAAAGTGTGCATATAAGTATGATAGAAGTCAGAGATATTTTCAGCAAAACCTGTGAATTTTCGAGTATTCCTAATTCTTACCTGCCTAACTTCTTATGCCGTTTCCAGAGATCGCTGAAAAAATAGTAGACTGCAAGGTGCAATACACATTACGTAACCGTTCCAAATAATGCGAGGAAGTATGTGCTGGCGCAACTAGTTTGTACACTCTCATGTATTTTTAATGAGTCCAATATCTTATACTAAATTATCTATACTTTTACGTGGAAATCACTAACAGTTCTCATTGCTGATTATATTTATGATATTAACGCTTAGTTCAAAAGTTATTTTGAAATTAAACGTTAATCACGATCTCCGGTTTCGCAGTTTTCGTATGTTTCTTCTTAGAGGAAAGAGATTTAACATTATACCTTCTGAACGACGCTTCAGTTATATTGACGATTACGACTGCATTAGCGTTTTCCTATTATCTTAATAATATGTGTGATAAAGTATTGAAACCTAAGATTGTCACTTTAATTCATTTTGATGGATTTTATAGAAAGAGAAGCGAAATAATACCGACTGTAAAAAAACTTTTTTTTGCGTAGATAGCAAAGAAAAGTGGAACGATCGTTAAATCGAAGATTAATTATTGTGCCCAACAATTTCGTTAATTTAATAACAATTGTATTCGCAAATTCCAAACGTGTTTGCCTGGCATCGTGTTACGGGTCACTACCTCTATTAATTTACAGGCTCCCTTTTTTAAAAAAGCCAGGAAGTGTCGTATTCGATGCTTCTGTGCATGGTTCTATGCATCAGAGGGAATACTAACACAGGGTCATCTGAACTGCCGCAGCTCGGGTTAGCACGAGAGCACAAACGACATGACGACAGTGGAGTAGGACGCGGCGGCGGAGGTGGGGGAGGGGCACGAATGTCGGGCGCCGGGAAGGGGGAGGAGCCGGCTGTGAATAGTGCGCTGGGAGACGGGTAGGGCGCTGCGCCGGGGCGGAGCCGGGGCGCCCGGGCCCGCGGGGAACACAGTTCCATCCGACCGCCCCCGCCCTGCGACCCCGCCTCCCTCGCCGCCGCTGCGCGCACAGAGGAAGCCGCTTGTCCTGCAGTTCGCTGCGGGTTGCGGGGCAGCGACGCTGCTGTTGCTGCTGCTGGAGCGGTGGCGGTGGGGGCGGAAGTCGAGGAGGCGGCGGGGGTACCAGGGGTAGCAACGGCAAAGGCGGTGGCTGCAGAGACGACGATGGCGGAGGCAGGGATGGCGAGAGTGATGGGAGCGACACAGCTGGCGGAGTGGAGTCGGAGGCGTGAGTGGTATTGGGCTGGTGGAAACGGCGGTGTTGGCAGGGGCAGCGGAGGCGAGGGGAAAAAATGGATGAGGTAGCGATGGCGGTGGCGGCGGGGGCAGAAGTCGAGGCGGTGGCAGAGGTACCAGCGGTAGCAACGGCAAAGGCGGTGGCTGCAGAGACGACGATGGCGGAGGCAGGGATGGCGAGAGTGGTGGGAACGACACAGTTGGCGGCGTGGAGTCGGAGGCGTGGGTGGTAGTAACGGCGGTGTTGGCAGTGGAGGCGACGGGACAAAATGGTTGAGGTGGCGGTGGTGGCGTCGGTGGATACGGCAACACTCGGCAACTATGGGACTGGATGTGGTAACGTTGAAAGTGAGGATGCCGAACACTGGTACCTTGGATATTTCAATGGCTTGGTCCTAATGAAGTACAGAGGTCCATACACTGAAGGAGTGTTGATGACACCTAATGCATATTTTTACCAAAATATACTTGTTTTTGTATTGAAATCCGTAGAGAGTGTGTTTGTCCTAGAAGCTTCTGTCTCATAGTTGACACAGTTGTTGATTATTTAGCCCCTACGGGTGGAATTCACGTCTATGGGTGGAATCATAATGTTATTCAGGATATTTAGGTATATTGATTCACAAACATTACTTTGTTTTTGGTGAAAATTACATTTTAAATAAAAATGGAGACTTTTTGAGGCAAATGGAGACACAACCTTTTGAAAATGGCCTATAAGGCGAAACGTACCCTAAAAGTACTTTTTTTTAAATTGAAATTGACTATATTTAAATATGTGTTTTTGAGCAGATTGTATTAGGAGAAAAATAATTTTTACTTTCTTTCCATACTACATATTTATATGTGCATTGTTAGGCACTTTTTATTCTAACAAGTAAAACAATGACATTTGGTGCGTGAAATGTAACCCATGTTTAGCGTAAGCATAGTGGAAAATTGTTCTTCAAGGCCCGTGATTTAATGAAAATTTGTACGTATAAGCTCTTGCAATTCCTTTCGGCCTATCATCCATCCAGTACGAAGTACGTGAACAACACAACGAACTCCTCAGCGGATAAATCAGGGAAGCTAATGAGAACGCGAAGAATATAGCAATACGTTGAAGTCAGTGAATAAGTTGAAGCAGTGAATAACACGTTGAAGACAGTGAATAAGTTGAATAAGTTGCAGCAATAAGTTGAAGCCTTGGAATCCAGGATGCCGAGAAAGGTCGCGCGAGCGGATTGGAAGAGCATTTGCTAACGAGCGGCATGGCGACATCGGCGCGAGTCAGGACCTCAAGGGAAATAGAGCAGCAAAGCTTATGGATTGATGCCGGTACAACGCACGCAACTGACTAGTAAAGCGAACGCTCCGACGCAGCTCATTTCAGTAAAAAGAGAGTATTAATGGAGGACACGTGACTGGAGATGCGAGAAATTCCGAGGGAAAGTGCGAGAAAAGAAATGAGGGGGGTTAATACGGATAAATTAAATCAGTCACGCGCAAACCGCCTAGACGCAGACATCGAAGAAAATATAGAGAAAAATAGGTGAGAACGAGAAGAGATGTAATCGATAAATATTAAAGAAGAAAGTTGTGATGTAAATATGAAGATGGGTGAGTAGGGCACGGTAGGCAGAACATTGATGTCTGCAGGAATGACGTTAAAGAAATAAACGGGCGGAAACATGGAGGGCGAGCAGAAATCGGTGCGGTATTTGTCCGAACTGGGCAGAAATATTGCCATCTTAAACCGAGGATACATTGGATGGAGATTTCATTTGTATCTTTAGGTCATTCTAAGTTTCTTTTGATGAAATGGTAACAATTAACAAAAATATTTTGCTTAATTATTTTCGATAGCTGAATATAAATAAATATTTCTGAACAATGGTTTCTCAACGATGTACAATAATGTAAGTTTGTCTTAGATTACCTGACTAATATTAATGTCATTGAATTATTCTCAGTTGCATCCCCGTGGCAATAGTTACCAACTACTTTGGTATATTTTTGTTTAATTCAACAGTACGGGTAGACCTGTTTATAAATTGTTACTACGTACTAACATCTTCTTCGTTATAAGAAGATAAGAGACTAATGGGTAGGAATGTGCCCTTTCAAAGAAATGCAAAATAATACTTTTCATTAATAAATGAAGCACTTCTTTCTTTAGTTTTTACTCTTTTGCGTGCTACGTAGTTAAGGGAAAATGTAATGCTGTAGCAAAAAGCGGATAATTTTCGTCAGAAAAACATCTATTGTAGAACCCTAATATCGGAAAAGTAGATTAATATTGTTAGAATATGTAGCAAATTACTTCCTCTAACAAGTTGTGTACCCAAAAATGACATTATGTGGGTCCGTGATACCGAAAAATTTCTTTTCGGCCAAACGTTTCTCCTTCGGCCTGCATATCCCTCCGTCTATGGTCAACGCTAGACGATTCGGGCGATATTTCCAATAACTGATGTTCCTAGATCCATCTCGCCGAAGTCAATGTTCTGCGAGTTTGAAATGGTCGTTTTAAGTTTTGGGATTTTTTTACATAAAACCTCAACATTTTCAAAATTTTCTTAAAAATTACTCCAAATATTTGTAATAAACGTTTTATTCAGATTGCATCAACTTCAATGTTTGGCGCAGATGTCATTTTGGGTGAACTCTGAATTTTTGAAAGAGGTGAAAGTTCAAAATTTGGCGGGCGTTCTCATACGACTACAATATTGAATAATGATATTTTTCCTGAATGAAATATGTTATGTAACTTTATGTCTCAAATATATATTTAAAAATGTATCTTTAAATGAGGTCAAGTATACTTCCTTGAAAATACAAGTAGTTTTCGCGTAATGTTTTTAAGTAAAGGCAATTTATAAAACAATATTCCCAAATATGACTGCAATATTTTCTTTAACTTTTTCCCCGTATGGAGAAGACGACGCTGAAAAAATTCGGCGCCTCAGTTGTGTTGAACTGTGATTATTAGAAAATTGCAAACGTTACCAATAATGAAGTATATGCTAGAAAGTATATGCTGTTGAAGTCCTAGTTGACACTCTTATGCATACGGTATTCGATGTATGGTATTCGATGTATGGTATTCGATGGCATGTCACAGCTAAAACTAAATGAACTCTGATAGGAGTACAGCATTGTAGGCTTTCACTGCCGGAGTCAATATTCTTCATGTCTTCCGGGCTGATGGGCCGTGGTCCAATTGGCTTTAAGATACCAAACGTTTCGCCCACGACTGCGGTGGGCATCTTCAGTGGCGAGGTCTCGGGCGAAGTGTCCGGGACGGCGGCTGTCAGTCGCCAGTCAGCCGCCGTCCCGGACACTTCGCCCGAGACCTCGCCACTGAAGATGCCCACCGCAGTCGTGGGCGAAACGTTTGGTATCTTAAAGCCAATTGGACCACGGCCCATCAGCCCGGAAGACATGAAGAATATTCTGATAGGAGTATCAGAATCACACTTTAGCCAGGCCATGAGAATAATACAGTATAAATGGCGGTAAACGGATCGTTTCTGAGTCCATCCTGCTAATCCGCCACAGGTTCCCGAGATTCAGGTGTCTTGTATCTTTACGAGAAGTATTTTGATACGAAAATGAGTTAGTTATTCGTTACACAAACCAAATGTTGTTTTATGTAAATCGCGAAACCCAAACACTAAAACCTTGTCGCCTACTCGCAAATGTGTAACAAGGCGTCAACTGAGATAAAGTGGGTGAGATTTGGTGGGTTGGATACGAGTATTTAACTCTACTCATAAATTACGATTGAGGAAGAGGCGGCGACGATGATGGTCGCGATGGTGGTGGTGGTGGTGGTAGATGGTAGGGGTGGTGGAGGTGGTGAACGTGGAGACGGCGCATGGGAGGGAAGTCCAGGCGGCGGAGTTAATGCGGTAAGGCGACAGACTGGTGCTGAAGCCTGAGGGGGCAGAGATAGGGGCGGCGGAAATGTGTAATGGTAGAGGTAAAAGCGGCGGGCGTGATGGTAGTGGAGGAGCGAGAGGACGAAGGAATGGGGGTAAAGAGGGTGGGGTTCGTAGAGGTCGTGGAGGCGTTGGTTGTGAAAGAAGAGGCGGGCGTTGGTGGAGGTGGAGGCGGTGGAGGTGATGAAAATCGACGCAGCGCAGGTCGATGGGGTGGAGTTGGTTGAAGAAAAGGCAGTGAAGGTGGTGGTGATAGTGGCCGGAGGTGGAGATAGTCGGGTATTGGTGGAAGTAGAGGCGACGGATTGGTGGACGTAGAAGCGGCGGAGCTAATGGGGGTATTGGTGGAAGTAGAGGCGACGGATTGGTGGACGTAGAAGCGACGGAGCTAATGGGGGTATTGGTGGAAGTAGAGGCAACGGATTTGGTGGACGTAGAAGCGGCGGAGCTAATGGGGGTAGAGGGAGTGAAGGTGGCGAGGGAGCTGGAGGCAGAGTCATAGATGGATGAGGTAGCGCAAGCTACGGCGTAGCTTCAGTGTAGCAGGGGTGGGCAACGGGGACAGCATGCGCCCTCCCGCGTAATTAAAGCAGCTTCCCGGAATTCCCGAATGCGAATTTCAATTGTGCGAACGCGTCCGCACCTCGAGGCGGGCCGCTTCCTTCCCCACCCGCGCCCTCTTGCCCCCTGCCCTCTCGCCCTCTGCCCTCTCGCGCCTGCTCTCTCGCCCCTTGCCGTCTCGCCTCATGCCCTCTAAACCCCTATCTTCTCGCCTCTGCCGTCTTGTGCCCTGCACTCTCGCCCCCTGCCCTTTCCTCCCCCCTCTCTCTCCCTGCCCTCTCTCCATTCTCTCGCTTCCTGCCCTCACGCCCCAAGTCCTCTCCACTCCTACCTCCACGCCACCTGTCCTCTCGCCCCACCCTCTAGCACTCTGTCCTCAAGCCCCCCTGCCCTCTCGCCCCTTGCATTTTCTTTCCCTGCCCTCTCTCTCCCGTCCTATTCGCCTCCTGTTCTCTCAACCCTTACCCCTTCTCTCTCTCTAGCCCCTCTCCTTCTGCCCTCTCGCCCCCTACTCTGTCGCCCCCTGCTCTCTTGCTTTATCTGTCTCCTCTCGCCTCTGCTCTCTCATCCTGCGCCCTTTCTCCCACTGCCTTCTCGCCCCGCAGCCCCGGCTCCAACGCCGCAGGCAGGGGAGCGGGGGAGAGGGCTCGCGGAGGTGGCCTCGGCCACGCAATCTGCCATTCGTTAAAGCACAAATTAGCACGTGCAGCGTGCAGAGAAACAACAGCTGAGGAATAATACGCATGCATCATAAGTGCGAATGCATTTCGAGTGAACATTTCTCTAACAACGTAGTAATTCGTTCGCCTCAGTAGCTGCTTATTAGGGCACCTCACAATTTGCTTCATCTTTTCGAACATGACTGTCATATATATGATCAATATCTTCATTCTATCATAATGATGTCTAGAAGTGACTTCTAATGGTTGTCTATTTTGCTCATCTTCTCTTCGCATAATTCTACAAATTAACTGATGGTCATCGTGTATCTATAAATCATGTAATTATTTTATTCATGTACTGTGGAATCTGTTTTATAATAATAAAGGGGACCGCACGCACTAGAGATTCAAACTTTCAGATTCTTTTATGAAAACTAGTCTAATAGGCTAAAGCTAAACCAACCAACTAACGAACAGTATGCCTAACAAACAATTGCCGTATTCAATTTTCTGAATATTTGTATAAAAAAATTAGGTCTATTATAAATGCATACTTCTTACATAAATATTATCCGGCTTATACTAAACATTTTACTTTCTCGTATACGTAGTGTACAGGTGTACCACCTGGTATTGATAGGAGAAACCACAGAAAACTACCTACTATCGCAGCCGGTCGTCTCTCCTCCAGGCAGCGGTTGAACTCGTCTAGCTAGTGTCGAAAACCAGTCCATCGAGACTTGACTCTAGGACCCCCCAGTAAGAGGCGCTGCAGTGACATCAGTTGATATCCTGAGCCTCCTCTCCTGGCATGAAATCTGTAGCACATTATCAAACTTTGCCGAATATTGTCTGCAAATTCTTTCTATATTTTGTTCAATTAGAGTGCGTGTACGCTTATAAAATGGCAAAGTTCCGACTTTCATCAAAACATCGGTATTATTTGGATCTCTTCTAAAACAACTACCCTGAAGATAAAAATATTTTTCACAATAGAATCTATTCTGCAAAATTATGTTTTATGTAATGTCATATACAATTATTACTAAATATATTAATATTTTCCCAGTATGATTGCATGAAATCTAGTAAAATAAAAAAAATCCTTCCCAAACATATTTCTCCAAAAGCAGGAACTATTTTTCCTCTAAACTTTCGGTCATATTGACCATGTCGTAACTGAGGCATATGATTTATGTCTGTATTACATTAAAAGCACTGGAATTTCAAAATTTGCAAAAGTTTAATATTTCTTCGTCACTCCGACAACTTCATTAAAGAAAGGTTTTTTCTCTATTCCATAATTTCTTCAACATTAGACTTTTAAATAATTTTCAACTACTTTTAATCACTTTGAAAAATATAGTTGCTCTCTTATTTTATGAGACATCGTGACAATTTCGCCTCTTATAATTAAGAATCTCTGAAACATGAAGAAAGCTTTGTTGCAGCTGCAAAAATATGAACCACAGTAAATCAGGAGTAAGTCACGGATCGTAATCTTAAGTGCTCGAGTTCGATTTCCAGTCCAAGCAAATATTTTTTTCCAGCTTTTAGTTTAGCACTATACGCTAAATGCGATGACACAGAGCCATTTTTACTAAATTATTATTTGCCTATTGGCCATTTATGATCACGCCAAGTTATCTTCCGAGGCCCCGGAGACATCACGTGTGTCATTCTGAGGATCAGCTTTTTACGGCAGGATCCCTTCATGAGACAAGGTTGTTACGCCTTAAAATATGAATAACGAGGTGATAGTATGATAATGAGGGGTGGAGAGACAATCCCAAATAGTGGCTGTGGTAATAGTCTGCGCCACGGTGCCGACTAATATTATTTATTATTATTATTATTATTATTATTATTATTATTATTATTATTATTATTATTATTATTATTATACATTATTCACAGTATCTACTGGTCGGTATGTCAACCACACACAGGAATGATGACCAGGTGTGTGGTTGCTTTACTGAAGGTTCAGATGGCTTCTGACAATACGGCATGTATTCAAAATTACACACTTTTGCATATTCCTGGCATCCAAGTGAAGACACTCCAGTGCCCGAAGTGTCATTTTTGGGATCATTCCTGTAGCTGATATTATTATAGGCACAGTTGTCACTTTACTGAAGTTCCACTGAGATGCGACTTCATGGGCGAGATCGGTATACTTCTGGATCTTCTCTTGATATTTTCCCGATATGTTGTGGGTATTGGGTATTGATATATCGCTATTATTATTATTATTATTATTAATAATAATAATAATAATAATAATAATAATTTTGTTGTTTTTGTTGTTATTCAATCAAACGAAGCTTCAAATATCCTTTTCTTCAGAAGTCATTTCAAATGGTTGATTGATATTTTATAACAACAAAGGAAGATTTACCAATAACCAACTATTTTTATTTTTGATAGTATTTCAAACTGAAAAAAGTTTTATTTTATAATGGAGTGTGTCAAGAACATTTTTGTAACAATTTACCGAATTGTAATAATTAAGTTTCTTTTTCGAATCTATGACGAAATCGTTTATGCCACCTATCATAACGGTCACTGCCCTTAATGCTTCGGCTGGAGGTGACTGCAATTCGAGGGCATTTGAGAGGGTCATGTAAGCAGAGGTAAAAAAACTTCAGTGCTACCAAGGAATTCAATCTATAAATTCCTTTAACAATTTAATTCCTTTTCCAAGTCCCTTCTCTTTTGCTCCAAGTACGTCTCTAATTGGAAAATTCACGTACATTCATTATTTTTTTCAAATGAGAGAAACATCCTAAAACTGTAGTGCAAATGCAGTTTCTTCTCATGTCATGCAAACTAGATTTACATTTGTTTCAGACATAGCATATCCGCAATATAATAATAATAATAATAATAATAATAATAATAATATATTACATAATTAGTCATATAGTTAATACAAAATAACAAAAATGGCGTAAAAGCTCGTTTTTATTTGAGAAGCGGGGTTTCATTCGAACCTGACACGGTCAGGATAATTTTCTTTACACAAACAGAACAAAATAATCAGTATTGCGAAACAAGGAATCACATGAATCACATGAAACACTACATTATTTTGAAAAACAAATGTTTTGATTCAACATATTCTGTTACTGAAAAAATAAGTTTTATATACATTATAAAAAATAGAGTATAACGGTTCCTGTGTAATTGTTTGTATTTTAATGGAATGCTAATTTATAGAGGATCGTTGGTATTTCCAATGCCAAATCTTTATTTTTGAATAAAAGTCTTGTTCTAAATGCCAAGGGACATGAAAGCAAAATGTGTTAATCTCCAGCACAGCACGTACCAATTCTGTTGCGTTGTATTTTCGCGCACACCCTTGGGGTTAGATGAATTTCACATTATTCTTTTCCCAGGATACAAGCTGAGCAAACCATATACACAAAACAATGGTAAAGGAAATGAAATATTTACGCGGACTAATTTTCATCTGCAGAATCTCCCGCGCCAAATAAGTGTTGTTGGAAATTCCGTTTCGTAGTTCTGAAAATAATATTTCTTGGCAACTGTAGTAATTGAAAAATACACTTGTATGGTCACATGTTAAAAATACATTTAAATTTATTATCTTATTTTGTGGTATGTCTTGCCAGTTATTTTCAGAAAAATATGCAACTTACACGACGTGAAGAAATTTACTTTGGTTTGTTCACATTTAGATGTTTCCATTCTCAAATACATACACTGAAAATCCATACATACATTCACTGAAAAACAAATTAGTGATACTATTTTTCACTTTCAAAATTTGTGGATACCGAAGATTTAACAATGTGACAATTCTATGTTAAAATTTTTGGCAATGCTCACATTAAAATAGTTCTTTCTTTTTGCTTAATTTAAATTTGGCTTTTGCAATTTTGGCTACTTTTGTCCAAGTTCCCCCGGAAATGGTTATATCTGTCCTTAATTAACTGAGGATTCTTTAAGTAACCTTTTTTTCGGAAACTATTAAAGGTATCGACTACACCATTTTGGGGGGATTAAGGGAAATTGCCCCCCCGTTCAACAGCGCAATTTAAAATTATTTTTAGAAAAACATTTTTTTATTAAAACTTCACGTAGTATAGATATATGTGCTAGATTAAACATGAAAAGGGGAATGGACTAATGCAAATTGAGTCAAAGAGTTTTTTATACTGAAAATTTCAATGTACGGGAAATGAAGCACGAAAATTTTTAACGCATTCCTGCGCCGAACGTTTGATTATCAGAACTTTCTTCCGTTGCAACTTTTAACTTTCTTCTAGGACTTCTATACGTGTTTCGCACATACATAAATGTTTTCAGATGTTTCTCGAGTTCTTCATCCCTTTTATTTTTATCACTTTGATTGTATTTGTATTTTGTGATGACACTCTACGTAAAGTAGAGTAGTCTCCTAATTATTTAATTAATTAAAAACTTTGGTATATTAAACAAGTCACATTAAAATCCATCACATCCATCACATTAAAGACCTACTAATTAGTATAATCGCAAAGCTTTTGGATTTAAAAATAATACTTCTCTACTTAAATTCAATTAATTAAAAAATAAAAAAATATGTATTCAAATGATATTATTCTTTTTCTTTGTTCTCATATATTCACTTCCATATTTTACGCACAATTTGATATGCATTCGTGTCATGGCAATTATTCCCTATACATTTCTACTTTCGTCTACATACGCACAATTCAAATTGATATATAGCCAAACAGCACAGTAGAAAACTTCCTACAACATTACCTTATTGATATTTGAGGACAAATTTGCACTTCCATTTTTATATTTTATATTGTTATCAATTTTCAATTATAAATGCCTTGTGTTTCTGTTTATGACACAATTCAGTTGCAACTTCATAACGTATTGCACTTCATAACGTATCAATTACATCTTCATAACTCACGTACACGTCGTATTATTTAAACGAATTCAATCGTCTGAAGTAATTCTTTTATTTCGATTCTAAATTGACAATAATCCTGTTTAAATAAAAATCTATTAAATAAATGAATTAATTAAACATCCAACATATTCTGTACATGAATTAAAGGAATATTCATATGATTACAAATACCAATGTATATTTTACCACCGGCCTGCATAACTCAGTTGCACGCAGAGCCAGCTCGCTTCCTTGAAAGACTATGAATACGTAATTGTGAACTGCTTTACATTTTGCCCTATTACCTAATATGCAAACACTAAGTAATAAATGCCAAATTTTTGAATGTTTTTATCTTTTAGAAAATTGGTATTGTAGCCCAGATTAAATTATTTAAATAATACACTCGCGGTCTAAGTTCAGAATAGAGGATACAAGTCTAGAAACAATGACGTTGCTGAGAGTTGTTTTCTGAACTCTCTGAACACGGACTTATGAGCACCTACATTAACTAAACGGTACACAAACATTGCATTATAACAACAAAATATAAATAAAAACGTGAGAAGTACAGCGGCGATGGTGAAACGGTTAGCGTACCGGACTGCCCAAGTTGGCGGGTTCAAACCTGTTCGAAGCCGTGGATTTTTGAGGACGAAAAAATCCTTCGTACGCCTTCTTTCGGAGGGGAAGTAAAGCCGGCTGTCCATGTTAGTAGATTTACTTGCATGTAAAAGATCTTCAAGCCTAAATGACGCCTCTGAGCTAAATTCAAAATCGCCTGTTTCTCGCCCAAGAAATACCTCCTTTCTCTGCTAGTTGGTGAAAAGAGCGTAGCGAAATTTGCGTGGTCAGACGGAAGAGCGGGCCTGATGGCCCGAGTCTCGCCACGTAAAATAAGGCATTAATTCAATTAATTAATTCAAAAAGTACGAGCGAAAGGATACTCCCCGTCACGTCTCGTCGTATACAATAGGAATATTAGTATATTATTGTCAGATTAAGACGAAAAACACACCATTTTAAGGAGAAAGCTACGAAGAAATGTATTTTGTAAGAAAACAAAAACAAATCATTTCCGACTAATGCATCTGGGTGCTATTAAGATTTCTGAAAACTTGTCATTTAACATTCATACAACAAAACTTCATGTAACTTTACTTCCATTCTAATATTCAAAGAAGATACTTGCATCCTTCTGCGCATTGTCAACTTGAAATTACAACGAAATTATTTCTTAAATTGCTTCTTTTCTTAATCTGGAAGGTTACTATCCTTTGTCGACTCCCATCATGGCTGTTGCTTCTTTTGTCCTCTGTGGTTCCGAGACATTAAGTCCCCCCCTCTCCTGTCGGAGGCATCGTCTGTTTCTTCTCCCTTCGTATACATTTCCCTTTTTGCCAATTTTAAATGGCATGGTACACCGTAGGCCCATCGTAGCTTTTAAGACGTAAGCTTGTGAAATGACCGGAATGAAAAGAGTGTTGCAAGGTGAAAAAAGGCCTTTGGAAAAGCCTCACAATGCCACAAAACACAAGCAATTATTCATATCGAAGGCGAGATTCGAATCGAGAACCTTACGACGAAACCGCTTCTACAATTTCAGCTTCCCAGTTCTGCTTATTACTTGAAATAGTTTTGCAGATAATTTCGTTTATTTTACGTCATATCAAAAATTGCCTTCAGTTTGCAACGCGCGGAACAAGCTTAGTGGCAGATGGTAAACACAACTTTGTTAACATTTTTTTGAGATTTAATGAAGTATTTCTGAAATCACTCATTAATTCTAATGCAAATATTTTTAGTGACCATATGACAATGGAATAGAAATTCCCATATACAAGGGAATCAGTAGAAATTTCATTAATGCTGCGAGTATATTCTACCTTACCAAACTCAAGAATACGTACAGTCTAAGAGAATCAGAGATTCTTTCCTTAATGGATTTTGTTCTTCAGTGTCAGATATTTAATTAAGGTCATGTAAAATTTTTGAATATCAGTCTAAGCGTAATTTTGAGTGAAATAAGAGAATATTTAAAAAAATGAAAAACTAGTGCAATTTTCAGTAACTCTGTATATTTTAATATGTTCTGTTCTGAAAAGTTTGCTTTTCCAATTTGATTTGTACTACTATTAAAATATTTCATAGGGTCGAAATAGTAAACTAGAATGTAATATACTTTAATTCTGTCCTTGACCAAGAGACATTGATACTACTCTAGGAGAGGACATTAAAAAGGCATGCCAAACCGCGCCCGCACGAGATACTTGCCAGCCTGGGGAGACCGGCGCTCCTGCGAGCTTTAAGCATCTTGCCATTAGTTGATGTCACTGCAGTGCCCCTGGCCGGGAAATTCTAAAGTTCGACTTCCCACCCTGGCTGAATTTACGGCACTTGCTAGAGAGATAGGGCGAATTCATCCGCTGTCTGAAGGAAAATTGTAACAGATGTAAAAATTGTAACATACTCTGATCGGTAGTTTTCCATGATTTTTATGTCTATAAGCTGAATGCCAGAGCAGTGCCCTAACAAACGGGTCACAAACCGCGCGCAATCTTCCTTCCGCTTCCTTTGTCCTATTCTCCCCCTCACACACGCTCTTACAGTTACACATGTACTCCACTACCACGCACGTCATGAGACCAGTCAAGAGCTTAGAGCTTGTCCCGGCTGGGTCGTTGGATGGGAGATACCTGGTTGGGGAAAACCCCGCAAGCTGACGAAAGGCATAGATCTACAGTAACTGTAGGTGTTGCGTTAGGACGGCGCCTTATCTCGCCATCCAGAGGGGGGCCATCACCGCCACCTCCAGCGATAAAAGCATACACTATGCTTACTGGACTAATACGATTAGTAGTGATTCGTTCGCATAAAGACTCAGCAATCAATCAATTTAATTTACGTTCCCTACTTTCAGTTGTTGCGAAGTATGTTACGAAGCTCATTCCACTCTCGAAATCTGCTTCTGTCGGCGCCGCATAAACGCGTTCCCTTGCTATGCGATGTTTACGCCGCACTCGTGCCGGTTCCACACCCCTTGGGGTGGTCTCTGCGCGCGCAACCTCGTCACAGTTGCTTTGCCGCCCTTTATAGTTCCACGCGTGCTGTTTCTGCGTTCCTCTGTACTATAAAGGTTTTACCTTCGGTTCATTCGCGCGTACGTTTGATTCGCTTGAGGGGTGGCCGATGCCTGTAAAGTACTTTTGTGCAACGGGACAATTTTTAATGGTATTTGCTCACAGAAGGTTTTGCGTTACATGGAGTGAGTGCTTTTTTCAACAGTGATCATGTAGCGTAAACAGTATTCTATCATACTGCAAATATTAAGTTGTTTATTTTTGATGTGTTACACCTAAATGTTTGTTGTGTTGATCGTATGTTTATTATTATTATTATTATTATTATTATTATTATTATTATTATTATTATTATTATTATTATTATTATCCTTTTATTATTATTATTATTATTATTAGTAGTAGTAGTAGTAGTATTATCCATTTTCAAACATGAGCGAAAAAGAAATTTTGACCTGTTCCCAGTCGGTCAATGTCGATTATGAGGAGCTAAAACGATTCGTACTCATATGGGGTCGAATTCCGTTTTGCCGAGTAGAGATGACCGAATAGGGCAGTCGAACAACACATTTGACCAAGGCGAGCTCTATAAACTCGCTGATGTCAAACACATAAATAAAATTACTTGCTCTATTTCGGTAATCGTGATCACAGGTACTGTTTCTAATATGTTTCAAGGGATGTTCGAAGTCTCGGCATTCAAAGAATCTACTTTGGCAATTTATTATTGCTTATCGCAATGCAAAAATTTGTGCTGCTACACAGAGTTCTAACCAAGTAATCGTTCTGTCTCAGGAAATCAAAAGCACTTCGCAAATTAAGTTATCGAAACTACACTGACCTCACTCTCGTTCATTCTGTATTTCGTTCACTATATTCGAAACTAATGCCTGTACTGAGCAGAGGAAACACCACCAACACTGATATTTAATACAGTTATTATCACAAATATAAAAACATTTTTACAAAATAAATTAATTTGTAAAACAACTCACCCGAGGAATCGTTCAGTACAGCAGACACAATTGGCCCTGATGTGTATTGTCTTACAGAAATAAAGCAGTCACTCGTGATTTCCAATAACTCTCGATTTAGAATGGATGAGATTCGCTTATTACTGTACCGAATAGCATATAAATATTTGTGACATTATTATTAAAATGATATAATGAAATGTTTTAGCTGGAATATTGTGTATAACAGTAGTGAACGCAATTCACAACTTTCAAGTAATCGATTAAAAATACACAATTTTTTGTTTCGCATTACCGTAAAATTTCTTGATTTCAAATGTAGCCAGTCATGTTTATTGGTACTTGTATTCTCTACATAACTGTGTATAGAAGAGTGAGGTGGGAATTCAATAACTAAAAAAAGGCAGATTTTATTTCTCCTCTACACGTCACATACAGTTTTACTGTTTTTTCACGACAAATAAATAAAAAAGAGAGCGGTCTACTGTAGCGGCTGAAGGAACTTGCAAAATATACCTCAGTGTGCGTGACACACATATAGTCCAGAAATATTTAGGCAGAGGGAAACCTTACCAAAAAAAAAAAAAAAATTGAGCCTGAATTTTCGCTGAAACCTATGACTTGACGTTTTATGAAACGAATGAAAAGTTTTAAAAAGATATTACGTGAGCGATTTGAAATATTTGAGGCCAAAGGTCACAAAAAATCATTAAAAAATTAGGAACGAATTTCTTCCAACGAGTTATCTTCGGGTTTTCCAGGAATGGAAAGAACACAATCACATGAACATGTTACTGCAAGCATTCCTTCTTTAAATTTGCTCAAATTATTCCAAAGCTATTTATTTGTTGACAGACTTTTGGTATTACAAGTAAAATAGTGCCATTTAAGACGATTGTAATTTCTAACATAGTGTCATGTGTCACATTTTCAAAAAAGGAAATTACAAACATATGTGTTTGTATGTATGATATATTTCATTCTTTCTGTGCCAGCTGCAAAGGAATTTGTGCAACGTTGATGTATTTTCTCCACGGCGCCTTTATTCTTCTTTAAAAAATTATTCATTCAAATATATAAGTTTTTAAAACAGATATTTCACTATTCGTCGAATTAAAGTAATAAAAGTTAATGATCTCTAAGATTAATAGCGCAATTAACTTAATTTTCACTGATGTATGTACATTTCTCATAAATAAAATTATTTTTCTCACGAATCTTTTCTAAAATGTCAGATAAATCATATGCAGTAAAAATATTATTTCAAATATTTGTTTGTATAACTTATAATTATTCGATTAGACACTAACCTATTATTTTAAGCATATCACCAAAATGCCAAGAGTTATCTATTAATTAGGAACATCAATTGAATGTTATATAAACGAGTATACTTTAGCTACCAAACATAACTGTACTTTCATACGTGGTTTAATAAACTCGCAGGAATGGTTGCGGGATATGCCTGGGGTGTTGTGACGTTCTTGCACAGCCTCGTGCAGTATATCTAAAGCGAACATTTTTTTAGTTGTGAGTTTTCTTTCCATTTCGCTTGTAATTATATGACCTAATGAACATTGCATTTCTCATTCGTTCTTTTGTATTTATAATATATTGTGTATTTTTTAACAAATGATGATAATTAATGTTTTTCTTATTTTAAAAAAGGGCGTACATTTTAGAGAGGAAGTGACGTTGGATCTTAAGCTTCGTAATGTTTCTTTCTTGCTCACTTATAGAAATATTACTTGATGAGATGACTTTTCGTTCCTTGAACGTTAAATTATCATTTTTCGTTATATATTAAATTTTAATTTTTTTGCTCCCTTTCACAATTTCAAAGGTTGATAAAAGACTTTTCGTCTGCTCAACAGGTAATTCTTTCCGCGTAACAAAATGTTAATACGAGAAATAGGTGTAACACGGGAGACAAGGGAGAAGTGCCCCCCCCCCCGCCATCAATAATTCCATATTAGTTGATTGGTGACAATTGTAAAATATCTAAACGTATGGTAAAACGTTATGTTAAACAAATTTTTAAAAGTCTGTATTAAATCCAGTATTGGAAGCAATTGGAAATGTGTGAAAACATAATTGTAAAACGAATTGTATATCAAGAATAATTCACATAAAAGACGGCTCTTTTAAATACCACAAAATAATCTTCCAACATTTCTACGCGGCATGCGGCTAGACCTTTGTTTCAGGAAATACTATTTTATTTTCAAAGGTTAACATATAGCACTATGTGATCATATAGCACTAGCTTGCTTTCCTTGCATTGCTTCGTCTGCACTTGGTGTCAAGTATCATTTTGAAAGAAAACAAAAGAATTTAATTTCTATCAAGAATTGTACTCGGAAGTGATATTAATGAAGAATAAAATAACTTCCGTTAACAAATGTTATTGCAATTTATTATGTTGTAAATAAAATCATGTCCATGAGACAATTCAACAGTTAACATGTTATAAACTATTCACGGGAATCAATTATTGTTTAACAAACTTACTCTGGTTTAATGCATGACTTTACCCACAATTTCGGCTCTGAGTCTTTGATAGTTTTCTGCAAAGTATCTTTATGTAGCACAATACAATAATGCGAATGAAGGAGATACTGAAAGCAGCAACACAAGTTCACATCAAGCCTAAAGATTTATTTAAAAATGTGATAAACTTTCGGCTGATAAATTTAAGTGTCTGGAGATACATGCCATTCTGTTGTGAGACATAAGTGTTCAACAGAATGAGGCAGAACTCACTGAACATGGTTTTTAACTCTCTTGTACACTCTCCCACAAACACATGCATCATTAAAAAAATAAATCTACGTCATTATGAACATTGCCATACACTATAATAACGAGAATTTTTGATCCCTAATAAATTTATAGGCCAACTAGAATGGAAAGGATGTAAGGGAATGGATTTCTCTGCATTGGCCGATTATCCGACTAACTGGCAGTCGGATGAAAGGTAACCCCATTCTTTGTAACCGAAAAGTTGCCAACTATGCCTGGGGCCCCTTCACATGCCGCCACGCAGCAACGCTTTCGAGGGGCGCGTCTGCTGGCAAAGCATTGATTTTAATGGAGGTATTCACACGAGTGGCTTAGTGGCGCTGCTGTGGCGCTCGATGGCGAACTCCCGCCACCACTACCGCAGATGCGCGTTCGCGCTACCACTAGCAGAATGAAGTTCTAAATGGCAGCGTTCACATTAGACACGCCATTGAACCGCTTTTTGCCTGCGACCGGCCTTTCGGCCGCTTAAGCCCACAGCGGTGTGACACGCAAAACTCTTCTCGCTCGTAGTCAGTGTGGTCGGCGGTGGCTGTGTGTGAAGGGCTCTGCCACTTCTCAGTGGCTTCACCGAGTGACTCCGTGTGTAGGGAGCCTTCCTCTCTCGCGGTCAGTGTCGTCGTCGGTGGCTGTGTGTGAAGGGCTCTGCCGCTTCGCGGTGGCGTCACCGAGTGGCTCCGTGTGAAGGGAGCCTTCCTCTCTCGCTGTCAGTGTAGTCGGTGGTGGCTGTATGTGAAGGGCTCTGCCGTTTCTCGGTGGCGTCACCGAGTGACTCCGTGTGAAGGGAGCCTTCCTCTCTCGCTACGAGTGTGGTCGGCGTTGGCTGTGTGTGAAGGGCTCTGCCGCTTCTCGGTGGCTTCACTGAGTGGCTCCGTGTGAAGGGAGCCATCCTTTCTCGCGGTCAGAGTCGTCGGCGGTGGCTGTGTGGAAAGGGCTCTGCCGCTTCTCGGTGGCGTCACCGAGTGGCTCCGTGAGAAGGGAGCCTTCCTCTCTCGCTGTCAGTGTGGTCGGTGGTGGCTGTGTGTGAAGGGCTCTGCCGTTTCTCTGTGGCGTCACCCAGTGGCTCCGTGTGAAGGCAGCCTTCCTCTCTCGCGGTCAGTGGCGGTCATCGGTGGCTGTGTGTGAAGGGCTCTGCCGATTCTCGGTGGCGTTACCGAGTGGCTCCGTGTGAAGGCACCCTAGGACGAGATGTCTGGCGTGCAACCAAGTATGTAACTCCGGCCGCGGAAACTGCCACTTTCACAAATTTATTTTCTTGTTACTTAACTGACTACAATTTCTTGAAAATATTTTATTTTTTAAATATGCATAAAATATTTTTTTTCATTTTCAAGAACTGGATTTTCAATACACCTGGAACTTGACTATAATTTGAATTCTACCTGGTATGTACCATTATTCTCTGTTATAACACATAGCATTTTTGAGGTCATTTTGACCTCGTACAAATGTATAAATCGTACAAATGTAATAACATTCATTATAATATCAGTCAATTTAAAACCAAGCAAATGTTGAACAGGAAATAATTTCTTCACTTTTTAGTAATAGATAAATGCTGATGTTAACCTGAAGGACTGGATGCATTAAGCTAATTGATCAGGATTATTCGAAAGCATTTCTCGAAGACTTTATACTCATTGCAACTTTTGAGAAAAATCCCATCCCCTAATAAATGTACAATTGTTTCTCTATCAGGGACTCTCTGAACAAATTTTTAAGTAATGCATATGTAACTGCCTTCATTAGCAAACCAAGTCAATGTTGAATAAATTTTGTAACATGCTAATTAAAGTGAATATACAGAGATAAAGTCAAAGTGTCAACACTGTGTTTACGTTATTTCTGAAGGCGCAAATTAACTTGATCATAAACTATCAATGGACTTTTTTTGCGAATTATCTACTCTACAAGAAACTAGCTTGAAATGAAGCACTACCTCTGACAAATTATGTTCAACAGATTCAGCAACAGGCTCCACAGGTGAACAATATTTGCTTAATACTGGTTTATTGGGGATTTGTGTTTGATGGCATTCCAATTAAAATCATTAGATAAGTTGACTTGGCGATTATGATTTAATACAAAATTACAAGAGTAGTTTTCGATGTTTTAGTAATGATCATCGGTTACCTAGTACAAAAACATAAAAATATAAAACATGCAGTTATGAACTTATAGATATAATATTGTAAGTTTCGTGGTAAATAATTTTAAAGTACGAGAAATCAACATAACATAACAAATGAAAGAACGAAAACAAAACGGGGTGAAGTGGTATATCATTTAATATCACATTAATTTGGTGAAAAGATGCCATAAATTTAAAAAAAATTAAAACATGCAAAATTTTAATAATAAAAATATAAAGTGCACGTTTAGTAGTTTCGTACATACAGTTAGAAACCAGAAAACGACTACAGGGGTTCGAGGAAGCCAAGCGGCTTTAGTAATAAAATAGAGGGGATACTAATAGAGACGATAATAGAGGGGAGGGGCTGCGGTTTATGTTTTCAACGTGTAGATTATTATTTAATTGATTATGAAAGTATTTGAAAGTTAATCTGCTGTAATACCAGTTTTATATTTCAAGTATATGAATATCTGTGTGAGGATTGGATGGGGATTTTGTTGGAAGTAAATGTTTGACAAAATGTGATTTACTTGTGTATTTCCAAGCGTGTAAATGTTCTCAGATTCTTGTGTTAAATGTTCTGCCTGTTTGGCTAATGTATTTGGTGACGCAGCGGTGGCGATGTAAAGCGTAGACGTCTCTTATTTCTAATATATCTATGTTCTTTCGGGGAGGACATTTCTAAAGCAGCTTTGTGATTTGAATGAAACCGTGATTCCAGCTTCCTGTAAATTGTTGATGACTTTTTCCAAAAGGGTTCCAAAATAAGGCAATCATGTGTATTGATATGATTTTTATGTTAATGTAGAAAGTGTATAGTTCATCTTCAGTTTTTGTTTATGTATTTTGAGACGTAATATGTTGTTACCGTTTAATAAAGAAATGTGTTTAATAAGTTCAGTTCTTTCAGACCATGAGATTTTGTAAAGGGCAGGCTTAGTAATCTGTGTATCATGTTATGAAAGGCGACTTGATGAATTTGCATATAATACTGTGAACAGATGTGAATGACAGTGTTTGTGTACGTAGATTCTCTGAAAATGTTGAAACCGAATTTTTTTTGTTTGTGCGGATATTAAACTATAGAAAATTGATAGATTTGTCCTCGTTCTGCAGTTCTGTCGTGAATTATATAGTAAAAGTATATTGTTGAGAAAGTAAGTTAACAGGTCATCAATTAGTGTATATGATAATAAATTGTAATAATAATAATAATAATAATAATAATAATAATAATAATAATAATAATAATAATAATAATAATAATAATAATGCCAGATGGACTTTGAAACAATTGTTTCGTTGAATATATTTATTGGTTTCAAGGAATTATTGTTTTGTTCCGAATCTCAAGCCACGCCCATGATGGGCGCAAAGAAATGTGATATTGTTTGAAACATCTTTTATTGAAGTGAAACTTTATTTGTCTTCATACCTTCCCTGTAGGATTTGCCTGTGCCTTCTATGCCTTGCCTGTAGGATTGGCCCTAGAACATTTCTGTATGTTCTGCAACTCTAGGTACTGCATTGCCTTCTCTCAATTCTGAGAGAGACGTGAAACGTTGTACTCGAGCACCTCTCTTGGCAAGCATAACCAGAAATGAATCTCGTGGAGGCTGAAAAAAAACAGGCAATCTTGCTACCTACAAAGCAACCTGCAAGCCCAGTTAGCAAGGTATCCCGTTCCCATATCAATAATCCCTCTCGTGTTTCATTCGTAGCATGCTCATCCGTCTTCTCTCTCTCTCTCTCTCTCTCTCTCTCTCTCTCTCTCTCTCTCTCTCTCTCTCTCTCTCTCTCTCTCTCTCTCTCTCTCATTCTCCATTTCCCCTCCCGCAATCCAATCCCTGGCCCGCAGCTACTCGCTCGGCACCACCATAGCCTCCGCACAGCACGCGTCTCTTGTTCACTTTCCCACTCTTTGAAGTGCGCCGCCACCGCCACCGCCGCCGCCGCCGTCGACCCCTCCTCCGCCCCGCCCCCGACCTGCCTCTGCCCACGCGCCATCCCGCCCGGCCCCGCCTGCATCCGCCTCCGCCTGCGCTTCCGCCCGCAACGCACAGTGGGCTGAAATGAGCTCAAAACCCGCATTGAAAGAAAAAGAAAATCAGTCATGGTAACGATGCAAGTGTAATAATTATGCCTATCTCACGTTCATTTGCAGGGCCTCAGAGCCGGATGTCCTAGGTTTCCAGTCCCTACGATGGCATGATTGCTGCTTTGATCGCTAGCTTTCTGTGGTTTCTCCGATCAATGCCAGGCGAATGCCGCAGAAGAACCATAACAAACCGGTCAGGGGCCGCGCGCGAATTTTCTGTTTTCTCCTCTTGACCTACCCTCACCCCCTTCTTAGAGATACTTACGTGCACTGCACTATCACACATGTCGGGAATTTCCAGCTTGTCCTGAGTGGGTTCGGTCCCCTGTTGATGGGACTGGTTGGAGTAATTCCCGTTAGCCAACGTGTGGTCAGGCCACCACCCGCGATAAAACATACTCAACACTTACGGGGCCAATGACCATAGTAGTTGACACACGGAAACCCTATTAACCAAATTTATTTAGTCAACGTAATATTTTTCGTAAGTTTGATCCCGTATTTCATAAGTAACAAACTCGCCAAATACATTAATGTAAAAATAATATTTAGGTAATTTCAATGCGAGATTAGATCTTTAAAAATTCTGCATTATTTTGTCTCAGAGTGCCAACTGCGAAACAATCGTCTATTTAAAGAAGTGTAATTTAAGCTTAAAAGTAGTTGCGACTACTTGCGAAGGAAAAAAGTCTGCATTTTGAAAACTATGTCAAGTGTCAAATAATCAGTTTTCACTCAGATGCAGTTCTGTTAATCTAGCCGTATTTTAAAATTCTAAATATTAGTAATAGAAAAATAGTGTATGTTTGTCAGAATAATAATAATAATAATAATAATAATAATAATAATAATAATAATAATAATAATAATAATAATAATAATAATAATAATAATAATAATAATAATAATAATAATAATAATAATAATACAAAAGTTAGTATTAATTGTAAATTAATGTTAAAGATACAAGATATGTAATAAGTAAAAAGAAAAAAAAATAGAATTTACTAATTAAATATTCCAGACCTTGAGTTAAACAGCACTAAATTGATTATAATGTAAGTAATTAAATGTGGGGGGTGTGACCGTATGTATTTTGCAACTTTAGAAATCCGTTACTTTAGAATGTAGATTAAATATAAGTGAAGCACATCAACATTCTGCACGCAGTCTTTTAATAGAACTACGAGTGAAAACCAATGCGCAATATGCTACTGCCTCCGTATGCGGAACCCTACGCTTGCATTTGAGCCCTTCCGAGTCCACTGTGCGCCGCTCAGCGACGAGCCCCCGCCCCCGCCGCGCCGGCCAGCCTTCTGTTGTGGCCGCTGCCGCTGCCCCGCCCCTCCCCCTCATTCCCTGGCATCTCCCCCTCCCTCCTTCAGTGTTCCTGCAAACGCGCGGGGCCGTGCCTGAATGGAGCCGCTGCCTTCGGGCGCCATCGGATCCTCATTCTACTCCAAAGACGGAAAGGAAGCGGAATTTCGGATTCAAATGCATTCCAAAAATTTGCAGTTAATTGAACGGTATTCAAGAGAATATTGGAATTCTTCCTTTGCATTCGTAACCACGTTAATGTGTTTTAATTAGCATTGTGCAAAGCACGTGCTGTACTACTTCTGAACGGTCTGCTCGCTGCGAGTATTCGCATGTGCTTTGATGTTCTCTTGACGTTGTTGACGGAATTATGATTAAATGTCGGTGGCGTGGCCATGGAAGGACATAACGAATGCGGGACAAGGGGGTACACGACCACTTTCTTGTAATTTTAAAGCAAACGCTTTCGGTTTGCGGGCATTGAAGACAGATTTCATCTTTCAGGAATAAAAGAGACGTTTATTGAATCGAATCCGTGAATTCTCGTACATGTTAATAATTCCATAAAATATGCAGTTTCGTACGTTCCTTTGCTTGTAAAATTAATTATTATTCTAATGATCTTGTGTTTAAAGCATGTCAAATATTTTGAAGAATTTATGTTTCTACATTAATTCCAATTTCAAATCCAATTTAATATTTTTTTATGCATTCATTAGATGAGGAAATTTATAAAAACTGTCTCATCTTAACAACATTTCCTCATATTCGAGTGCACTAACTTGTATGTTATTCAATGACAGCATAACAAATTAATTTCTCCCAAGAATCAATGCCATGTGATAAAGGTACACTTTAAACAAGATTTATTAAGTTTTTCGTTACTAGGGCAGGCACTAATAAGTTTTCTGTCGATATTTGTCCGTTTTCCGGCGCCGGATTTTAATACTTTTTCTACGCAAAAGTAAGAAGCACAGATGGCAGGAAACATTCCTCTATTCAGTGGGCAAAATTAACTCGAAGTAATGCGTAGGTGTAGATTTAGATTAACTCGAGTGGTTTCAAGGCGATTCGAATGCGACAATGGTCATGACATTTCCAATAACGAGCCATCCAGAAGTAGTACCGTTAACGAAATAACAGGAACTAATTATCAGAGAGAGAAAAGCCGAGACGCCTCCGCGCTTCACCTACCCCTCAGGCAAGTTCTCTCTCTCTCTCTCTCACTCTCACTCTCACTCTCTCACTCTCTCTGTTTCTCTCCCGACTCCGCCCGCCCCACTCCCGTCCCGCTCCCGCCATTGCCCAATTGCCATCCCGCGTTTGACCTTTTGCCTGAGTGCCGATCACGTTCGTGTTGGGCGTCGCTGCTCCCACCTCCGCCTGCGGAATAAAATCAAATCTCATTGTCGACATCGTTGTTCATTAACTCAACGATGTACTTCTTATCAAGGGGGCCGCGGCTGTTTCGTCCACTCCAATCTTCTGGACTTGCCTGGAATTGCCCCAGAGAGGAGACGAAAATTAGCAGAGGAAACGTTAAAGAGAACACGTTCGTCAAAAGCAAGCTTCAGAGGTTTAAGCGAATAGGAAAGAAAACTAGCTACAACAACACATACGGTCTTGTATTATTTCTATCTTTTGTAATTTTTAAAAATTGAGGGTGTTCATCCAAAATGATGTATTCCTGTTTTGGTATATTGTTTTTTGTGACAGTTATTGAACTCAATTTTCTTCACATTCAATAAACGGCCATGAAAATTTAATATAAAAGATATTTGTCAGCAATTCATGCACAATTCACTATGTTTAGGGGAAAGTTTTGTCCTCCTCAACAGGCATCTAATATATTTAAAAAAGGTTTGTTGGTTGGTTCGTACTAAATGTGCTGCCGTACGTTTCATCTGATGGCAATAGAACTTTGTCAGCGTATTACTTGCAGTTGTGGGAAGAATATAGGCATAGTAATATGGAAATATGCATATACATAGGAACATAGATGATGATGATTTTATGCTGACTCAGGCGCCCCTGAACATAGCACACTACGCAACGGCGCTCTACGCAACCCGCCGCGTTCTGAAGTACGAGTATGAAAAGCTTCAATGCATATTCTGCTCCTGCGATAGAGAAATTTTGCTAAGGAGAGACAGATACAGAAATAGACAGACAGAGGAAGACAGAGAAAAAACAGAGACGCAGAGAGAAACAAACAGAGAGACAATGAGAGAGACAGATCGAGAGGGAGAAAGAGACGAGGAGAGACACGGGGAGGCGGAGACAGAGAGGGACAGGGACAGTGAGAGAGAGTGTGAGAAGAAAGAGAGAGAGAGAGGAAAGAGAGAGATGGAGGGCAGGAGAACGTCTACCGATTCCGCTAGTATACTATAAAAATATACGTTATATTTGTACACATTAATAACGTTTATTTGTATTATTTTCATCGAAAAAAATAATTTCGTAAATCATTTTCAAATTTAGTTACTATATATGCCATAAATGTTACTATTTCAGAATTATTAATTCATAATGTGGGTACCAATTACAAGGATGAATTTACTTGGTGGTGACCCTGGATTAAGCATGGTGTGTGTTTGACCATGTGTAGGTTGTTTATGTTGAAGTTAGACCAGTGAGAATGTGAAGCGTGAGGGTGGTAGGACCGACTAGCTCCTTTAATAATTAACCTAATTTATCCCATTTAAGATAACACTTGCACGAAAATTGTAAGCATACAATACACTAAATTTTCTGTAGTTAAAATAAAAATTGGCGACTCGGGGAAATAGAATGGCGGGGCGATTCAGAAACCAAGTAACAATAAACTGTGGCCACTGATATGGTACTATGGCTGCTCCCTCCATTTCAGTTTCATTTCGTTTAATCGGACGGCAGATATGAAAGTGACCTAACGGTTAGTTATTTCTACTTGAATTAAACGCTAATTTCGTACATTAGCTTCATGGAAGAGAATCTAGTGCAGTAGAATAACAATGTCAGAAGTCAGTGTTATCGACTTACCTCGTTACTCGCGGTGTTTGGGTGTTTGTATTGCGTCTGGAGTTTGACCTAGCGCTCCCCTAAGACCCGACGCTTCAAGTTTTTTTTTTATATTTTTTAATTGTACGAATAACGGCGAGAAAAAGGTTTGATGCTCCTGAGACGTAGAATGTCTCAGGAATAAATAATGACATTTTAAATCTACTCAAGAAAATGGAGGATAATAATAATAATAATAATAATAATAATAATAATAATAATAATAATAATAATAATAATAATAATAATAAATTCTATAAAAGCCATTTGCGTCCAAAAAGCAAAATGAAACTGTCAACATGTTCCATTTTTCGTGATTCTTGATCATACACTAAAAACATTTCATAAACTTACAATATAACAATCACTATATTAACTATCCAATTTTTAGAAAGAATAGACCATTTTGTGTAAAAAAAGATTTCCCATATTAATCCCGTCTAAAATATCACTTTCTCACGGAACCAACAGTGATCGCTTAACATACCTTTCATCGTACGTAATGATACAGGGTGGAGAAATGTCTTGTGGCTACCTCGGAAAGTCATGTAGGTACGAGGGAACTCTTTCCTGGAAATTGCCCTCAGCGGTCCACAACTTACCGCGCGAGGGCTTGGCAGACCCCTAAAGAAGGTAACTCACTTCAGGAGACCGCGCAGCAACGCGAAGCACGGCGCGGCACGGTGCCGTTCGCCTCGGCTCTTCTTCTGCGGTCTATCTTCCATATGGGACGCATTACGGGTTTTCTCGGGATGAACGGAGGACGCGGGAGATACCTGGTTAGGGAAAACCCCGGTGGCCGACGGTAGGTCGGCGCCGAATCTCGCCATACATTGAGGGAACTTCACCGAGACCGCCCTAGCAAGAACATGCACTACATTTACGGGACTAGTGACCCTAGTATTTGGCGTGCTCTAAAACAATCAATCAAATCCTGGAACAGAACCTCCAAACTCCCAGGCCACTCGCCGCGCCGTCGGACTCCACCGGATTTAATTCTCGGGGAAGCATTTCGCGCGACCCGTTCCTCTGCCGGGCGGAGTCGGCGGTTGGAAATGAGTGGCATGCAACTGAATACCAGGCTAAACATTTCGGCCAGTGCCGAACCATGCCCCGCCGGGCTGTGCAGCTCCGTGCGGCGAGCTTGAAGTGGCTTTCTTCCTGTAGGCGCCGATAGATGGCTAAAACAAAATTGGACTCCGACTCAAAACGAAGGGAACTAAATAGTTTGAGAAAGCCTACCGTTTTGTACCTCCACTAGCTTTACGAGGTTTTAAGTAGATGATTGTTACAGATGTTAAGCTAAGAAAAAAACGCGAAAAACATGTTATTGTATATTTTTCACTTTCTTCGTGAACTATAAATCGCTGTCACTCGAAAATAAAAATTAAAAATGTTAACTCTTATCTCATTATCCGGAGCAGATTTTTCAGATACTTGGGGATCGTTCCAAATAATCTTCTAAGAACAATCATGTAAATTGTGTTTAATTAATATTAATATTGTTGTAATAATATTCATTGCTTTTTATTGCAAACCATAGAGACGAATCTTAAATGTGTATAGTATCATAAAACCTTTACGATAATAGAACACGGGGAAAGTTTAGTTATAAATTCCAATGTGTAATGCGATTGGAGTTTGGAAAATTTACTATTGAAGGAGTTCTGTAAAATTCGGGATATTTCTGTAATAATAATTTCCCCAACACATCAATTTTAGATGGCAAATCTAAGATTAAACGAATAATTGTCATTATCACTTGGTAGAAAATGTTTGCGAAAAGGAATTTTGAAGTTAATTGACAATAAAAAAAATGTCCACAAATTGTATAAACGTTCTCTAAATAAATGTAAAGTAATTTCAAATGAACGGGCGCAACTGATATACAAAAGTCCTAAAGAATACATTCGTAATTCACAATGTAATTATAAAATACATTTTATGGCAATGTAAAAATAATACTTCTCCGGAATGTGTTTCTGACAATTATATTCGCCACTTACGATTCATAGTTTCTGACTTGTTTGTTAAACAGATTGTGAAAGAAAATTTTGTATGGAAATAAAATTCAGTGCACCATTGTATTTATTTTAATTTTGATTGGAGAATATCAATTACCACTGTTTTTACATTCACATATTAAGATAATAAATAAAATATTTGATATTAACTAAGAAAAAAATACTGAAACAACGTGTGATCACTGATTTACATCACTGATGCAATTTATGCTCTTTGGTTCTGAAATGAAATGACTCAATACTTTGGTCCACTGAAAGTGTTCATAATCATTTAAAAGATCTGGTATCGATGGACGATTCAATGTTTTGACTTTTTCCAGACAGAGTAGAGAGAAAGTTATGTAATGCTGCGAAATAATGTTATGAAAAAACGGCGAATTTTCGTCAGAAACACTCTTATTACAGAGCCTTCGTAACGAAAAAGCCGATAAATTTTTTTAAACAATTTTTTCTCAAAATAATTTTTTCTTTAAAATTTCTTCTCATATGTATCTGAGGACGGCAAAGATGTGTTGCTAGTGTTTTTTTCCGGAAAATCCCTGCATTTTCGAAAATTGCGAGACATTTAAAAAATCAGCTCTTTACGAAAGCCATTTACAATTTTGTAAAAATAACGAGCTTTTTCGTAATCTGTTTGTTAATTAATGAAACATATAAACAACATTTTCTCAAAACCCTCTCCAATACTTTTCTACATTTTTTTTCGAATATAAAAGGAACGCTTAAAAGAATGAAGCGGTTCTCATTTTCGTTGAAATTTCTGAATTTTCGTAAATGTAAATTTAGAAATAATGCGAGAAAGTATATGTTGTTGAAGCCCTGCTAGTTTTAAATATATTTTTAGTTGAAATCTCTTCCATCAGAACAGTAAGCAAATGGGTCAACATATTTGGTGTGACTGCATATCTAGACGCTGTTCCATGCCCTTGCATCTCACCGAGGCCGTCCACCGATACCCACTGCTAGATGTTTCATCTTGGTGAAATTGACTTGTAATATCTTCTTTAATATGTGCAATAGACCCTTGTAATTATGTGTCTCCTGCTGCAGTATAGTAAGCAGCAGTTACCGAAATAACTTCTAATGCCCTATCAGTTTCGCTCGAATTCTACGACGAGGGCAATCCCTCCAGACGTCATCCCGGGAGATGAGCTAGCGCTCTGGTGGCGTAACCCAGCTGGGAAAACACGCTCATCTCGCTCCTTAGCTCCCGTCCACTCGGGCTTCCGCCCCAACGCGCCTTGTCTAAGTTTCTCGCCGACCGCCGCTGGCCAACCGTCCGGCTAGCCTTCGTTTATTTCGGATCTGTCTCGTTAACTGAGATCTGACTATCCTGTGGATCCGCGCCTTGTGGGCCGAACTTCTCTTTGCACCTCCCAGCCCGCGTGGGGCGAAGTTGAGCACGCACTCCCACATCGGGAACGAGAGAGATGTTTCGGAATGACTTGTTTTCTGTATTTGAGTATGTGTTGGTTTCGGGAGCGTCAACTACTTAGGTCATTAGTCCCTGAAGTTTCGTGCATGTTGTACCCCGGATGTTGGCGATGGTCTTCTCTCGCTAGAAATTGAAATCCGCCAACGAACTACACTTGGCGCTTCTGAATTTTCCCTCCAGTTATCTCCCCCAGCGAGGACGGAACAAGCTAAGCTTTCGACATGTGTGATAATGTAGTGCACGCTGATGTGTGTGTGAGTGTAAGGAGCAAGCATGGGCCAGGATGAGGAAGGAATGGTCGCACGTGATCCGTTTATTTCGGTACTACTCGGGCATTCGCCTGGCATTGATCTAAAAATTTTCGGAAAACTACCGATCAGAACAACTTGTTGCAGGAATTCTCCTCCACACGGTGTTCGAATTCTAGCCAGCTATGTAGCTAGTGTCAAAAATCCGCCACCATTGGGTCTCGAACCCTACGAACTTGAGGTCAAGGATGCTGCAGGACAAAGGTGTTGTCGCTGAGTCATTGCAGGAGGTTTTTCGTCATCAAGCATATCGGTGATCGGAAGGTCGCAGGCTGAATCGTTTCCATGTTTGCCAAGAACACTTCCAGGCGTAAGCCGGAGAAGCACCCTCGTAAAGACTACCGCGCGCGAATATACCTTCCCATTCCCTTCTCTTCCCATTCTGGGGCGCTAAAGTCGCAGCAATGGAATATCAAATCTAATCTGTATTTTGCCATGTGCTCTTGCCGTATATACAGTATTTTAATTCAGATCTCCAAGACATCTGTACAATTTCCGAAAAATAATCTGATAGACAAGACCGTTCACTCTTTGTGGATTATTATATTGTTTGTCTACAAATGCTTTGTTTCTAACAGGACTCATGCCAGCAGTACAGAAAATTGATCCGTACCCTTCCTGATTCATTATGAAAAGACGGATAATATGGTTAAAATGGTTATGTGGAATTTATGGTGATTTAGATTTTCCATCAGAATTTCAAGGGGAATACATAGTTGTTTTACGTTCATTTAAGCACACACGAGCAAAGAAAGAATATTGCCACGGTTGCTGTGTATGCCTTTTAATTTGACAATTTATATTTTTATTTGTAGCCTGACAATTAACTTATAATTGACCTTTAAACGTAGTGCTATAAAATATAAAAGCAAATGCGACAAAAATGTATAAAATGTATGTTTCAAGTGTATGAGCAAACAGTCTACCTCTCTTGGACGCGTTAAACAAAAAATCCTTTTGCCTGAAATATCACCATATGTACTTCACTGTTTTTGTTTGTAAAGATCTTCTCTCTACGTTGTCACGGAATTTCTCTTTCCCACCAGAGCGCTGTTTTGCCGCAGGTACTTCTGAACGAGGATTTTACGAGCTACGTATTGCGAAGAATAAATATTACAAATCAGTTATTTCTTCCGTGAAATAAATTATATTCCATTGATTTACTTATTTGTACTTCGAAATCATGGTGTAAAAGCCATAATTCCTCCTACGATAATTTGTCTTCCTTATTTGTTTCCCGTTGTCACCCAAGCGTTCAAGCGCATGCAGTTGTGTATACGCAGAAACAGTTTTCTATGTATGTGCAGAAAAAGTTTTCTGTGTATCACGGCAGGAGAGAAAATGTTTTTTGAAAACATAAATCGATTTTTTAATTCTAGTTACACGAAAGTAGAAAAGGTTGATATGAACGAAAGAGATGTTTCGGAATGACGTCTGTTTTCTGTATTTGAGTATGTGTTGGTTTCGGGAGCGTCTACTACTTACTCAAAAGTGGTTGGTGATAATTAAAGTTTGACCATACCAATATTTTGAAGATTGTTCATATGAATATTATGCTCTACTACCAGTGAACACGTAGTTTTTTAGTGAATTTAAAAAAGACATAAGAATATTGTTTACAAAACAATAGATTGCACTTGTAGTTTATGAAAATAAAAGTCCTGTCACCCATTGTAAATATAAAACTTGAATTCAAGTGTTTTTTTTTAATGAAAACAAAAGGCAACTCTTTAGTTGCATACAACAAAATTTTATTTCATAATGTTTTTTGGACTCTTGCAAATATTATTTTTAAGAACAAGTGGTTTATTCTGTCACCGAACATCTTTCATTATTTTGTCAGTTTCAATAATTTCCAAGTTTGATTCACGAACGTCAAATATTTCCTCAGTGGCAGTAAAAATTTTTTTTTTTTTTCTCTTTATTTTTTGTCGCATCAACGACTAAGGTTATTAGCGACAACATTTTTAATTACAGGTGTTTACAGACAATTATGACTTAATCTGTCATTACATAAACAAAAGTATCAGAATGTATTGGTCATAACAAAATACAGTATCACAAATTACGTATCTTACATACCATCATCATACAGAAGAATCAGGGCATGGTCATAACATCTTTTCGAGGGTTACACATCATTACATTTACATAATATAACATAATAACATTACATAATATAACATAATAACATAACATAATATAACATAATAACATATAAGTTATAACATACTATTGTCTTACATACTTGTAACACAGTCATACAATATCATCGGGGTAGGATCATAACACATCAACTCTTAGAGATATGGGCGGGCTTACCATAACGTTATATTTCAAGCATGACATTTGTGTTTTTGCAAAATTTGACAATCTGTTTTTGAAAGGGGACAGAGTACAGGATTTTCTCCATTTCATTTGGATTAAAATACATAGTTCTAATGTGGTCATATTTACGACAGGACATAATAATATGTTCGATTGATAGTCTTACTTGACACATATCACATAGTGGTGGTGAGGTATTCTCCAGCAAGTACCTGTGTGTAATTTTAGAATGACCAGTTCTGATTCGTGTAATTAAAACTTGTTCGCGTCTAGTCATCTTGGGGTCCGATTGTAGTGATAGGAATAAATCGATTGATTTATGGGTATTACTAGACTTATGACATCGCCATATCGGTTCCCATTGCTGGAGCATCTTCCTATGTACGAATCTTATGACATCTTGCTTGGAGTATCCAGGGTTAGGTCTTACATTGTTTCCTTGGAGATCAATTATTATCTTTGTGTTAGTTTCATTGTTATGTATTTCGGTCATAATAATTGGATACAGCTGATTAGGTAAAAGAAGAAAAATTACTGATAAGCCTTGGAGTTTAATCAAATGAAGGAGTTCTTTAATTCGAGCCGTCGTTTTGGATTGTGTTTCATCATATATTTTGAAGATATCTTTAGGAATTTTATTAGTGATGATAGTGGCATCGGTACTGTTATGGGTTATCTTTTTAAGCGCTTCCAGAATTGCATGGTTGAACATGTTTTCCTGACTAGCAATGTTCATAAACCGGAATTTCACCAAAGATTTGGGATCCTTCACAATGGCCTCAGAAAATGATGTATTATTGCGTCCGTCAATGAAGATATTGTAGTTATTTTTGTATTTATCATACGCTTCGCAGTATTTGAGTTTCCATTCGTCTAAGTCAAGGTTGTTCTGCTGAACTTCAACCAGGGATTTATCGACTTCAATGATGTTGACGGTCCAGGGATTTACAGCGGGGATCTTTTGACTTTCTATAGGAAGCCTCGAAATGTTGAGGGAGCTGAATAGCGTAGCTACTTTATTATAGAAAGGTGTAGAACATTGTGGATTTCCACTTCTAATTCCAGGAGATACATCATTACGTATTATCTTATTTAAGGATGTTTTGGCTTTAATTGCGTATTTGATTGACAGGGTTTGCCTTCGATATGTGAGGTTAGTTTCAGCCGCTTCGATGAGAATACTACCAATTGGACTTGTGTGAAAGCAACCAGTGCTTATTCTGAGTCCGCAATTGTGCAGTGTGTCCAGTTTCTTGAGAGTTGAGTTGCACGCTGAATTATATACAATAGATCCGTAATCTATCTTGCTTCTTATTAAGGCTTTGTATGTAAGTAGTAAGGTATTTTTGTCTGATCCCCAGTTGTTGTGATTTAGACACTTCAGGATGTTAAGTCGATTTTTGCATTCTGCGTATGTTTTAGAGATATGATCTTGCCATGTGAGCCTGTGGTCAAATATAAGGCCCAAGATTTTTGTATGTGTGACAGTCTTAATGGCTTTGTTGCCCAGGAATAGTTTCGGGTAGACAGGGCTTAATTTTTTAGAAAAAATCATACATTCAGATTTATCAGTCGAGAATTTGAAACCGGTTTTCATTGACCATTTGTAAATACAGTTTACAGCAGTTTGCATTAATTCATTGGTTGAATCGAAGTTCCTTCCTTTGCATAGTAACACCATATCATCGGCGTATTTCCGCACGACAACTGGGCTTACAATATCATCATCAGCATCGTTTATGGCGATTAAAAATAGAGTCACACTGAGCACTGATCCTTGCGGTAGCCCATTATTAAGTTTCTTAATTGTTGATAAATTATTACCTACACGTACTTGAATACATCTGTTGCTAATAAAGTTGGTAAGGAACTTAAACATATTGCCCTTGATACCAATACTAAGTAATTTAGCAGCTATGCGGTGTGTCCATACCATATCGTATGCTTTTTCGATGTCTAGATTTACTAAGATAACATGCTGTCCTTGAAGAAAGGCTTCTTGGATTATCGTTGTCGTGCTGATAAGATGTGAGGTGGTGGAGTGTCCAGTTCTGAATCCAAATTGGTTGTCTTTTATTAAATGTTGAGATTCAAGGAACCACCTTATTCTTTTGTTAACAATTTTTTCTAATATTTTGCATAGGTTGCAGGTCAGTGAGATTGGTCGGTAATTATAGCTATTTGACTGGTCCTTGCCAGGTTTGGGAATCGGAATGACTGTGGCAGTCTTCCAGAGTTCAGGAAAAACATTATTTAGCCATATATGGTTATATATTTTTAATAAAATGTTAATACCTCTCTTTGGGAGATTTTTTATTAGGCAGTTTGGAATTTTGTCTGGGCCAGGAGCTGAGTTGTTGATCTTTTTTAAAACTTCTTGTAGTTCATGCATGAAAATTGGAGAATTCATGTCATTATCATAGATGCTGTCATCAATAAGTGTCATATTTGGTTCACTTTCAGCTTTTTCTTTATAAGTGATGAATTCCGTATGGTAATTGGAAGTGCTGGAATTTTTCATGAAGGTTTCGGCAAATTCCTCAGCAATAATTTTGGGGTCGCTAATTATCTGGTCATTGCAACGCAAGAAATGTGTAGTACTATTAGTCTTCATACCACGTATGGATTTGATTTTTTTCCAGCTCTCTGTTGAGTTCGATTGGCAGTTTATTGAGGAGATATATTCAGTCCATGATCTAGCTTTGTTTATTTTTACAGTTCTGCGGGCAATAGCTCTAGTTCTCTTATAGTTGATTCGGCTATCATCATCTCTTCTTTTTTTATACCGGTTAAATGCTTTTTTAGCGTTTCTAATAGCGACTTTGCATTCAGAATTCCACCAGGGAACGCTTTTGAACTTAAACGGGCCATGGTGCATTTGTGTCATTGAGTTAGCAGAATTGGATATAATATTACAGAATGATTCTACTATCTGGTCAATGTTATTATCGTCCTTGAAAATATATTCTTCGTTGAGGTGCTCATCAATTTTTTTCTGATAATCCAGCCAATTAATGTTCTTATAATTGGGAATTGGGTTGCGCCATTCATGACTAATGGGCACACTTGGTTCGTGGATATCAATCAGTATTGGAAAATGATCACTATCGTAAGGGAAGTCCATAACATTCCAGGTACATTTCTGTGCTATTGTGGGAGAAGCTATTGAAAGATCAATCGCACTTAGCCTGCTGTTACTGATATTAATATGTGTGGGATCACCAGAGTTGAGGATGATGCTGTCATGGTCGTCAATTACTTTTTCCAATAATCGGCCTCTTTTATCAATTTTGTACGATCCCCATAAGGAGTGATGGCAGTTAAAGTCTCCAAGAATTATGAAGGGCTCTTTTATCTGGTTTATAATATCATGCATTTCGATTTCTTGTAGTGGGTACCTATTAGAGATATAGACATTTCCGATACATATGGGGTTAGTTGAATTAATTTTAATTGCCACGAATTCCATGTCAGTTTGAATTTTTAGAATTTCGATGGGAATCGATATTTTGGAATATATTGCCACACCACCACATGCATATTCAGGATTACTTCTATTTTTAAAGGTACAAGTATATCCAGTTATATTCCCATGTGATTTTCCTTTAAAGTTTGTTTCTTGTATACATATTATATCAGGGCTATGTAGTTTGCATAAATATTGTAAGTTTTCTAGCCTGCTATAAAAGCCATTTAAATTCCATTGCAGGACTATCATTACTTCTTCTTTATATTATACTCTACTTTCAGATGTGTCAGCATGGTTTAAATTCTATGGGGTGATTACATTAACTGGTGTTGATTTCTATACTGGAATCTGTTTCAGTACTTGATTCATCTGCAGTATTAATTACTGAGTTGATTTTCTTGATAATTCTGGTGAATCTGCCTTTTATGGTTTTGTTGGTGAGATGAGGATACAAATTATGCATCATTTTGGTGATGGATGATATGTCCTGTGAGTAATCAGCAGCTATAAGTATAGGATCATTAGCACTGAAAGAGTTCTCTAAAAAGGATTTAAACTGAATGTAATTAAGGGGGAAGTTATTTTGAGTGTCTTCAATGATGTGTTTGATAGGGGTAATCAACTCTTCCATATTCTTCTCTTTCTTCTTTTTTTTCTTTTTTGGTTGTTTTGAGACTTCTTCCATATTCTTTGTTTCAGTTGTGTTGCTTACAGTGGAGGGTAAGGAAGAGTCAGTCTGGAGGCATCTTTTATTATTATTAAGGGAAGCTATGTTGTCTTTAGTTGGGATTTCTTCATTGTTTTTAGCTTCATTAGTAGAAAATACAGATTTAGAAGGTGGTGAGGGACCAGTTGTGGGTATTTCTTTTGTAAGATCATTGTGACTTTGAATATCTACAGCTCCAGTGTTCTCTCTATTGATGGCAGGATCTGGTATGTCACAGGATTTTCCCCTGCATTGTTCAGATTCCATGGGAGCACTGCCTAAATTGATAGTCTTGTGTTGATTAGAGGTGTTATGTGAAGGGCATTGTCCAGCCAAGTGCCCTGTTTGGTGACAGTTAAAGCAAGACATTTCATCTGTTGTAAAAAATATCCTATATGTTGAGCCATCATAATACACAGTAGTAGAATCTGTTAGTAGACTCACATCTTCAGGGGCAATATACACTTGTCTACGGAAACTCATAATATGGGAAAAACCCTGTCCAGGAATACTAGCTTTTACAAATGAAATTTTAGATGCCAATTTAATATTCTTTGTGGTGAGTACATACTCTATTACTGAATGTGGGATTATGGGACAAACGTTAGATATAATAATTCTTTTGGCCTTTGTTACAAGTGGTCTCAACTTCAGTTCATAGTTTTTTATTTTAATAACGTTATGGTTGTTCGTAAGGCTGTCAGCTATAGCTTGAGAGCTTAGAAAGATACACACTCTGTTATTAGCAATTCTTGATATGAACCTTATTTCACTGGCGTCAATAATATCGGATAGACTGTTTATGTAATCTTTAATAGTGAGACCTTCATGCGAGTCGATAATTATGGCCTGGTCCTTGGTGGGAAACACTTCAGTTGACATAACATTTGCGTAAGTTTTCATATTTGAGTGAGTAGATACCTGAGGTGACGATGTTGAGGTTATAGGAGCCCTGATGTCCGGAGGCTCCATCCTTGCAGGTTAGCCGCTGCACCGGCTGACCATACAGTTGAATTCAGACACTCACAACTCGTGGGACAAGAGATTACCAGTAAGTAAATGTTATTAAGTTCACAAACTAAATGGCAATGTGGTAACAACTGTTTCACTGCACGCGATCGGAGCACGATGTGACTCGGTCGGCTGCCGCAATGGAACTGTGAGTAAAAAATTTGTTTCGCCGTATAGCTTGAATACTTAATTTGATATCTAAATAATTTATCAATACTTATAAAGTGAGAGTTACTTTTCTCCTTTAAATCTGAACAAAGACAATGTTGCCAGCATCAATCTTATTACATTCATGTCATCACAATTTCTTTGACATGCTTCAAAATACGTCATCTCATCGTTATCTACGTCGGTGCACTTACATGATCATAACTTCCAAAGATATTCAGAATAACTCTGTTTTTGTAGCCCAAGTAGCTATAAAGTGTTCACACGTACAACTGTTTTCTTTGCGAACTGTTCACTTCTTCAAGATGGTACAAACCCTTCACAAGTAGAAATTCAAGTTTCAGTTATATTCATGCTTCTACGTTATCAGTTAGGTTAAAATGAAACAAATTACAGAGCAATACTCCTAATATTATATACAATCAATATGCGCTGACCCAGTGTACAGTTTCTCCCATCATGAAACAAGGAAATTAAATCGAACACCACAAACTACTATTTTTCAATGCCGAAAAAGAAAAATCTGAAAGAATCCGACGGCTTCTTGACGAGCAGAAGAGCGGAAGTGGTCTTAGCATTTACTTCAAATAAAATGAACAGCAAGTGCAAGACGGCACTGTTATAGCACACAAGTTAAAATGTTCAAAGATGCTTTGTGCCACAGATATAAAATCTTCCCTACTACTTTTAAAGGGGGATGGTGGTGCCTGATTTGTAACTGCATAAACGTACACACCCTTCATCCATTTTCTCTTTTCCTATTGATCAACTATTGTTAAAATATGTATCATTCCAGTATGCATTTTTGATTAGTTGTTTTTTGTTCGTTGTCATCAATACCTCACCTGGCCGATTACAGCTTAATTGTAGTCCCGCCTTCATTGTTTCGCTCAGAGAAGACGACGTAATGAGAGCGTGTGAATGGCGACGACTTTTAAGTGTGTGGCGTATCAAATTCGTCGCGGACATACTTATTAATTACGAAACAGATCATTAACATGTTAATTGTCAGTCACTGTTTATTACCAATTCAAGAATGGCGTACACATATATTTATTATACTCGTATGGCGGTTGAAAAGATAAGCCTCGCTTTGTCCTGCGCCTTTCTTCCTTCCATGGTGCAAAAAAATGTCTGAATCAATATCGCCATCGATTCGGTTTTCACCCATCATTTACGAGAAATCACAACCAAAAACAAACGGAAGAAAAGTCGCGCTTGTTCACAGTTACAAATATGAAAAATAAAAAACTACAATAAAAGAGAAACTTTAATAAAAGAAATAAATAATACGAATAATAAGTAAATGCCATCCACGTGATTCCTACAAGCCTCTCTTCATTGTGATTCAAGTCTTACCATTGCCTTGCCTATTTATTTACGAATCTGTAATTTTTGACAAAAGTCCCTTTCCTAAAGGGGGAACATATTTTCATGTTATTTGTAATTACATTACACATCGGAGAAATCACATTTATGAAGTGTCAGTATCAACAGCTCGTTACAAGAAATACACATATAAAATATGAACATACTTTGCAACACCCTGGCAATACAATTAAACAATTTAAATTGATACACACTTTGAGTTCAAAGTAAAATATTTTCTGCTCCATTGCAGATTCTACACAATTAGAGACTACACTGGGAATCACAAGAAAAAAAACAATATTTATTTTAATAATAGTATATGATGCATTAGTTTACATTATTAAAATTTTACATGCGTATTGTAAACTTAAAAATATTTCATAGATCTGTAACAAGAAATGTACTTCAGCTTTTGAATCAATGATCCCCATCTCTATTAAACTTTCGTCCATTTTCCCACAGCCTTTGAGCAAATACTGAGGTAGAACCTTCTTTGCTTCAGGACAAAAATGTAGCTTCACTGTGAGCACGTTTTGTTGAGCCCTCCTTTTGATGGTTATTGTACGAGTAATCTGGGAGTGTGTGTGGGTTACCATTTTGTTGACAATACTGAAAAAACGAATATGTAGTTCGTTAACTGTTGAAACTAAATTTTCTGCACATCGGGAGTGAAAATGTCTGTTTTTCAGCTGTTGCTAATCTCGATTTGTTGGAAACTTTATAAACCAAACCAATTGTCATATTAAACAATAACACACAAGAGCCACATCATGCCGTACAGATGATCAGAAGAAAAATGAGAGCAAAAAGAATGAGGGAGGAGGAGGAAAGAGGAGGAAGGAGGAAGGAGAAGAGGAAGGGATGGGAGGAAGGAAAAGGAGGAATGAACAAATGGGAATGGCGTTCACTGTCTTGCAGCAACTTTTACATAATGGTTTGGCGCAGGGGCTTTTGAGTACCCCGCACTAGCTTCTAGGCAATTGCCCAAAAAGCAAACCATTTTTTCAGCCGTCTAGGCAAGCGTTGGCCGCCTGGCGAAAACCTTTTGAACATCATACAGATCAGCTGCTCCTTGGAAAAGGAACCATTATTGTCTACTTTGGTACAATGGTGCACGCGCACACAGGCGCGCTGTTCAATTACGTTCATATCACATTAATCAAATAGCGCTCATAAATCATTACACATGTCAATTAATTTATATCACAAATCAATGAAATATAGAATTTAACTTACGTAATTACACTTCACATCAATAAGCAATCCATTATCAGCATTTCAATTAATCTCTCCGGGAGAAAATCTGGACTCATATCAAGGTATCTGTTGAGATAGAATAGGAGGATAATGTAACCGGGTTTACAATAAATTAATATTGTTATAATATGAGCATGATGATAATGAAATTGTGTATGTGTTTTGAATTGATGCAGCAGAAGTAACAAAACGAAATTAGAAACTTGACGGGCGCTTTAGCAAAGTTAATATAACTTTTTATGTAATATTACTTCAATTGTGCATTTAAAAATTTGAAATCAAAAAACGAAGTGAAAAACACTGAATATATTTTATTCACTTAATCGATATTTGGAGGTGTTGTAGAGTGTTAGTATTGTATATCAACATAATATTCACTCTAACGAAACTATTATGTTTATTCAATGGTATGTATATGTATGTATATATAAAGAGAGAGATTGATAGATAATGTAATTTATATCGTATATCTATAGTCAAATATCGGTAGTAAGTACTATTTAAAATTTGAATTAATAAAGAATTTAATTAAATTTAATTATTTTAACGTTGATTTGCTTCTCAGTACCACTCATACTGAAGCGCTCTATTTATCCCTCGGAATAATATTGGTGTTGGACTAAGTTTTTTTCTGTTTTCGTCTGCAACTCAGTAATTAATAAATGAATTATGTTATCTCTAATTCATAATCTTTTCTAAAAGTTGGGCGTATTAATGTTTAACCTGTATATTCCTCCCTTTCTTTTTTTTCTGTCCGTGGCCAACCTTAGTCCCTAAACCGTTTATAGTACTTTTTCCAGAATGGATATTTTGCTATCCAACTGGCTGCTCTCAATGCACTGTGAATTTGAAAAAGAGCATTTAATTTTTTAGTATTCCTTACATCAAGCCCCGGGATATGTTCAAAATTTCCTCTAAATGAATCGAAATGTTTTCTTTAAGTTTTGCTCTCATTTTTAGTACAAAAATCGAAAATTGCAGTAGTTTAAAAATTGGCGAGCCACCTCTTTAACTGCATTATTGAAGATATATACATCACTCTTAATGAAATCTTTTCTTCAAAATGTGAGTATTTATTCGTAATATTTTGTTGACATATTTTTGCCACAGTTATTATATTTGTGTAAATGATAAATTAAAATCAAAAGAAATAAAGGGTCTTATTCCTTATCCTGGCCTAGTTTACGAATTGATTGTCAACGCCGCGAGATTGTAAACAAAGCGCATAACTGCAGACGGGAATTCTCGAGAACAGGGGCATTTCATACTTGAATGTGGGTAGTTGAACTTAGTATTTCATTTCGTGATAATGGTGTCTTTTAAATTTTTGTGTGTGTACAAAGTTTGTTTCGACAAAGAAAATGGTTCAAATTGCCTTGAAGAACAATATTATGTACAAAGGAAGTGTGAGAATATATCCGCAAAGAGCATTGGCATGAGGAATTCGTGGAAATGAATTGCAAGAGAGACTTAAATAGTTATTTTAAAACTATTTTAAAAGCATTTTTTCGACGCCTCTTCCATAACTTCATTGAAGTCCATTTTTTTATTCAAATTTTTTGTATTCAATTTGTGAACATAAATTGCTAAAGCATTTCCTAAAAAAATGTTTGACAACGACGTATTTTCACTCAAAATGCGTTGGAAATTATACTAAGTAGATAAGACTCAAGTTTGTGTCGAACGTGGAGGCCCACGACCAGAGCATCCTCACCAACTTGGCACATACTGACCTAACGGTGGCTGATGCATAGAAATATTAGGTTGTTCTGTACGCGCAGTGAAGAAGTGCTTAAGTCAAATTTCCCTACTTTTCAGGCATGACATTTATTTCATATAATTACTGATAACAGTAATTACATGCAATTTGTAATGGCGCGACGTTACTGACATTAGGATACATTTTACAAAATTACGTCGATTTATTACAAAATCCTAATTTTACACAACTGTGCAAACTTTAAAAGTCATGCTCTGAAATACAGGAAAATGTGATCTAAGCACTTCTTCGCTGCGCAAACACATCTGACATCTTTTCGACTCGGTTTGCGTTGTCGTTCTCTGCGTTTTGACGACAGTGAGTCGGTTCTTTTACGTGGCACACGACAAGGGATAAGAACCGAAAGAAATAATGCATTTTGTTTAAAAAAAAGTCAATTACACTTAAGAAAAATTAATGTTGTGCAACGTACTAAAGAAAAGCTAGCTCCTTTTAAAATGAGTTGAGCACAAATGATAAATGAATGTGTGGGTTGGCAAATAATTTCCTAAGTATTGTTAATTTACCCAGAGTATGCAAATAGCACAATCAAGAGTTCCGTCATCGATGCTCTAAGCTACAAGACCACTGACCTTGCTCTAAATACTTCGTAATTCCGTCCGTTTTCCTTGAACACTTCCGTCATACTAGATCCATCACCTGACGCTAATATACAGATCCAATGATTAATCATATTTTGCGTTCACCCATCACATAAACATTAAAGTTGGCATGAAATCTTCAATATTGAAAATATTCCTCGAAATGACGTTAACAGTATTTCATCTGTGAATTATGTAAACTATGATAACGCATTTGAACTATGCATTCTATAAATGAGGCGCTTGCAACTAGATAATGGAAAGCCACCAGAAGCGGATTTTACAGGAGAGTAATTGAAGTTCATGGAATTCTGTAAATCAGGTGATCAATCTAAAAGCATATGTACTGCATTAATCGTTATTATAATCATTATTGTATTATATCGCATAAATTTGCCAGTTGCTTTTTAACCTCCAGCAGAACCAAAAACTGCAAAATTTCAATTTTTGTTGTGTGGCTTTGGACAGCGTAGGCCGAGTTTCTCATACAATTTCACGAGAAAAAAACCTGCAAATAATTGATTGTGATTTGACGTTTTCGTAATACGTATAAAAAAACTGAACTTCATGTACAGATTACCCCTGTACCCCTGTATTTTTACAGAGTACCCCTGTATTTTTAAATTTGAACACATTCCCTAGAATTAGACTTCGAGGCACAAAATTATCACAATCAGACACATACCGAGAAACTACAAGGAAAGGAATGTCATTCGACTTCTTGTTCTACTCCAATGAATCAGGCAGATGTCATGGACCTTTGAATTTAAAACGGTTATTTTTATGTTTGGGGTGTATTATACATGAAGTCTCAACGACATTTGCCCAAAACACTTGTGAAAATGAGGCAGGTCCGTATTTTACTCATACCTCTGTATTTTCGATAATTGCAGAGCTTAATTTTTTTCGAACCTTGCTTCAACAAATTGATGATCATTTTCTAAATGAAATATATTCCTGAAATTTAAATTTTAGGTCTTTTTTTCTTTGAAACGGTTTTTCTTCGAATAATGGGAGTGTTAAACTAACTTTTGAAATGTCAGGAACGTTCTTGTAATAACTGAGGAGTTCAGCGTGTGCAACAAATTTCTCCCGAGTTCAGCCAGGAACACATAATGTTTATATAATACCGTTCTTATCGTCTTCCAGATTGAAACGAACGCGAGTTATCGCGGTTTATCTCCGGTCCAATCATATGCACAGAGTATTTTAAAAATTTGAATGAATTAGCATTTTCGGCCCTAATTCTATCGTAGGAATTTTTAGATACTAAAATGTGGGATCTTAATGTAAATTCATGAAATGTGTTCATAATTATTGTTTTCAACACCGATGCTTGGAAACTGGCAAAATAGACTTTCACGTATGCCTACCGTTAAGACGACACGGCCATATTACACAACAGGGTACTACAAAGTAAACAAACAACTTGACCGACATGAATCAATACGCCTCACGAATTGAGAATAATCACAAGAGTATTTCTAACGTTTCATAAAAAATAATGTAGGGTACGCAAGTCGTGCAAAGGCGTCATTGGCGTACTCATTTGAAAATGCGATAACGCCGGCTTGTCCGTCAACATTTCATTCGTACGCCAAAGACACACTTTCTGTACTATTTTCGTATGTACACAATTGAGTATCTCTTTCAGAAAGAGCAAAATAAGGATGACCTAAAAATCAGATTTTTTATTCGGACAAACTTGTACAAGAATGCGCTGGTCATCTACGATAACGAACAGACCTTTCAAACCCTACGAGCACACTTTGTGTTGTACATCTCGCTACTACGACTGTGGACAAAATCGAACCAACATTCATTCATTTCCACATAGGATTTTTTTTTATTCTCATGAGCGCAGTCACCGCTGCGTTTTGCGCTCGCTCCCGCGGAAAAGTCTCCCCTCGCCACCGCATCGGCGGCAGCGGGGCGGGGCGGGGGTGGCGCGCACACTGTGGCTGTCGCCAACAGTCGTGGGGGTGCGTGAAGGCGCATGCGACGGTGGCGGAGACGCAACGGCGGCAGTGGCGACGGCGATGACAGTTGGCTGTGTCGTTGGTGGTGACGGCCCTGGGGGGCGGAGGTGGAAGAGCGTGTCGGGCGCGGAGTCATCGAGGACAGCGGTGTCGGGGACAGCGGTGTCGGGGACAGCGGTGTCGGGGACAGTGGTGTCTGGGACAGCGGTGTCGGGGACGGCGGTGTCGGGGACGGCGGTGTCGGGGACGCCGGTGTCGGGGACGGCGGTGTCGGGGACGGCGGTGTCAGGAACGGCGGTGTCGGGGACGGCGGTGTCGGGGACGGTGGTGTCGGGGACGGCGGTGTCGGGGACGGCGGTGTGGGGGACGGCGGGTTCGGGGACGGCGGTGTCGGGGACGGCGGTGTCGGGGACGGCGGTGTCGGGGACGGCGGTGTCGGGGACGGCGGTGTCGGGGACGGCAGTGTCGGGGACGGCGGTGTCGGGGACGGCGGTGTCGGGGACGGCGGTGTCGGGGACGGCGGTGTCGGGAACGGCGGTGTCGGAGACGGCGGTGTCGGGGACGGCAGTGTGGGGAACGCCGGCGTCGGGGACGGCGGCGTCGGGGACGGCGCCGTCGGGGATGGCGGCGTCGGGGACGGCGGCGTCGGGGACGGCGGCGTTTGGGAGGCGGCGTCGATTGGAGCTGTGGAGTCGAGGTAGCGGGCTCGGGGCCGGCGGCGGCAGCGACGTGGGCGTCGGGGATGTAAGCGAAGCGGGTGGCGGTTGGGGCGTCGGCGTCGGGGCCATCAGCGTCGCGGGCGGCGGCTGGGGCAGCGGCGGCGGTGGCGTCGGGTGCGGTGGCGTCGGGTGCGGTGGCTGAGGCTGCGTCGGCGTCGGGGGCCTCAGTGGCGGGGGCGGCGGTGTTGCGGGCGGCGTCTGAGCGCGCGCTCGCGGCGCTGAAACATCGATCAGCCACGGCGCAGACGTGACCGCGCCGCTCGGCATAAATTAATTGAGGCGCGGCGCGGAGTGCGGCGCATTGCGTGGCCTGTGTCGGCCGGCGGTTCGGATGCCGGGGGCCGAGTGTGCGGTGGAGGCGGCAGCAGTGGCGGATTAGAGTGTAGATTTTTTTCAAAATAATAATAAATCGACATTGAAAACCTCAAACCGAAATGCTGTAGTTATTGTTTAAAATGCAGAGGATTTTTTACAGTTTTTTTGGAATGGAGGACAATAATAAGTCAACTTACCAGAAAACCCAAGTACTTCAGTCTAAAACCCATGATAAACACGTACCTGAGCCCAAAGAACCCACTTTTTAAATTTTTGGGGTCCGGATTCACTCAACAAGTATAACTGATGAAATTGGGTGATTTACGGAACGTTTCAACAAAAGTGGATTTTATGAAATTCCTATTGAGTAAATAGATATAATAGTTTTCCATTTGATTGCAATCATGGGGTACCAATACACTGGTAAAATACTAATAAGTGCGGCTAGGAAACGACCAGTGTTCATGAGGAACGTTCATCGGTGGATGAGAATTTTTACACCGGGGGCGCCAGTGCGCAATTGAAGAACCGTCTAAGAACCGAATAGAGTGATTAATTGTTCTCCAATAACACTTTTGCAATGTGTCACATGTACTTTCCAGTGTCCAGCTTCACATGAAAAATCTCTTGTCTCTAATTTTCTTTACGTTCTGGGATACTAAAATCTGCGAGTATATTACTAACTTCCAACTTAAGCTGATGAAAGAAAACTATAAGGCCTGCGGTCATGTGATTGGCATTGGCTACCCAGGAATTGAGTTGCGTTGGCTACTCATGAATTCTGCGAAAGTTTGTTTTGATTCCGCCTATTCTCATTCTTCCCGCAGCAACTGAATTCTCCTACTCAATGCATTATTGCTTACGACACATCTGAGATAATGGAACTGTAAAGCTCCACGGAAGAGGCCACCTGCTTTACGCTATTCGTGCATTGCCTCATGGAAAACCAACTTTTTTTTATATACTTGGTATTGTGGCGTAGGACGCCGCGGCTGGGTGCTAAGCCTTGAGGCGCTAGTGACATCAACGCGGGGAGGTGGTAAGCTCCCAGAACAATAAGGGATGAACGGAATTAACCGGTGCAGGCGGTACGCACGCAGCAATGAGCGTGTGGAGGTTGCACACGTCACAACGTAGTGAACGGGACGCAACGTCTGGCTGGAATGCCTAGAACGGCATACGGTAGCGTTGCCGCCAAGCGAGACCAAAACGCGGGAGGCGCTCTCACTCAAGTGGTCCTCTGATATTTGAGTGAGTGGAACGTGCCGCGTCGCGACATTCATGAAGTGATTGACTCTCCGTGGGAATGCAGAATGTCTCCAACCACCCACGACGGGGAGGTTCTTGCCATGGGTCTTGGAGGCCAAGTAGATTAGTGGCGCCGGTGGGGTACTCCACAGAGGTGGCTGGCTTCAGGCGTTAATGCTGCATTGGCCAATACACTGTCCATTCTCCAATTTTCACAACAAGCTAAGGTACCCCAGGGCCTCAATTGACGTCACTCTAGTGCCTCTGACCGTCTTCGGATTCGAATCCCGACGGTGGCAGGATTTTCGACACTAGGGGGTTAGCTATATCAAATTTACCCGCTGTCTGCAGCCGAACTCTAGCGATAGGTCGCTCTGATCGGAAGTTTTCTAGGGTTTCTCCAATCAATAATATGGTAATGCCGGAGCAGCACAAAAACAACATAAGAGACATTGATTGAGCGCGATCTTTCCTACTTTTCCATTGTCTTATTCTCACCCCTTTCTTATACACCCATTTGCTTTGCATTGCACATGACAGGAGATTGAAGTTTGACCGGTCTGGAGCGGAGTCCCGCTGGTGGGAGATACCTGATTGGGGAAACCCCCACGGGTCGACGTGTAAGTCGGCGCCGGATCTCGCCTTTCATCAAGGGAAGAACTGCTCCGACGCCCTTGATAAAAATGAAAATGCAAATTTCTATGACCCTGGAACATTCTACACTTCACCACCCTCCACCAACTTCTCTCTTTTACTCAGCAATCAGTCATATATACTTGTCTTTTCCCAACTCTTTATACATCATCTTTCTGTTCTCTTTTACAGAGCGACATGCTACATATCTTCACACCGCGTGCCATCTCGACCGCCCCTGATGTTATGCGACCAACTTTATTTTATTACTTTCCATTTTGATTTTAAAATTTCATTAACTATTCATTAAATGTGACTTACAAAGTCCCTTACTCACATTCTAACCAAATCCACTCATATTTTCAATTATGTCGAGGTTTTGGGCATTTCGTACGGCAGCGCATTTCAATCCAATCGGCTTTTTTAACTTCCTTCACTGCTGGATATCTCCGCTTCAGCCCGACGCGTGTCCAGCCAGTGTTCTCGTTAATTTCATGCTCTGCCACGAATTTATTTGTTTATCCGAGACGAGGTTTAACCAAGAATGAGCTTGCCGATTTAGTTGTCGTTATTTTTAGCTTCAAACCTCTATTAATATCTCCACTTATACTTTCGTCATCTCTTCCATTTACGGTGCTCCGTCTGTTTTGAAATAATCGTGCCATGTGCGAAGGTTGTTTCACAATAAGCGCGATGTGCGAAGGTTGTTTCACAATCGTTATCCTTCCCAACTCTGCTGTTCATGTTCTACCTTTTCGCCTGAGGTGGTTGCCGCTGTTTGTGCGAGAGGCGCGCGGGGGTTGTGAGTGGCGTGCTGTGTGCAGTCGTGGGTGGATGATAGGCGATCTGCGGCACAGTGGTGAGCAGAAAATGACGATTCTGGTGGGCGGAGAGGTGGGAGAGAGAGCAGCGCGGGATGTGGGCGGGTGGAGGCTTAATATCACAACTTGAAAATAGTAATTATATTTCACAGAAGTATTTTATTTCATAGTAAAAAGAAACAAGCACAGAAATGTTCTGGGCAAAAAAGAAAGCTAAAATAATCTCTCAAATTGGTATAATATAAATAAAGATAGAGGCGTTGTCTTGGCCAACATTATTATTCAATAGCAGCTTTTGATCGTTAGTTACTTTCAATACCCTATTTGTTCATAACTGCACATATTTCATAGTTTAAATGTTTTTTATCATGTAACTGACGACAATTGCTAAATCATTGGAAGCTGCTCTTGAATTAAATAATAAAGTTGGGCCAGACAACGCCTCTAATTCTGTTATTTGGAATACCGCCTACAACAAATCAACAATAAACCAATAACCACCAACCACCAATATATTACCAAACCAATCACAATCAATTAAAGAACCTAAATAACACTTAACACATCGAAAGCCATGTGAGCGGGTAGGGTGTGGGCGGGTAGGCGATGGACGCGTAATCGGGGGTAGGGGAGGGGGTGAACGATGAGTCGGAAGGTAGACGGTGGGCTGATGGGCGAATGGGGAGGGGGGGTAGACGGCGGGCGTAGCCTGGCGGGCGGCGACCTGCGGACCGTAAGCTGCGTTCATTTGGGCGATGATGACATCGCCGCAGCCGGCGCGGGGCGACGCGGGGGGCGGCGCGGGGGCTGGCGCGGTGGGCGGCGCGGTGGGCGGCGCGGTGGGCGGCGCGGTGGGCGGCGCGGGCCGGCGACCTCGTGACGAACGCTTCCGGGCGGAAGAAGAGCGACGGAAGCGGGTGGCAGCGCCGTGCTCACGACAGGTGACACGCCAGAGAATGGAAAGTACGTAGGTGGGAGAAGGATGTGTGTGTTTCAAATCCTTCGAAACGTATGAATTAGTTTATTATGCAAGAAATCGTTTCAAAAATGTGCATTTCAGTCGGTTAATTCCCTTAAAACACATGGCACATGAAACGAATAGAACTTTTTTGACAAGACCATGAGTTGAATGTAATACATGCTTGTTATAACGGAAGGATTCAAAGCAGTTTTTATAGATATTAATACAAAGTTATTAACAGTAAATGCGCTAAAAAGAGTAAGTTAGTTATCCTAGTATTCAATGATACATTTTAATAATTTAACAAAAATACAGGTACACGTAATTGAATTAGCGTCAGATATTCTTTTACTCATAAAAACGGTGTTAAATTCGAGAGTTACGGATATCTTCTAACCGGAAATAAAATTGACCTTAATGTTGGTGTAGGGAATTGCCCTTATGCCGCGAAAAGAATTTGCGCGCGAGAGAAGTCTCCACTTGTTGCCTCCCCAGTCCGGCCAGAACGATCAACGAAATAAAACCGCGTCATCGGTAGCAATATTTCATACTTCGTAGTACGTACACCTCAACGTTTTCACAATAGGCAGTATTTTATTATTACTAATCTCGGGCTACAAAATATTTTTATGCCAATAGTTTTTATTGACTTTCTCCTTTGGAACCTGAATTCAAAGAGCTATTTTAGTTTTACATTCTCGCCTACTACGCTCTTACGTAGAAAAGCGAAAGTAGTATAATGTTGAAGCCGAAAGTGGTGGTTTGCCCTGGAAAAACACGTATTGTGGAGTTCTGATACCAAAATATTGGATAAATTTTGTTATTCTATGTAATAGATTACTTCCTAAAAGATGGTGTGTTGTCAGAATTCACGTTTGTTAGGATCTGTGTCTGCCTCTCCGTCTGTGGCTATCACTGGATCATAAACTGTTCACACGATGTTCTCCATTTACGCACCTGGATCAACTAGATCCGGCGCCGACCCACACGTTGGCTTGAGAGATTTTTCCTATCCACGTATCTACCACAATCGGGTCAACGTCCCACCCGGAACAAGCTCGATGCTCCCGACTGGTCTCCTGACATATATGGTAGTGTGATGCATGTAACTGGGAGTTGAAGTAAGTGGGAGTTGAAGTAACGGGGAGTTGAAGTAACTGGGAGTTGAAGTAAGTGGGAGTTGACGTAAGTGGGAGTTGGCGTAAGTGGGAGTTGACGTAAGTGGGAGTTGACGTAAGTGGGAGTTGCAGTAAGTGGGAGTTGCAGTAAGTGGGAGTTGCAGTAAGTGGGAGTTGCAGTAAGTGGGAGTTGCAGTAAGTGGGAGTTGCAGTAAGTGGGAGTTGCAGTAAGTGGGAGTTGCAGTAAGTGGGAGTTGCAGTAAGTGGGAGTTGCAGTAAGTGGGAGTTGCAGTAAGTGGGAGTTGCAGTAAGTGGGAGTTGCAGTAAGTGGGAGTTGCAGTAAGTGGGAGTTGCAGTAAGTGGGAGTTGCAGTAAGTGGGAGTTGCAGTAAGTGGGAGTTGCAGTAAGTGGGAGTTGCAGTAAGTGGGAGTTGCAGTAAGTGGGAGTTGCAGTAAGTGGGAGTTGCAGTAAGTGGGAGTTGCAGTAAGTGGGAGTTGCAGTAAGTGGGAGTTGCAGTAAGTGGGAGTTGCAGTAAGTGGGAGTTGCAGTAAGTGGGAGTTGCAGTAAGTGGGAGTTGCAGTAAGTGGGAGTTGAAGTAAGAGGTGGTAGGATAAGGAAGAGCAAGGAAAGATCGCGAGCGGTCCGCGGCTCATTTGTTAGAGTACTGTTCCCGCATTCGCCAGTGTTTGGTCGGAGAGTCAACGTAAAACTACCGATCAGAGAACCGGTCGCTAAAATTCTCCTCTAGACAGCAGCGGAATTTGGCCTAGCTATATAGCCAGTGTAATAAATCCTGTCAACTTCGGTACTCGAGCACTAAGAGTTCAGTCACTGGCACTGCAGTGACGATAGTTCATGTCCTGAGCCACCTCAGCCGGTATTTATTTTCATATACGCTTATAACGGCCGCTGGAATTCTTCAGTCATCGGTTGAATTCGACATAGTAGCCAGAGTTGAAAATATGCCACCGTTGGGACTCGAACCCTAGAACAAAAAAGAAAGCAGAAAATTGATGAGGGCTGAAATCAAATCTCTTCAAACTAAATTCTTTCGAAAAAGTTTGAGCGCTTTCCGGTTCGTTTCAAATACAAACATAGTCAAAGAATTAAATATAGCTGTATTAAATGTTGATATTGGCATGCACTCGCGACGTTTCTTCCCTCCAATAGCGGTTCCAAATTCAATCATTCATTACGAACTGGCAACCGAATGCATTCCCGCCTTTCCAAGGAATCTATGCTGAATCCTTCGTAATTTTGTTTCCTCTCTTAAATTTAAATTTAATTCCGGTATGTCTTATCACATCGAATGATCTGCTGAATATCATCAAAACATGCTTATACAGTATTCGTTTGTTTTAAAATTATAATCAAAGCTAATGCAAATTACAGGGTGCCCTATGGGTATCCTAGTATTTCAGAACTGTATAAACAAGTGATACAAAAAATTTCCATTTGTAATCGTCTCTAAAAGATGTCGATCAGAAAGAAATAAAAGATCTAGCTCCGCGTGTTCGCGTATGGATGTATTTAAACAAAAGCACCATTTTTCATTTTCAGAACATCTAAAAAATATTGATGGATTAATAAATAATGGCGCAATCAATCTCTGCTTCAAGGAAATATTAATATTTTGCTGGGAGACAAACCATGTGATGGACATGGGCATATATCTCACAGATTGCGATCGCTCCAGCGATGTTTGTATCAACTCACTGGAAATCTGCACTACGTGTGGATTCATATTGGATTTGTATACATTTGTGCTAAATATATTTCCTTGAAATGTACTTCGAATGAATAATGTTGGACACCTCTTTCTATGTTCCATTTTTTTCTAAGTGACAAATATTCTAATTGTACTCTTTATTGATAAGTTTTCTATCATTTTGTCTGCAATCATGCACAATAAAATCGTTAGTATTGATGTACGAAGCTGATGAGTTGATTGTATTACAATTGTTTAAACATTATTATTGTGGTATGAATTTTACTCGAATGTGCATCAGAGTCTTTGCGATAGGGGGAGTTTTAAGTTACGTATGCATCTCGTATAACAAAGACTTCCTTCCGAAGGATACATGAAATATTTCTCGAACAGCTGATCAATATCGTGTCAAGGTGGTACTTTGTCGAATTGTATTAGAGAAATTCTTAATAATCGGCGGCGATGGTGTAACTGTTAGCGTATCGGGCTGTTATGCTCCAGTTGGCGGGCTTTCGTACGCCTTCTTTCGGTGGGGAAGTAAAGTCGGCTGTCCCATGGTAGTAGATTTTACTTGCATGTAAAAGATCCTCAAGCCTAAATGACGCCTCTGCGCAAAATTCAAATCGCCTGTTTCTCGCCCAAGAAATACCTCCTTTCTCTGCTATTGGTGAAAGGAGGGTAGCGAAATTTGTGTGGTCAGACGGAAGAGCGGCCGTGATGGCCCGAGTCTCACCACGTAAAATAAGACTTCAATTCAATATTTAAATTATATTCTGCGTGACTAATTAATCTCATGGCTCAAGAAAAAATACGTAGTAGTTCTTCCTTTAGCAAAAGGAGGGAGATTTTTCTCCCTCCTTTTGAAGTTATTCTCCGACCCAGATATCACCCTGCACCTGATCCAGTGCTCTTGGCGTAACATCGTAGTTAAATTGCCTTGGGGCTCCCTCATCGGAGAGTTATTCGGGACATGTCATGGTAGTGCTCACCTTATTGTGGGGTGTGGATGTGCATACTCTGTGCTCGTGATTCTAAACTTCACAGAACAGTACTTCCGAAGCTTCTGAAGACGGATTACTAATGTTCCTTTTTTATACACCCTTACTTTCTGTCTCTTCACCAATAAGGAGACCATATGCATGAATGTGTGCACTGATACTGTAAGTCCTCTTATTATTCTATCATTTCAGAAAATGACTTTCTATGTCTACTACTGTTTAATTCATTAAATGCGACATAAAATTGTTTTACGCCACCTTTTCTTTAAATTTTAGATAAGGTATCATTAGTAGGGAACGGAATTTCATGTAAATACTTAATGTAGAAACACCAGCATTGGATATTACTTTAGAGTTTGCAAGAATTATGAATAATATAAAACCATTTTTATTTTACAAATGTTTGGCAGTGTACACGAGTGGGCCTTCGGCTCCGAAACCCCACATCAATAATGTCTCGTTGAATGATTCGAACGCTGACACTTGTTGAATTCTGCACCAATTTGCGGATTTGCACTTCTGTCACGAGTAATGATTCTCGTCAGTCGTCGTCGATACCGTTTTTGCACGATCTTTTTGTGGCCGCAGCGATGTCTGAGGTTTGACGTTTTACCGGATACCCGATATTCACGGTACACTCGTAAAATGGTCATACGGGAAAAGTCAAATTTTCTTGCGACCTCGGAATTGCTATGCACCATTTGCCTAGCGCCGACTATAACCCCACGTTACAACTCATTTAAATCGAGATAACCTGTCATTGTAGCAGAAGTAAATGATCTAACAACTGTGTCAGACTCTGGTTGTCTAATACAGTCGTTGCCGACCGGAGTGCCATATTCTGATTGGCTTCAGATCTCTCTATTTCATTACTGTGCCTCAGTGTGTTCATGTCTGTACCAGTTTTTGTAGGTCTTCTGTATAAATTTGTCACATATTTCTTTTATTTGGCGGTTTCGCATGTTTTAGTGTATTTGCATCTCAAATCAAAATTCTCAGATATGATTTTGTAAATATGTTCGTGGAATTGTATTTCTGTGAAACAAAGCAGTTTATTACTGCTATACCTCCGGACATTCTCTGTAAATGGTCACATTCTTCCCCACCACTAGAGAGAATCACCAAAGAGAACTGTTCTTCCGTTGCTAATGGGCGAGAGCACATCGTTTAGGTAAAAGCAAGAGGATAGGGCCTAAGTTCGAGCACGTCGAACAAACTGAGGGTCCTCATGTTCAATTGGCAGAGAATTGAATAATAAGTAAATAATGTTCTTTCACGCTAGTACGGTATTTCTAGTCTTTGCAATTGATGTTGAATATTTAAATCTAGGGCAATATCATGCATTACATATAAAGGTAATTATGAGAGCAAAATGTTGTGGTCAGTAACATCAAAAAGTAACGATAGATCAAAAAATATTCCAATACGTGCTTTATTTTGATATATTGATAAAGAAGCATATTTAAAAAAAACTGAGTTTCGGTAGATGTTGAAAGTTGATGTGGAAACCAGATGATACATTATGACGTTTAGAAATAAAGTAAAGGTAGGTATGTTTGTCCTACACGATGTTCTAATTCATTATGTTATTCAAGTATTTATTTTCTGTGAAAAGTTTAATTTTCTGTTTTGAAGAGGAATGCACGCGTTAAAGTGAATGAAAGCTTGGAGAAAAAAAATTCGTTTGTGACAACGGCGTTATACTCTGCGTCCCATAATTCCTGCAGCACGTAGTCCGCAAGTAGTTTTATTTGAAATAAAATTGCGCCCGAGCAGATGTCATTTTAAGAAATCCATTCATTCATTCTCATACTCTTCAACCAGTCGCTAACTGTTTCTCACTATTTAATCACTTTTTCTCAATTTCACGCTAACTCGGACTCATTCATTCACTCCACTCATTCAAATGTCGAATGGGGCTTAATGGTTTACTAGAACGCTGGCTGTTACTAACGTGGAGAGGCGGAGTGGAGTTGTGGGCAGGAAGTCATGAAGCTCTCAGGGGGGAGGAGCCGAAGCCGAGGGTGTTTATTGTGGATCGCGGGTAATTGGAGCAGCCATTCCGCCACCGCTGTCTGGGCCGCCGCCCTCATCGACGTTGCGCAGGCCACCCGCCCCGTCTGCACCTCTGCCACCAGGCCTTCCTCAGCGCTAAGCCTCTCTCAACCTCACACCGCCAGGGCCTCCGCGCCCCCACCATTGCTTCTTTGCGCCGTCAATACTTCAACGCTACACGTCATGTGTTTCACGCTCTTCTCTCCACTTTGTGTCCATTAATTTATTATTTTTATTATTTTTGTTAATTTAACGTCAGCTGAATTTTGAATAAAGGAAGCAACAAGCGTTTCTGGCAAGATTTCGTAAGAAAAAAATGCTCGCGCGCAATAAAAAACTACTTACAAAGGCAAAACAATTTCCTGTTTTCGCTGCTATCCCTGATCGTCACCATTGCGACAGAATCATCTTACTAATTACGTCAGTTAATGCCTTGAGAACATGAAGTCATAGGCTTCCGCGGCCAGAGTCATGTGCGTGATCTGGGCTGTCCGGGTGACGCCGCATCGAAGGCTGTGTTGTCGACGTTTTGACCATCCTGTCGTGGTCTTCCTAGCATACCAGCCCTGAGGAAGACCACGACAGGATGGTCGAAACGTCGGCAACACAGCCTTCGACGCGGCGTCACCCGGACAGCCCAGATCACGCCACGAGAACATGAAAAATGATTATTGGAATACTTGTATTTGAAAACTATATTACTCACTGAGCCTAAGATGGCGCTTAGATGGTGAAATGACGTTTATGTCCAGAAGCAAAACAAGGCGCCGTATCTGCTTTCTCTCAAAGGATCAGGGGAACTGGACGAAAAACTTGATGGCGATGGGGGTTATTGAGCCAGAAGCTGAAGTGCAATGCTTGTTAGAGGCATATTTAGTGTTTCAAATTTATACCGTACAAATGGTAACTAATTGTTAAATTAATATTATTTTCCATTTCGATGCTCCATATAGTCTCTATTTGTATAGAAACAGTTAGGCAGCAGAAAATATTTTACTTGCCAGATTAATTATGCGTTGATTTTAATCGTTTAATATCCTTCAGTGTGCTGTATAATCATGTGCAAATAAAATATGTGAAATTCTTGAAGAGAGCTGTTGATACTGACTGAATAAAATCACTACTTCGAATGTTGTAGTAAAATACTGTGTATTCGCAGTCAGGGACGTCCTCATGTTAGTACCCTTGTTCGTATCCTTGAGTATATAATTTCAGATAAAGACACTGATTCGTAAATCAAGAGCCTAGGCAGTGGTACAATCCTACCTCAATAAAGAAAGACTTACCAGAATAACATGGGTAGAATTTGCTTATTTTTCGTACAAATTGTTTCTGTAATCTAATATCTATAGAATGTATTTTTTCTCAATATTATGCCGTATCATAAGGGGGAATGAACATACCCCAATTAAACAAAACTAGCAGTATGAAGGTTGATTGAATTTGAACGCGTAGCATAACGAACTTAATATTGTGTTCAGTTCATATAAATAATTCATTTAAAGATTTTGCCCTGTTGTACATTGCCAGAAATTTTCTGACAACAATCACAGCCACACTGTCCAACTTCATAGAAAAATCTCGAGTGAGCTCATTCTTTCATTTCTTTCTGGTTTCTTTTGTTTTTTTTACTTTCTCTCCTTATTGCATCCAGACTATGGGTTAGGTATAGCTTAAAAGAAAATGAAGATTTCTGTTCCTGACCTCGGTCCTTCCCGACGCGAAACGCTGTCATGAATCACAGGCCTCTGTTTCCTAGTAAACACACTGCTCGCGTTCCCCCGCCACTCTGTGCAGTATATACAATATATATATATATATATATATATATATATATATAATCAGTTAAAAAGTGTGTGTGACGTGCTATGGGGAGAAGTTAATTTGAATTTGCATTTATGTCGAGAAGCAAAACGAGGAGCCATCTCAGCATTTGCTCAAGGATCAGGGAAACTGGACGAAAACCTGATCGAGATGGGGTTATTGACCCAGAAGGTGAACTACAATACTTGTTAGAGGTTCTTTAGAATTATACAGTCCAAATGGTAAATAATATATTAAATGTCATTGTTAAAATTAAAATTACTTTCCTTTCGGATGCTTCTATGGGATAGTCTGCCAGATCACGCTATTTACTTTAGTAATATTACAGTGAAAATTGTTGTAAACATTCCTGTAAAATATGTTTCCCATGTAGTAGGGCTATAACACAAGAAGCGAACCACACGTGAAATGGAACGTTATATTGGTTTTTGTTATTTGACATTTCAAAAGCATCTACCGTGTTTCGAGAACAGCTTTGTTATTCATGCCGTTCTATTTCGGGAGTCAGCATAGGAACCGGCCATTTGGTGCGTGCGATTACTGAGAAGAGAAATTGATTGATGTGGTTCGTGTTTAATTATACAAATAAATTAAATATCGTGCGTTGCTGAGAAATGAGTCATTGTTTTGACGTGTCACAGTATTTTCAAAGGATCTAGTACACTGCCAGCAAATGCAGCTTCACAATGCGAATGCTTTGTTTTGCTTTTTTCTGCTAGTTGTGGTAAGATTGGAGCCAGGAGTGTGAGTGACTATTTTGTTAACAATGTTCAAAAATTGATTATGTAGAACGTTTACAGACGGAATAAATTTTCTATAATTTGGGATGTTTGAAATGTTTTGAAATGTCGCCAACCTCACTTTGTTGTTATTTTTATTTGTTATTCAACTATTATTCAACAATTTTGTATTGAAAGGGAAGAATGATATTCTGGAGCTTATAAAAGCCTGCGCAAATTGTACATCTCCCTTATGTCATTTAATGTATTACTATTTTTGGCAAAGTGAAATCAATGCAATCATACTCCAATCTAGCGGTTTTACAGAGATTTCAAAATAAAATTTTCAGAATGATTATTACTGCATCTTGGTAAATGGCAAACGCCGTATTACATCACGACCTCCAAATATCCACTGTTCATGAAGTAGTGCAAGAAATCACTAAAAATGCCCGAACACTGGAAGTTTATTTCAACAATCATGCAGTCTGTCTCCTGAAGATTAATCTAGGAATATTCTGTTAACAAACAATAAATCCTCTGCAATTCGCTAATCGGTTCTACATACAAATGTTTCAGACTATCCAATCATCACTTTAATTTTGCTGTATAGAGTGCATAATGGTCAAAATATTGATTTATTCTCCACTTTCAATTTCCGTCAATAATATAGAGATTTTTTTATTTTTCAGTTCACTAACCCTTCTATTGTAATGACACATGATACAAAATTCTAGAAAGGACCAGTGGTTTTCTTTGCAATTCATTTCTGTGTATTGTATACGTTATTAGTCATTATTACTATAAAAAGAAATATATGGTACATTTTCTTGATATAAAATAGAATAGTGGTTCTACAACAGCACATAGATTCACGAGTTATTTATAACGATTAGTTCATATTATAACACTATATGAACCCGAAAATGTGTTTCCAACCAGCAATATTGTTCCTACGTAGGGATTCGAACTTTGATTCTTAGATTTAGCACGGCATTAACGTTACTCCACCCCTCCAGCCACACAGGAAAAACGAATTTCTCGACGCTATAAAAACAAAGTTGACTATGTGCATTTACAATTTTGTAAAATGTACAGATATTCTCTGTCAAGATCTAACTTTGAAGATTAGATTTCATTAAGAAAAAATCTCAAACTTCAATATTGTAGTGACAGGAAGCCACAAAAAATTATTTAATTTTATTAAAAATTTGGTAAAACAAAGGGTTTGTTCGGGCCCCCAGTAAAGCAGAAAAAATATAATTTTATTTCATAAGACGCAAGGCAGAACAGTTGATTTGTAACCGGCACAACGCCAGACCGTTGCCTCGATAAGGCCACGTCTCCGGAAGCCGCCCTCGGGTTTCCCAAGAATCGCACGTGAGAGCCTCGCGCCCCTCCGCCCGTTGCAGCTCCCAACGGACGGAGCCTTACAGAATATTCTATCGCCAGATTTTTAGATTAGATTCGATTTATTAATAATTCTGCAATTAAGTTTGACAACTTGGTGGCAGAATACACTACCTTAACTTAATTCGAATGGCTAATTGTGATAGGCCACTGCCATCCCCTCCTCGCGAGTGCACGAGCGTTCGCAGTCTGACGAAGGACCCGTCGTTAACCCGTCAATTCAGTTTCGAACCAAGCAGCGCGCAAGCCACACGTGTGGTCCGTGTTGGCGGGTTTCGTATGTAATTAACATACGTAAAAGTTTTACTGTCCGACCTCGGGCTGTTCCCAGTTGGTAGTGCAATTTTCAAGTGTACCGTCTGTGTAGTGTAGGTTATCTGCATCAGACCACTTGGACATTCAGTTCTTGTGCAATCTCGGGCTGTTCCCGGTTAGCACGCGAAAAGTAGCATCTATCGTGCGAAGTAAGGCTCCACCCAATTCGTGCGCTGCAACCAATTCCATCTGTATTGTCTGTGTAATGTAATTTATTTGCACTAGACCACTCACACCAGGAAATTTACTAGTACTGTGCTCCAACTATCATGACGTGTGAAGTAGTAACTGTGCCCAAGTGTTTAAATAGTGATTATTAAATGTAGTTGTGCAAGAACTGTCAATCCAGAACTGTCAATCAACTTTTCTGTCAATCCAGAACTTCTACATAAATCCTCCCTGACCTATTAAATTGTTTCGGGAGTGCTGTGCTCCGCTTTCATCTCATCACTACAGTCCACTCAAAACATCCAGAATTAGGTGCAGTAGCCAGAACAGGATTCTTCGAAAATGGGACATAACCGAGGTTTTTAATCATTTTATAAGCATACGTTAATCCCAGAAAAATCCAAACATTTATAACCATGTTTGAAAACACTGAAAATGTTGTGGCTTCATGTAAAGTTCCCCATTATATAATATTAATATATAATTTCAAAATCGCAGAATGTCAATTAGGAAAAAATGGTCCGACTCATCCTCTCAAATTGAGAGAAGCAAAACTTACCGCACTGAGCATATAAGTGATTAATTAAGTCAATATTATTTTGGAGTTCTTAAGAATTATTGCTAAATATCTTCTTTCATAAATTTTCCGAGAGCAACAATGATATTCCATCTCATCTATTCTGAATCTCTCTTTAATTTCTTGCCTTAAAAATCATATTGGAATCTTGTTGCTACCAACGTTACATCAGAGTGTGTTTAAATAATATCATTTAAAGTGTTTGAAAAAGTGAATAATTTTCACGTACTTTTGAGCGATCGTTACAAATAATATGTGCTCTTGTTGCTCCACTAATTCCTTCTCAATGGCCTTCCATCTCCATCACTTGTATTCGTCTTTTTGTCGTCCTTCATTGGTCTCTTGATTCTTCCGTGTCGATGCGCAGTTTGCTGTCGCGTCGTCCAGGCTTCGTCTTTCCGGAAGTGCGCAAATGAGCGCAGTTTCGTGCGAGAAGCGATTCATTCAAATTGAAGGTTCTACAGTAGCACACTATTGCATTATTTGTCACGAAATATTACAATATATCAACTTCTCATCTTAATAATTGTCCAGCCATCTTTTGAAGAACTCGTGTCAGGAAAAAAAGAGTGGGAGATTGGAATTGGTAATGTTCTAAATTTCAGACATTTGGAATGAAAACCGGTGTCATGACTTATTCTTAAGATAATTTTGCTTTTTTTAAAGAAAAAATGAAGAAAAAATTAGATTCGTGCTGGGACTCGATGGCGGGATCCGGCATTAGCTGACCACGATTGACTGATTATTTCAGGCTTACGAGCACGTCAACTACTATATTTATCAATCCCGTTAGTATATGACATGATATATTCAGGGAGGTATTCCCTCCCTGTGTAACGTGAGATCATGTGCCGACCTATACGTAGGCTTGGAGGATTTTCTCCCTGTGGGGAACCTAACGATCTAGGATAAGCTTTAAGCTGGTCTCCTGACGTGTGTGATACTGTAATGAATTTGGTGTGTGTGTGTGTGTAAGGGAAGAGGAGGGGAGAAGGTTAGGAAAGGAAAGGTCGCGAGCGGTACGTGTCCAGTCTCCATTGCCGAAGAGCCTCCCTCCAATTCTCCCAAGCCTCTCCCTAGCCTCTCCCTAGCCATTCCCTAGCCTCTCCCTAGCCTCTCCCTAGCCTCTCCGTAGCTTCTCCCTAGCCTCTCCCTAACCTCTCCCAAGCCTCTCCCTAGCCTCTCCCTAGCCTCTCCCTAGCATCTCCCTTGCCTCTCCCTAGCCTCTCCGTAGCTTCTCCATAGCCTCTCCCTAACCTCTCCCAAGCCTCTCCCTAGCCTCTCCCTAGCCTTTCCCTAGCCTCTCCCTAGCCTCTCCGTAGCTTCTCCCTAGCATCTCCCTTGCCTCTCCCTGGCCTCTCCCTAGCCTCTCCCTAGCATCTCCCTTGCCTCTCCCTGGACTCTCCCTAGCCTCTCCGTAGCTTCTCCCTAGCCTCTCCCTAACCTCTCCCTAACCTCTCCCTAGCCTCTCCGTAGCTTCTCCCTAGCCTCTCCCTAGCATCTCCCTAGCATCTCCCTAGCCTCTTTCCAGCCTCTTCTCAGAGCCTCACCTCTCGCCTCTTCCCGGCTTCTCCCCCGCCTCTCCCCCTACCCTGCCCCGTCGTCCCGCTCCTCTCCACTAACGCTATGCGCACTCCCTGCTCACCGCGCCGGGCGCTGCGGGGCGCCACGAGCTCCCGTCCCCGCACGGGGAGTCTTTTCCCTCCCGGGGAAGGAAAGCGGCTCCGAGCGGGTGGTGCGGTGCGGCGTGGAGTGGCGAGGCGTGGCGTGGCGCGGCTCGGTGTGGAGGGTTGCTGCGGGGCACAGCGCGCGAGGGGCGAGTGTCGGATGGTGGCCACCACCGGAGCCGTCTTAACTGTAAGCTCGGTCGGTTTAACACAGGGGCTCATGCGACGCGTGCTACGGTCGCGTGCTTTCAGGCCCCCACGCGCGCGCGTGCACAGGTCCCGCGCTGATGTCCTCTGCGCGGAGGATGGATGTAGCCACTTCAATCTGCTCGCATTTGCATTATTCCTGCAAGTTATTTAATTACGCTGGGATGTAAAAACGAAATACACTCTTCCTTTGATGAATGATATATCCTCGTATTCCTTTCTTCATGAACACGCATAACTATTTTATTGTTTCCTCAAACTTAGTATTATTCAGTTCACTTGCCACAAATAAATACAGGTATAACGGAGTGACTTCATTCTTTTAGATTTATAATAATAGTGTAGGGCGAAGCTAAAAGTTGGCCTGCTTGGTATGTCAATAAAATTACTTCTGATGTATAATCTATAGATGAAATTCATTCCGTTTCCAATCTAATAGACGATTCTCTAAAATTATACAGAGATACTTCAGCTAGTCTGTGGTATGTCTTATTATAATGCCTGTACATGATTAATGCACGTGAGGAATTAATCAAAGCTTTAGTTGTAGAGTATTACACTAATTCTCATTGCAAAGGTTTGCAAAACAATTTTATTGTTACCCCTTGACAGCAGCTAAATATTATCCATCGTCGCATGATTCTTAATAGAATATTCATAGTAGGTGTCGGCTCCGGAGAATTCGCATGTTCACTACTGCTTCTTTTTAAGCCAATAGCGAAATTTTGAGTCGTCATGAATTTGAAATACGTAACACGCCAATTCTGGAGAGAATTCTACAACGCATGCGCTAGCATCCAATGACGGGATTTCGATTGGCTGGTCACGTCATTCTTCCTGTTTGGTCGACTGTGACAAATCTGTTCATGACTAACACTTAACGTCGTTTTCGCCGCCAACACTAATTCGACACACTAATACACAATAAGAATGGAAATAACGAAAAATGCAATAAGTATACTATTAATATAATACGGCATGGACTTTGTAGTTGATTTTTACTCACGTTCATTCAAATACGTCAGGAATACACTAACTTATTTGTTTAGGATTTTGAGGTTATGTGTATATTGAGGTTACACTTATTGTCACGAAAAACTAGTTATTTATCTACAGGACACTATAATAACAATATATTTCCCATTCCATATATCAAAATATAAATATCCTATAGTAAAATCCAGTGTTATATTCAAAGATTATAGAGTAAGCTACACTTTTCTTTGGAGATGAAGGCATGTGTATTACATAGTCGTATGATACAATCAGATTTCATGTACTGCACGTATTACTATTTTGTAATCGGTATAAAACCAAAAATAGTCAGAAGATACATCGATTTTCAATAAAATAATTTACGTACTTTTGGAGGTTTTCCGCCCAAACTAGTTTCTAGTTTTATGTATATTTTCGTTTGTACGATTCGCTACAACTCGTCTTTCTGAAGATATATTATTTCCTATTGACGTCAATGATTGCAGACTAAAACATTGGATTGTGTTATCTGGGCTATCCGGGACGACCCGCGTCACTGACATGGTGGCTAACGTATCGGCCAGCGTATTGAGGCCTTCTTTAGAGCGTACTGCTGAGGAAGCCGCGGAAGCCTACGCAACCATACGACATTGGGTTTCCCGGCCTTGCAAACATTCTCGCACGTCGCAGCCCATCGCGGAAGAACCTATCGACGATTCCTTCGCCCCGTGCCACTGTGCCCCGGCACCCCATGCCCCCGCAGTCTTGTCGCGTCCCACCCCCGCTTCCTGACAAACGTACTCTCTCCCCGCGCCCACCACACCCCGCCCCCTGCCTTCGCGCTCTCTCTCTCCCCGGTGTGTCCTCCCTTCCCCACGCCCACGTAGCCCCACGTCCCCACCCACTCTTAAACATCGCCCTGCCCACGCCGCCCACCCCCTTCCACCGTGTTCTCTCTCTCCGGCGCGTCCTCCCTTCCCCACATCCACGCAGTCCCACGTCCCCAGCCTTAAAAATCGCCCGCGCCCACGCCGCCTACCCCCTTCCACCGTGCTCCCTCTCTCCGGCGCGTCCTTCCTTCCTCACGCACACGCAGCCCAACATCCCCATCCTTACACTTGGCCGCCGCCCACGCCGTCCCACCCCCTGCCTCCACGCTCACTCTCTTCGCCGCGCCCTCCCTTCCCCGTGCTCACGGGGCACTACGTCCCCACCCTTAAAAATCGCCGGCGCCCACGCCCCCACCCCTGCCTCCGCGCTCTCTCTCCCTGCTGGGCCCTCCCTTCCCCGTGCTCACGGGGCACTACGTTCCCACCCTTAAACATCCCCCGCACCCGCTCGCCGCGTCCCCTGCCTCCGCGCTCTCTCTCCCTGCCGCGCCCTCCCTTCCCCACGCCCACGTAGCCCCACGGCCCCACCCTTAAACATCGCCCGCGCCCGCGCCGTCAACCCCCTGCCTCCGCGCTCTCTCTTCCTGCTGGGCCCTCCCTTCCCCGTGCTCACGGGGCACTACGTCCCCACCCTTAAGCATCCCCCGCACCCGCTCGCCGCGTCCCCTGCCTCCGCGCTCTCTCTCCCTGCCGCGCGCTCCCTTCCCCACGCCCACGTAGCCCCACGGCCCCACCCTTAAACATCGCCCGCGCCCGCGCCGCCAACCCCCTGCCTCCGCGCTCTCTCTCCCCGCCGCGCCCTCCCTTCCCCGTGCTCACGGGGCACTACGTTCCCACCCTTAAACATCCCCAGCACCCGCTCGCCGCGTCCCCCGCCTCCGCGCTCTCTCTCCCTGCCGCGCCCTCCCTTCCCCACGCCCACGTAGCCCCACGGCCCCACCCTTAAACATCGCCCGCGCCGCCAACCCGCTGCCTCCGCGCTCTCTCTCCCCGCCGCGCCCTCCCTTCCCCGTGCTCACGGGGCACTACGTTCGCACCCTTAAACATCCCCAGCACCCGCTCGCCGCGTCCCCTGCCTCCGCGCTCTCTCTCCCTGCCGCGCGCTCCCTTCCCCACGCCCACGTAGCACCACGGCCCCACCCTTAAACATCGCCCGCGCCCGCGCCGCCAACCCCCTGCCTCCGCGCTCTCTCTCCCCGCCGCGCCCTCCCTTCCCCGTGCTCACGGGGCACTACGTTCCCACCCTTAAGCATCCCCCGCACCCGCTCGCCGCGTCCCCTGCCTCCGCGCTCTCTCTCCCTGCCGCGCGCTCCCTTCCCCACGCCCACGCAGCACCACGGCCCCACCCTTAAACATCGCCCGCGCCCGCGCCGCCAACCCTCTGCCTCCGCGCTCTCTCTCCCCGCCGCGCCCTCCCTTCCCCGTGCTCACGGGGCACTACGTTCCCACCCTTAAGCATCCCCCGCACCCGCTCGCCGCGTCCCCTGCCTCCGCGCTCTCTCTCCCTGCCGCGCGCTCCCTTCCCCACGCCCACGTAGCACCACGGCCCCACCCTTAAACATCGCCCGCGCCCGCGCCGCCAACCCCCTGCCTCCGCGCTCTCTCTCCCCGCCGCACCCTCCCTTCCCCGTGCTCACGGGGCACTACGTCCCCACCCTTAAGCATCCCCCGCACCCGCTCGCCGCGTCCCCTGCCTCCGCGCTCTCTCTCCTTGGCGCGCCCTCCCTTCCCCACGCCCACGTAGCCCCACGGCCCCACCCTTAAACATCGCCCGCGCCCGCGCCGCCAAACCCCTGCCTCCGCGCTCTCTCTCCCCGCCGCGCCCTCCCTTCCCCGTGCTCACGGGGCACTACGTCCCCACCCTTAAACCTCGCCGACGCCAACGCCTCCCACCCCTGCCTCTGCGCTCTCTCTCCCTGCTGGGCCCTCCCTTCCCCGTGCTCACGGGGCACTACGTTCCCACCCTTAAACATCCCCAGCACCCGCTCGCCGCGTCCCCTGCCTCCGCGCTCTCTCTCCCTGCCGCGCGCTCCCTTCCCCACGCCCACGTAGCCCCACGGCCCCACCCTTAAACATCGCCCGCGCCCGCGCCGCCAACCCCCTGCCTCCGCGCTCTCTCTCCCCGCCGCGCCCTCCCTTCCCCGTGCTCACGGGGCACTACGTTCCCACCCTTAAACATCCCCAGCACCCGCTCGCCGCGTCCCCCGCCTCCGCGCTCTCTCTCCCTGCCGCGCCCTCCCTTCCCCACGCCCACGTAGCCCCACGGCCCCACCCTTAAACATCGCCCGCGCCCGCGCCGCCAAACCCCTGCCTCCGCGCTCTCTCTCCCCGCCGCGCCCTCCCTTCCCCGTGCTCACGGGGCACTACGTCCCCACCCTTAAACCTCGCCGACGCCAACGCCCCCCCACCCCTGCCTCTGCGCTCTCTCTCCCTGCTGGGCCCTCCCTTCCCCGTGCTCACGGGGCACTACGTTCCCACCCTTAAACATCCCCTGCACCCGCTCGCCGCGTCCCCCGCCTGCGCGCTCGCTCTTGAAGGGGATGCTCCGCGCTGCGAGTGGCCGCGAAGCCCTCGCGCGCTGATCCGCGCAGTAAATGGCAGCGCGAGCCGGCGCCTGGTGGGGAATTAATCGGCTGCGAGAGGAGCGTTAAAACACTCAGCCCCGCCCTCCCGGTGCGCACTACACAATCTCTGCGGTGTTTATAGAGCCTCCCGGGCGGGGTGCGTGAGGGCTTACGCTGGCAGGACCTCACGTTCCAAGCGGAAAGCGAAATCTCATCAAATATTGCATTCTGCTTTCTCTAAGTAGGAGATTATAGTGATAGCTAATCCTCGTACTGACGCTACACTCAAAGTAGCATCAATCAATATGAATGTCTCTTTTAGGCATTTTAGGGTCGGTTTAATCCGGTGTTCCCAGGCCCGGGCTTTTTATATTTATCGACGCCCGGAGGTAGAGGAGACATGTGCCGAGCATGACATATTTCCATCGCCGTAATTAGCTTAATTGGTTTGCCTGAGTATTTTTGTTTTTCGTCGCACAGCTATAGAAACCGAGACTTTTTGTATTGGAAAACTACAGTTCATTTTTGCCGCGGCCTGGAGTCTAATCCGTTTTACCGCTTCACAGAAATCTAAGCTGTCCATCAGCCAACAGAGGGGCAATATCAATTAGCCTTATTGATGAGCGTAAATAGGTACCGGAGTAAAATAACAAAAGTACAGATTCAAATTTGTCGCGGGCGAATATGAGATTCATCAATAGGTTGACGGTATCATTATTATCATATTCTTGTGAAGTAAATAAGTGCCCTGATTTAAATTTGCTTGACATAATAACAAATGATTTCTAACGAAGAGATAGAGTAATAAAATGTCATAATAATAATAAAAAATATTAATAACAGAACCTACAAATATCTTCGATTTAAGCAACTCAAAGGAATAGCCCATTCAAACATAAAAGGGCAACAACAAACACAAAAGTACAAATGACCCTTAAATCAAACTTCATAGCTACCAAAAAGTGAAAGTTTTACACACATTCGCCATCCCTATCTTATCTTACTCATTTCGGATTATAAGATAGTTCGAAACTGATCTTGAAGTCATAGAGAATGAAATTCGATTGAAATGATATAGAATGCGGTTCTCCCAGACGAGTCTAGGAACTCCAAGATAAAATCATAGAAACCACTTTTACCACCTATCCCTCTTTCATTGATTCATCTTCTTCAGTCGCATGCCCAAGAAATTGAAAGCATCGAAAAATATTTTTGACAGTGAAACTTTCACAGTGCAAATTCTGTTCTGGTCTGTTAGTAGCAGAAATCCATTCATGGTAGTATCTATCTCATCTTGATGAGCCTCACAGAAGCCGTAATGCATTCAACATAACTGAAAAGATGTGACTTCTACATTGAAAAATAGGATTGTGCCTGACAGCCTGTGATACGTATTGGAACTTAAAAATATAGATTTAAATCTGAAGAATTGATAGAATCATAATCAAGTATCGCAGTGCGGTGAAGTGTGGTGAAGTGAAGTTTGGTGAAGTGGAGTTCTATGAAAGATTGCATGGTGAAATGTTCATGTGATTTTGTAAAGTTTGTAGAGTTTGTATAGTTGTTAAGTTCTGTAAAGTTAAGTTAGTGTATTCTGCCACCAAGTTCTCACACTTAATTGCAGAATTATTAATAAATCTAAATCTAAGAATATCAATTCATCGAACGTGTCTCTGGATCATGCAGAGCGTTTGCGAAAGTTTAGTATCTTCGACGTCACAATAATGATGCCTCAATTGTCGACGAAGTTGAAGACCAATTTTCGGTTAATAGAAGAGTAAAATAATCTACATTATAACTAAGAACCTCCCTCAGCTATTGAGAATGACCTAGTCGAAATTTCTTGCAACAAAGAAATCAAAACTGATAAAACATCTGTCACACAGACCAGATACAAATATACTAGTCCTCCTCCATAAAAAAGAATGAAAACTACTCTCGTAGATATTACATAACGATTAGTACACAAAATGAAAGAGGCTAACAATAAAAATATTCTAAAATACAAATATCTCTCACAGAAAATCTAAATTTCGTGGAATCTTACAAGTGTGAAGGGTTTAAATGGTTCTTTGGACAAACGTTTTAGTAACTAAATCATTGACCTAAACATCTTGAAAAAATCAATACAAAACAAAGTTTTCCACATATCGAAGAGTAGCCATATTCTCGTAGATACTTGAGATCCATTGAAATCCAAAGTAGTTACGACAGCAAAAACTGTTTTATTGATAACCATTACGTAATATTATAATATTGCACCTTCTATGATCTATAGACATTTCAGCATTCAGTTGAAAAACTCAAACGATTAACTCAATAGTTGGCAAAAGTAACTAGACTTTTGAAAAAAAAATTTGATGAAATGACACGCCTGAGATCTAATAGTAAAGAATATGTTTCAATAAAAAAGGAATCTTTCTTCAATATTCAAGGTTTACGCCAAAACCTCAATATCTCCCGGTACACCCAAAGATTCCCTAAAACCACCGTAGGTTACATTCAATCCAGTCACCTCATTCACCAGTTCCGATGCCGAAAACATTAAATAAAAGACTTAAAAGGAAACACTTCTGAATTACTGTGCAGCATCATTTTTCACGAGCTAGTCGTGTGGCCCTCATTCAAATACTCGATTATCAGTCGAAAGGTCGAAAATCTCAGTGAAATCGGTGCCATGACATACAGTTCCTCCAGCACTCGTCAGGATTATAATTTAAGTCTAAACACAACCGCTACGAGTCGGACGACCAGACGAATGCCGGTGCAGTACCCTAACAAACGGGCCACGGACCGGTTGCGATCAATCCTTCCTCTTCCTTATTATCAGCTCTTACTTACACACACTTACGCTTACATGCACTACACTATCACACTTACCGGGAGACCGATCGGGAGCTTATAGGGCTTATCCCAGCTGGGGCGCTGCCCCGCTAGTGGAGACATCTGTTTAGGGAAAACTCTGCTAGCCGACAGGTAGGTCGGCGCCGGAAAAAATCATCCAGTAGGAGAAGATCATCGCCACCTCCCGAGAGAAAATGTACACTATACAAACGGGACTAATCACCTTAGCAGTTAACACGCCCGAAATCACCAATCAATCAATCAAAAAACGAGGTGGACGGTGAGTGTTCCCATTCGTATAGAACTGTCATAAAAAAGCGAACATTTGGGGAGTTAATAATTCTCTGCAACGAATGTCGTTTGCCTACGCATTGCTCTCACGTGTCACCTGCCACGTTTTTGTAGCTCAATAATGGGCCCGAATGAGACACAACGTACATTTTATTTGCAAATTCTCTCCTGTAGCTCATTATCGATGCAGTGATGAATGAACTCGCTGCATGACGGGAGTTGTTATGGGTGGCTGTTCGCCATAGTAACCGCGATAATTGCGATGATTTATTTACGATTTGCGAGAGAGATAACGCGCGTCATGTTCAGTCGCTTTTCCAACATGGAAGAACGTGCGTGTTTGCGCTGACATTGAATGCACCTTGCTGATTTTCATTCGGCATAATTATATCCATCTACAGACGAAAATAGTTTTTATTTCAGTGGGGTAAATATCCATTTATATAAAATATCATTAATCCATTTATATAAAATATCACTAATTTTCCACATTGTATTTGAGTCTGTGCAAGTGTTTTTAAGGAAATCTAAACAGTGAATGTGGTGTAGGGTAGACGTTTCGGGGACACAAGCTAGAACAGATTTACTGCCACACGATCAAAAAACATCGCAGCTTGTGAAAGAATCAAAACTACAACTTATATGTTTGAAAACCGTCGAATCTAAGAGCACAAGGTGATACAGGCATAATATTCATGATCATATCATCAACGTTTTGAAAACATCATTATTTTCTTTCATTTTCACTATTTCAAACAACATTTGAAAGAATAGTAAATTACTTAGAGACGGGTGTCTAATAGTTGTTGTTTTTTGTTCTTTTTTGTTTATTTTTGTGGAAAATTAAATTATCTTGAAATTTCAAACATTAAATGAAATGGAATGCCAACTGTCACGTCTGTACATATGATGAAGAGTTAAAATATTTCATAAGGTCCCTATGTCAATCCTTGTTTGATATTCACAAAAATGTGTTTTGTTTCGTTCCACCAGAGCAGTAATTGTATTATTCAGATATTGGACCATTTTCATTATAGAAGATTCTATTGTACCTTTAAAGATGTTTACACATTTATGTACGATAACTTCTATTCATTTTTTTCTTCTTTTCAAAATACAATTATATGTAGAAATATAGTTAGTGTCAAACTACTTCCTTCATTTGAGTGACATACAACATATTTGATTCCACTCAGAATAAAACAAACATGCGGATCATGCAGTTACCACAACGTTCAGCATCATCTACCCGACGGTTACAATATAATTGATCTTCTGTGCAATACAAATTTAAGGACACCAAATGGAATACCACTAACAATGTGACGTTTCAAAGAACAATGTAATGAAATGTGTTTCTATACATCCTAGAGTAAAACTCCAGTTTAGTATCAACGTGATGTTTGCACAAAATGTCTCAAAATATTCGTGATTTGCACTTCACTATTGTGAGCTTGCCAGCCTAGATAGCTGAGGCAAGATCAAGACATAAACAAATTTTAAACAAACCTGAATTTTCTTTATTATTATTATTATTATTATTATTATTATTATTATTATTATTATTATTATTATTATTATTATTACTATTATTATTATTATTATTATTATTATTATTATTATATACATTGCATCTTCTATGGGATGGTCCAGCTGAAGACCGTTTTTTGTTCCGGCGTCAGGTTTTTGGAGCGCGAATGATTGCGAGAACAATTTCCATTGGTACGCAGAAAGGATGAGAGGGCTCATAAATTCAAGCCTGCGTGCCACTGCTGAGAAGTTGAGATAAAATGGGTGTCCGTTTTGTACTCGATGGTAATAACATGCCTTCAGTTAGAAAGTTTGCTCATATTTTGTGAGTTGCATTCTATGTTGAAAGTATGTTTCGAATACTGGCAACATTTCTCACTGAAGCAAACCCATTCATTTGTTGGAATGTCGTGTTTGCTGTATTTCTCTACTACTTAAAAGCACTTCAGACACTTAGATGGGATCATTGAATATACTTTTCTGTCCACTCAATGAATATGATATACTTTTCTTCATTACTATGTCTACACTGAATCGTCTCTTTTGAGTTGATTTAAACATCATATGTTAATTCAAAACGCTTCTTTTATGATTAATTCCAAAAACACAATAGTGTGTAACTTTATTATTTAATTTTATCCATGTATATGTAAGAGAAGTAATCTACACAAATAATACTCATTCACTTAAAACATAGATATATCGGTGTCCTTTTGCTGTACATATAAATTTCATGGGTAATAAAGGAATTTACTGTTATGAGACGTGTACACAGCATTTTTGCGAAGCAGTAAAACAATATTCAAATATGCAATTATTAAATATACATGAATATGAGTGGTTTGCGTTACTCTATTGGCATCAGACCATATTGATAAAACTCATCACACACTAATGTCAATTATCTACATTCTACACACTCTTTTCTGTCATTATGGTCTTGATGCAGGGCTAATTTACTTAAACGAGCTTGCTCATTACAAAATTATGTGTGCAAGTTATTGGAACAATAATTGTTATTTACACTATTAATAAATACTTTGTGGTTTTCAACCTGTATGTCTTAATGACTTAAGCATATGTAATAATTTTGATAAGGTACCACCAAATGGATTTAATTTTGTTGCAGGTAAACATTTGTATACTGATATATGACCGCATCCAATACCATCATTACTGAGATGATTATGTGAGTCAGGTAAGCTAATATTTTCAAATACATTTGTGCTAATACTCCCTGGATATGCCCTATCAGGCTCATAATAGTCTTGAGTTCATATATACCTTGATATACCAATGTATCTGAGTTTTTGAAGAGGAATTTTTATCACACGTATGTATCAGACAAATTATAATAGAAACAACATACAGAATCTTATAATTTTAATCTCAGCAGTTATTATGTGCAGTAAAGGGACATATTGTAAAGACCCGGAGTGCACAAAACTGCTTTAATTAATTCTAATACTATATCCATTCCCATCTCATTGTTTTTATTTAGTTCCAATGTGTAATTATTCAATCATTTGATTATATTAACCCCGTTGTAATGTTCAAATTTACTAAATGGCTCTAGTGTTCAGGTCTGTGTTGTTTATTTCTAATTGTTTATTGGTCCTAATGAAGGGTTGTACAAGGAACGTGGCCACTTTATCAACTTTTAATAATATTAATAATTATTAAACCTTCAAAGTATATATATGGTTTCTTCTAAATATAGTATGTAAACAATTCTTCAGATGATTTTATTTGTTTGTGGAAAATGACTTGGAGATTTTGTAAATAATAATTATTCATGTTTGTCATAAACGTTTATATTTATGTTACATTTATACTATTACTACATTTAATATATTATTACATTATTTGTATGAAAAGTTGTTAGTATGAGACCCATATATTAACTTATGTTACGACAGAAGCTGATGTAAGATGGTATCCTGAAATTGTGTGATGTGGCCTCTCTATACGCACGGTTTGATGAGCTCTCGTTTTGCATGTTGTGGTGAGAGCAGAACCAAGGGTTCTGGTGGCGCTTTTGTTAGCAATGCAATAAAATTAAATCTGTAGTTCATTTACCGATTCAAATACGTTTCCTAGAACTCGAGAGCGAATATTTATAGTTTTCGAATGTTGATAACTGGGCTTCGTTTATACTTTTTTATTCATTATTCAACTATTTATAGTAAAGGATGAGGTGGAGTGACTGTTAGGTCAGATGAACACTAACTACCAATTAAATCCCGCGCCACTAGTTGCGACGATTTCAAAAGCGATCGTACCCCAAAACCTGGGACAGTGCAGTAACTGATAAGTTTGAGAACGTGTCCGACGAAATGTACGCTACGCTTGGATAAGCGGCCAATGAGCGGCGAGGAACACAATGTTATCACAAGAGGAAGGGCAAGCCACGGTCCGAGAACGTCTTTTTTCGCTCCGGCTACGAGTAGAGGCGGATTTTACTATCGTAAATGAGAAATTTAGCGTTACCACGCAGTACATTCTCCGACGGAAATCGAAGCAGACACGTTGGAGAATATAAACACCACAAGATCTCTAAAGGAGGTAAAGAGATTCCAATTTTGATAATATGTAATGAAAATATTATATTACTATGTGATTCGCACTTATAACTGATAGAAATGGACTGCCTTTCTGTTATTTCCGCACTTTGTCTGTCTTTGATTTTATTTGTTCTTCTACTTATGCTACATTCTAAGACGTATTCATTATATTCGACACGTGAGAGTCTGGCAACAGCACTTCATAGATTCATCCACTAGGCGAGGGAAAGTCTTGTTTATTATTCAGCCAGCAAACGAATGCATCGGCACAACTAGGAAACGGTACACGCCGTACTTTTGCGTCATCCTACAGCCCTGTAGTACATACATTGAGCATTTACACTTGTGCTGAGGTCGATAAGGCAAATGGAATTAATAATGCATATCGGTGCCAGCCAAAGGAGTCGGCCAAAATTCTTGTCTTTCGTAACCAAGGTAAAGGGCACTGCTTACAAAAGTAGCGGAAGACTACCTGCCCCTACACAATAATAGTTAGTTTTTTCCCCTACCTAGCAGTTAGGAAAAACTACATTAAAAAAGTTGAGTTATAAAATATTTGTCATTTTTCATTGTATTGAAGTCGAGCAACGGCAATCGAAATTGAGTTGAGCTATTCAATAATTTAAACATTAAAATGTATACTTAGATGTAATTAATGCACAAGAAATAGTCAGTGTAACTACTTTACGCAATCTGCAGTCATTTGAGGAAAAGTGATTTATTTTGAATAAGTAAAACTCAGAACAGACTCCAATGTGACTACAGACAACCTTTTAACTTCTATTTTGGAATTTGACATTTTTAAGTTTACATTTTCGAAATTTTCAAAAAAATAGGGGCATCATGTAAAATTCAAAAAATTAAAAGTTTTTATTTAAATTGGAGGGGTACGGACAACTCCCAAATCGATCGAGGAACTGTCTTAGGAGGATCAGGTCTACAATTGATGTCAGTGCAGTGCCTCTGACAGCAAGGGCTTGAGGTTCGAGACCCGACGGTGTTTGCAATTTCAACACTATCTACATAGCTAGGTCGAATTCAGCTACTGCCTCGAGGAGAATTCGTGAGGCCGCCTGCTTTGATCGGTAGATTTCCGTGACTTCTTCGATCAACACCAGGTGAGTGCCGAAGCAGTCTCTAACAAACGGGCCATGGACTGCGCGCAATCTTTCCTTTCTCTTTCTTGTCCTATCCTCACTCCACACATATACATGCACTATCCTACCATACACGTCGGGAGACCAGTAGGACGTTACAGCTTGTGCCAGCTGGAATGGTACCCCGGAGGTGGGAAATACCTGGTTAGGGAATATCCGGCAAACCGATGGGTAGGTCGGCGCGGGGTCTCACCATCCGAGGGAGGGTTCATCTCCATTTTTGAGAGAAGAATATGCACTACTCTTTAAGGACTAATTACCTTAGCAGTAGGTGCGCCTGGATTCGTCGATCGATCGGAAAGCAATCGATCGATCAAGGAATATCCATTTAGGTGAAAATCCTTGGCGAAATTTCAGAAGTAGTGTTAATAACAGTCAGAAAGACTGACTGATGAAATGTTAAGATAATACCAGCTTATGTCGAGTTGAACGAGTCGAGTCGCAGCTATCAGTCGATTAGAACAAATAACTCTTTCGAAAGAAAAACGTATTTTGGCTTCAGTGATCCCCAAAAACATATATTCTATCGATCTTTTCTTCAGTCAATTCTTCTCAATTCTTTGCAATATAACGTAATATTCTTTATAAACGAGATAATGTAAATTATTGGCAGATCATAGAAGAAAAGGTAGAGGCTTGGTAATTGGAGACAATATTTTCACTATCTTTTACCTGTTCATAAAGTAAGCAAACTGTAAGTCCCATACAATTCGATGGAGAATAGAACACCACGTTTCTTCGAATCCAGTACTTCATTTTTTGCTAAGAAATAAAGAATATCTATTTATGTATCAAGGACAAAATTAATTTTTGATTAATTTAATAATAATTAAATTTTGAAGAGATGTTTACCAACTGAGAGGGCACGTATTGGAGACGAGTTTGGTAAATTACAGAATCCAAAATCATTCAATTTCTGCTCGAGGTGCATACAACTATTTTTTGTTTACTCACTTCGCAATTTGAAGTTTCAATTTTTAGAGAATTCTTTTTTAAACCATTCGTTTTCATCGCATGAATGCAGATGTTCCTTCGCATTACCATCTCTGAAGTTGTCAGTTACAGATCTTGAATTACAGAAGTCGGCTGTAACATTTATTTCTAAACTGTGGTGAATGTAAAAAAAATGTAGCAGTAACAGGAATAATAATTTAAAATATGTCTAGTTTGGACTTTTACATAAATGTTAATAAGTAACGTGTTAAATATATTATGTATTATACGTTTAACAAATATTAATTCCAAATGTTTCGTCACTGATTTCTTTACATTGAATTCTATTACTTTACTGTATTAATCGTCCGTCAAAATACTTTATTTCCTTAGTCGAGTAAACCGAAATTTGCACCCGATAAATGCTGCGCAATTTACGGCTTTAGAGGTGAGTAGACCAAAAAATATTTTTAACATAAATTTTTTTGTAGGAAGCGAACTGTAAAGTGCAAAATACCCTTAAACTTAGAATGTATAAATTATAAATCCATAAATAAATCGTGAAAATATGCAAGAGAGGTAGCTCATGACCTGAAGCAAGTTCAAACTTACATATAATAATAATAATAATAATAATAATAATAATAATAATTTTAAAGCGGGGTTGCATTAAGTTAAATCTCTAAATTTATGAACATGAAAGCAGACACAATGAGCAATTTAAAGTATTTCCAAGCCGCCAATTACAAGTATGCTAATGAGGCGACCTCGGCGAGTGGCCTGAAAAGACAATGTAACAGGGAACACGGCACACAGACAACATCTGGCGCGTGCAATACCCTCCATGCCAGCGCTTGTCGGAGCGTGCTTAGTCACGCAGTAAAAACAGCTTTTATCGTCCGTTGAAGAATTTCACGCTAGGCGCGCGTCGCGTTGCAAGGCTCTCGTGCCCGCGTGCCTTCCCTTTCCATTGTGCGACTCGCTCACCGCCCACGCCCGTGCTCTGGCTAATTCCATTTGCTCGCTACTTTTACTCTATTGTGTCCGTCACTTGATCGTGCTCTACCTGTTCATTTAGAGAGAAGTTGCTCCTCGTTCGTGTCTCTGTGATGTCTCTGTTCCTCGAATAGCTGTTCTTCTGCGTGCCTTACTTGGCTCCGTGTTGGCCGTCGCGCGTCACGTCCACTTGCCACGCCTACGCTCTTGTTAATTCCGCGTCCAGGGCCCTTTCTGTTTGTGGCCGTTGTCGCCCGAAACTACTCTATTAATGTAGGAAAAACTGACGAATGGTATACCTGAACTTTTCGCATTCTTTGTGATAGGAATTTGTTCTACTGGTGATTTCGCTCCTCTTCTTGCATCCTTTCCCACTTTCATTTCGTACTCACGCACATCTCATGCTCACTCTCATATTAGCATATTACGTTACCATTACACGTGATTTTTTGATTTTGTCTTTCCAAACTCTTCATAAAGTTGGATTGCGTAACTATAATGTTTATGATTAAATTAGCTCAATGAGATTCATTTATGTGTCATGGTCATCTATTATTCAAATCTCGTTGGTTCCCGTAAATAGCCCCTCCCGGTCTCTTGTCCTTTCCACCTTCGCCGGTCCCTCTACGTTCCCGTCCAAGTTCTTCCTGCTTCCCGCCTCACCAGGCACGCCGCTATCTCTCTGCCGGTCTCTCTAACTTCATCCCCTCTAGCCCCAATGCAGCTCGACAAGCCCGCCCCCTCTGACCTTCAAAGTTGTTGTGCAAATTAGGGAGCAATCGTTGTGTGGAGGCTGCTTAGGTTGCATGGTTGTACAGTGTAACTGTTGTACGATGTAACGTACAATGTACGGGAGGGGGACACCAGCCGCCGCAGCGCTCCAGTAATTCAAATGTTACTGGAACAAACAAACAAAAATTCATACCAGTGACAATGATTCAGAGCATGCTCTAAGATATTCTTAATATTAGTTTTTCTCTAGCATCATCAGTAATCATACACAAATGAATTACAATTACGTTTAAATTAGGTTGAAAGTATGTATTCAATTCGCTGGCTAAAGTGTCAACAGGTTGGCATGACAGCATGCAGCTTCTCGAAACACGCACTCATCCGCAGAGCGGCTTCTTGTGCGGTAGAGCCGTTGTGGGCATGAGCGGGTCCTCTAAAGTCCCAAAATCGTTCGTCAAAAATGAAGCTTGCAGATGGCTCTAAAGGTATCTTGCGTAGCCCAGCGTGGCGCAGTGAAGCGATCTCAACCAGCGCATGCTACTTGGGAAGGGGTTGAGGAAGGTTAACACAGTGACACGTGCCTTTGTACGATCATTGAGATAGCTAGCACAGTGAGAGACAGGGCGGTGTGATACTGGTCACTTGGCTGTTCTCTATCATCTTGTCGTAGGAGTTTCTAAGTTCTCTGATATGTTGTGCTAACCATGATAACGAGAGAGAATCCTGATGGTCAGTTGATGGTTTCTGGCCGTGCTAATGTGGTGTAAGGACTTATGGACTTTCAATATGTTTCGTGTTGTGTGTGTAGAATTCTTGTGGAAAATATTACCGTTTTTTCATGCCGTGTTTTATAGGACAGCCTTTTTAATTCTGCTGTAAAGAAGATAAAAAAGACTACAAAACGTAATGTATGCGTGAAGGATTTGAATGCTAATAATTCATGGTCTGAATCGATATAATGATATGCGGGGTGCTTTGATCTAAAGTTTTTTCTCAAGGTTCTTGCAGCTTGTCAAGGAAACATGGGTCAATAAATCACATTAATGTTGGAACTGAAGAACTCGAACATATGCAAAGGCGACTTCAGGAGTTGTCTCTGGGGGCGGGTGGGGTGTCTTCATGTATAGTGTCTAGACATCTTGATATTTTCTTACAAAAAGTTTCTCATTTTGCTCAATACTAAATGTACTTTTATTTTTTGACTTTTAGTTAATATTTATTGTAAAAATTGATGTATTCTGTGGTTTTTGTTAGTATAGAAAATTGGTAAAAATATTTGCTATGAATGTTTAAATTTCTTTTTGTAAATAAATTGGCCATATTTTTGAAATCATGTCATTAGCTTCACTGAAGGAGGGGGAGCTGAAGCTTCATGAACTACCCTGCGTAGTTTAATCTGCGAAAATCCACATAACGTAAGCAAATGCGTCCTCACAGCAGAGGTACATATAATTCGTTTGTATTGTTTGCTTGTTCATATAATAGTTTTGATGCACAATTCGTTTCTCTTCCATTTGTAATTCTTAAGTTATATTCTTTCTTTTAAGTTTTATTCCTTATTAGTTCTTATTATTCTATGAAGCTTCTGTTACGTTACATACTTACTATAGCAGTTATTAATGTGTCATCTGTCATACTTTTATGAATCGCATTTCTCCCTTGTTTTCCTGTTTGTTTTTCGAACAATTGTATCATTCTTTATATTACGATATTTCATAATTTTTCCTCAATTGTTAGAACAAACCATTAGCTACGCAGTCTGTGTAGTAGATAATTGTTAGTGACCCTGTTCATCAAACACTTGAAGAATGCGGAACACATGCTTGAGTGACGTACTTATTGAAGACGCGGCGTTACAAAGGCACCCTCGAGCGCTATAAAACAAAAGTGCAACTCTGTTGGCGGTTTATGACGTGATTAATGACACTAGCTGCGCTGGTAGTTCGAATTCATCTTCTGCATTACTGATGTGATCTTTGAGTTATGCTGTGCCTCTGACCGGGAGGTCCTAGGTTTGAGTCCCGACACCAGCAAGATTTCCGACCCTGCTTTGCCAGCTAGGACGAATTCAATCGCTATCTGGCGGAGAATTCTGGAGGCCAGCAGCTATGATCCGTAGTTTTCCGTGGTTTCTCCAATCAAAACCATGCGAATGCTGGAGCAGTACCCTGACAAACGGGCCACAGACCGCACGCGATCTTTCCTTCCTCTTCCTTGTCCGATCCTCACCCCTTACAAACACTTACACTAACATGTATTACACCACACATCCCGGGAGATCGGTCGGGAGCTTTCAACTAACCAAGCAACCAGCCAACTAATTTTCTAGAGTTCGGCTGCTGTGATCAACAGATGCCTGTTTTCTCTCCTATCAATGCCACGGGAATGGCGGAGCTGTTACATATCACGCTCTTACACGCACTACACTAACGCACACATCGAAAGACCAGTCTAGCATAGAGCTTTGCACGGCTGAGGCAGCTGTCTCAAATAACGAGCTGTTTTCCGATGGTTCCCATCGTAGATGCTCTAGCGAACTACTGTGTGAACGCAGACGTATTAGAAACGTTTCTCGACCTATTTCCGACGTTTATTAGATTCATTATAACAGAGCGCACAAACTGTCTTCAATGTTTTTTTTTTTTTTGCGTTCGTTCTAATCCATTGTTTTTAAGTTATACTGTTATTTTGATAATTTTCTGATTTAGTCGATCCCGAACGACATCCATCTTGTTAATTTTGCAATGAAATGCAATATATAATGATTCCGAGGAATTAGTCTTCGAGAGATTTTAATACTCAATTAATGGATCGCCTAAAATGCGAGATAATTAACCACGAAGATTACATATGCAAGACGTTTCCAATATTATGTCGAGTATTAAAATTAATTAAAAGAGCTAACATTTTATTTCTTAAATGATACAATAGTTTATATTGAATTATAATTCTATATATGGGGAACAAATTAATAATATTTGATCGATTTCAACCAACCGAATTATTTAAATTTGTTCATTCTTACGTGTTCGTACCTGTAACGATGAGCGAGATAACGAACGACGATTGAGTAGGCAACGTAGAGATCGGGAGTGGCAATGACTGGAAATACCGCGTGTTCGATCACAAGCAGGTGCTGGAATTGGGTAGACCTGTTCAAGATCAGTTTGTTTGTGCCCCTCCCGGAATCGAGTTCGCAGTTTGACTTCTCTGATGAGCGACTTCCGTGGTTTTCAGGATCAGTCTCAGGCGAATGCCCGAGCAACACCTTCTATGCTGGACAAAGGATCTTGCGAACAGTTCTTTTCGACTTCCCACTTCAGTTTTTGTGGCCAAGCGATATGTTAATTTTCCATCGTCAAATGTCAGCTCCCCAATGATCAATGCAAATACATCAAATGCCAGACTTCCGAGATGCAGCTCAGAAACTGTGAAACCCCTGATTCCGTGTTTTTGTCTCTCTTAATGGGTTAAACGATTTTTTAAAGCATTTTTTATTTCTGCAGCATGATTTTTTTTATTTCTGCAGTTGGTTATTTGGGTTTCCAGAAATCTCATTGTCTGTTCAAGGTTACAGGCTTAAACACTGTATAGAGTAAGAGAAGGGAGAGATATCCTACCCTGTCTTAAATTCATAAATGAACTCATTCTGTACCTTTCATCACGTAATAAGCATGGGTCGTCAACAATTTTACGCAGGCTTTTCTCCCTATCGATGTGCGGTATTTGTTTCCCTGCCCTGCGCCACGTGCTCGAACACGATTCACTCCACGTGCAAAATGTCCCCTTTCTCAAAGAGCGGCTATCGCACCGCCTCCGGCACGCGTGCCTCCACACCCCTCGTGCTGTTCGTTTCTAGCGCTGGCGGCGCGACGTGTCCACCCCATCCCGCCCCGCCCCTCCCCCCACCAGCACCGTCCTTCCTCTCCCTCGCCCGCACCGTTCTGCCCCTGCCTCCGAGCCTTCACCCCGCATTCCCCGGCACCATACCTCTCCCACGCCGCCTCTCCACCCACTCCACCCTCTCTCCCCACCCCGCCTCGCCCGCTCACATAAATGATCGCCTCTCCGCACCGCCGCCTGCCCTGACCTCTCTCCTCGCACCTCCACACACTCGACCGTCTCTCCCCGCCCCACCCTCTCACCCACTCCACTCTCTCGCCCACTCTACCCTCTCACCCACTCCACCCTCTCACCCACTTCACCCTCCCACCCCACCAACCTCACCCCGCCCCGAACCCTCACATACACGATCGTCTTCCCGTACCGCCGTCTGCCCTCACCTCTCTCCTCGCCTCTCCACACACTCGATCACCTCTCCCCGCGCTAACCTCCCACCCCCTCCATCCTCTCTCCTCACTCCGCCCCCCTCACATACACGATCGTCACCCCGCACCGCCTGCCCTCACCTCTCTCCTCGCCCCTCCACATACTCCACCATCTCTCCCCGCCCTGAACAGCGCGCCGCTCTGCCGCTGTGCGTCCGGCCGTGCTCTGCCTGGCCCCTCTCCTGCCCGCGCCGTTTGGCCCAACCCATCCGAGCCCGCCGCGCCGATGCAATTAGCGGCGCGGAGACGGACCACCTTCCCGCCCCCGCCGCCCCCGCCGCCCCCGCCGCCCCCGCCGCCCCCGCCGCTCCCGCCGCCCCCGCCGCCCCCGCCGCCCCCGCCGCCCCCGCCGCCCCCGCCGCCGCCGCCCCCGCCGCCCCCGCCGCCGCCCCCGCCGCCGCCGCAGCGGCTCAAGCGCGGCGCGTCTGCCGCCGGTGGCCAGGGCGCGCAAACAAACACGCTAACAAGCAAACAAACAGGCGCCTGCGAAGGGGCGGGAGCGGGGGCGGGGGCGGCGGGCCAGTGGCGCGCGCAAGAGGGAGAGAACGAAAGCGAGCAACGGCCGGGGGGGGGGGGGGGAATACGTGCGATCGCAGCCAGGGCGGGAAGATCGGTCGGGCAGCCGTCCAGAGGGTTTGTGAAGTGCGAAGAGAGGGATTTTTTTTTCGGGGGGATGTTTGTTTAGAAGCCTGATAGTGGTTGCAACTATCGCGCTCGTAAACGTGCTATTTGTAATTCCGATGGTTTTAGACGCACGACGTCTGCGTGGACTTTCAGTCTGCATTGTTTCTGCGTTTCGCAGGCGTTTCAACTTTGGCAGAGATTCTTCTGTGACAATAACATGGATATTGCGCGTTATTATTTATCCACCGACGTCAGCAAATGAGTATAACTCATTTCACTCCTCCTGTGAATGTTGGCTGGCTGTAAGGTTAATGAGGTGATATTTTCTAATATTTCTGTTCCAATAGAAATGTCTGTAGTGAGTAGAATATGAGGATGTTTCCACTACAGTAACAATATTGGGGCAGTTTTTCTCGACAACACTGCCAATGTTGAAAATCATTTGTTTCTCTGGACGTGTACAATAGTTCTTATTGTTTTCACACTTTCCGAGATTTTTCCAGCCATATTCACTGTTATTCTACACGGACTTTAAACATGTTTGCATACTATTTCCATTCACGAATGTGCCAAGTGATCTTGCTGCTTTGATAGTTATTTATGATTTTTTTACACACGGGGTTTCCCAGTTTCTTAAAACGTAATAGGATTGTTTTCTGAACGTATCTTGACACAAAACTGCGATTGCTAAATTTACGAATAAAGTGAAAAATTATGTGCTGTTGTTGCACCACTAGTTTACTTTCTAGCATACTACATACTCACGTAGTAAATAGAAGGAATTGCAACGCAACAGTTTGAAGGGGCGAGTTTTTGATAGAAAACTCGTAGTATGAGTCACTGTGGAAAAGTGGAGAAATCTTGCTCCTATCAAAAGCGAATCCCTTCCTCTAAAACGTCGTGTAGTTAGAATAATTATTTTTAGGTTCGTGATACAGAACTAGTGGCACTAAAAGCACATACTTTCTCGCATTGTTTGTTACGGCTACTCGATGTTATAATACAACATAAACCAGCAAAAGAGTTTTCAAATAAAAATTGGCACTGCACAGTGTCATTCGTTTAACATGAATGTCACATTACACAACCAGCCACACCATTATACTCAATCTTCCCGACGCTTAAAAAAAGTGGAACGTCTTTGTTGCAATCTTTATAAATTATGATTTTTCGTTTACATTATTCCAAGATATACTTTAATAAACATATTTTCTTCATGAAAAACTGTTGTCAATGTCGTAGTTTACCAAAGATAATTTTTTGCTTGAATTTCTCGAAACTGCAGAAATTTTCCGAAATGAGACTTGCGACATTTTTCAATCCTCATTTGGTCTGTTCATGGAAAAAATGTGAAAGAAATATTATTTAGCCTTGATATAAAAATATATTAATCGTATTAATTTGACGTAAAAATCACCGGAAAACGTACTTGTTTTTTCAAAACATTGTACTACGTAACCTTCCTTTTAACATTTCATTTTTTAAACCATTAAATTTGAGACCAAATCCCTGCGATCAGTATACTTATATGCCAATTTTTAGCAATTTTCGAAAATAAGGAGAGATAAGATAATGTGCAGAGAGTAAAGAATATAAAATAAATATTTTTTGCCGCCTATTGCAATATCTAAGGGAGAGAATTATAAAAGGGGACTTTTAATAAAAATTGCCTTATTTAACTCAAAATAACGCAAAAAAATACTCCCGTGTACGAAAATTTATACATGAACTTATTTCCTGATATCCCTTTGAGGAACAAATTTTGAGAGAACACGTGTCGGTCCTCAATATTGTTGTCGGGAGACGCTAAAAAAGCTTCAAAATTTTCGAAAATTCAAATTTGCCGGAAAGAGACCTGCACCATTTTTTATGGATTGTCGACAGTATATTTTAAACTCTAAATATCCAAATATCGTTTCATACTCGCAGGGACTTGAGTTTGTACAACAATATTGAAGAGATTTTTAATGAAATCTGTTCTTTAAAGAATCTTTAGCATATATATGTACAAATTTTGGAATCTATAAAAAGTTTTGAGTAAAATGTAGACAATATTAAAAGTTAGGTTTGATACAAATATAGCTCAGAATTTTTTCTCGAATAGACCAAAATACGCATATAAAAATTACGTTCTCATTGCATTGCAAACTTTTAAAACATTTGGGTCAAGGTGCACAATCTTCATTCTATTTACAAAGCGTCTTTGATTAGTAATGTTTCCGATACGCTGTTGTTACTATCGGTTCATTGCCCCATAATTTCAGTGTGTTTGCTGGTACTTCATACGACCCGCTGGTGGAGTTAAACATGAGGTGTTATAACTTTCAGAGGGTTTCGCGAAATTTATTTTTTCTTACGTGCTTTCGGGAAATGAGGAAGCTTCTGTAAATATCTCCAGATACCGGAAGAAAAAAACGTCCATACCCTCTTTTTTATCATTGCTCTTTATTGAAGCATGTGTATTCGAAATAATTGTAACTAAATGTGTTTCAAATCTATTTTGTTTTGCAATGCGGACCATTACGGTATTTTTCTTCCAATTGAATGGCTCTCTATATTGTTTTTCTGTTTTCGAAGAGTCCCGACCTTCATCGCATTTGTTTCAGATGAAAATGCATAGAAAGTGTCCAGTTGCTCTCATTGTTGACATTTTTAAAGAACAGAAAATGCTTAAAAGTTACAGTTTCAGATATCACAATCAAAAGGCAAACTTCTTTTATACACTGTACTCTGTATACACTGAATATATCATATTATTATTTTCCCGGATTCTACCTCATAGTATAAAGAAAATTATAATTCTGCATCGAATTTTTTCCATTTTTTAGAGAAAAACTCATTCTATTAATAAGTGAAACGAAAAAGGTTTGTCTTGCACATGTATGTAATAAATTACATTCTGCAATACTAATGCAGTCGGAATCCTCGTTGTTGTTGATATCGAAAAATTGGTTTACGGCAAAAGTCTATATGTGTGTGTATGCGAGAATGTAGTATATGTGTGAATGCGTATATATGTACAGTATGTACGATTGTATGTATGTCTGGTTGTCCGTCTGTTTGTAAACAACCATAGCACCTAAACCGTACAAAGGATTTTCAACAAATTTGATAATCCGCAATTGATTTCAATGTTACGGCCTTTTGAATTTGTAATGGACATATTAATTTTGGGGAGTGCTTTGCATGAAGTACACGTAAGCTTCCACGGCTCGAATCCATAAATTCTCGGTTATCCGGGAGACGCCGCGTCGTTGGCTGGGAGACCGACGTATCGCCTGACATGTCGCAGGCTTCCTCAGGGCAGGGATAGCCGGGAATTTATGCTTTGCTGGAGGCCCAACTTTATTTTCGAACTTTCCTCAAACTTGGCTCTATTTAAAAAATACGTTTGTCTCAATATAAACGAATAAGTAACAAAAATATCAAAGATCTACCTTTAGTTTAACACTTCTGATTTAAAACGGAATCACTTAGAGCACTACTTTCAGACACGTTCATTACGTAGCTAAAATTTATATAGAAAGTATGTGCTTTTGTGGAGCCTCTAATTATATTATATAATGTACTATACATGTATAATTGAACGTTTACCAGAAGTGAATAGAATATATATAAAAGAAAATGAATTATTGTAATTATAAAAGCAATACAAAATAATCCAATAATAAAAAACTAAAAGATCCAGATATTATTTTAAGCAAAAGATCGCAAATCATATTCATAATAATATCATATGCAAATCGTGGGCATAATACTACTGCTACTCGTACTCCTGCACCTACATCTACTCCTACTTCTACTCCTACTTCTACTCCTACTCCTACTCCTACTCCAATTCCTATTCCTACTCCTACTCGTATTCCTGCTATGACTTCTTCTCTTTCTCTTACCGCTACCGCTCCTGCTGCTACAGAATATGAAGATGCACTGATAAACCTCAAAAACGTCGTACACTCAGTATAATGAGTATATATATGGCTAATAATGTTAATCACAACAATAAAAACCACTTAATATCAAGAGATTATATGCCAACGTTTTAGGAAATAGAAAACGTTTTCCTTTGAACTCGAAAAACAGTATTTTACGTGCTTGAATGGCTGCCTTTTTCATGCCCTTAGAAGTACGGTATTTAAACTACGTTTTTGCTGCTCTTTCACCTTCATAACACAGAATTGGGAAATTCTCTGAGACCATTGCGTGTTCATTGCACTGCAGAAACCATTTCTTGTGTAATGAATAATCTCAAAATATTATGCTGTACGTTTTGGCAGTACGTCAAAGTAGCCCACACAGTAACTCAACGCCGTCGTAATTCTCCACTAATCTTTCTTTTTTCCTGTGATGCTCTCTTTTTCTAACCCTCCAGCCCAATAAATCTTCGACAATGTTCGGGCAACTACGGAAAGCCACAAAGGAGCTTTCATGGCTTAATTTAATGACAAAGCGGTTAGAAGAGAAATAATATTTTAGCAGGCCCTGGCATGGGGACGTCGCTTCATAGCGCCCTTCCCCTATGGTTTCACTTCGTTTTCAAGGAGAACTTCAATTGACGGGGACCAAATACGGAAATTTTCCGGCCTGTAGGAACGTTGAATTTTTATGGAAACTGTTTTTAATTATCTGTAACAAAAGCGAGAATTATCAAAAACAGAGGAAGGCAGTGCAGATGTGCATGTGTAGATGAAAATAATCAAACAACAAACGAGGATTGTCATGCGAAATTATTTATTGTAATTCTTAATATATATATATATATATATATATATATATATATATATATATATATATATATATATATATATATATATATATATAATCACGGCAAAAAGAGTTACACGTTCTATGGGGAAGAACAGCAATCTGTCCACGTTTTCTGTAGCTCTGGGATCCCTACCCTTACCTAAAAGATCAAATTAAGAAAGGCGAAGAAGCAAGAGAAGGAAGAAAAAAGTGTCATCTGGAATATTAAGCACCGGCACCGTAGATAGCTGGCGAACAGTCCGCAAGACAGCCGCTATCTTCCTCATCATCTTCAAAGAACTGGTCTCCTGGAAAAGAGTGAGGTGCCCTCAATGTCAGTGCACTGTCCGCGACGGGAAAGAAAATGGAGGATATAGAAAATTTTCGGATTTTAAAGTCTACTAACTTCTACAACGATATAGGCTTGAAATAATTTCTAGAAGGTAATTTTTTTTAAGAAGGTTGAAAATATCCTATTTTGGGAATTTTGCCAAAGTCATTGCTTGAAGTTTAATTTGTGGAGTAATGGTATACCCTACAAGGTAGCAATTTTCCATTTCGGAAACTGAAATTCATCATTCATAAATTGTTTTAGATGAACTTATAGTGACTAAATTTTGTAAGCTAAGACTAACAAACTTCGTGTTCTCAACTTGAAATAAAAATGAATTCCGTTTTTTAAAAATATTTCTTAAGGGAGAGATTATTTAAATAAATAATCCCAGGATCATTTTCACCCGTAATGTTTGTAATGACTATACATTAATATTTTGTTTTCATTCAAATCTCCTTACCAGATGCTCCTGTATTAGGCATTTTCTGCTTAATTATATCCCTAAAAAGGAAATATTAATTTAAAAATGGTGGAATAGAACACAACGGGCTCTGAAATACGTTCCATGAGTGAAAGTTAAATCGTAATTCAAATTTTAGAGCATGATCAGGATTAAAAATTTCGGTAACCGATAATATCCAGAAATTGCCTTAGCGACTGACGATCATGTAATTAATACATGTTGGGCTTATCCTCGTAATTGTATATAATGACACTGAGTACACGCTCTAAAGCTTGACGTATTTCTTCTACTATGTATCTACCAATATCCGTATTTCTCTTTCTATTCCTCTTTTTCTGAATTTTTTTTTGGTCTGAAAGTAATAAATTAAATAATCAATATAGCAATGAAGTGTTACGTAAAATAAATACAATAAATATTACGCTTTACCTAACAGAATGCAATATTTATAAATCATTGTAAGAAGCACATATATTTCAAGTAATATGTTATTACGTTCAAGCCTGAGGGGCAATAAAACACTTTTCACCGTGCCCTATTTATTAGTTTTCTTTATACCCCACATCACCATTTCGAATAAATAACCTCAGTAGTAGGGAAATAATACAGTTACAGGAACACGTTTAATGGTTTTCAATTCTACCAAAATGGTCTTTCAATTCTATTATCAAAAAATAAGAATTCACAAGGAAAATGTAGTACTTATCTATTTACTTCACTTAATCTGAAATGCAAGGTTATTTCAATATCAGCAGACGTACTACATCTTTATTGTGAGAGTGGAAGCACTGTGTAATAATTAAAATAGGGCAGGGGTATCTCAGATTGTTTCACTGTGACTCATATTTAACTTTCCCCCGCTTCTACGCAAAGTATATCGCTTTACAGGTTGTTCAGCCTTACTATTGATTTATTGTATTCCACCTCCAGACGAGTCCATTATATGATTTACGTATTTTTGGATATTAACGTTACGTATTGGCTTGTGCCTGGAAGTTTACCATCGACATCCCCTCCCTTTTTACCATCTCGGAACACTCAAAAACCTCACGTACACAGAGAAAGAAAATACACAACAGCTCTATTGGACCCGAATCATTGAACCATGAGCCTCCCGAGAGCACAACAACCCACTGAGCCACCTGGGTCGGAACAGTGCAAGGAAACGTAATTTATTCGGGGAGATGCGCCCTCGACGAGCGTCTCAAACACGGGCGAGGGCTCTGGTTCCGTTTGCTCGGACTTCCGGCGACTTCCATCGACTTCCGGGAACGCTTGCCCACTCGCCGGGGACGCACTTCAATCTTTTTATTTCCCCGCGCGGGCTACCTGCTCATCCTCCCGGTGCGTGGCGGCGGCGGCGGCGGCAACCGAGTTACCGAACCGCGAACATTCCGGAGTTGGCTTACCCTTCAACGTCCGACGCCCCGCGCTCCCTCGCGCGGAGTTGCCGGTCAGGAGCAAAGTTTCTCCTGCCCCGCCCCGCCCCGCCTCGCCCCTCCCCGGCCACTCCTCGCCGCTGTCCATCTTCACCCTCCTCTCCCCCTCCCTTATCTCGCCCTCCCATCCGCCCACCCGTTGTCTCCAGTTGCATCCATCCACACTACCTTTCCCTCTCACTCCTTAATTCATGCTCACCTCCCCACCCCTCTGCCCCTCACCACCGACCATCCACTACTCCTTTCCCTCCCCTCCGCCCCACTTTCTCCGCTCTCCTCCCTCCTCCTTTCCTCATCCCTTCTCTCCCCTTCCCAACCACCCACTCTTCCCATCCCTTCCCCTTTCCATCCCCTCCCCTTCTCTCCCCTCCCTCCATCCTTCCCCTCCTCTCCCCTCCCTCCATCCTTCTCCTCCCTCCATCCCTCCCCTCTCCTTCCCTTCCTCCTTCCCCTCTCCTTCCCTTCCTCCTCCCCTCTTGCACCACCTCCACCCCATCCCACCTCTTCTCCCACAATACTCAAAGCGGGGTTGCGAGTTCGAGGGGAGCGAATGTGATCTGGCCTGCGGTGGCGCCGTCGACGCCCGGACTGTTGGCACAGTTTTCTGTCGTCGTCGTCGTCGTCGTCGTCGCGCGCGGCCGAACTCCTCTCGCCGCGCCCGCCCGCGCTCCCGGCTCCGCGCCCGAACGACCTTTGCGGCCGCCCGCCCCCTCCTCTCCCGCTCGAGCCGAGAGCCGGCTGCTGGCGGGGCCGACCGACGGCTTTGGGGCGACTTGGTCCATTCTCTCGCGCGAGGGCGCGCGGAGATCGCGGCTGCCCTGGCGGCGTAGGCTTTCCCTTCGCGGGGCGGGGCGAGTGTGGTAGGTGGGGTATGTGGGGAGGGAGGGGTAGGTGGAGTATGTGGGGAATGATGGGTATGTGGGGAAGGAGGGGTAGGTGGGGAAGGAGGGGTAGGTGAGTAGTTGGGGTAGTTGGGGTAGGTGGGATAGGTTGGTAGGTGAGGTGGGGGTGGAGGGGAGTGGAGTGCAGCGGGGCGGGCTGGGGCGAGGCGGAGCGGAGCGGAGCGGGGCATGGCGGCACGGTACGGCTCGCGCTTCCGGGCCCTCGGAACGTGCGGCACTGTGTCTACACTGGAATGTTCTCAGCTTCACGCAACGTCCGAAATATTCAAAAAATAAGTTAATTTATTGATAATATTAGTTCGACCTGTTTGCGACCTGTATACCGGTCAGGAGTCGAGTTTGTCGTCCGAGCGTAGTGACAACGGCAAAGGAACGAGTGCGGTTATCGGCTCGCCCCCGATACACTATTTTTTAGCATGCCGTGAGCCAAACGCTATATGTCAAGTAAAGTAATATAAATTAAATACCAAATAAGTAGAAATACCTTACTTGTACAAAAGTAAATAGATTCATCAGTGTGGCAACACTATTGTTTGTAAATAATAAACAAAGACGTCAAGACGAAGGACAATTGCGCATCGTTACGGATGTTTCGCACACGCTTCGCGGTGTTTCGCACACGCTTCGCGGTGTTTCGCAAACGCATTGCGATGTTTCGCTCACTGTGAAAAAAATAGTTGGTTTTGTCACCCAGAAAACAAGCACGAGAAATCGTGTTTCACGCACGGCGTGTTAAAAATGTATTTTTATACAAGTTGAAGTGCTCGTTAGGAGTGAAAGATATTGTCAAATTGTATTACCTTGTTTGAATGCAGGTCAAGCATTTGCTGTAAGAGCGGTCGGATATTGCATGGTAAAATCCAAATTCCTGCTTGTCTCCTTTAGATCGGTGAAACTCAAGGATTTTATTTGCTTTTCGAGTGATTTTTCGTAGCTTGTTATTACTTCATTCTGCCGAAGATTCCGGGAATGCCACGAATTGCTTGAGCTAGATCAATTTACTAGGTTGCCAATGACGTCAATTTAAGATAGAATCTGGCGATCTGCAACTTAACTTCCTCTGGTTTACTATCACAGGAAGTATTGACTGATGACCTTCAATAAAACACCAAAAGAATTATAACGTCTTTTAATTTTGACGTAAGGCTCTGTATAGGCCAGGTTTGTCTGAATGATAATAACAAAAAGAGGTTATGCGCTACCCTCCTTCTACGCTCTCCATATATCTAGGATATTTTAGACATGTGTTTTGATTTCGATATGTTTACATCACACATCTGGAAGGTTACTCTAATGGAAAGAACGTGATATGACAACAACATATTAGTAATGAAATAATTATATGTGTCGTCATTGCCAACAATATGATTTATTAAAATAAAAGTTTCGATGGCTTAGCCATCATCATCAGTTTCCACCATCATCATTAGCCACCACCATCTACGAACGAGTAGTCGTTTTTGTGGCTTCCATACAGCAGAAAACTGATGATGATGGCTAAACCATCGAAAGCTGCTATTTTATTAAATCATATTGTTGGCAATGACGGCACGTATAATTATTTCATTGGAAATGCCAACGAAAACTCGCCACAATACCTAAACACATTAGTAATCCTACGGAAGGTTTCTACAGTGTAAAATACAATTATTTTGTAAATTGATATCAGCGGCCGGTTGCAGGAGCGGTGGAGTCCGACGCAATAATTCTTGTGGTGTCTTCCGTGATGCTTTCCGTTGATATCGGAGTGGATGCATGACATAACTGTAGCCACAATTCGGTGACGTAGTTCTGCCTTGTTTAGAGACCTTGCATAAAAAGTGCTCTCTTATGACCCTAGAAAAATAAATCTACGCGTGGAAGATCTGGTGAGTATGGAGATCACCGTAATCCCGTTCTAGCTATCCACCTACCAAAAAATTGCTCATTAAGAAAATTGCGCGTAGTGCGCAGAACATTCATCGTGTTGATACTACATACGCCCTCTCATTGAAAAAGGCACATCCTAAAGAAATATCGATAATGTTAGTCGTAAGAACGGCAAAAGCTCACTTTTAGACGCAACGATAAAAGGAAAGGTCCAGCAAACATCCGGTCAATGCAAGCACAAATGTTAAGGCCGAGCGCAAACTGGGCCTCTAGTGGCGACCACCGCCAGGCCAATAGATGCAATTCGGTCTGCGGGCGCCATTTTCCATACTTGTATGTTCCGATTTAAACAGAGTGATACTTCAAGGCCACGACCGAGAAGACGAGGGGATATTGTTATCCAATTAGTAACTAAAGTACCAAATATTGAAGTCGTAACGAAGCTCCCGAATCGATGACAGTTCCCCCATCCCCTTTCTCCGTCCAGCAGCTCGTGACTTTGAAATGCCACTGCGTTTAAATCTGACATTGAGTATAAGTCAAGAGGCCGGCACACTCGGCCACTGATGTCGCCGCACGCGCCCTCCAGCAGCGGGATTGGTAGGCGCTCGCTCCTTTTGGCCGCCACTAGTGGCTGGGTCCACATCAACGAGCTAGAATATAATACATAGAGTGGCTGACCGTATGGTTTTAACGCTCTTGGTCGACGCTCGCAGAACTAGGGGCCGCCATGTTTTTTGCAGTCACAACATGAGAGGTGCCTGAAGGTGGCATTTGGAGCTGTTGTACTGAATCACCTTGTTTGTATCAGATCAGATTTCTATATTGTTGTCTTTTCGTTTATCTGTATTTAAATTATATTAGTAGTTAGAATAATATTATCAAGTCCTTCAGTATGTTTGTAAAACTCTAAAAATAGAAGTCCTCAAACCACAAGTATAACATTTTTCAAGTATACCGCCTTATTTATGACGTTTGCTTTTTATTGCCATAACATTCACTTTTAGGCGCTATGCTGACCACAATAACATTTCAACAACTTCCGTTCGTATAACAATAACCCATGCTGAAAGCTACGTATTTTTAAAGTTATTCAATTCATTCTCCTTATATATTATGATTTCCTTTTTATGAAAGAGGTTTATGGTCGAGAAAAACATATTAACGCACGGCCGGCGCCCATTTGGCCTTAACGAGCGCCGAACGGAATACTAGTGTGTCTTCAGAGGGCGCTGCTTGACGGCAAAAACATTGCTGCAAAGAGGGTGGCGCTTCAGCCACTCTGTGTAGTATACTGTAACTCGTTGGTTCACGTGCGCCCTGAGCGGCAGTGCCGGCTTCTCTGTCCCGCTGCTGTCACCCGCTCAATGAACACAATTGTCATGCAGACATTCGATAACGGTATAGGCGTGTGCGTGGAGGGGACCAGAGGGACCGAGGGGCCACTCAAAATGTTTTTAAAGGTGTCCCAAAACCTTACGTAATAAAACATTTTATTTTCTTAAATCTGCTCAATCACGATTTTTTTTCTTTTTTGAACTGATAATTCGTCAAATTGTTTCATGGCATTGGAAGAAGAGGCAACAGCGTAAATGATTTACCAAAAACTCAATTGAATTTATTTATTGCATAGTTAAAGCAGGTAATTTGTAAATTTTTCAATTTTCACTATTTCTTGTAATTTCTTGCAGCATATTACGACAGCTTCAGAACCAGCAGATAACTTCTCTCCACACATCTCAAGTTGCCGAATTCCATATCTTTTTATTTTCTTGCCAAACCACCCTACACTGGCAGTGAAATTTTTAGTATATCCCTCTTCAAATTCTTTTTGAAACACGAAACCTTTCTTTTATTAGTCGGACCTGAGAGGGGGCATCCTCTTCGCCTTTTTTGCGGAAACAACATAAAAAGCGCCTCACCAGTTTTTATCATATTCAGATTTTTTCAAAAATGTTCTGTCTAATGATACGTATGAACACTTGCTACAAGAAAATCCTTCTAATTTGCTTCTGTTTCTACGTCAATCACCACCCGTAATTTCACCTACGCCATATTGAACTGAAGGTTTTTTAAGGGGTTTCCCCTTATCCAGTCTTTTTAATTCTTCTAATTTCACTGCTAATGGAACGAAATTCCTTTTCCTTTTTGTAGAATCCATCATGGGAAAACGATTCTATAAACTGAACCAAAAAATCTTATAAACATGACTTAAATTACGCATCCTAGTGCCGAACCAATCGAGCAATCTTCACAATTAAACTAATTGTTGTTTGACCGATTGCGCGTAACAACGTTACCGCACCGGTCCAAAAACAATCTTTCGAACCGTCCGAAGAACAACAAAAAACAGATGTAAAATGTTTCACGTCTTGGTCATTTTTTCGGGAATAAATTTATTTATTTGTATTTATTTATTTTAATTAATGTTTTGCTAAGTCAGATTTAACTCGGCTTTATAGGAAACTTCTCGAACAAACAAGACTCGACTTATAGAGACACTACTGTATTACTTATTTTGAATTTCTTCAGTGTGTTCGATTCAATGTGGATCGCGGCATTGCTAATGCTTTGATGTACGAACACATATGTTCAATTGATATTGTATACAATTTAGTTTATTATATTCAATAATTGTATGTTTTAAAATTATATTAAATAAAAATAATTTTTTATTGCTGAACATTGATTTAAATATGTTAAAAAAACTCTTTCAACTTCTGCATCGGTTATGCTGAAATACTAAACTCTGTTTCGTGCTTTCCGTGCTTGGGATAGGTCCAGATGCTCGCGTCTGTGAGAGAGCTCTTACTACCAAATTTACGATTTGAGCTGCGTGCAGCACCGGTACCAGCTGGATTACTTCTACTTGCTCGCCGTTGGTCAAAAGATGGTTGTTTGGGATTCACAGTTTAAGGAAATGAAATTTGGAAGCGCCCCACCCACGGCTCTCTCTCTCTCGCGGTTTCCCATCCAACCTCTCCCCACCCCCACCCCCGCCCAGCGGCTCCAGCAAACTCCGCGTCCGCGGAAGTGTTATTTCGGTATGCAGATAAATCCCGGGGAGAGGCGGCCCTTCCTCCTTCTAAACTCGCGCCATTTCCGGCCATTAGTTCCAGAGCGATAATAGAGCGGGGGCGGGTAGGCGGCGGGAACGGGTGGGGTGCGGGCGGAAGGAGAGGCGGAGCGTGGACCAGCGCCCGTGGCCGAGAAGCCGGCTGGGGCGGCGGGGGCGGCGGCGGCGAGGGCTCGCCTCGCGAAACAAACGAAAAAGCGAGCTGGGGAGGAGCACCTGCAAGGAGCTTAGCTCCCCACCCCCACCTACCCTCGCGCCGCTCTCTCGCCGCCCTCGCCTCTTGGACGTGCCGCGTGCGTATTGGGTTTCCCAGTGAGGGACGCTGGCTTTATGGTCATTTCTTTGGATTCATGTTACGTCTAGATCTGTGACTCGTCTTTCGATCGACCGTTTTTATTAAGTTACAGAACTGAGGTCGACTGAATCACCGACCCTTGATTTACTTTTGGATAAAGAAAAACACAGGTCGTCACGTCATTTTTACGTGTAAAATACTTCAATGTAAATAACTGAATTTAATGGTCCATTAAATTCAGGCACAAACTAGGTGAATAGTACTTTAAATTGTTCAGAGAATTTCCATTCCGGTCGGGAATCAAACTTGGGTCTACTGTTTATAACTAGTTGCTCTAACCACTACTTCACTCAGACGCAGAGTGATGATGTTATCAGTAGCACTGTAGTTAGATCTACTGAGCCTATTCTCGAAGACTCTGGTTCGGTATCCGGTCGGGGATACAATTATTTGAACAATTGGAATTAATAAAATCATTTCTTTTACAGTAATAAGGCTACATTATAAGTTTTCTATGCGGAACATATTTTCAACGTAATTATCTGTTATACACGGTGACAATTGAGCAAATAGAACTAAAGTACTATAATAACAAATAACATAATGATATTTACTTAGTTTCTTATACGTTTGTTACATGTATACTAATAATTTCCTAGCTTGAAACCGATACTATTAAATTATGTATTTGAGAACATTATACCAGTATTATCTTTTCAATTGTTGTTAAATTATGATGTGTCTATTCTGCCTTTCCGACCAGTACTCGTACGAATTCACGGTTTCTCTAGGTCTTCTCGCATTCCTTCTACAAACAGCTTCGTGCGGGACATGCAAATATTGTGACACTACAATGTCAAAAAACGTTATGGATCCTAAAGCCTCTTCCGAATGAAAACCATCCAGGATAATGTTTCATCACTTCATGATTATCTTTTGATAACTCCAAATACCGAATGGGACTAATTTTAAAATTAGTCTTGAACTGCCGCAAATAAATACCAATTTTTCACACGTCTCTATGAAAGGAAACATGTTACGAAATGTTATTTAGAGAGGTCTCCGTCAGTTTAGTTGCGAACGTCTTTAGTACATTAAGTGTCCCCGTGCAAGGAGCGATAATTCTGGTCATGGGACTATGGCACTGTTCTTCATTAGCACATCGATCTGGAGTGCAGAGGACGACCCAATACGTGGCGCTCTCCACCCCCCCTCTCTCTCCCACTCTCTCTTCCCTTGCCGGCGAATTCTCAAGGTACGCGCGTGTTATCCGCTCGATTCATCATCACGGCCCCGTCCCCTCTCTGTTTCCCCCGCCCCCGTCCCTCCCCCTCCAACCCCCGCGCCTTTGAAGTTCTCCCGTCTAACGGCGCGGGCCTGGGATTTCGCGCTAAGCGTCATTATCAACTGATTTGCTAATGGACGCGGAAGGTGACAGTGAAGGCGGCGGCGGGCGGGGTCTGCGCGCGCGCGGGCGGGTGGGCGTACGGGCGTCGCCCCCGGCAACCGGGATGCCGGAGGCTGCCTGCCAGAACGAAAGCTAGGCACGCGCCGCCCCGCTGGTGGAATGCTGGAAGGGAATAAAAGTCGAGGTATGAGAGCCAGGGAAAAACAACGGGCAGAAAGGGCGAAGAGTTGAAAATCAGGAAAAGTCGTTCCTGCAAACTATACTATACTGCGTCGTCATCATGGCGTTGTCTTTATCGCGTACTTATATATCTGTAACACATGATGTATTGCGCTTTAAAAATCAAAAGTAATGGTATTAAACTTTTGAGGGTTTGTGATTTCCACGAGTCGAGTACAGAGCAGTCGGTAGTGAAGGTGTGCGTACCTCCAGGTTGCATGCCGCTGCGAAGTTATCTTCGCAATAAAACGAAAATAGTTTTTTAGTTTTGACGCAATGTTTAAATTGATATGGGGTAAAGAAAGGAAAATAAAAATAAACGTTCTTGCTTATAAATTTAAAAAAAATACTTTAATGCAAAGTAAATGTTCTCACTGTAATTAATATAGTAAATAAATCGTTATAATAGAAGAATAAAGAAATAAAAAATAATAAATTGCGACTTCAAAAGTGCCTGTATAAACAGTGACTTCATAAAACGACTGCCACATTGTGAAAGGCAAATTTCCACAATTTTAATTTAAGTATTTGCACGCGCTACAGCATGTATATGCCGCTGTGAACAGTATCACACGTATATTCTAGTCTCCGTCTCAGTTCCTTGACATGATTTACCACGCAGTTAAGAAAAATATATTGTAAGATCCCATAATAAAATTAAAAGGACTGAAGTATATGTAGAGTGTAGGGATTGTTTTAGTTCCCGAAGTGTATTTTAATGATATGTATTATTTGTTTTTATTATGATATTTATTATTTACGATATATTATGTATTTTATTGCTGAAAAATACTATAAGCACTACACGCGAAAACAATTGGCTGAGCCCTCGCATGGGTAAGAGCAGTATGCACTGCACCGAATACGGGAAAAGTATGGCATTTTTGTCGACTGTCATAGGTCTTTGCTCCGTCTCTGTTCTTTTAGGACGCGGGCAAAAATTTTCAGATTTTGTTTCAAAATTTCTTTCATGCACCGTAGTCATCGTACCTCAAAATGTTGTACTGTAGAAATGTTTGTGCAGTACAATGTGAAATCCGTTTTTACAAATATCTTGTAAACAACTAAGGAAGAAATTGAAAGCTGAAATTAATATACTTGGTAAATTGCCAGAAGGTATCTACTACTAATTTCGGCAATGCCCAATAACAGTTTCATCCTGTGTAAATTTTGCATATAATGTCTCTGAAAAAAATATTTTAGGAAAAAATAGAAAACTGTTGTTTGCATTGCATCAACTACAACGCTGTACCTCATTCCCCTGATTGTTTTACTCAGCGGCGAAAGGGTATGATGGTCGAGTAAGTTGTGGATTCGAATAGAAAACTAAATCAATAAAAGTTACTCAAACAAAGACGAACAGAATATAAAAATAAACAAGGCTTATTAGCAAGCTGTGAAGGTAAATATTGCTTCGTTCAGAGAGACAATTTAAATTTCATATTAAACAGTGAGGGCATTCTCAAAAAAAATATTAGTTGAAGAGACAGGCCACCGTCGGTGAATCGTCGACTTCTCTACCATAGTCTTTTAAAACAGCATTATCTCCAAGGCCTCTTTACGAAGTATAATTTGTACTTTATTTCTTGAGTTCAAAATATCGACATAATGTTTCGTGATTTTAGCCTGCATTATAACTTTTCTCAACAATAATATGCAATGTTTGGGACTAGTGGAACAGACGCGTTATATTGCTAAGAAATGAAAAGAATAATTCTTCGTTTTTTCATGACGTTCTAATCCCTCTTGTTATCCATTTATTTCTTTTCCGTGTAATATTTATTTTTTTCTTACAGGAAAGCACGCATTAAAGTAAAATGAAAGAGTCGAAAAAAATTAAAATTATCTTTTTAATTTTTATCATCAGTATTGTAAAATGCGTCCAATGATTCCTGCAGCAAGTAGTGAATGAATATATATTTTATTTCACTTTTAGTAAACAAACTGCGTACACGACATCTCAGCCTTCCTACTAATTTTCAGGTCATTGTTAAATTCCAGAATCTTTACGTCTCTTTTTTAAGGCTTAGTTGAATGATGAAATTCGAAGCAAATCGACCTGTGACAATCGCGACTTCCCGCAAGGTGGCTCTGGCAATCTGCGAGCGTGACTGTCTCACGAAAATTACTAACATGAATAGTACATGAACAAGCAGGTGATAAACTTACTTTGAACGTTTTCAGTACTTATGATAATATTTTAATGCTTGAGTGTACTGTCAACATTCCTTGTTGTATTTTGGTATTCTGCGCGCTCCTTATTAAGGAGTTTAATTTGCTGCGAATAAGCATAATATTTACATATCAATCTACAGTACTTGTCAACCTACAGTATAGGACTTCAAATGCTCTCCCAACTCAATAATGCTATATTCAAAGACCATACTTATCAACATACTACAGCTCCCAGACTTTAGATTTCAGTATATAATTGTAGAAGTAATTCGCAAAACCCATCCACAAGAGTCTTGTAAGCGCCTCTGTAATAAGCATATAGTTTTTACTGTTTTTTAAGTAAATAAATCTAAAGCAAGTTAGGAATACCTGGCCTTTTGATTTACGAAATAATAGTTTTTTTCAAAAATGAATTACCAAGAGTAAAAACTTATTTTTAGAGAATACAGATGTCCATAACCCTCGACATAACATAATCGTATTCATCAGGATCTTATTCATACTCTACTGCTCACTAAAACATCACATACAATACATATAATTCTAAAAGGAAAATAATATATATTTTACCAATGATGTTTAATGAATTAGTTGCCAGTAAGACATGCCTAATTATGTCTGTTACATGTATTGTACCTCAGCGTCTGGGTCAATGATTCCATCTTGGTCAATTTCGTTCGGTTTCCCTGATTCGTTGAGCAAATGCTGAGGTACTTGTCTTGCTTCTGGAAATAAATGTAGGTTCATCTTCTGTGCAAGTTTGTTGAGCACAGTGCGAAATATAGTTATCCAAATAATCGTTATTTATGTTCTCGCGACAGTTCTTATCGTTATACGTAATTAAACTGAATATAGTGTAAGAGCTTGGGAAAGAATTAAAGAGCTCAAGAAAATATGCAAAAAAATATGCAATAGGACTTCACTCACATAACTTACCGTAAAATATTTGTTAAAAACTAAACAAACAATGATGCTCATCTTTCAAAAGTGCGTTGTACCTAATGGAAGGAACTCCAGTAAACATGTTTTTCTCAGCCGTAGAAACCAATGATGGGCAATGGAGTTTCTGCAAGAGCAGAAAATTTGTAGGCGGCGACGTCGTCGTCGGGGCAACATCGATCGAGGCGAAACGAACGCCGAGTTAATTAGCGGAATAGGAGGAAACAAAAAAGGTGCGTTGGACCTTAGTGATTACGACTGTGTATCTGCTTTCTGTAGGAGTGTGTGAATGTCTTGGAAACAAAAGCACTATTCGTAATTTGTGAATATTTCGGTTTTGAATTGCTTATTACAACGAATGAAATGACGTTTGTCATCCCACTTGCACATTTCGTTATCTCTGTAGCCTGACAAAAACATTTATTTTGTTAATTAAGGTCTCATCAACATATAGGTCATTATCGACCACTATTGCATTGAACGGTATGGAAACTGCGATGTCATGTGGTGATGATAGGGGGTGAAAGGACGAACACAAATACAACCATGCCCCAGGAGGGACTCGAACTCGCGACCCTTCGGTCCGAGGTCGTTACGGCACAACTGCTTTAACGATCTCTGCCATCCGGACCGGCTAAAGCATATTTGTATCTCGAGTTTCAAACGAATGTCTGAATTACTTTCTTTTGTGCAATTTTCAATCATTGTCATTCTTTAAAGAAAAGCGAGCAATTTATTCCCCTTAGCGTTAGGTCCGCACAATAGCGCGTTCCGTCCTCCCCGCCGGCATTCCGGTTATCACCGGGTGGGTGAGAACTGAATGATCTCTCTCGCGGCCCCTAGTCCGGAGTGGAGATATTATGGTGATGATTGTTTTAGTAAATTGCATTAACTTCAAAACAGAAATTATGCGAAAACAACTCGTGTTTTTTTCCTTCAAAAATATAGATAACCTCTTTTGAAGATCTAAATTTTTGGAAAAGGTTTTATTTAATAAAACCTTTTTCACCAATCTTTTTTTTATACTTTTCGAAAATAGAAAGAGGACCAGTACTGTTTTATTACCGTCCTTTGCTACATACGAGGGAAAATTTTAAGAAAAATATTGGGATCCAATTTTGAGAAAACAATTGTATTAAAATACCAAATTTTAGCCAAAACTACGTGAAAATCACTCAAGGTTTTCAAACTTGTTCATGACCTTATTTTAAGATATGTCTTTTAACCACAGATTTAATTAAGGAATATTATTTTTGTCATCAATATTGCAGCTGTAGGAAGATGTCAGGGGAGCACCACTCCGGCTAGTACAAGCTCTAATTCTTGATAGGTATCCTGACATATGTGATAGTAGAGTGCAAGGTAGTAAATCCAGAGATATGGCTCAGGGCAATAACTGATGTCATTGCAGGCCATCTGACCGGGAGGTTTTACGTTCGAGTCCCGACGGTGGCAGGATTTTCGACACTAGCTTGTCAGCTAGGTCAAATGCAATCGCGGTCTCGAGAAGAATTCTACCGGCCGGCTGCTCTGATCAGTAGTTTTCCGTGGTTCTTCCAATCAGCAGCAGGCGAATGCCGGAGCAGTGCCCTAACAAACGGGCCACGGACTTTCCTACACACCATGTTTTTGTTGTTTTTTTGGGGGGGAGGGGGAGAGCGGTTCAATTTCGGCCGTGTGCGCATATTGAAGACTCAAAGCACTGTTGTAGACTCGGATGATCATGTTTGTGAACAGCGAGTGCATTGCAATTCTGTCGGTCGGCTGTGACGTTAAGGTTCTGACGACCTAAAATCGGGCGCGACCGCAGAGTCACGCCTGATAGAGGGCTGCAGTAAGGACCGAAACCATTTCCGGCTGTCATTTATAGGCACCTGAACGATCTACCTAACTCTCCACTGGTCCGTACCATTCACCTGTGATCCTTCCCCAGAGGGAAGACCCTTTATGCTCCCGAGTAGCCCATAGGACCATCTCGGTCTTGTATTGGATAATTATGCCCGAGGAAAAAGGTGGGACCATCTCTATGTGTGTATCCTTATTATTAAAGAAGGAAGCCAGTTACTAGTTCCTTACTTAGGATCTGGTTATTTTTTTATTATTGAAGGATTTTTTTAATATTCCTTCAAGTCATTTTGCTTCACGTTTCATGCCCGTTCTTTCTCGCATGTCCTTTGATCTTCTTTTATTCTGTCCTATCGATCCCGGAAATTTCCTTCGTCTTATGGTTTATGAAAATATCGCTGCTACGTTCGCTAAGTATTGTAAGAATACGATCTGTATTACACTGGTAATCGTCCGCTAGAACCCACTTTTATTACACTTTTACGCATAAATCTCAAATTTAAAAAAAAAGTACATAAAATCGAAAATACTAATATTATTCTCCTACAATTCCCTCAAAAATTACAAAGTTTGCAATTGATGTAAAGAAAAAAGTTGATATTATTTGCCGTTAACATTTATTTTAAAAACCTGCCATAATTTAATTGATTTTAACATATAAGCGAAAAAATTTAAGTATTATTAAAATTAATTATTCAGAAAAAAACGTTATTTGAAAGAAAATTATACTTTAAATGTCTCCATTTGTTATATAGATTGTGTATTGTGGTATTACACGGAGTAATAATTTATAAAATACTTTTTATGCACCCACACGTTTATGAAGATATTTTTCTGTTCTGTTAATTGCCACAAAATTTGAAGTTTCACGGACTGGTGAACACTTTACCAATCTTTTTCGGTACACATTCGCTGATGCGATACATTGTAATACGCAGAATAAGGTTCAGTTTAAGAATAATATGAATGCCAGATGAATAATGAACATGGCAACAATGATTGTGTATTGTGGTATTACACGGAGTAATAATTTATAAAATACGTTTTATGCACCCACACGTTAATGAAGATATTTTTCTGTGACTGCTAGCATTTTTTCTTTTGTATAGAAAATGAGAAATATATCGCCAGAAGAAAAAATGTTTGTACTCGCTTTATTTCAGATTAGAAAGACTTTTTAAGATTAAATTGTACAAAAAACTAATTGATTTATCAACTTAGCCCAAAAACCTACATATTTCGGTCTTGATATGTAATATAAAATTTTGTTTGGAACTTCATAACATGCCTGAAGAGAGCGCGTATACAAATGAATTACACCCAGAAAACGAGCGTCACTCTTATGTACGTAGTTTAAAATCTTAATTCTTATTTGAAGAATACTTCTGCACTAATTACTCTTGTCAATGTTTACAACACCGCATGTTTGTGGGGAACTGAACACATCCTCGTCTAAAGTACAAAAAAATGTTTGAAAATGATCTCTAACGGAAACCAAAAACAAGTTTAACCCAATTCATTTGCAAAATCTTAATTATTATAAGGTAATTTAATGCCATAAAGGTCTATTGTCTAAAATAGTTACTGCTGCCATTTGTTTATGACAACACGCACAGTTTCTGGAGATTCTTTATCGACGCAATTTTCAAGTGAATTGTTAGAGGATAATATTAGATTTTTAGAGTGTATATACATTTAGTTTTTTAAATGTCCAGTGAATTTATGTATTATTTGTTGTATTTAGAAACAGACTGTGTCAGAAAAGTTTGGATTCTGAGTATAATATATAATTGTTGTTTTCTATTAAGCATTTTCATTTTCTTTAATTTTCATCCTTTTCACGTCCTTTGATGTTTTTTTAGACAATGACTTGGAGAATTAATTTAAAATTAAGACAATTCATTAGTAACTAATTGGTTCTAAATGTCTGCCACGATGGTCTCGCCTGCTTCAGAGAGGTCGCGTTCCACAGGTCCTTCGATGAAATTGGCATAGCGCATTTGACTTCAAAGCCGCTCTGCCAAACCGTTTATTACGTCCTCTCAATGCCCACTTGCTTACCGCCTCCCCGCTATCTCCGCCAACGCGTCGCGACTTCCCTTTCAACGAGATCGCGCTCATCGACCTCACTCCTCCCCATCCCCCGGTCGGCGCCAGAAACCACGCCTCTGATTCGGCAGTCCAGAACGCCGGTAAGAATGCTACCTCCACGTTCTGCCTCGCTGTCCGTCCGCTCGCCCTCGAATTCTCGCTTTGCTTCGGCGTGCTCGCCCGCCGCCTCCACCGGGGGATGTGGGCGTCATTGAGGGTTCCTCGCCTCCGCTCGCGGAATCGTCCCACGCCAGTGGCGGGGGGGGGCGGACAGCGCGAGCCACCCACGCCCGTCACTTCACGACAGCGCAGCCCGCTGACCGCCCCCGGCGCGCCTCTCAACTCCACCTAATACCCTGATAACGAGCGCGCGCCGCCCTTTTAACGGCTCGGCCCCTTGCCTGGATTGTGTTTCCAGGAAAGATACATTGGAGTGGCTGGGCCCCCACGCAGACATTCGTACTGTTTGGATGTTCCGCCTGATAATGATATCGCGTTCCTTGAAAGCCGCCTAAACATTGAGTAGTTTCACGAAATTTCGTAACTGAGATATCGTGTTCGTTTAGAGGGCGCTCAGGTCGTCTCTTCAGCATTAGAGCATTATATAAGTTTGCAAAATACTTTACATACAGTGGACATTTGGCAGAGTGGAGATTGGAAAAATGAATACCTTTCTCCTTAGTTTAAAAAGTGAAAATTGGACTGTCGAAGGAGACAATGCTTAGTGCTTAGTGCAGAAGCAGCGGCAGCAACAAGTTCTTGATTTCGCGTACATGGAATTGTGAATGTGACATCACGGCGGACATTGCGGTGTAAATTTATGATCATAATGTTGTTGATGCAACAGAAAATCTAAAAATATTGTATTACTTTTATACTATGTATTACGAACTGCATGTTACATGCAGTTAGTGAAACATAAAAAAATGTTCAATTTGGAAGTCGGTGACCATCCTGATATTAGGTCCGGTTGTCGTTGATCAACTGACTTTTTTCTTACTTTATTGTGATCAATATACGGCGTATTTTTCCCCCCTACCTAGTTTGAGTGAAAAGTAAAATCTTTTCTGCTACATAACTGTTTATATTGTATTAGAGTCTGTGCTGATCTTCAAAAAGAAAAATGTTTATTTTAGCAAAACAGTAATATATAATGAATTAGTTTACATTTTTATATTTAAGGTCGCATCAACACCCAGATCATTAGTGACCACTATTGCTTGTAACGGTATTGATTATAGGGAGTGAAAGGACGAACACAATACAACCATGCCCGAGGCTGGACTCGAACCCGCGATCCTTCGTTCCGAGATCGGTACGGCACTACTGCCTTAGCGATCTCGGCCACCGCATTGGGGGCGTTTACATTTGTATTGTTTTTTTTTAAAGACTTAATATGTTTGTAACAAGTAATGTACTCCAGCTTCAGGGTCAATGACCCCAATCTTGATCGGGTTTTTGTTCAGTTTCCCTAATCCTAAAGGGCTGAGAGGCCCTTTGTTTTGCGTCTGGCCGTAAATTTAGCTTCAGTATCCGCACATTTTGTTGAACTCTACTTTTGCTTGTAATGGTAGTACTACTAGAGGTAAGGGCTAGCGACTATTTTGTTAGCAATGCAGAAAAATCATATCTGCAATTTGTTTTAATAGTTTTCTATACCTCGGGAACGAAAATGACTAGACTTCAAATATTGCTAATCTCGCGCTTTTTCAAATTATATTTTTATTTATTTATCTTTAAATTTTACTCATCTTTCAACTATTTGTAGTTAAAATGATGGGAAGGGATTCTGGAACTCAAGAAAACGTGTGCAGATGATCTTCTATCCCATACCTCACAAATATTTTTAACTGTTTTTGACTAAATAAATACAAATCTAAATCTAGCAATGACACGCAGTTCTTCATTGTATTTTTATGCGAGAAAAAAAATTTAATTCAAATGAAATGAACACAAAATTAAGTTACTTATGCTCTGCGTTCAGAATTCATTCAAATTCAATCCGCTTACTTGCGCTCGTGTGTATTGCGCGGAGGTTCATTACCACCTGAGATACGGTATTGCGACGTGGGAATCTTACTCCAGAGGCACCCGTTCAACTATTTACAGATTTATTTACAAATAAGAATTTAAAGTATCCTGACCGTAGCTAGACTGTTCCCGGATCGCATGAGCGATCCTTAACTACTTGCAATATATTGCCTGACTAGTGGCCCTCGCCGCTAATCAAAGTCTTACGCCCACAGCGTATCACCATTGTTACGAGAGATATCCCACTATATCTGTCCGACACGTTTTGCCACACGAGCATCGCTCGTCGACGCACCCTCGTGTAATTTTTGTGCATCCGCACGAGGTCTCCCGCTCAGCACAAGACTCACCCCGGCGACTCACTCCCTGACTTATATACTCTCAGCCTACGTGACTCGCGATTTCATACTCTCGTTCGCGCGGCCACCAACTTTCGTGATGGCAACAACGACACGCAGTTCTGGCTGCTGTTAGTTCCTACAATTCCGAGAAGTTCCCAAAATACTTCTGGAATGTTCTGCACGTGCATTCGGGGCCTTTCCAGCCTCCACCCACTTGCGAGACCCTAACGGCATCTAAGTCCTAATCCTACGGCCTTCCTGCCCGTGGCGAGGTCCGTTTAAAATAGTTACAGAATAATATTGTGAGGAAGCATATCCTTGAACTACCAGGCTTCTCGATTACAGAAGAGGATTATTGCAATAATTAGCAAAAATAAAGCTAATAATAATTAAAATAAATTCCATCAGCTTGATTCTTACAAGCCTCATTTTAAGCTATGAAATCTATTGGCATTGCTTCTTGATTGACGAAGAAATGGTTTTAGTAAAAAAATTACTCTCGACAGTGGTACATATGTCTGTAACAATAACACTTGACGTAGTATACTCATTCGTTTTTGTATCGATGTATTAAGGACAGATCAATCTTATCAATAATCAGTTGGATTCAATACAAATTGATAATATTAGGCTGTCCTCATTACATTGGCCAAAAAACGAATAGTCTATATACACTGCGGTTTTTAAAAATTGCAACACCCAGAAGTATTTGTCAGAATTACTTAAAAATCGGCAGATGTGTAACACAGTGTGTCCATAAGTAGTGATTAAAGTTGCGTAGAGATGGCGCGCACGTTGGCCTAGTTGCGCCTTCCTTTAGATGACAGGTCAGAACAGAGTTACGTCACGCTCAGTGGGTGTAGATCCGACAAACGACGTGGAAACGTGCAAGCATGTACCGGTACACCTCATCAACGCCGAAGGGGACAGAATTATCGGTACCCTAGAAGTGCGTTTGTCGTACCGTGGCATTGCAGCTCGAACGGGGCACGCTCAATGACAGCGATGCGTATGTGGAACCAGTGAGTAAAGAGGGGTCATACCCAGCGAGGACCGGACAATGAACTACGCAATGTAACCACATCGAGATGACCGCGATCTTGTCCGCAGGGTCGTAACCAACAGAACGGCGTCGTTTACAGGGTTGGCTCGACTTTGGAGCACAGCAGCGGGTGTGGTCATGTCTTCTTCGACACCATCTGCTGATGGCTGTACAGGTGGAATGAATACCACTATGTTGGATTCCGTTGGTCCGAAACTACCAACGCTTCAGACAATAGGCACGTGAACATGATCACTGGTGTGCTCAGTTGTGTAATGTTTTGTAAATGTAATGTTTTCGGACGAGTCCCGCCTCTAATTTAGGCACTTCTACTCGCTGTCGTTCCTCTATCAAAATGACAGAGCTTGAGTCCTTCAGATACCTTCTCAACTTCACGGGTCACGTTGCCCTCCCCCGCTTTGTTTTCCGCGATTAGCGGGCGCGTGTCACACCGTTTCTTTCGCCCAATCGCGGCGCCACTGATGATCGTTTGAGTCCTGCCAAATTCTGCTGAAACAGAAACGTATCCCAAGTTCCAAGAACAGGTGCTGATATTTTCCGGGTTATGATACAGCGGTGTCCGTATTTCTCAGTGAGTCAGCGGATGCGGCCGGGGCGCGCCCGTCAGGACAATAGATCTGTATGCCTCCGCGTCCGCACCGCTTCTTACACGCTCGCAGGTAGCGAAAAAATGCACATTTTCAGGCCTCTTTTCAGTAACGTTACGTTACATTCTGCCATGACAATACCTACATTTTACAGCGTTGTAACCTTTCACATTTCATTTTGGTATTTATCCCGAATGGTCACGCTATAGCATCAAATTCAGGAAAAAGAGACCATAAGGTATGGTCGAGGGGGAAAACCCTGAAGTGAGATAACCTGCCGTCGGAACTATTTTTACCACATAATATCTTCTGAGCGAGCATTACGTTTCTAGGTTTGATGCAATATTTCCCCACTCCCATCTATTTTCCTCTCCATGTTTCTGTAGTACAGCAGTTTAAAAGGATCTAATCTCCCCTATCACACAAATGTCATTGCCACTCGAATCTTCCAATCCACGTTGCATCCACCCCACCCCAACCCTAATCCGAGCGTATTTCCCTCTCACGTCCCTTTCTAAGTGTGTGATCGTAACTTTCGCATCTCCATAGAAACATATACTACATACAGTTAGGATCATATTTAATACGCGAGGTGATGGCCGTGATGTTTCATGTCAAACCAGTGTTTTGTTTATTACGTGATTTATAGATTGTATGTAAGACAGAGTGTTAAACGATGGTCTCAAATCCTCCCGCAGCGCTCTAAAGCGCCTGGCAAAGAGCTACGTCAGCGGCTTGTCCCCGCCGTGCCCCTTCCATAATCTTCTTTTGTCTAAGAAAATGTATTGCCTCTCCTCTAGTGAAAGTTGAATTGAGAACATGGCTGATGCACAGAATGCACAGCCGGGGTACATTATGAAAGATGCTGAAGAAGCTACAGGAAAATTAATACGAGATGTCAAAAGAGAAGTACATGAAATACTGAGAATATTTTACGTAATGTATGGAAAGTAGTTATGAAGGTGAAATTATTAAGATGTAATGCTCGCGTATTTTATCTAAAATGTTAGTTTCAACAATGTAAATATCATGGCCGTATAGATCAACGAATCATCTGTTGTCATTGTATTTTTCCTATTCATGCTTATATTTCCTTTTCAAGTCAGTTTTAAAATCACCCACAATATGATGAGTGTTCTCAATAACGAAAAGTACAATAAAAGTTAAAGATTACATTGGTATATCAAGGTGCACGACGCTGACATTATTTTTAAAACAAAAATGTTGTCTATGAACCAAAAATTATTGACTCGGGAGAAACTAAATATGTACATAATGGAAACTCCTGATGATAAATACTTCATAATTAAAGTAACATAGAAGAATGGACGTGTGATTATGGATCGAAAATTTTGTACTTCGTATTAGCAAAAGTAAGATATAAAGAATTTACTGATATACTCGTACGTTTCGGTCCGGTAAATTACATAACACAAAAAACCTATCTCTTCGTACCAAGAATATGACTCACAACTTTCTTCGAAAGGGTAGTGTAGTGTACAGCCTGTTTACTTTTACACTTGTGCTAACCTTGGATTTGCTCAAAAAATGCACACACCGGGCATTGCTTTCGAAAACCTCCATAACCTCTTGGCGACAGTGGTGCCGACAAAGCAACTCCTAAAATATGACGGTGGGTGGCGATCAAATTCAGTCACTGACGACTATGTTGAAGAATCTATGCTAAATAAAGTAAAAATTACGAATATAATTATTTGTGGAGAAGAAACGTAGTAAATCAGTGAAAATAATGGTCTTACTAGTGTGAATATACAGCAGGTCTTAGTTACCTTGCCCACAAGGAATGACACTTGATAATTTAATGCGTATCATATTTATTGTTATTTATCAATAAGTGAACAATATCTTTTCAATAATTACGTGCACTTCAACTCTAGTGAATTACATGCAGTTTTAACTATTTTTTAAATAACCTGCGAACATATCATTTGTAATTGTATACTTAAATGTTAAAACATTAGAATCAATCTCCTTTCCAGCTTTAATATATTCATCACTTCATACAAAAACATAACACTTTCCAATCTTCTTTTGCTTAGTACCTCTATTAATCCCCTATTTAAAAATATCTATATTCTATCTAAATCAGTGTAACAAGTCTGATATAAATACCTTGAAGAACACTTAACATGTGGCACAACTATTCTTTTAAATAACATTTCCTTTGAGTTTTTTACCAAAATTTTTAAAGTTCCGCAATATTCCAATTGTCTTTGCATTTTTTTCATTAAGACATTTACACTATGTTTTCATCCAAAATAATCTCTAAAAGAGCTTTCAATCAATTCAATGTTTTCATCCTCATTTGTATATATTTTTCGTTTCTTTACTTCCTCTCTTTTACTTCTATTCTGACAGTCATACAATTTGTCCTCTTAACATTGACAATCAACTTATTTTTTATAAACAAGTTCGTACATGAAGTTTTTCAACATTAATTGCATGTATAACTTCATCATGTCCCATACATCATCCGAAATAATCTTATTGTAATTCTTGGTATGACATAAGGTAAGCTCTTTTCGATACCCGAGATTGTCAGTTTGGAAGAATGAATGGAACAGCTCCCGATTCTAACCTTAGATTCTTCAAGGGAAATATTATCTCTCGTCCATTATTGCTGCCAAATACACTTGCTCTTTGGCTGTATTTAGGAAACATTACTCACAAACCTGCAAAGAAATATTAAAAGTAATTAAGCATATTTTCTACCGTTTTTAAATGTTTTCGTACAATGTATTTGAAACACCATATCATCTATTACATTAGTACAAATGAGAAAACGTATCATTTGCATGCTCTTAAATTTTTTAAAAAAATGCAAGAATGGTAAAAAAAACAAAAACTACAACTGGTATCCTATACGATCAAGACGTATTTCACAAAATTGAAAATTTTGGACAAAGTTTGTATTGACATATGAATAACTAAGTTATTTCTCAAGGCTTGACAAGAGTGCGTTTTACTATTTACATGCATATTTACAAATATAATTATACATAACTTCAATTTAATGATTTCAGACGCATATAATATAAATGTAAATAAACGATAAACAGGAAACAATACTTACCACAGAATATTTCGATAAGTGAAATGATCTGTCTTTATAGCTCTGAGCAAAGTATTTTTAAGTTTCATCTACAGGAAACTTAAATACATACACTCTCATCTTCGGGTCTTAATTTCCCCGCAGTTCGGTATACAACACTTGTATGACTACAACAATGTTTGTGTCACGATTCCATTTAACTGACGTACTCATATAAACAATTGCTATAGTCAATAAGCTTTCCTTCCAATAGCATTCAATGATGCTATAATGTTTTCTTAGTGCTGAAGATTATAGTTAAGTACAAATGCAGAAGTGTGTCATAAACCCGAAATCACTACAACTATAATTCGAAATTTCGATGTAAAAATGGCTATCTTGAAATCGCATAAAACTAAATGTTGTTCTTCCAATTTCCAAAGTTTGTATGTATTGACCATTCACATGAATAATATATCAGATATACCCCTGGAGTACCTACCCCCACTCGTTTGCTAACATTAGTGGCATTAAGAATAAATGATAAAGATCGTTGGAGACAAAATTAATAACCAGAAATGTTCGCTCGCGCGTACTTTGCAACGAACTACAAATTTGATATAAAATTCCTTTCGCCAAAAAACCCTTTTCCCCACTTCTCTCGCAACTAGCAAAGCGAGGGCTCAAGAAATCGTGCGCGGATAATATCATGTATAATGTTACATGAAATATTACACTGCCCCCAGTACGACACACACAGTTTTTGTTTATGGTAACAAATGAAAAATATTTTTTTACTTATAGTTTTCTTATATTCAAAAAATTGAAATTATTAAAATATGTTTGTGTGCGTTTGTGTATTTGTAATGTTTCTTCAATACTCATAACTTAGCACGAAACACAAATGTTTGGAACTTTTAATTTCTTTGAAGTTAAAGTCGGAATTCATAAAACTATCGCTAGTCCTACAGTAGTGTATATACGGGCATTTATATTAGAAACTGTTAGCATGTAATCATTGCAGACCAGATAAATGAATGCTGTTGTTGCTAGGATACGGGGAGATCATGTGACCGTGTTATTAAAGCATTCTTATGTTTTCTTCTTAGATGGTGAATTAGTAGTGATGTAGCATAGAGTTGATCAATATGAACTGTGTTCTAAATTGTGTATTACTGTTAAATACTGAATAGAACTGTGGTATATAAAAATATTGGAACATTTTAAAAGGTGGAAAAGCTGAGGAACTATTCACTAAGTCCGGGTTACTTGATAAATTAATAAAAAAGTGTCGAGATTTCCGTTGTTAAACTGAAGCAACGTCGATTCACATAGAAATTAAAATATTAGAAAATATTTTAATAGTGTACAAGTAGTGCACAAGAAACCTCTATAGAAGGACTATGGAGAATGTTCCAAGTAATGAAGATGTCAATCTTCAAACATCAACTAACAAGAGGCAGCTGGAGGCGGATGAAAAAGGTGGGAATGATTCTCTGCTGGATAAAAATACTAAAGATTTATTAACTGGACAAATGAGAAAAAATAAGAAAATGAAACTAGAGTGTGGGAGTAACTCGTTAGAACGATGTGAACATGGTGACATTGTTCGGAGTACGAATAACTCCTGTGCTCCTCTTAATGAATTAAATCCCGGGACGGCAACCAAAAACGCAGTAAAATTGAACCCAAAAGGAAACCAAATGGATCTCGGATGTGTACCAGTGTTAATGTGCAAGAACGTAAGAGAAGTACACGATAAAAATAATGTAACGTTAGTCGGGGGAAACAAATTAGAAGAATCCAACACTGTGGGTAATGCAGATGAAATGAGTGCTCCGAGAGAGCGCGTGCAAAACGAAAATGAAACCTCCGAGCCTGTTACGAGTGTATGTTGCGTTCTCAGTTAGAAGAGTTTAAAAAAAAGTTAAGTCTATATTCTAACAAAACCATTTCCGATCTTCGCGTCAGATTGTAATATTAACTGTTATAGCTAAAAAATTAATCCTGTTTTAGTCTATATGAAGGTAATATTCAATATTATTTAAATTTCTTTGAGCACTTTTTAAATTGTGAAAACATGAGAGAAGTGTAGATTAATATACTGTACATTTAATTCAATTATTTTGAATTTTCACATGTGGAATACATTTACCTTTCTAACAAATTTGCGATATTGAACGTTTTCTCATGATGTACTGGGTTTTTCTGAGAATACATTGATTACTATGAGATAGATGATGAAAATATAGTTCGACATTCTATTGTTATTACATTGTGTTTATTTGCCATGTGGTGTGTGTCATATGCTTTATTTTGCAAAATAATTAGCTTATGTTCTGTGAGCTGTTATTAAAGAGAAGTTTTTTTTTAAGTAATGGCAATATTAATAAATATTAGAAATGTATGACATGCAATATATCACATCCATGTGTGTTACATAGTTATGCATTTTATTTGTAAATAAATACAATATATATGTTGATATAATACTGAAAAAATATTAAGTCTCTCACAATTACAAACGGAGGCTATCATTTTTATAGAATGCTGAAGTGTAGTGTTTGAGTTTTAATAATATATCTTATGTACAAAGATGACTCATTTTAAAATATGTATCCTATTGAAAACTGTTTGTAATCTCAAAAGAAAATTAAAATCTGATTATTTTCATTACTAATAATGTTTGTGTATATTTTTTAGTACACTCCCCTCGTATTATTTTATAAATCTCATAAAACATAACATAAAAATTATTTTTTTCTGAATACTGTTTTTGTATTCAAAAAATTATGTACTTTATGAGGCAGATTAAATAGTTCCATTATTTTTTTCAATATTACACACTTAATAATAAAGTGTCTCTGTAATTCTGTATTACTGTTCACACAAACTCTTATCTTGTAGGGAATAGATAGACATTAGGTATGTTTGTGTCCTATTCTTTGTTGGTTGTATTCACAACAGTTCTTTTAACTTCTAAAATAATTTATTTTTCTCAAATATAGAAGTTGGAGTGTTAATGAAGATTTGCAATATTGTTTGCCATGAATTGACCCTTAGGTTCATAATTTAAAATTTTGACATAATGTCGAGATTCTTTTTCTTTATAAGTTGCAAAATTAAACATATATTCAAGATTAAATTGCTGATTTTTGGCTTTTATGTTTGCCAGTCATTTCCTTTAATTTATATATGATTTAGAGGAATCCAAAATATTTCAATGTTTGTAATATTATTACTTATCTGAATGATATATTTTTCCTTTTTATGTTCTTGTAAATTGAATTTGAATAGATTTTGCCCAGGGTTATTATTTGGAGCCGGTGTAGCGCTGATTTGTCTTTCTTATCCATTGTATAAATAATTAGTAATGTCTTGAATAGTGTATGTTTCACATGTAATTGTAATATTAGTGATTAATTTCAAGGAAAATATTTTTGAAAAGCATTAATTGAGATATGTCATCTCGTCTACATTTTACTATTTCCATGTTTATTGGTAGTTGAAATGATTCTCAAGGAGAAATTAAGACCACCTTTTTGTGAGCAATGGAGACATACTAAAAATTAATTCTGTGATAGTATAATCCATATATAGAAGACATGAAGGCTTGGAGAAATTAGGGTGTAATAAATAATTGGTACCCGTTTTACATCTTTTCTTAAGATAATAATAGGCATGGTTTTCTGTATTAGGAAAATGTATACTAGTATACTATAAACAGGAGTGAACTTAAAAGGCATCGTATATACTGAGACGTAAAGCTAAATTTTTAAAATTTCAGAGGCATTTAATATTTTAGTTACCGCAAGGTCATACAATACAGACTACTAACGTTGCCTAAATTTTAACCATACATATATCAAAATATGGCTGTTCTGAGATTATGACATTCAAAAGATAAGATATATTCAATTCTAACGAAATGTAGCAAATGAAAATGAACAGGAAAGTTGTTAAAATGTTGGAATTTCTTTACATTTTTATTAGCTTGTAATAAAATAATAATAATGATTTAATAGAAACTTTGGATCTCTCTCCTGAAAAGTCAGTTTTTTAGATACTTCTTGTTAAAATTTAGTCATTAATAATTTACCGTGGATCTTAATAATCCTTACTAAACGTATTTTTATTGACCATGGTCTATCAGATCCCCAGTTGAATGAGGATAATACATTTATTATTTGTTGAATTGTTTATTCGTCTGAAACCTTCTGATGCATAATTACCAACGTAATTATTTATTCTGGAATTTTAACTTTCAAACCCTGTTTAATAATTCATTTTCCATTCTGTACGTTGTACATTTCTCTTCTCTTTTCCTTGAAACTATTACACGCTCAGTTTTTTTTTGGCGAAAATATATTGAGAACACTCCTGATGTTCTTGGAGGTAATGTTGATTGATTTGGTCATGAGATTAATATATATGCCACTGCAAAATATAACCGAATCATTAACGAACAATAAGCTTTTTATTGGTTTATAACGTGAAGAACATTATTTATGGCTGTAAGGAACAGAAAAGCAGTAGAAATTGTATTTTCAATTGGAACTGAGCTGGTTCTATTGCTCACTCGGACTCGAATATCTGGTTCTATTGCTCACTCGGACTCGAATATCTACCATATATTAAATTTTTAATATAAGTCGAGATATTTTCTTTCTTATTGTTGTAAGGGCCTGTTTATTAAAATATGATTTTCTGTGGTAAATAAATGACATATGTCAGTATATAAATTGGGAATTCAGTAGATAGCTTTTTACACAACATAACGCCGAGCAATCGACCTTAATATCGATCTTCAGCACATGAACAGATGCTCGAGGTTAAGCTAGAACTGCACTCCAAGCGCAGAGGATCTATATTGCTGTCAATTGCTATAATGCTTCGCCGTACAAAACACCTTAATGAACTTAGTGATTCATGAGGTCCAAAAATTGTGAAATTCAGAGAAACATTCTTTGGTAATTATTTCCTTTCCGCCAAAGGGAGATGTCATGCACGTACTTTTAGTATTCACTCAACCTCGCTGAACGATATAATTTCCATTCGTGATTACTATCACTTTGAAATGTGATGTAACTGTCTATGCCAGTCATCCAAGGTGGAAATGTATAGATCTGGAGAAACCTTTGGTCGATCGAGACTACGCAGGTCGATCAAGCAGCTTCTCGAAGGCCATGTTGAAATGGTGGAAAGATGGTGTTTTTCACGGTGGAAAGATGATGGCGACTTTTCACCATGGCATAGGGTACAGTAATTGACGCAATATTGATCTTCTGCGCATGAGCAGATGTTCAAAACAAAATTAAGGAGTTTGTACACCCTTCTATCGTTAAAGCAATCGAAGACAGTAGCGACATCAATAAGTGGTGAAATTGAGAAAGAGTTTTTGCACGTTTAGGTGGAAACGTATAAGTCGCAATGTAAGAAGTTCCAAATTGTGGCAACAGAGCGTGCTACTACAGTGAAATTGTCATCTGCTGCTCTGTGCTGTTCATGAGTTCATTTGGAACTTTTGTAAATTTTAATTACACGTATATAGAACATTTGATAATAAATAAAACTAGTATTAAAATTGTACCTATATCTCACATATATTTCATTACTAGTATTGTTATATGAATTAGTAGTGTCTACATATATGTGGATTTTAATATGAAATGTATTATATAAATAAAGGAACAATAGTAGAATGAAAGTGAGAAATACAAATCATTTCTTCTCTAATTCATTTTCTTGTTAACCAAGGTATTCACTGTTTCAGTAATATTTTAGAATCATATAATATTTTCCTCATGCAAAAAAGTGTGCCAATTTGATTAACATATGTTAACCTTGACATAATGATACACTGACAAACTACATATGGTAAGATCCACCCAATGTAGTATGACGAGACCCACTTTCACTCAATGCAGGATTCAAAATCTCATTGATTCGACTGTACTCATGGTAGCCTTCACAATTACAACGTATTAGTATTCCAGGATTCAGAAACCTAAATTAAGAATATCTCTGCCACCACACTCTGGATCAAATTCCATATAAATTGTCCTAGTGATCGATTACCAGCGCGATATGTCATCCGCTAAATTCTACGAAATAGCGGATCGTTTCGGCCCGCTAACACTTCGAGTTCGATTTCGAGTTGGCGCTTGCACAGACTCAAAAATGCAGTCGATTGCTGCGCGCTAAAAAGTTCCTTAGGATACCAAACTCGAACTGCGTATGCACAGGAAATCGATATTAATGCCTATAGTTGTAACACTACAACGTGTTTAAACTTCATATTAGATGTGATGTTCATTGCGTCATATTGTTGAGAAAACTTAGGCAGAGAGATATGAATTTGTTCTTTGTGTAGTGATCAATTAGCCGATTCCAGGTGTTAATGATGATGTTTTGAAATGCAATTTAAGACTGATTTTTGCTTAAACACTTTGCACTTTATTACTACATGATTATACATTGAACTGCACTTCACTACTGCTCCATCTGCACTCCGCACGACAAAAGACACTCGCCACAGAGGGCGCTGTTGGATCAGTTTTTACAGTTTTACCAACATGAAATCAAAAAATGCTCTTTGATTACTAACATATTCTGCCCCTCCTTGAAAGGTGCGCTTTCAAAACCAAAAAATTACTTTTAATATGATTTTATACAATGATTTAATATTCGTCGTGAGTACAATCTTAATTGTCAATTGGAAGTAGACACAGCCTTTTGACGCTCCTTGTGAAGACACCTTCAAGAGTTTTCACTGTGACTACTCGAATTTCACCGTCTTGTCCGGGATGTAGTTTGATTACTCGCCCTCGTGACCACCTCAAAGGCGGTACTCCTTCTTCAATAAGAAGAACCAAATTGCCTAACTCGACGCGTTGATCCGTCGTATTCCATTTCGTTCTTCGCTGCAGCTCCTGCAGATACTCTCGCTGCCATCGCTGCCACAGGATCTGACGAACCTTTTTCAGGTGCTGCCACCTTGACAAATGATTGTCAGGTTCTTGGATATAACTTGACTGTATGGGTTGAACTAGTGAGTCGCCAATTAGGAAATGGGCGGGGGTGAGGACACTCAAATCATTAGGATCGCTAGTGAGTGGGGTCAGGGGTCGCGAATTCAGGATTGCCTCAATGTCGCAAAGCAAAGTAGATAGTTCTTCAAAAGTGAATATGCGTCCCTGAGACACTGTGTACAAATGTCGCTTCATTATTTTTACCGCCGCCTCCCACAATCCTCCAAAATGTGGCGATCGAGGAGGAATGAATTTCCAGGATATATGTTGCTCTGCTAAGTGTGAAGCGATGTCTGATGACTCCTTCGTGAGGAATGAATTCAGCTCCTTTAACGCATTCGCAGCGCCGACGAAATTTCTTCCATTGTCAGAAAACATCTGCGAGCAGATTCCTCTACGTGCGGTAAATCGCTGTAAGGCTGCCAAAAAGGCTTCAGTGGTTAGGTCCGAGACAAGCTCTAGGTGTACAGCCTTTGTGCTGAAACAAGTGAAAACTGCTACGTAGCATTTGAAAATCTGAAGCCTGCCTCTCCGCTTACTCTCTCGAAGTTGAAACGGGCCGGCGTAATCCACCCCTGTTACAGTAAAAGGTCTGGTGACCTTAGTGACCCTTTCTTTTGGTAAATCGCCCATACGAACTTCCGGAATGGAAGGGTTGAACCGAAAACAGTTCAAACATCTTCGAACAATTTTCTGAGCTTCTCTTCGACCAGCAATCGGCCAATACCTCTGACGAATGGCATGCAGAAGTTGCTCCGGTGGACAATGGTGCAGTCGAACATGCTCTCTTCTCATAATTGATGTTGTGATATGATGGTTGGCTGGCAAAACGATAGGATATTTCTGCTCTTCCGTGAGCGAGGAATATTTCAGTCTTCCGCCTACTCGTATCAATCCGTCTTCATCGACGAAGGCATCGAGTGATTTTAGTGGACTGCCCTTAGGTTGCCTTTCTTTCTTTATCAAGTTCTTTCGAAATGAGGATAATGCTTCCATCTGAGTCCATCGAATGATGCTAATTTCTGCTTGACGCAGTTCCTCGGGCTTTAAGTAGCCAGTCATTGTTTCTTTCGGTGCCATCTTTCCAGTCTTCACATGTATTCTGGATTGGATATTTCCAAGATACCTATGCCAGTAAGCAATCAACCGACGTAACTTTGAAAAGGAGGAATATTTATGCAAAATCTGGGAAGTATTCGTTATGGTTAGGGTCGTCTTTAAATTCTTCAGCTCTGGCAGATCGGTTTCTGGTTCCATTGAAGAACTTGGACGTGGTGTTGCTGTAGCTAGCCACTCAGGTCCGGACCACCAAAGCTCCTTGTGTTCAATCTCTTCTGGCGAAATTCCACGAGATATAAGGTCTGCTGGGTTGTCTTTCGAAGGGACGTGGTCCCATGTTGCATGCTCAGTTGCATCCTGAATTTTGGTGACTCTATTCGCAACGTATGACTTCAGTAGTCGGGGTTCAGTCTTGATCCAACCCAACACTATTGTGCTATCACTCCAAAGGAAGGTATTTCTTATTCGGTGTGAGATTGCGTCCATTACCTCTCTCAGGAGTTTTGCGAGAAGAAGTGCTCCTTCTAATTCTAATCGAGGTAAAGATATGGTTCTGTTGGGAGCGACTGCCGATTTTGAACTAATCAATCTGGAGGTAACAACTCCATCATGATTTTTGCTAACTGCGTAAATGCAAGCCCCAAATGCTTTCTCAGAAGCATCACAGAATCCGTAGACATCGAACCTGAATTCTTGGTTATGTGGATGCACATTTCGAGTAATTGTCAGCTTGTTTAACAGTGCCAATGAAGAGTAATACTCGTCCCAAATGTCGAGCTGCTCCTGGTTGAGTGGTTCGTCCCAGTCGAGTCCATCTACCCATAATCGGCGCATTATAATCTTCCCTGTGATGAGAACTGGACTTATAACACCAAGCGGGTCGAACACTTGAGAAATCTTGGATAAAACATCTCGTTTTGTGATTGCTGGTTTCTGTGAGAAGGTGACTTGAACTTGCAAAGTGTCTCGCTGAGAATCCCAGACAAGTCCCAATGTCTTACAGGCTTCTGCTTTGTCCACTACCATCAAGTCGTGGGCGTTTTGTTGAATTTTTAAGTTTTGTAGAATCCGTTTGTCATTGGACCTCCATTTCCGTAGTACCATGTTTCCTCTCCCGAGTAACTGCAACAGCTCTTCTTGCATCTGCATCACAGTGTCTATGGTCTCGCCACCCGTGATACAATCATCCATGTAAAAGTCCTGACGTATCGCCTTTGCTGCTAAAGGATACTGCTGATCGTATACAGTAGCAAGTTCTCGCAGACACCTCATCGCATGAAACGGAGCAGAAACCGTGCCATAAGTAACCGTATTTAATTGATATGTTCTTATGGGCATATGAGCGTCTCTTCTCCACAAAATCTGTTGCAGTGATCTGTCTTCAGGATGTACTGTAATCTGCCTGAACATCTTCTCGATGTCTGCTGTGATGACATATTTGTGAGTACGAAATCGAATCATGATATTGACTAACTCCGCTTGCAAATTTGGACCAGTCATTAATTTATTGTTCAATGACTTTCCGTTTGTGGTTGCCGCAGACGCATCAAACACTACTCTCAGTTTCGTGCTGCTGCTGTCCGGACGTAAAACTGCGTGATGAGGTATGAAATAAGCCTCTCCTGTCTCCAGTGGTGTGTCTTCGATAAGCGACATGTGACCGAGCTCCTCATATGTGTCCATAAACTCGCAATATGCTTGTTTTAGAGTTGGTTGTCTAATAAATCTTCGCTCGAGTCCTTCAAGTCTCCTCTTGGCTTGTTCTTTGGATTCACCCAGAACAACCTCAGGTCGTGTTGGCAACCTGACAATGAATCTGCCTGTTGAATCTCTGGTTGTGGTATCTGCAAACAGTTTCTCACAAAGTTGTTCTTCCATTGTCTGATATTTTATTTCTGGTATAACCTCTTGTTTCCAGAACCTTTCTAGTTGCTGTGACAATTGATAATTGGTGACTGTCAGACACGTGGCTTTTCCATTTCCTTTACTCTGTACTTCACCTCCAAGAATCCAACCTAGTTGCGTGTTTTGTAGAGCTGGCTGACCATCGATGTGATTCTTAGGTTCGCCAACCACGATTTTCCAGTAAAAGCCTGCTCCAAGTAGTAAGTCAATATCTCCTGGCTCATTGAAAGATGGGTCTGCAAGATTGATATGACTTGGCACAAGTACTTCGTTCACGTAGACCTTTGATTGAGGTAATTGTTCCGTTATCGAAGGTACCACAAGACATTCCAATTCTACCTCGAACTGGTTCTGCATGGAGGAAATGCGTATTTGGTCGACTCCTTTCGCTTCCCCTTGGACACACTGAACTCCGCTGAACTGTAGCTTCTGATTTGTGGGTTTTAATTTAAGCCTTTTGCTTAAATTTGTTGTCATTAAATTTAACTGTGCTCCTGGGTCCAATAACGCTCGACATTTGACTTTCTTCCCTTGATTGTCTTCTGCGTAGACGAGTGCGGTCGAAAGTAAAATTTGAGATTTTGTCTTTCTGGCCAAAGCTACATTTAGTCGTTGGGATGCTGGAGTGCTCTCAGAGTTTTGTACTTGGGGAGTTGTCTCCGAAACTGCTGGTTTCTCCGCGTTGCTGAAAGTATAACCATCTTTGTGAAGTAAAGTGTTGTGTGGCATGTCGCACTTCCTACATTTTGATGATCGACAATCCTTAGAAAAATGTCCATACTTCAAACAGTTTACACAACATTTCTTTTCCATAAGTAGTTTTCGTCTGTTATCTGGCGATAGTTTCAATAACTCCTCGCACTTGAAAGGAAGATGATTTCCATTTCCACACAAAATGCAGTTGGACGATGTATTTATCAGGACTAGCTTTTTATTTTGCGCTCTATTCTTTTAATAGGATGTCTTCAAGTTTGTAGATTTGGGACTGTTTTGTCGTAGTAACATCAATGACTGACATCTCTCTGCCAGAAACTTTGTGAAATCAGTTAACGTTGGCATATTTTCTGGTGTCCGATTCTTGTTTCTCTCTTGCCAATCGCGTTGCTCCGCATAGTCGAGCTTCTTCTTAGCTAAATGTATTATTAATGAGTCCCAGTAATCTACAGGCTGATTCAGAGATTTCAAGGCTGATATGTTTGTCTGAATGTGCCAGTTCAATTTTCTCATCGAATCGACCTTGTTGTCTTTGCTAATTTCAGGAAACTTCAAGAGTTCTTCCATGTGTGTCTCAATTATCATTATCTGATTGTCATATGTGGCCTTTAGAAGATTCCAAGCATTTATGTAATTTTCATTGCTGATTGTGAATCCTTCGATTACATTTAGTGCTTCTCCTTTCAATACTCCAACGAGGTACTGATGTTTTTGAACATTGGGTATACTTTCCTCGTTGTGAATTGTGGTTTCAAAACTGTTTTTGAAGAACAACCATTTTCCATAATCCCCGCTGAATTCTGGAAGTTTTATTTCTGGTAGCTTCGGAACATTCCTATTGGCTGAATTAACTTGAGGATTATTTTGATTTTGAAGATTGGGTTGATTGTCAGTAGCAGGTTTTGGCTCCGTTGCCAAATCGATGATGGTGTGAAGCTTCGTAGTTACTTCGAAGAACTGCTTTTCAAATGAAGCACGTTCACTCTCGCATTCCAAGTCAAATGCCGCTATTGCACCTTCATCTTCGGGTGTATATTCTTCGATCTCCTGCTGAATATCTTCGAAGTTCTTCCATGATTCTCTAATCTTCTCTAACTTCACTTTTGCTTCGGCCGCTGTAGAGGCTTCGGTGATAGAATTGGCTGTTCTAGTCAAGAAACCTTTTACTCGTGCACGACTTTGCTTCAATTTTGCTAATTGCGACATCCTGAATTGCGAATGGGTTTGGAACGTTATGGGTTAATAGTTTTCGGTATTGATGAAAACAATATTTAAAAAATGAGTCAATGTTTTCAGTTTGATTGATACAATATTCGAAAACTATTAGCGTCAATGTTTTTGACTTGAACAATATATGAATATTTGAAATTTAAGCCAATGTTTTTGACTTGAACATTATATAGTATATTTGAAATTTGAGCCAATGTTTTTGACTTGAACAATATGTATATTTGAAATTTTAGCCAATGTTTTTGACTTGACCAATATATGTATATTTGAAATTTGAGCCAATGTTTTTGACTTGAACAATATATGAATGTGAAGGTTCACTTGAATATTTTTTAACTTTACTTAGGTTAGGATGGACTTAGGAATTCGAAAGAATGATTTTCTGGCGACTCACTAACCTGAATTTCTGCCGATGTTCTCTGCCACGCCGCCGTCCGATGTCCCACCGATGCGTTGTCGATGTTGAGATATCAAAATAGGCGTTTGTAGACTGCTTCTGGAACTTTGTGGAACCTTCTGTGACGCTGCTTGTACTGGCGTCTTTGTTGCTACCTCTTGCTGATGTCTGCGTTTTTGACTGTTGTTTGACGCTGCTTGCAATGGCGTCTTTGTTGCTACCTCTTGCTGATGTCTGCCTTTTTGACTGTTGTTTGACGCTGCTTGCAATGGCGTCTCTGTTCGCGTTTTTGTTCGCGACTTGATGTTTTGACTTTTATGAAATGTTCAATACTCTCAGGCGTCGAGAGTCCCGCTGTTGGGCGCCAAAATGTTAATGATGATGTTTTGAAATGCAATTTAACACTGATTTTTGCTTAAACACTTTGCACTTTATTACTACATGATTATACATTGAACTGCACTTCACTACTGCTCCATCTGCACTCCGCACGACAAAAGACACTCGCCACAGAGGGCGCTGTTGGATCAGTTTTTACAGTTTTACCAACATGAAATCAAAAAATGCTCTTTGATTACTAACACCAGGAATTTTGTTAATTTTCACAAGGTTCGTGGTCAGTGCTCATTGTTCCGCCGCTGCATACCGTGGTTATAATTTATAAAAAAAAATACTAAGGTAAATTTAATTGCTTAAATTAACAGTACACACAAAACACTTGATACTATTAAAGTACTCTAGTATGCGGTAAGTGATGTTTGCCTCACTCGACAGTTTGACCAAAAACGTGGAGAAATGACATTGCGCCCAATGAAGTCCCAATGGCAGACGTCACGCCGGTGTCTGCTGTGACATTTAAACTAGAATTTCTGGACATTCTTTTTCCTTTTCGATAAAATTGGATGTTCCATTATTTATAAAAGTCATGATTGATCTTTTTGGAGCTTATGGAAATATATAAATAACTCCTAAATGAAGCGTATTACGGCCTTAAAACCTGGGATGTTGAGGCGGGGGTCCTCAAAGAAACGTTCCTCACATCGTATTCTATAGCACTGTAACAATTTCAAACATTTTGCTATCGTCTTACTCCGTAATGTGAAAATACAAGGATAAGGAAAGAGGTTGGGGTTTAACATACGAGAGTTCTCGCAAGGGTATTCTAGTTTTCTCATACTTATACAGTTACGTAATGTTATAATGTTGCAACTTCTGTCCTATAATATGTACTCCCTTCTCTTGAAAAAAAATTGACAGACAGGGATTTGAACCAAAAACTTACGATTCTCGACAGCATGAAAAAATTACATTAAAAAAGTCTCTAATTCCAATATTGAAGTTATTCGCAAAACGAGAAAGTAAATTAAAAATATTCCATTTGTCAAAATTTCAGTAGTTGAAATGGAAATCGTATTTATGATAGAAAGTAGAAATATATTTTCTTTAACCCAGCAAAATATTTAAAGAAAATTAGTAGCCCTCCAACAGCACACACTTTCTCGTAAATATTTTACATTTTCAACTTTTGATAATTCAGGGAGTGCAACTAAATGCCCAACGATCTGCGCCATTTTCTAAGCATGCCTTTTTCTGTCCGAGGAAAAAATATAAAAAAAATATTTGCAGTTTTTGAGAAAATATTTTTTTGTTGTTTTAAATTGCATTAATTTCAAGCACAAATTACGAGAAAACTATTCGTTCTGTCAAAAAATTTCACATGACCTTTTTTCATTAGGGGTTTTTTTTAAAACAAATTTTGTTTACTTCAAATATCTCAACCTTCAATTTCGTAATTTTGAAATGTTAATGTTTTCCAATTTTCGAAAAAGCTCTGTTATAAAGAACATATTTCATTCAGGAATATAACTCGTCTTCAATATTGTAGAGGAAGACGCCGAAAAAATGTGAAATTTTGCAATTTTCGATAAATTGGAAATTTCAAAGAACATGGGACCTGCACCATTCTCTTATGCGTTCTTTACCCTATTCGAGGACAAAGTTTAATAAAAAATGTGAAGACATTTTGAGAAAATTTTGAAAATTATTAAGCTTCATGTAAAGTATCCTCAAAAAACAAAATATTCGTTTCATACTCGGAAGGCCTTTAAATTGCGCAAGGAATATGAATTTTGCACAAAATTGGTTGAACTATTGAGAGCCACACTTTGAGCACAGAAGGACAGACTGTCGCGACGTTTTGCCCTTAATCAATTTTTCAGAATCAAGGGCCCGCAAAACATTGATTCTGCCTTTAAAATGTGTTAGAAGAAATACTGTACTGTATATAGGAATACGATTCATCCACTTTTTCGTTACCAGGGCCCAGGAATACGTTTTTAATGTCGTAAATTCCTAGGTTTTCGGCGTAACAATACTTTCTCTTCTTACGAAGTAAGGACGAGAAAGTAACAAAAATAGATCCTTAAATAAGGTCATACCACGATAAAATTCCATTCGTCTTCTTGCTGCAACTACAATATTGAAAATCTTATTTTTATGACTGTTCTTTAAAACTACCTTGAAACAATATAAATGAAAATCTCTTAATTTTTAAAAATTGCAAATGCAATTGAGTTTTGTTGTGAGGCTGGTGGTGTAAAAGTAACGTTAAAGGAGCCCTTAACCTAATGACATTATTTTGAAAGTAAAAAGAAAAACAAACAATGCGAGAAAGCAGGTGCTGTTGTATCATCAGTGGATTATAATTGCTGTCTTTTTTTTACGAATAACAGAATGTTTAATTTTTAAAATAATACTATAACGATGCTCATCTCTTTTCCTCAAACTTTGGCGAACCTAGCTTTCCTTATTGAATTCTCATTTTGTACAGGTACTCGCACAAGATAATCTCAGAAATGGACTTTATTTCTCTTCTCAGGTACATACTTACTTTAACTTTAACAGAAGAACAGCTATTTTTCTCATTCTTGTACCACTCAAATTTTATTGATCGTCCTTAAATAAATAATTCGATTTTTAAGATGTATTTTCGCCACAAAACGGCGCGTCACATTTCTTTTGGTCTGATTTGCTAAAGATCAGAAACATTGACAATAGTTACGTCCACTCAACGGCACCACTGAGGAACTACTCTCTGCGAATGGCTGCCAGGTGCACTGCTGCGAAGATGGCGTGTTCGACAGCGCTCTGCTGTTTCTCTCTCCGTCCACGCGGCCGTGGGAAGAGTGTGTTGCCAAAATCCGAGACGACACGTCAGGTCCTTTAGTCACGAGCCAGAGGTCACCGCCCCTCGAGGGGTCCGTCATCCGCAATGGCGCCCCCGCTCTCGCCAGTATCCTCCGTCCCCTTTCCCAACTCCCCCTTTCCCAATTTCCGCCCTGTCTCAATTGCTGCTCTCTCCCGTTTACGATCTGCACCTCCGCCATCTCCACTTCCCCTACCTTTGCCACTTCTATCACCACCACTGCCGGCTTCACTTTTCACCGCATTACAATACTTTCTTTATACTATGTAATAGTACCTGAAGAGATGGCTCAGGACATCAACTGAACACTGCAGTCACTGCAATCAATCTCTCTTACCGGAAGGTCATAGGTTCGAGTCCCGACGGTGGCAGGATTTTCGACACATTACTCGGAAGAATTTCGTATACATTGGGCCAAGTAAAATGAAGCGAGGTTGCAGGTTATTTCAGTTTTAACTCAATTGAGAATTTTGGGGAATTATGGTTTTTTGTATTGACAAACACTTCATAAAATTGAATTCATTTATAAAACGTTGTATACATTGCTTTAAACAAATTTATAAATTGCTTTCAATTTTTTACTTCATGAAAAGAATTGAAAATAAAACACTGAAACGATATTTTTATGCATATGTCTAATGGTAAGTACTACGTTTTTATTATAAAGAATTTACATTCAAACTTGGAATTTAACAGAATTGTTAATATTATTAAATACATGCGCATATGAAGTATATTAAAACATGCATATTTATAATTAAACATTTTGTTTAATCCTATTTATTTTCAAGGGCACATGGTCACTATGCATCCCCCTGGGGGCACCCAATTTTACGAGATGCGTCAGAGGTCGCTACAAGAAACGCACCAGCCCTGACTACATCGGAATATATGCGTAACTGAGGCATGCTTGGTGTATGTAATGGCGCAAAAAAGTGTTAAAAATGTAGACTGAAAAACATTTTCGCGGATCAAAGTTTTTCTGCAATATAATATTATTTGCATTATTGTATTTCCATATACGCTCCTACCCATGTATCGGGCTCAGCAGAAATACATTCAGTCCTCCGAGGTTTTGAATGTTGCAGTGGAACACGAGGCTTAGACATTATTTTAACTCACAACAGGTGGCGGAATAAACCGTCGTTGGTGTATAGAAATTTTGAAGACCTGTTGATAAAATAATCCAATTTTTGGAGAGCATTTGGCAATAAATCATTTATTTTCTATTGTAATTGTTCTTAGCTTTCTCTGAATGGAATTGAAAACTCATATACGAGTAGATGAATGATTCTCAAAATATTTGGAACTTTCAGTAACCAATAAAGCAAAAACGTAACATCAGGTTTTTAAATTACTTTCATTTTTCATTGTGGGAAAATTGATACAAATATGATCATCGGTCATAATTAAATACTTAATATTTTGTTAACTACCTTACAATTTTGGCATAAAATTGCTGTTTGCCGTGCACAAATGTGGAAAATATTCATTTTTAAGTGATGTATACGTTAATGTGTAAATTATGATTTTTTAAAGTGGGGATGCATGGACGGTGATCAGGATACCCTACATCGTAACTTAGACACTATTACCATATTTTAGGTGTAACAATCCAATGTTAGCAAAAATCGTACATCATATATTTAATGACCTAGAAGAATATTTAAACAAATTAGTGGGAAATTGATATTCGATCTCACGAAGAATTTTAATTTTCAGAAGGATATTGAATAACATGAAACATTGTTTTGACATGTATTACACAAAGTAAATTGTAGTAACTTTTATTGGTGTTTCATTCTGTAACGTTTTCTTAGAAATATTGATGTGGCTATTTCAGGGAAACGTATACGCACCTAGAATTTTCTGTTCTATGAAAGACAGGACTTTGATATACACAATTTGTAATCGTAGAGCGAACATGTCAAGACAACTTTAGAAAAACTAAACACATACATTTTAGAGTACACATTGAGTACAATAATTCTCTTAATTATGTGGACTTTAATTTTGCGCATAACAAGGACGAAATAATAACAAATTGGTTTCAGAAACAAAACGCCACCGGAAGAACATTAAACATTTTTCTTTAAACTCCCTCTGAGAAACCAAACTCGATTTGTAAATCATATAGTAGACGAAATCGTTACTGTTCATACTGTTCTTAAGTCACACCGAATTTATCTAATATAAAGAACGTAAATTATTTCTAATGACTTCCCAGTTGATGTCATTAACTGACACATTCATCAGAGACTTAAATTCAATAAAAACGAACACAAAATCGACAATACTTCGCCAGAAAAATGTAGAGAGTAGTAACAATAGATACAAAGTGCGTACTCCTTTGAATACTGTTCAGCCGTGTATAAAAACATTAACACGTTCGAAAGCACATCACCATCAAAATTTATTATTCGAAACATGTAACCCCCAAAAAGGCTAAAAGGCCGTAAAATATAGCTTTGGATTGCGGTCTTGGGTTTCAGTTTTCCATTTCAAAAGAACAACTGTATATTCCATCGGAAGTGAACGATCATAAGGGAACAAAATTGTGGATCTCTCTTAATTCAGACAAAACTCGAATTCCATTTCAATTAATTGTACCAAATAATAGTAAATACTGTATGTGACGTATGGCGGAGGAGTAGTGTTATCTGCGCACGTTTTTTGAGCTCCAGAATAGTTTCTCTCCGTCCAGTGGAATGGTTTTTCCTGAAAACACGTACTAAAATCACAAGTCCTTTACTATGTAACTGTACGCCTTCAATCAGCAGTAATTTTTAAATTAAAATGTTTGTTTTTTCATAAATTTGAAATGCTTTTTGTCTTTCTGGAATTTTAGGAAAAAATCCATTGACTGTACTGAACCTGAAGACTGTTTTACGAAACGATGTTCGAATAAATCTAAAAATCAAATTAATCTCAAAACTGCTTTCACTGCAAAGTGATTTACCCCACTAGATCTTCGGTTTATTTAGAATAAATAAGACCTGTTAAACATAACAAATGTCGTCCTCTCCGTTTTTCCGTCTTTCTTCTTTCGTCGTCCTAATCCTCCCTCCTGCGTTTAACCCGCCGAACTCGTCGCTTCCCCCCTCTACTCTCCCCCTACACCCTTCGTTTCCCGAACCTCATACCTGACTTCATTTGCTTCACAGATTTCAGTTAGGAAGCTTCTACCTCAAAGGCCCTTTAGCAACTGATGACCTACATGTGTTTTTACTTATACAGGCACATTGTCACTCACTCTAGGATTACTGAAATACATGCGTATTACTGTAATACTTGCATTTTACTAATAGCTAATTGTCATATAATTACGAGTATAATACTAATTCATTCTACTAATAACTAATATTTATCAAGTATCAATATCAGCAGCCCCCTACAAAAAATCACATACAGTGCCTATGCTTCATTTTACAATATATTGCCAGATGACATGAAACAATTAACAACTATGGATAAGTTTAAGTGCCATGTAATTTTTTTTCTGCTAAAAAATGTTTCTGTTGAATTACAAAATATTCCAAGCATCAAAAATAAAAGTAATATTGATCTTAACCATTTTTAATGTAATAGTTACCACTTGACCTGTATAATCCATGAATACTAAATATGCCCTTAACAATTAGTGTACCTCTAGCTGCTGAGTCAATTCCAAGTCTCGAAGAAATACTCCGTCCAGTTTCACTGATGCATTGAGCAATTTTTGCGATGATCCCTTATTTTTCTTCTCGACATAAATGAATCTTCACAATATATTCACATTTAGTAGACCTCAGTGGGGGATACAGTTACTCAATTAATAGTTCTCCGTGTTCTCCCGGCAAGAAGTAGATTCCTTGACGAAGAGGACGAGTAGGGATAATAGCCAAAATCTGTAGCTCAATTGCCTTTGCAAAAAAGTGTCTATTACACGCGAGTGTATATTGTCTTGTTAATTCTTACAAAAATGCAAATTTTCACCTGCATTAGTAATAGAAGAATCAAGGTAGGAATGGCAGAACCCAAGAAAACGTTTACAAAATTCACTTCTCTCCATAGTAGGCCACACAGTTTTAACTGTTTCTTGACGCTAAATAAATAATAAGTACAATTTATAAATTAATATTAATTATTATTAAAACTCACGCGAAATTTTATGTTATTTGTATTGATTATTAATAGTTGATATTAAATATCTACAACTAATATATAATCAAACATTTCTTTAAAGAAATGGAACGCTAAATGAATTTAGTGATAAAGTATGAATTTTATCCAAAATTGCGTGGTGACTTTCTGAGGGTTTTTTCGCTTTACATTCTTTCCATATTGATTTATTTCCTTATTATATCTGTTTATATTTGAATCGTGATTAAACTCTTACCTTGTTCATCCCCTCATTAAAAAAATGAAATTCTTATTTTTAATGAGGGGATGTACAAGGTAAGAGTTAAAATAATGAGTTTTGTTTTTTCATGCAATCTTCAATGATGCAACAAATGTAAAACTTGAGGAACGTTTGATAAAGAATTTCTAGCTTTTTTAGAACTATTTTTTTACAGTATCTGAAGATGAAAACATAAGGAATATAGTATAAACGCAGTGGTATCAGAATAAATGGTACAAACACATGCAGAAAGTAGATGGGTTAAAAATAATAATTTTTTCCAAGAACATATGTTTTAAAATTTCGTGATGGAATCACGTGTATGACATATGTTCCTGATTGTCTTGCAACGTTTCATTAAAAAGTGTTCGGCAGGTCACGTTCCGACGCGTCATCACAGTTTCATGTACCTGGCGAACATCTGTGCAACGGAGTTGCCTAACAATTAGGTGCAAATGTCCATTTATAATCCCTTTACATTAAATTTTCCAATTTGTAGGCATTGACAAAAGGATCGCATTTTTACCCTTCTACGTGCTCTAGAAATTGTAACATTCATTGTAAGATTTCTTTATATTTCATTTGAAACCCATGAAAAAAAATTGAACTGGACAAATTTAAATTACTGTGCAAGTTTATTGTAATGAAAAGGAAGAATACCGTAAATAATATTTCATTCTTAATGTTTCAGACGGTACATATTTTTATAATTTTTCTAACAAATACCAGAGCTGTGGTAGTTGCTGTTCAGATTTGTTCACCACAACATTGAATTATCCTTGTGCAATGTTTTCTGTAGTGTAGGTAGCTTGCATTTATTCTGGCTCCCGTCTTATTGTGTGTATTTAAACCTTTAATTCTACCAAACGATTGGATTTATGACACTAATAAATGTTCTTGCCACCTTCCATTTCCAAGCTATGTCGCGATGAATTAAATGCAAACATTGCAAAATAAACTACAGTAAAACCCCAAAGAAATCATAGTTGAAGGGTGAGAGAAAGAAGGGAGTAAGCCTAAAAAAATAACTTTTCCTGTACACTTATCACATTGAAAATAAAATTCTTCAGAGCATATGAAAATAAAAGAAAATATGTGCCCTCTTTCAAATAAAGATTAGACTAGCATTAAAATTCTCTCGTAAAATATGAAAAATGGATTTACTGTACATTTCTACAATACATCAACTATTATTTGGTATCAAAAAATAAGGGAACTAAAGTTACAGTATATTTTATTAAGTAGAAGATATTAATATTTTTAACTGATGGTACCAGCCTAACGGGTAAATCACTTTTAAGAAAATGAAACTATCAGAAATATAATCTACCTCAAATAGAATTAAACATCTATTAACTAATAATACATTTATCCCATTAAAAACTCTCAAAACCACTTTCGTACTATAAATAGTTTAAAATATTAATTTTGTTGCTGAGTAGACATCAGTGTATTTTTTCCAAAACCGTTTTTGTTCGTTTTGTACCTTAAACTTTTTGCGTTCTTTGCTGGGGTGTATTGGACTGTTGGTGAATAAATAATGCTCTCAGCATTGAAGAGAAATGTCTTTTTTGGGTCGCATTATGCTCATGGACTATACAGAGGCAGGTCTGAAGCTACATTCATATTTTAATTGGCATCTGTTATCTAAAACCTATGTCTTTGGGCGTAAAGTTTGTGCTTTAATGCAGAAATTAACTGAATGTCTTATAACGAAATACTCATATAGCACATGTAAGCGTCTTCATTTAAAGCGTATTAGATATATAAGTTGATAATTCATCTTAAGTGTTTTGAAAATATACAACTTTTTCCATTTTGTTAACTCCCGCAGTCCAATCATAGATTTTTCTTAAGAAGCATAGCGCCTTGCTAGGTAAATAATAAAGGTTGTTGAGTTAACATTCAACAATTCTAAAACAGCTGCACACTGTGTCTTTTCCTCAGCAAATAATTTTCTGTAGCTCCAATAAAATCTTCCTCTCCATCTCGACCAAAAACACGGGTTCTTTTTTATTAATTTCAAATCGGTTTCTTCTTTCTGCGTCTCGGAAATTGAAAAACGGATATTACTAAGTCTATCCCGGGAAATCCGGACGTTATCTGCATGTCCAGCGTCTTTTGAAACTAAACAGACGCATCGCCTTTGAAGAGCTCTTTTAGAGGACGGCGCTGCGTGTGTGTATTCGCGGGGCCGGTGTCCTGAGAAAAAGGCAAGCCTGAGCTAGTCAAAGTGGAGAAGAGGGATGAGAACAGAAACAAGGACGCCCTCGCTTCTCTCTGCTTGCAAGTCATGTCATTGTGGACGTCTGTATTTCTTGCCGTTGCCAACCTTACATCCAGCGCCCGCGTCTATTTCTAAACTCGCGAGATTGTTCTTGGCGTTTGTCATTGCATCTTGCTACTTCACGCGCCTTCCTTGCGTTACTGCTATGTGGAGCTTGGAGCGCAAAAGATGAACGTGCTCTAAATGTGGTATTGAGAAAATCGAACTTCGAGTTTAGTGACTACTGTAAATGCTAAGGAAGGCACTTTCTATTCAACACTAGCACGTAGTAACGGTTCGAACAATTTGAATAATCTTTGTACACGAAATAAAACGGAGCGTTAGATGTATTTGATTCCCGCACAACCTCATGTGAAAATTGTTCCAACAAAACGAGTTTGGCAGCTTCCACCCCCCTGGGTAGTCCAACCCTTGTGAAGTGTCCTAAACCCTACCCCTATCCTAATTCCTTCCCAATTCTGGCCGCTAGGTACTGACGCAGGAGCGCGTGGTAGGAGGTGCGTACGCGGAGATGTTACCTGGCGGTCCTCTTGACAACTAACTGCGACGAGACTGGACGTAAAATACAGAAAAGTTAATGGAGGATTACTCCACAGTGCGCTCAACGCTCCTTTAGGAGCTAGGAAACGCGTTGCGTCAATAGTCACGCAACAAAATCACAAAAAAAAAACAACTTTACACTCGTACTCTAAACTTTTTTTTTCTTTTCAAAAATGTACTTATACACTTTGTGTTCTGGTCTCGCAATTTGTAATATTTGTCTCTATTAAGCACCGTTAAAATTTCATTTAAGTTGCAGTTAGTCTCACTGGCAAAGAAATTGCCAATTATTAGTATCATAGAAACGTCAAATCAACCCATCGTCACATCACATCAACCCATTATCATATCTACCCATTTTCACGTAACGTATCAGTTCAATCAAACCTCAAATAGAATGTGCATGTATCAAAATTAAACACTAAATTAAGTTCATTATGCTACGCATTCAGAATTCTTTCGAATTCTGTCAGTCTTCATGCAGCTCGTTGCGTGTATTTTGCAAATGTACATTCCTGTCCGAGATATGGCATAATATTCTGCGGAAACTCAGCATGTAATACTCAGACTTTTAGATTGCAAAAGAAAATTATTCGAATAATGAAAAAATGTCATCCGCGTTATCCCTGCAAGCCTCTCTTCATAGAGCTTGGAATCTTACCCACTGCATTGCCTATTTGTTTACGAATCTGTAATATTTGTCAAAAGTGACTTACGTAATGGTGGGAACATATTTTCATGCAATACTGAAATTTAAAATTATAACACACGTCGTAAAAATCACGTTCATCAAGAGTCAGTATCAACAGCTCACTATCAGAAATCCTCATACAATACCTCTACGTTACTTTACAACGCATTGCCAGATGACACATGACAAAGTAAAATGTTTTCTGCTGCATAACTGTTTCTATACAATTAGAGACTATACTGATTATCAAAAAGATAAATAATGTTTATTTTAACAAAACGGTGATTTATATTGAATTAGTTTACCTTTTTATTGTATTTTTTAAATACTTAATGTTTGTAACAAAGAATGTACTTCAGCTTCCAAGTCAATGACCCCATCTCGATCGGGTTGTTGTCCAGTTTCCCTTATCCATAGAGCAAATGCTGAGATGTCCGATTGTTTTGCTTCTGAACGTAAATGTAGCTTCACTATGCCGCACGTTTTGTTGAACTCTCCTTTTGCTTGTAATGGTAGGAGCAGAGGTAAAGGCAAGTTACTATTTTGTTAGCAAAGAAGAAAAATCATATGTCTATTTTTTGAAATATTGCTAATCTCGCGATTTTTAAAATGTATTTTTATTTATTTTAAACTTTTTCTCATACTTCAACTATTAATGGTTAAAATGACGGGAAGGGATCTTGGAACTCAAGAAAACGTGCGCATATTATCTTCTCCCCATACGTCACGTGCAGTTTTTACTGTTTTTATGACTGAATAAATCTAAACATCAACTTATCACATCACATTAATGCAACTCATCACTTCAGCCTTTCTTGTCCTCTGCCCGTCTTGTCTTCGGTCCGACTTATCTTGGACCCGTCTCACCTTACCTCCTCTTGTCTTTTGCGTTTCTTGTCCTCCCTTGTCTTCGTTTCGTGTGTCTTCTCTTGCCTTGCCTTGCCATGCCTTTTCGTCGACTCGCCTCGTCTTATATTTGCTCTGTCTTGTTTTCGGCCCGGCTTGCCTTCACTGCATATATCAAACTGGTTCTCTTTATATTACATTCATCGTTGATCGTTCTTAGGTTGGTGTGTTTTAATAACTCACATTTGTTCGGCTTGGAAGAAGGATTGTGTTGTGAAAGATTGTTGTTGTGTTGCAGTTCGCATGCATTTCGCGTTTTACTGCTATGTGTACGTGGTTGGTGTGGGGTCTCGTCGGACCTTAGTCAATAACCAAATCGGATTTTGTGTTGAACTACGCCCTCATATCAGAGGGGAGTGCTGGTCTTTGTCCTATAGTGAGGACGTGTCGAGCTAATTGTTTTAGCGTTGCCGGAGCTTCGTTGGTTTGAAAGGTTTCGTTAAACGAAAGCCGTCTCAAGCATTGAGTGAAGGAGTCGATATCAAGTTCCTTCGCCAGTACTTTGAACCGTTTCTGAAACAGAGGGCGTGCTATCAGTTGTAGAACTTGGTTCTGTACTAGCTCAATTGTATCCTTGCACTTCAGTGGCGTGGTCCACCACCGCACAGAACCGTTGCCGGAGCGAAGGTGGCCACAGGCCTGCAACACGTTTTATAGAGTGCCAAGCGAAGTTCCAAGGGAAGTGTAGGTTCCCTCAAAAGAGGTTGCAAGAGTCGAACTGTTTGCAGTAATTTTGATCTAATTCCCTTGACATGTAAATGCCAGCGCATCCTTCGATCAAATGTGACGCCTAAATAAGTTGCTTAACAGTTTTTGTGTGCCAACTGTAATTTGTTTTGGTGGTGTAAAACCTTTAGTATATTTGTGCATCACCCACGTTATTTCATCCTTGTCTTTTTATTTCTTGTGCCCCTCACAGTATCTTCGTCCCCGTTGCAGTTGTTTTCCTTACGCTCGGCGTATACCTGCGCCTCTAGAACTCCCCCATCTGTCAGAGCGCCCGGCGCTCAAGCGTTTGCCGTCGCTTGGACGAAGCGAGAATACATACGAGAGAAATGATCCTGTGAGGTATGATTCTGCCGTCGCTTGGACGGGCGCGACGCCATGGTTGCCAGCGTCGTTGGCCGCCCTCGTTGCTATCGTCGTCGCCCTCGTTGCCTCGTTTCTATCGTTGCTGCCGCCGCCGCCGCTGCCGCCGCGCCGCAGCCCGCGTGTCGCGCTCGGGGATCGAACGCAATTACGAGTCGTCCACGCGAAATGGTTGGAGAGGGCGGAGGCGACAGACAAGGGAAATACGGCAAGGCTCTCATTAGAGAGCCTTGCCGTATTTCCCTTGTGTTCCCTTTCTTCTTCTTTTCCCTTGCCGTTCTTCCCTTGTCCTTGTCTACTTCGGTTGGGACTGCCGCGAAGGGCGCTCGACGCCGCCGCCGCCGCCACCGCCGCCGCCGCCACCGCCACCACCGCCACCACCGCGCGGACCTGAGACAGACCACCCCCTCTGGCAGCACCGGTGCCCCCACAATTATCTGCGCCCTCTCTCTCTCTCTCTCTCTCTCTCTCTCTCTCTCGGTCTCGCCCTCTCACTCTCTCTCTCGCTCGGTCTCGCTCTGTCCCCCCCTCTGTCTCTCTCTCTCTCGCTCGCTCGCTCGCTCTCGGTGTCCCCTCTTTATATCCTTTCCTACCTTCACCAAACGCCGCTCAATCACCGTACACTGTGCTACCTCTCGTTCCTGTTCGTCGCCTCCTCTCCTACCTTCAACATCCACCGATCCGTCTCCGGCAGCATTCTGCCCTGCCTCTCTCCCTAGTCGTCACCATTCGCCCCTCCTTGCCCTACTCCATTCTACTTGTGCTCTGTAGCCTGACTGTTCGCCTCAGTGCCCTTCCAGAGGCGATGTGTATTTACCGCTACAGTGAGAGCGGAGGAGATTCTATCCAAGGAAGTTCCTCCATTGTTGAAGAATTCCTCGGTGGCCACAAATTACTCTATTACATCAGCGTTCTCCTTTGTCTCCGCAGTCCTTCTACTCTGCACTCTTGCCCTTTACGGTTTTTTCTTCGCGTGTTCTCTTTACGGTATTCTCTTTCCTTCTTATTTTCCAGATATTTAACTTACTTTCATATGTAAAAAATTTTCGTTGAAAATAACGTTGGGATTTTTTTAAACTATCTGTACTGCTATGTCACCTTAATGTTTAAATATTTTAAATTTGTTTATAATATAATAATAAAAAATGGAATAGTCATGTATATAGGCGTTGTAGTATCTCGGATGTCTGGTAAATACCTTGGTTTTTGCAATGCTTATATTAATTTACTTCCGCATAGAGTTGTTTTACTTTTTTGTATACTACTTACGGAAGGCAGAGAAAGTATTGCGATGTCGTGGCAAAAGAAAAAGAGCATTTTTCAACAGATAAATCTTATTGTGTGGCACTGCTATCGAGAAATGGGATAATTCTTGTTCGTATATGTAGTACTTTACATTCTCTGGCAAGTTAAGTAGACAGAATCTACGTTTTGTGAATACTACCCTGATGGCAAAAAATTAGTTGGTAAGACGCTCGTTCTGCAATCTGTGGTCAACACTAGCGTCTAAATCGCTCATGCGATTTTCTACAAATTGATATTTTCCTATCGATTTCACAAAAAGAAAAAAAAAAGGTTCTCCACACGGATATTTGGAATTCCTTACATGAAGCCTCGACGTTTTCAAAATTTCCTCAAATATGATTCCAACTTTTGTATTAATATTTTTCCTTCGATACGTAAAGGTTTTTCAAATAGATCGCTTAAAAACACGCTGATTTAATTTCTGATAAACTCACAGAATTTTCGAAATTTGCAGTACTTCAAAATTGTTTCGTTATTTTCCAACGAGTGCAATGTTGATTATAGATTGTTTTCCTTAATGAAATCTGTTCTTCAAATACAGATATTTAAATTAACACGATCAATTTTTAGCAAACATGAATACGTTTTGTCTACTCCAACGAGTGTAAGTAACTTTCGCGAAATTTTTGCTTGAACTAAGGTAATTCATTAATTTTTATCTCAAACTCGGCTCCACTTCCAATTTTTTCTCACAAAGGACGCTTGAGAAATCTACTCGGATATCATTTTCTTTGAACTCTCTGAATTTTCGAAAATTTAAAATTTACGAATAACGCGAGGAAGTATGTGCCGTTGTAGCTTCACTGGTTTTCATTTTCACATACTTTACCTAATGCTTATTGGAACGATTGCCAGTACAATGGATCTCGGAAAGCCGAAGGTTGTTATATTCTATCGCGTACGGATGCTGTTGATGTATATATATCACAGGTACACAGCTAAACGAAATTGTATTCTTCGCTTCATGACTTTGACTTTTCGGTGCCTCCTCCTTCCCTCCTTCTCCGAGAGGAGCTCGTGCGTCGAAGCTTTGAAGCGCCTACTGGAACAGGTCAACATCAATCGACCGATAGCCGATTGGCGACCGGTTTGCTTCCAAACGCGCCCTTCAAAGAGATGAAAGCTCAACTTCATGTGATGTTTCCAAGACTGAATTTGGTTAGTCGACGGACGTACAGAAATGGGGATGTATTCCGGAGTTTTAGAGATAGGAAAGCTGAGAGAAGAGTAATTGTGTTTTTACATTACTTACAGCCTCCCCATTGCCAGTCTCTCCTTTCAATACTTGATATAAAGAATAATAGATGCTGGTTGTATTAAAAATCTTTAGTACTATTTTATATGAATCAGAACGAAACTAAGGCATTTCTTTTATTCCTTTGCTACTGAAGGCGATTCTCGTCTCTGATTTCTGGTGCAGTCTATTTAAATATTCAAAATTCCAATTTTGTATAAAAGCAAGTCTTTAATATTGCATAACAATAAATTGGTAAAGGTAGGATAATGGCAACCTAGATAACAAAAAATATTTAATATAATAGGTCACCGAATATACTTAAAGAAGGAGACAAAAATAGTAGATTACTGGATTACTTGCGTTACACGTGAAAGTATTCTAAAGATTTGAGCCAGGATAATGCCCTATTTTCCTATTTTACTTCTTTGAATGTAACTTTAGGCAACTTACCCGATTATCCATGTCCTAATAAAATTTGTTCATAGTTAGTTATTTCATTGAGCTTATGAACATTTTTTTTTAATTTTAGTAGTTTTCGCGCAATATTGCCTAAAATATGTGTAATCGTAAAAAATGGCAAAAAGACGATTTTCTCAAAAAGGCTCCAATTTTTTTCTTTAAACTTTCGGTAGAGATAGTTAATAGAGTTTTATCTAAATTAGTAGAGATAGCTAAATACACTCTATAAGATGATATAAACGCAAATATTTCTCTATTCTTTTGTTTTTCAAATATTACAAATATGTATATTTTTACTTGTCTCTTATGTCGTTAATATTTACATTAACGGCAATTTGTTCACATTATTGTATTTATGAATACATGTGCATTATATAATGTCGTATAAAGTTGGTCAAAAACTCAACCATTTTCTGTGAAAACTAGCTCGAAATTCCACATTTTCAGAAACGCTCAAACGCCATTTTCTGAAAAATGGCTCCAAAGTTTTTCTTCAAATATTTCGAACAGATAGTGGTAATTGCACTCTTTAATACGAAGTAAAGGTAATTTTGGTGTATTTTTTAAAAAAAATTACACAAATGTAAAGTTTTTGAAAGATATCTCACACCGTTGAAATACACATTTCCAGCAATTTGTAAACACTATTGTACTTGTGAGTTAAAGTGATTCAAATGACTTCAGATGAAGGTGTTCGAAAACTCGAAAATTTTCTGTGAAAATGAGCCTCAAATTTCGAATTTGCAATAGCGCTTAAACGCCATTTTCTTCAAAATGCCTCCAAATTTTTTAAAGAATATTGCCATTTAGGACGGAATTTCACTGTTCTTTAATGATATTAATATATTTCAGCACTGCAGTTAAGAAAGCGAAAAAATACCGAAATTTCAAAAAATATACGATAGATGGCAGCTGGCAAGAGTATGTGACAAGTCCGAGTATCTACTCGAGACCAAACGAAATAGAAAACTAATACAAGAACGTCTCTACAATTCTGTAGCACCACTAGTTTCTTTTCATTGATCACACATGTGTTGACGTATGCCATCTTTACATGACCTACAATATGTACACATTATATATCATTATCATTTGGCAGTACTTTTGTACATTTCTGCACCATTCCATTTACACTTCTTCCAACTTTATACAGCAGAAGTATATTTTAAATAAAATTGTGCACAGGCATTTTCCTTGCTTTAAAATTTGGCAATTTCAAATTGCTGAGATATTTCTATTATCCTTTTTATCATTCCTTTAGTATTCTTATAGATTTTTATTCATCCCACGTATATCTTATTTATTTCACTTTCGTACTGTTCTTCAGTTTACAGAGAAGTACATTATTATAATCTTCTGTATAGATCTATGAATATTAAATCCTCCCCAAATTTCTCTCTATTCTTTTTTTGGATTAATTATCGGGATATATTATGTATTGTGGAAGAGTGATCATTGTGGGATACGTATTACGGTGAGATGTATTATCTACACATGATATTTCACTTCTAAAGCCGCTCTGTTCCTCGATGTCGGTTTTTCTCTCACTTCTTTTTTGTTTTGTTTTAGAATTCGGTCATAAAACCTTCCCAGTGAGTTTGTTACACTAATGCTCCTCCAATTATCACCGTTTAGATTGTCTCCTATTTTATAGATTAAACTAACATCTAATATTTGGGGTTATATCTTGACCTTCCAACATTAATTTGTTGACGAGGTCTGCTATCCTATCCATAGAATGTTTGGTCCAAATTTTATTAGCTCACTGGAAATGACTCCTGCTATTTTTCTATTTCTCATTCCACATGCAGCGTTGTTCATGTCCTTCAGAGAAATAAGCTCTATGTTGCTCGCCTCTACATCACCTACCTGATAATTTACTAGTTCGTATTCTATTCTATTTTATTTTAGAATGGCTGGCTTGGTTAACTTCCTAGGTTCTGACCGCCCCCTCAGTGCGTGGAATTGATCCCGGCTGAATAGAGTGGATTTTCGAAGGGTGGTTATGTCATGCTTGTGGCATGAAACATCCTTGCCAGGTGCCCGGCAATTTTCCATCCTAATTAGATATCACGTTTTCTCAACCAAAGTGTTTGAACAGTGTAAGCTGAGATCGACCTCTGGAGGAGAGAGTGAGAATCACACCCAGTTGTTTCAGGGGTTGCCTAAAGGGCGCACATTCTCCAAAATCTTCCCCTAGACCCGCGCCGGGGGTGGGCTTCAGAGGAAGCCTCGGTCGAATGTACGGGCGCTGAACTGCGGCCAATGGTCGTGTCCCCGCAAAATAACCCATATGATAAACAAAGTCGGCTGCACACTATGTGGACGGAAGAGCAGACACCTAGTTTCGTGCAGTGGGACCTCAAGTTGACGAAACAGCTAACACAGCCCCCTGTATTCTGGATCGCAAGGCGCCCTCATATCCGCACCACCCTTGAGACGCCAGCCATCTCAGTCTGTCTCGTCTCTGTCTCTGTCTCTGTCTCGTCTGTCTCTGTCTCTGTCACGTCTCTGTCACGTCTCTGTCTCGTCTCTGTCTCGTCTCTGTCTGTCTCTGTCTGTCTCTGTCTGTCTCTGTCTGTCTCTGTCTGTCTCTGTCTGCCTCTGTCTGTCTCTGTCTGTCTCTGTCTGACTCTGTCTCTGTTTATCTCTGTCTCTGCCTCGTCTCTGTCTCTATGTTTCTGTCTCTGTCTCTGTCTCTATGTCTCTGTCTCTATGTCTCTGTCTCTATGTCTCTGTCTCTATGTCTCTGTCTCTATGTCTCTGTCTCTATGTCTCTGTCTCTATGTCTCTGTGTCTCTGTCTCTATGTCTCTGTGTCTCTGTCTCTGTGTCTCTGTCTCTATGTCTCTGTCTCTATGTCTCTGTCTCTATGTCTCTGTCTCTATGTCTCTGTCTCTATGTCTCTGTCTCTATGTCTCTGTCTCTATGTCTCTGTCTCTATGTCTCTGTCTCTATGTCTCTGTCTCTATGTCTCTGTCTCTATGTCTCTGTCTCTATGTCTCTGTCTCTATGTCTCTGTCTCTATGTCTCTGTCTCTATGTCTCTGTCTCTATGTCTCTGTCTCTATGTCTCTGTCTCTATGTCTCTGTCTCTATGTCTCTGTCTCTATGTCTCTGTCTCTATGTCTCTGTCTCTATGTCTCTCCCTCTCTTCTCGTCACTCTGCTCCACTCACGCATGCGGCCACGTTGCATTCGTCAGCCATGTCTAGTACTATAACGTTCTAAGCCAAATATGCATATTTCTTGTGGACATGTTCCTCTCCCGCCCAAAGAAACATCCTAGTTGCGCTCTGCTTGCTTGTATTCTTTATTGAAAGAGTAATTACACTAATTTAAGAAAAAAATAAGTTGCTTCCTAAATAAAGAAGAACAACTCAAGAAAACCTGCCTATAATACACACATCTATACTACGTCGAGTATATCGCAAGGAATTCGCGTTCCAGCTTTCTCAGGCATGAAACATGGTTCGGTTTTTATGTTGTATAAAATGTCCTTTAACGCCGGAGAAATTTTTCGATTACAGCAGCTCTTTGGCTTACTGAGTGTCTGGCTTTGACAGATTTTTCTGGAATAATACGTAACATGCTACATTTCTATTAAACGCCAGCATCATGCACTGTTGAAATGGAATGCGGTACGGTCCTTGTGGAATGCAACTGTCGAATCTATCTTCATCATACTATATCCCATTAATTAGCGCTGTTACCGCGTGATACACCTGGCGTGTTTTGAGCGTGTGGCCGCGCGCACGTCGCCGGCGGCGCCGGAGGGAGATTGGCGCTGCCGCCGCCGCAGCAGCCGCCGCAGCCACCGCGCCGCACGGGCCACGAGCCGTTTAATAACCAATTAGCCTCATTTATCTCCACTCTCCGCAACAGGTTTTGCGGCGCCCCGCAGAATTATCGTACGCGAGTGGTCTGGCTTTGAGCACGTGGCCAAATTTGTCTTTGTGTGGGCGTGTGTGTGTGTGTGTGTGTGTGTGTGTGGGCACGCTCCGTTGTGTCTAGAGGGTTTTGTGCTTGTACGTGCATTTTTGTGAACCGGTGTGAACATCTGCCTATGTGCGTGTGTGTTTGTGGTAGTCTCACTAGAAATTTTTTGGCTAAAGGAAATGCATATTTCAGTAAAATTGGGTAGAGAAAAAAATAAGTATGGACTGCATAAAAATTCCTTTTATTAGCCGGCTAACAAAATAACGATGATAAAATAACGATATTTTGATCTCAGTGTCCTCTAGGGCAATTTAATTTGCGAATTGAGGTTTAACTTGCCCATTCACTTGCAAACGTTAATGACATAATAAAATATGAAACTGTATTTTTTTATTGTTTCGAAACAGAATATAATGAATAGTTTCAGATCAATGCAAATTACAGCGACACACATGAGAGGAAAATATACTAAAGAATTGCACACATTTTGATAATTCCCTGTTTGTGAAAATTGTCTTATTTTTCTCAGAAACCTCTTGACACTTTCTTCGATCGTTCGTTTCAATATGTTCTAAAAAGCTTTCCTGTAAAAACCTTTTGCTCTCTAAAAGTTTCTGTAATGGCATGTCCCTCAGTCTTTCTACTAAATCTTAATTTTTTTTCTTTGAGTTGCTTTACGTTCGGCTCCGATATTTTGAGCGACATATGCTAGTTTTGGTTTATTCGTTCAAGAAGCTCGTATTCTGTTTTCAATATTTTTTTTTCAAAATTGCTGTAAACGTTTCTAAACATTTTGTATTTTCACAAAACAAATTTTTGACTGAAATAAAAATAATTTCTACGAAAGATTTTCATCTTCGAAAATTGTGACGTTCAATTTTGTGTAACCTCATGTTCTTATTTTCACGTTGTGTCGCATCTACACATTTCAACAAGATATGTATTTCTTACCTATGTAGAATTCAGAAAAAAATTGCCTTGAAATTTGGGTTTAAACGCTTCGGCAGTTAATACAAAATCCCGGCAAACCAGCAAATTTCCGTTCGTCTTCAGCAAGTGAAACGCGTGCACAGGGGAAGCTACGTAACTACAACGACGTACCCGAAACTACAGATCGGGCTAGCGCAATTCTACACTTTCCAATGTTCGAAACTGAAATTTCAATGCAAAAAAAATAACGAGAAGGGCCAAACCAGCAAAAACGTAATAAAATGTACAAGATATCATTCTGTAGAATACGGTGTGGCGAACATTTCTTGGTCGATTTTGGCCTCAAAATTTCACTTTTAAGTTCCTAGAATGCTTCGTTTTGACATGCATATTCTATTCTTTCTTTTAACAAATCGTTCAAATTTTTAAACATAAAGTTAAATTCGTCACGTCTCTGTGAAATTATTTCTTTAGAGACCTCATTTATAGAGATTGGTTGCGTGTGAGAACCGCAAAACTCATCTATAATTCTCGAATAATATAGGACAAGATGACTCTATCATACTTCTTATAAGTATTGCGTATTGCATCATTTGAAGACAGTCCACGTATTTTTAAATTGTTTAGATGAAAAAGACTAATTGGCAGTAATAATTTTGGAGATTATTTACTCAAATACTTTTTTTCAAAATTTCAACTGTAAATCCGGCCATCCAATTTTTTGCTTTGTGATAAGTTAATGCGACATCACTTTTGACTTCGTTGGAATGAAGCTCTTGAATTGTTGTCCATTAATGACTTCCTAGGTTTTCCTGTTAAATATTTTTACACATCGCAATGGCCAACGTGGTAAGGGTGTGTGCTACATTTTTATTAGGCATTTGTCCTGACTAGACGGAAATGTACTTGATGCTGCAAATGTTCCGTCTAGACGATCAGTATACTATTTGCCTTGTTCATTTCCGATTCCAGTCGTTGCACTTCAATGCAATAAACTATTGACGGACCATCGCTCTTGTGCAATACCACAGTGCAGATATTACAACTTCATGGATATTACGGGAAATAGGACAAACAGAAAACATTAAAAATATCAGGATTTAATGATTTACCAATTGATAGTCATTTTACACTGTAAACAAATATTTTACTACGGTTTTATAGTGAATAAAAACTTGCAGAACGTGCATCAAAAATAGGCGATATATGTTGCAGTTATTGAGATTTACAGTGCATAAATTCTGTGAAAACATTCCTGTAACACATTTTTTTCGTTGTTATAACATTTATAGCATTTTGGAAGTGCTCTAGTTTTGTCTCCTTGTATTTTGTATTCTCCTTGTATTGCCTCTTTGCATTTTTGCCTTAAATGAAGTCAATTCTAAACGAATGGTGCGTACAGCACGTACAGCGTAACAGCACGTACTTTCTCGCAGTATTTCGAAATTTCCATGTTTTTTTAAATTTAGAAGACTCAAGGAAAATGGAACCCGCGTGATTCTTAAAAGCGTCTCTGTTTCTACCCATGGAAAAAAATTGAAGAAAAAATTTGAAGCGATTTTCGAGAAAATGTGTTTTATACATTGTATTAATTTCAAGCCCAAATTAGGCGAACAATACTCTTTTATTCAAAAAACTACATTACGTTTTTTAATGAGCTGATGTTTTGATTATGAATATCATCACCAGCGATAAAAAACAATTACATTGCAGAAGTGTGGTTGTCAGTTCTAAGTTAAATTAATTACCTTCGTCCAATTCATTTCCTTTCTTAAGAAAATAATCTACATCATACAATTATCACCACAGACAACATTTGGATGAATCTGAAGAATTTTGAAACCACTGTGTTACTAATTTGCGAAATGGCATGTCAAACGAGGATGATAGCAAAGAAAGCCCGCTAAAACGTTTCATTTTTGCTGGCAACACGTCTTCAAAACTTGGTACGTTTGTTTTGAAACAGTTAAAATAATATAGAATAGTAAATGAACGAATATTATGATAAACAAATATGTAGATTCGGTAGTTATATATTACTCACTTTTAGCTTTCCTTTCTCATTGTGTACGTTAGAATAAACTTGTTCAAGCAAATACTCTAAAGCTGCTACTCCGATCGAATAAAAAAGACTAACAATAAGAATATTTTAACAAGTTTACAACATTTTATTGTATTACGTTATATATCATTTCATTTTTACATAAATGTAATCTGTGAAATTTATCTGCTGGCAGTGTGGAATGTGCCACCGTCTCACACGAAGCGCGGGAATTTCGAATTTATCATGTCGACTTTTTAATTTTTTTTTCCAATTTTCGAAAATACAGAGTGTGCGCCGAAAAAGGGTTCAACACTACATTCCTTACCGTTTTTGCTACACACGAGAGTTATTTCAGAAGTCATGGCAATCAACATTTTATTTTGAATACAGAGGATTTATTCAGATTTTTTAAAATCGAAATTAACTATTACCTAAAAAAATATCTTTAACCCTACATGCCCTAGATGTTGGAGATAATCATTTCGAACCATTCTGTACATGCAGCTGTGGTAACAAACCATAATAATATAAAAGATGTAAAATAGAAACGTACGTCTGGATTAGGACATTCACAAAGGATATAAATAAATCTCAAAGGGATCGATTGTTAGGTCCAGGTTGTAGGGCCACCGTAGTGGCCGGAAGTGCAAATGTATTGATTGATTAAGTCGGCTTTTCGAATTTGATTGTCGCCCTAAGCCGCAAATCGCGCCATCTGGCACGCGAGCAAGTGCGGAAGCTCGTGTCACCGTGATCGGAAACACCCACTGAGGTTGACGACGGCGGCTGCGGCTGCGGCGGCGGCGACGGCGGCGGCGGCGGCGACGGCGGCGGCGACGCGCCGTCGCGAGCGCAGCCGAGCCCCGCTCTCTTGGGACTCATAAATATTCACGGTGCACACTGCAGCCACCTCGCGCGCTGGCTGCAGGCGCGAGCGGAGCAGATGGATGTGCGGAGGAGGGAGTGGCCGTGGTGGCTGTGATGGTAACTGAAATGTAGGTTAATGAGGACGGTGGGCGACGAAGATCGTGACAATGGAGTTGTCAGGGCTTGGGGAAAACTGAAATGGGGAAACGAATGGTAATTGATGGAGGAACCAAAGGTAAATTGAGGGACGAATGGTAATTGATGGAGTTGTGGCGGAAATTATATTGCGGCGGGATATAAGGGAGAATAAGAATAACTGATAGGTTTCTGACAACGATGTCCTCAGGAACAAAGTTTGGAGAAACTGTGGGTACTGACAGTCAAATCAGAAAAAAACATGGTAAAATCAGGAAACCGTTGGAGATGATAGATTTTGCTGTGAGCGCACCGTCTAGGAGGGCGTTTTTTCAAAACAGCGGTAGAAATCGAAAAGAGCGGAAAGGATGTGGTACTGGGTTGATAGAGAATGACAGTATGCCAAGGCAAGGGACCGAGAGATCAGATGGTGATAACTGAACAGCTTCACGCTGGGGGAGGGGCAAAGGAATCGACAGAGACGTCACATGGGGGCGACCCAACGGGGACAGAGACGTCACATGGGGGCGACCCAACGGGGACTGTAGAAGTGGTGGGGGCGTCGTGTGCGGAGCTACCGGTTTCAGCGAGGGCGGCATGTGGATGAACAGTGGCAGCCAGTGGTGCGCAGTGTAGGCGCTGCCAGCGCCACTCCATGTCGGCGCGGGTGGGGATGGGGGTGGGGGCGGGGGCGCATTCAAATCTCGTCGGGAGCTTAGTCTTAGGGCTGCAGCTCGGCGAGAGGAGGCACCAGCGCCGTCAAGGCCATACCATTGTATGCGACACTATTTATGCTGGATTCTCTACGTCTGTTTTATTCTGGTTTCATCATTTAACGATCATTTATTGGCAAAAACGTAAAGCGCATTAATGAAGTTATGATGTGACACTAGATTTTTAAGAAACAATTATTTTATTATTGTATGGATTTGAATTAATAAACTATCAATTGCAGGCAGAATGTTCTCTTCACTCATTGTACTCTTAAATATTTGATCCAAATTGTGTAAGCACATTTCATACATTACATTTATTTTCTATTTTTGAACTGTCCGTATGTACCCTGAAGATAGTTCGTTAGGGTATGTCTATCGTAAAAATGATTAAAAAATCGAGGGCCTAATTGCTTTTCTCTCATAGTAGGCTAATAATAATAATAATAATAGTAATAATAATAATAATATGAAGCATTATGTATAACAATAGCATACGTATAACAATATAATAGGACAGGATTTAAGTAACTTTCAGTTCTGCTTTTCGCAAGGAAAATAATAATTAGAATAAAACATATTGTGTCCATGTATTGGCGTACAATTTAAGTATAATACACGAAAAAAATAAAGATAGAAATGTTGAGATAGGGTAATTTCCATCCACGTTTTCACACTACCGGGGCCACTTTCATGTCATGAATATTCAATTTATGGCTGCGTTTTCAAATATCCGTACAAGTAGATGTGTTGATCGAATAAACCATTCGCTATTAATCTCTGTGTTATCAAATATATATTTACGTACGCACAACAATTTGCATTCGGCACAACAGGCGCTGAAAACTATCGGAAAAGTGAATTGGGAAGTCAATTGGGAAGGCCTTCTTAGAATTTTGATTGGCGTGTGCACGGGGGGGGGGGGGGGGGCAGATGTTTGTGAGTCCTATGAAAATGCGTCAAGATGGGTCTCCTTGTTCTATGAAAAATCTATAAACATCGTAAATATCTTTATGCTGTCAATTCAAGTTATGATTTTTTCTTGATTTAACGTGTTTTTATTTACTATGAGGATCAGCTTTTTCGGCTGTATCCATTGATCAAACGAGGTTGTTGAGTTATGAATTATGAGGTGATAGGATGATAATTAGGGGTAAAAGAACAATTACAAATACGTCCATGCCTGAGCAGGATTCGAACCTGTACCCTCCTCAGCGGAGACGACGGCTGCCACAACTGTCTGCCGCGGGGCCTGACCTCCTGAATTTTGTTATTAATTTTCTTCGATGATAGGAGAATTGCGTGGCATAAGTTTCAAAGACAACGAAGAGATAAAAAATAGTTTATAACTGACTTCAAGATCACCGTAAAGAATTTCTCGCTGAAGGGATAACAAAACTCGTAAGAAGATAGAAAAACTGCGGAAAAATCGGTACGTATTATGTGTACAATACACAGAAAATTGTATCGGTTGAAGGAAAAATTTTTGCTGTACACCAATTTGTTTAGTTATTGAATGACCTCTCTTAAATAAAAAATAACATGGATTATACAAGTATTTGGTAATATGGATATTAAAAATGCTAATTTTTGATAGAATTTCTAAAATGAAACATATTTAATTGAATGTGAAATCATAGAATTTGGAGAAATATGCGCATTACAACGTATTATACAAAAGTCCATAACGCATTATTCGGAAGTATATTTAATTGTGTGCAGTGAATTTCCTTAAACGTTTTGGCCAGTGTAGGTATTTTTCTGTGAAAACGAGATTTACAGTATTCTTGTCAGAATTTGACAAATTTGACCCTAATGTACAATTATCCTTCGACCTGTCGTAACTTACGTATAAGAATGCGCGGAAATGACCCATCAACGTGTGCAGGACCTTTTACCTTTTTTTTTATTAATCATCCAGACTTCATTAATTGCTTACACATTCGGGGAAGACAACTTTTTGAAAAGTAATATTTTTCACTTTTCACACTAGTTAACATGTTTGCCATCATAATTATTGGAAATAACGACGTAGACCCAGAGCTTTTCAGTAAAGCTTCATTCACAAACCGAAATACTAGGTCTGGAAATAAGCTGGAGAGGCCATTTATCATTTATTCTTGGTGGCCACTGATTCTGTTGAACGATTTATGTATATATATAAAGGTGTTCCGTTGACATTTTTATTTGAGAAAAAAATATTACTAGAAAAATTATTCCTTTTGCCCCTTAAATAAATGGCACAATTATTAATCAACGTTACTGGTAACATACGTTGTACAGAAAGACGTCACTGGCGTATGAACTTGGCGTGCGATTGATATGAAATTACTTCCATGAAATGACGTATGTTTTCATACATCGGTTCTTATACACTATTTAATTTTCCGAAACGGTGTCGTGTTTTGATGTGCGTGTGCATGCCGCACATGGCGCAGGGTGTGTATGTTGGCAAACAGAACGCTTGGCAAAATACAATATGCAATATCATGTAAGCGGAGAATGGTCAGAGAAAATGCAACGATTCGTTTACACGCATAAATCCTTTTCTCTCTTTTTTTCAGTAAAATACCAAGTCGAGTGACCCACTTTACCACCGGGTGGCACCAAACAGAACAATTTTTTTCGCGTACGAAAATCATTTAATTTAGACAACGTTTTGCTTCATTGCCGGGAAAACATCAAAGTGCACCCCGAGCTAAGAAGTTGAATAGCGTTGTTCTTAGTTAACTTCAAAATTGGAAGAAAACTTACGTTGTATTGTTTCACCATCAATTAAATTTATACTTTCTCGAACTTCGAGATGTGAAATTATATGTTTGGAAATGAGTATGTAATGTTTCAGCGGTCTCAGCGCAAATTATTTGCATTAACCACACATGCTCCGATGTTGCGTGTCTTTCATTTGTTCCCCTGGTGGACATTCACAGAAACATGGCTTTTTCACCTCCCCCACACATCAGTAGCAGTCCAACCGAAGCGCCCAGCGGGTGATTCCCACGCTACAGGGGTTCCGTTGCCAACGCGCGAGCGGGTAGTTATACGTATTGTTTTGTGGTCGCTTTCAGCCACGTGTCAGTGTATCGCGCGTGCAAATATTTGGGTGCATCGCTGAGAACTGTTTTTAGGCCGCAAACATTTATTCATAATTAACCCATTGGAAACATTCTTGTTGCAATTTACTTTCCCGTCGTCCCTATGACGGTGAGTGTAAGTGAAACATGCTCCTCCCCTATGTATCCGACTGAGTTGTAGACATCAATAGTATTATACGTTTTTATTTGTCTTTGAAGCTCTAAAAACCCTTTAAAGGACAGAGGTGAAAGTGTCAGAGTTCCCTCAGGATTCAAAATTTTGCAGAACGTGTGATTGATCCTGCCAACAGTTCAACACGAATCTAATTACTTCTTGCAATCAAAATAACTCACTGACTCTAAATATCGTGTGATATTTCTAAAGTGTGTTATTTATGGTTTTAATATTGCCAACTTTTCTCAATCATGACTGGTCTTTCAAGCAGATGCCCTCTCATTGCCGAGCATCCACGTGCGACAACGAACCACATCCTAAAGTAATTTATGCAATACTCTAATAGGACATTCTGTCCTGATCAAACATTATCATTGCTAGCAATTAAAAAAAACTTGTACTTTCACTTTGATTCAAAAAACCAAACATGTGCACAAGGATAAACAAATGCTCATTGCCGAGCTAAAATTCTAATTTCAATTAATATGCGTTTTATTTTGGAATTAAATCTTAAACTAGTTCATATGTAAACGTGTGATACTGTTCTCTTATGATCACGAACAACATATAACTATTACGATGAACACTCACTATTTAACTATCAACAATTATTTTGTTAAGCTTGAACGTCAGCATCTTAATGTTTGTATTTATATACTATGTATGTATATAAGGTATGTTGCATTTATTTTGTTCAATATACACCTAAAACCCCACGAAGAGTAAGTACTCAGTCTGTATGGTCTTTTAGTTATAATTTGTTATGAAAGAAGCCCCAAAAATTGCCGATTCTCAAAAAGTGCGTTTGCTCCTAAAGGGTTTGGCCCAATCGTCTAGGCACTTCATTTTATATACAATTTGCACACTTCAACACTAATAAGATCTGAAACGCTGACTAAAAATTTATTCAAAATGTTCAGTATTTTAAGAACAGTTTCAAAAATATAATATTTAATAAGGAAAAATCACCCAATCCATCTGTTATGTATTTGTAACCAGAATGATGTAATATCTTCAAAGAATATTTAAAACAATCTAGAGCAGAAAGATATCATCTGTTATACGCTGGAGACTAAAATAAAAACCTTGAAAGTGAGAATAAACTAAAAAACGTGGAGTGAATGATTTGTAGGATATCATGAGCGATACGTGCGATTCAAACAATGATTGGCACATATTGTAGCATATTTGAGTATGAACCCTACACTTAATAATATGGTTTGAGCAAATATGGCTACAGTTTTGGCACACCTCTTTAGATCAGAAATGTGTAATGTGTTTTTTGGGTAGAAAAAGTTGAAACCTCTTGAGTTATTTTCTATATTGACAACGCACTAAGGTGATGTGTCTTATCATGCAGAAGCTACGCGAGTAGAGTAGGAAGCATCACTGCAGAGTAGTGAATCACTACAAATAAAGTTTAAGAATTATCCGTACACTAATATTCATGTGTATCACATTCAATGCATCACAAGCGTCATCTGATACCGATGATAAGAAAATAGATCACGTATAAAGTTTGCGAGTGGAGGCCATGTTGCTTTCCGTTGATGCTCCGCGCTACGGCCAGACAGCGAGCGAAAAATCATTCTCTGAGAGGTGCGGTTTAATTGACTGGGAATGGCGTTATTTTTTTCCTTTGGAATGGCTCCGAAGCGTATGTTTTACACGGCGTCCCTCTCGACGGAGCCGTAAACATCTGGCGCAGTAACGTATCGCCCACCATTCATGTGTGCTCGATTCAAACTCCGTTCTTGATTTATCGGTCGGTCTCTCGAGGAGGAGGCGGAAATGAAAATCTGTGCAAATGGGCCACCCGTGCGTTCGGCTCCCTATGTAAATGGCTCATAGAGTCAAATTGGCAACATTGCATAGAAGATATATAATTATTAATTTAAGTTCATATGAGTTTAGATCTAATAGTAGAGCAGAGAGCAAATTAAATTTTAACAGAGTATACTTCGAGCATTATATTCTAATGTAACAGCTTATTCAGAATCAAACCCGTCAGGAAATGACAGACACATTAATACTCAATAAATACAAAAATTAACCATAAGACTAATAATATTTTTGTTTCTTCCTTTCATATATTTCTTCAATATTTAAGTCGGATTAATTGTTTTGTGCAAATAAATAATAAAAGTTGCAAATACGATTGTAATAAAGTTATAAGTACATTTTCAATCACTTACCGCAATACATCAAATGAGATAACATTCACAATTTAATTATAAATATGTGCCTCAATAAGAATGAAAAGAAAAATATCTTCTTTTTGAGAAAATATTTTTAAAACAATGCCTTTATTATATCCAAAATTATTTAAATACTACTCACCTTCGAAAAATTGTATTGACCTTTTTCAAAAATGTCTTTTAAAGCAGATTCCTTTACGGAAAAAAAACCTTTTTCTTCCATTTTGTAGTTGTAGAAAGACACCGAAAAGAAATTAAATTTTTGCAATTTCAATGAGACGCATCCATTTTTAACCTTTGGAGCCATTTTTGATAAACTGAAAAATGTTGTTAAGGCTTCATGTAAAGTACCCCCCAAATTCAAAATGTTTTAAGTTCTCAGGGCTTCGAGTTCGATCAGGACGATGAGGGAGAAAGTTGTCCTTAATCTTTTAGACACTAGCGTTGACAATAGTCACGACGGTCGGACGGACGAGCGGACGGACGAGTAGACGGACAGACGTTTGTAAACAAGATTTTGGATCCACAGAAGGATCCACAAAACCTCGATTATTGATATGCATGTTAGAAGAAGTGATTTACTACATATAGGGACAAGGTTTATCCACATTTTCGATTTCAGGGCCCCAGAATATGCGTTTTTGAGTCGAAAAATCGCTGTTTTTGCAGCACTATTACAATACGTTCTCTAGACTGTGTGTGGTGAATACGATAAAGTAAAGAACGTCAACTGACAAATGTAACGTCTTGTTCAACATTTTTAGCCACTGAGTGACATGAGTAGTATTATCCAAAGAAGATAATCTGAGATTGTAATTGATGTATAGTAAATTTATTTTCTTTAAATATTGCGAAAAACAATTTAAAAACAATTAAAAAAGAAATGAAAAGTTTATTTGAATATTTGTCGGATGATTGAAACTTCATTTTAACTAATCATCAATAAGTAATTTCGGGCCTTTTAGAAAAAGGGGATGCCCTATTTTAAGTAAAAAGAGCTTGAAAAGTTTCTCCTCTCATTCACAACGACCTATTTGTGTGAAAAACCTTCTCAACTGCAACAGCTATTAAAGCAAGTACCGTATTTTCTTCAATCTTTTAGATCCCCCTTGAGAGGGGTGTGCAACGGTGGTTATTGGGAAAAAGTACGGGAGTTAAAGGCAGTCAACAAAATCCACTAACATTTACTCAAATAAAAAATACTGATTTATATGGAAAACGTATGTGATAGTACAAAATTATTTTCTAAAAACAAATAAATGAGAAGTATTAAACAGAAGGATTAAAATACATCCAAGAGGAAAGGACAACTTCACAGATATTCAAAAACTTGAAAATCCGGGAGAACAAAATTTCAAGTTATAATCCAGCTCTCTGCTCCCGTTGGAAGAACTGTACATAATAAAGGGAAGTTTAAAATGCAAAAATTCTTAAATTTATATTTAAGAAATTTAATTGTCCTACTATTCATTATAATTAATTATTAACATGGGAGTAAAGTAGCATTACTTTACATTATAGACTCCTGGAATATTATACTCACAAACTTGAAAATCCGGGAGAAAAAATGTCAAGCTGTAATATGTATTCGTTCAAAATGCTGTTGATGCGTAAATGGTAGGATTTTTACCACCGCAAAAGCACATGTCAGAAAGAACAGCTTAATTACCTCTCCACTCAATTTATTTCTTATAGTTACCTCTTTCTTTGAAAAGTTCAATAATATACGTTCATCTCTTACAAATGCTCGTCCTAAAGAGCAAGATATTTTTTTGGAGACAGCACCTACGTCGAAACATCACATCTTGGCTCTCAATTTCACACATGGGATAAGGTTTCTTTGATTAAAGGGGTGATTCGTGAACTCAGTGTTAGAAACCTATTCTTCATTCAGATTGTATCGCCTGTACAGCGTTTCGAAACAGGTTTTCACTTCAATACACACATTACAGCATCGGTGATTTTTCTTTAGCCCTCGTCAAGAAAGCGTTTCTTCCTGCTCTAAAAGAACGTCGTGTTTCCACTTAAAGAGTCGCTTACAATTAAACGCGTCGCAATCTCTCTTTTGTGAAAACTTTGCTCCGCCCGCCATCGTAAAAGCCAGTGATCCTTCTTCGCACCGTCGATTCACCTCGCCACAACTTCAAATTCGTGGCACAGCATTCCACGGTATTACCATTTGGAAAGTGCCGTCGAAACAGCGCGGTTAATTCATTTCTGTTTTCGTTCTTTCCACTCGTTCTTCTTTTTCGTCTCGTTTGGCTGATCCCGATTTGTCGCCTAGTTCGTCTCGTCTCGTTCATCTCGTCTTCTTTCGTCTCATCGTCTCATTCATCTAGTCTCGATCGTATCGATCGCTTGATTCGTCTCGTCTCGTTGGTTTCGCCTCGTTCGTCCCGTCTCGTTCGTCCCGTCTCGTTCGTCCCGTCTCGTTCGTCCCGTCTCGTTCGTCCCGTCTCGTTCGTCCCGTCTCGTTCGTCCCGTCTCGTTCGTCCCGTCTCGTTCGTCCCGTCTCGTTCGTCCCGTCTCGTTCGTCCGTCTCGTTCGTCCCGTCTCGTTCGACCCGTCCCGTTCGTCCCGTCTCGTTCGTCCCGTCTCGTTCGTCCCGTCTCGTTCGTCCTGTCTCGTTCGTCCCGTCTCGTTCGTCCCGTCTCGTTCGTCCCGTCTCGTTCGTCCCGTCTCGTTCGTCTCGTCTCGTTCGTCTCGTCTCGTTCGTCTCGTCTCGTTCGTCTCGTCTCGTTCGTCTCGTTCGTCTCGTCTCGTTCGTCTCGTCTCGTCTCGTCTCGTTCGTCTCGTCTCGTTCGTCTCGTCTCGTTCCTCTCGTCTCGTTCGTCTCGTCTCGTTCCTCTCGTCTCGTTCCTCTCGACTCGTTCCTCTCGTCTCGTTCCTCTCGTCTCGTTCCTCTCGTCTCGTTCCTCTCGTCTCGTTCCTCTCGTCTCGTTCCTCTCGTCTCGTTCCTCTCGTCTCATTTGTCACGTCAGTTTTTTGTCTTTAAATCGTTACAGCGCCATTTGTGAATACCACGTGAGGAATACGCGTTTTCATTCATGAGTTTCCAGTTTTTTGGCGTGAGTTCTCAGTGCTTTGACAGGGGTTCCCAGAACACCGTGCATCACTTTTGAACTCCTATAATTTCTACTCTTTTCACGGTACATTAATAAGAGAATGGTAGAGTGAATGTGATTCCCCCTTGTTGCAAACTATCTATCGCTGAAACCGATCCATCAGAGCACTGACGGGTTGACGAGTTACATTGATACAGGATGCATGTTCTAGACCGCAATCGGCACACGAACACATGACTCATGGCGATTGGGAAGACAAGTCTATGTAATCTTAAGTGATTCTCCCAGGACCTTCGTCTCGGCTGACAAGGTGTAACTGCACAAAAATGACGTTTTCCTTACATAAATGCAATACATTAATTTGTGTAAGATTTCGATTCGTAAATTAAATTCGTGAAAACTATATATATATATATATATATATATATATATATATATATATATATATATATATATATATTTATTTATTTATTTTTACTTCAGCTTTCGATTCTACACTTATTATTTCTATTTTTCAGGTATGTGAGGTGATCTGGCAAAGGGTGTACATCTGTTAATCGTAAGTATGCGTGTCTCAGATAAATATCAGCATTCTGCTGCTCGGAACACACAATAAAATAAGCCTGAGAGGCGTGTGACCCCCTTCAAAAGTTGAAAGTTGTTTCCACATTGCTGACAAAGGGCAGATATCACTTAATAATTTGCGAGACTTAAATGTCCTATATACAATTTAGGTAAAATGTACTATAAAAAGAAACACCGCAATATGAATGTCTCCGTCTCGATCGTTTTACTAGCAATTATTCATTCAACAAAAGAATACCTTGTTATATTACGTCGTACATTATATTGAGAAAATATTTTTCTTGATTTTACATGTTAATATATTGATAGTGCACAAAAAACTTGCATCTTAAAAGTTCTCATTTTGCAAGAGTGGGTTTATCTTGAGCGGCACATGAAGTTTGACGACCAAACGCCAAAACCATTTTTATACTGCGCGTCTTGCTAATCTATCTTGATGAAATTTGTACTATTTGCATTAAAAAAATATACTATTTTCTATGCATATTTCTTTCCTTTACTAAAAAATAGGATTTTGAAGTTTCGTCACTTGTGTACAGTCGATATATTTTTACTTTTAATATATTACCGTTCTTGGAAGTGGCTCGATGTATAATACATATACACTATTCTCACAAATTAAATTAAAATGCTTTTATGGGAAACGTTTGAGTAAGAGTACCTAGCAAAACGACGCAGATCTCGCTGCTCAAAATATTATTTCACAAAGTAATGAGTCTCCGAAAGTCAGTAACAAAGACAACTTTTCTGGAGCTTGGCTAACTGGGACATGTCGTGCCTTGTAGTACATCTACTTCCGGTCTTTTACGAGCGCATAAATTTACGGAAAGTATCTAATTGGTTTACACAAGATGTCCGACTTACGCACTGGACCTCTATTCCAGTTGTATCGAGTGCTTACTAAACGAAACTATTGTTTTGAGGTCACATTGCTCTCTCTGAAATACACATAGATATACTGAGAAATACTAATACTACTTGAATAACTGGAATTAATATCAGCATATTTAAATATCAAATAAGCAGCTTTGTTCAACTTGACCACTTCCCGAGCGCAATTTGGGATTATAAATACAAATGTTGGTAATATCTATACGTTTTATTCAAATATTTGGAATACCAACTAACAATACTAATAATTATGAGATCATGGATTCTAGCATCATCAGTTTTCCTAATTAATTCGGACGTTTAAGGGAGTGGAAACGGTTATTGAGAGCCTGAAATTACTGGCTATGAGAACATGTATCTATGAACGTTTCTTCAGGAATTGGTTCCGTATAAATATTCTGAAGAGAAAGAAATCTATTAAATGGACAATTCAAATGTAAAGCGGAACACACACTTAATTGAATTGAGCACAAAATGAAGCACATTATGTAACGAATTTATAAAAATTTGGTTTTTAGTTAGCCTTCATTTAAGTCTTTGCAGTTGCTATTAAATTCTTACCCAACTTGAAATGTATCTTTTCTACTGATGCAGAAAGATAAGTGTTTTTACACTTAAACTTTAAACTTCTGAATATCACTAATTAAAACTGTTCATTTCATTATATTAATGTGATTAGTTTTAATTCTGTTAATCTCATAGTTGGAACCATTTGAAAGAGAAAAACCAAATTGTTTGGACACATTTTCAACTTAAATAACCACATACACTCAAACTAACATGGACCTTACACATATACTTTTAAACTAACGCACTACCACACATATCAGAAGAAGGATCCTGGAAGAAGAATCCTCTCGGAAACCTACTTGTAGGTCGGCGCCGGATCTCACCATGCATTGGGTGAAGAACCCCGCCACCTTATACGATAAAGCATTCACTACAGTAGCGGTATAAGTGCCGGTAACAGTTAACGTGCCACGAAACATCAGTCAATCGATAGTCCACGGGAAAACATTCCTCCTCACATTTCACGAACGTAAGCACCTTTTACCGCAAAAGGACTGACTTCGCGTATAAAATGAGACGCTGAATCATGGCCACACCGAACGGGACCAGTCAGCACGTGAGAGGAAGCGGGCAAGCAGAGGAATCCGACAACAAAATCCGCCACCACGTTTGTTCGGGCGTCTGGAGGATGGAGTTTGAGCGATGGGTCACGATGATGGGAATTCACAGTGGACTTTGAGCATTTAGACGCCCCTCCACGGTATCAATACCCTAACTTCCCCACTCCTCCCGACACGATCTGCAGGGAGTGCGATCCCAGCGCCATGGCGACAGGCTTCCGCCTCTTGGTCCAGGGTTCCTTTCAAAATCGTCTCTTTTGCGGTCGGCCTTCCAACATCGCGTCGTCTCAAAAGCCGTCCCGGCGTTCCCTCCCTTTCCACCCACCGTGAAGGTGGCTCAAGGATCAACTGATGTCACTGCACTGCCTCTGACCGGGAGGTCCCAGGATTTGAGTCCCGACAATTGCAAGATTTGCGACACTAGTTTGTTAGCTCGCTTCTCGGCGCTAGCTTGTAAGCTAGGTCGAGTTTTACCGCTGTCTCGAGGAGAATTCTGGCGGCCGGCTGTTCCGATCGGTGGATATCCGTGCTTTCTACGATCAACACCAGGCGAATACCGGAGCAGTACTCTAACAAACGGACCAAGGATCGCGCGCGATATGTCTCTTCCTTGTTCTTTCTTCCCCCCTTACGTACACACACTCATATTCACTATACTACCGCTCAAGCCGAGGGACCAGTCGGAAGCTTAGATTGTATCCCGACCACGGCGGTGTCACACTAGTGGGGGATACTTCATTACCGAAAATTCTCGCAAGCCAACAATACGTAGGTTGGGGCCGGATCTCGTCAGGCAGCGAGAGAAAATCAGTCACATACCACGAGAAAAATACAATTTTCATGGGACTAATGACCTTAGCACTTGGCGTGCCTGAAAGCATCACTCAGTCAATGCTCTACCACTCTCGCCGTCCGCAACCCTACTTACTCCATCCCCACCATTACTTCTCCCTCACAATCTCCCTGGCCCCACCCTCGCCTGCCCCACCGTCCTCCCTTCATATTCCTCTCCTTCCCATCGTTCTTTCTCCACATTCGCCATCGTCGTAATTCCTCCTTCGCTCCCTTCGCCTGTTTTCTGTCTATGCCGATGCCACTCCCACCTTTTCGCTAAATTTAAGGGAAGAACTCTGCAATTGCTGTTCATTCCTCTTGGTTTTAAAGTTATATTTTTCCTTAAAAAAATAGTTTTACTTTTAAGCGATGTATAACATTTATATGTCGCCTAAATTAGAGTGCGGCTGCTGTTTATTAGACAAATGGTTTAATAATATTGTAATAAAGATAAAATATAAAGTGATACATGTCGAACGCAATGGCTAACGTACGTGCATTCAAGGTTGATGCAGGTATTTCAGCGGACCACACGATGCGTTTTTACAGGAAAATGCCAATGGTAGTAAACTTTTATGATAGTATTGAGTTTGAGGTTTTACAACCGTTTTGTCCGCAGTATTGAAAATCATCGCTCGTGGTTCAGTGGCGAGAGATAACCTCCACTAGAAATGACACTAGAAATTTGATTTTATGACCCATCACGTTCGGTGAAAATAAGTTCTGGGACGCGCAAAATTTCATGGCGATGTTGGGAAAGTCGCTTGAAAATTATTTATCATTTTATCTTTTTCTTTGGATACGGTTACCTATTCTCTTCGGCCTGTCTTTCCACTTTTGCTTTGATTGGAATCTTGGGATATACCTCGTCCTGGGCTGTTGATCGTCATACTGCATCCTGCTGTATCGCAAATTCAATTTGTATTAAAGCAGATCGCTGCTGAATCTTAGGTATCATGAGTGACCAGCTACCAGAGGGTTGGGAGGCAAATTCTTTAGAGAAGAATTTGGAAAGAACCGCAATTATTTCTCAAATGCTAAACACATTAGTTTTTAAGAATTTATAATAGGCAAAATGCAGAATAGCGAAATTAATTTACATATTTAAACATTTCGTAGATATTATTGAAATACCACAAAACATTTAAATTACGAGAACTTTAAGTGAAATGAACTTTTTCGACTGTCAAAATTGGTTGTCGATAACTTGAAACATGGCAGGTGATTAGCTTGATTTGATTTATTTAGACAAAAAACAGGAAAAAATTACCCCACCCTTTTAATATACATAGTTGAGGAATAAAGAAAAGTACTGAAAAAGGTGGTTAGAAAGATTTGAAAACGATACATTTTGCGACGCTTTGTTTTTGCTCAGCGATTTTTATTCTTCTAAAACGAGGCATAGTAAGGACCCCCGAAGTTCGTGGGGCCTGCGTTCTGAATAAATACAGCGAAATTTAAAAGTGAGGTTTGTACAAGTGAAGTCATATGTTTCCAAGACGAGTCTCGCTAATGCTATTTGTTGTTCGGGTGAGGCCGAGTACGTCGGCTGTGATGCCCACGCTTCAAGCATCTTGTCGTGGCCTTCTTCAAGGCTTGTTCCAAGAGCCAAAAGCACTTAATGGCTTCCATCAAGGCCCCGGAGTGGCAGTGTGGATATCCGCCTCATGAGAAATCTCTTTGAGAAATCAGTTGATACTTATTGCCCCTTATTTAGAGAGTTTTTTTTTTTTTTGTTATTTAAGGTCGCATCAAGTTCTAGGTCATTAGCAACCACTATTGCTTGTAACGGTATGGTAACTGTCAGGATGAGACGATATAATGATGACAGGGGGTGAAACTACGAACACAATACAACCATGCACGAGGCGGGAATCGAACCCGCGATCCTTCGATCCGCGATCGCTACGGCACTACTGCCTTAGTGACTCGGCCACCGAATCGGCATTTAGACTTATTAATTTCCTCTAATAAAGAAAATAAATTATTAATTAAATACAAATATAAATAATGTATTTTATTTTATCAATTGCGAGAATCTTGTTGTAACCGAATGTACTTAATATTGCAATAATATTATCATTAATTCCTACGTTCAGGTTACGAACAAAGATTGTTGAAAGAGCAATCAGCCCGTACGTGTGATATAATAACTTCTAAGAGGAGATTTTACTACAGGAAATAGATTACATAGAAACTTCTTCATTAATTTCACTTTATTTCGATACACAATTAATAAACACACAACTGAAAAATTAACAAAACATAACCAAATGAAAACTAGGAAATATTTTTTATTCAAATATATTCCTGCCCAATGATCAAAATGATTATAAATGGCATAATTTAAAAAGAAACATTGTGTGTATGTACTTGGCGCGACAGCCCGGGAACGGGCTCAGGCCTACCGGCAACGTCCCTGCCTCGCATTGGTTGAGAGGTTACGTGTGGTTAGCACGTAGACATCCCCACGCCGTATTCTGGTTTTCTCAACCTGAGCAGTGAATTTTCTCATTGTCACACAGCAGCATACAGTGGGATATTGCAAGGAAAATGCACACTATAGTATTGTCCCGACCGGGAAACGATCGCGGGACCTCGTAGTGGCAAGCGAACACGCTGACCAACAGCTAGCCACGAGCCCACAAGAATTATTAGAGAAATATTATGAGAGAAGAAGGTACACCCCCACTTAATATTTTGAAGAAAAAACACAAAATATGAAACATGCTTTTACATTTCAAATTTAATATGTGACTTGCTTTTTAGTATCCCGATATCGCACCTCCAATAGAAAAGTGACCCTAGTGCGAATTTCTGATTTCTCAGAAATTTAAATTGTAAGTTTCGTAGTTCTATAATGCTCGTTATAGATTGTACCAAATATTCACCTTCTAGCGGACAGTAATTGAACTAATTCAAAATCAACTTCAGAATATTAGCAGTACCTCTTGGTAACCTCTTATCAGCTTTAGCTGCAAAATGACGATTTTACACTTATGCCACTTTTGTATTGGATGTGCGATATGTGATTATACCTTCTTATATTTATTGATTCATAAGCATTCGAAGATGGCGCGAGTGACTGCACGTGACGTCGTGACTTCACGTGACGAAGACGCGTCGCCGCCAGTATAAAAGGAGCACCGGCCGCCGGCGGAATAACTTTGGTCTTAGGAGGAGTGCGCACCAAAGTATGGTGACTATGACCATTTAAGGAACCACGGATGCCGGAGTAGACAGACTTGTTTTTTGAGCGCGCTCTGGAGTGATGTAGCTATATATAGCAATTCTGTTTGCGCAGACTCTGCCGGCTACGAAATAATCTTCTAGGTCAATGGTGAACTCGGCTACGAACTGTCATATCTTCTGACGACTCCGACCTTATCGACGCTTGGTGTTGTAAAAGACATTGTTATCGGTACGAGTTGGAACTTTCGAATTGTTTAAGTGCACAATGTACATCGTTTATTGGTTATTTCTTGTGATGTTTTTTGGACGTAACAATATTATATTGAAATCTAACACATGCATTTTGAGCTCTTTGAAGAGCATCAGCGGTTAATTTCTTTACATTACCGTACCCAACATTACAATCAAGAAGGGGGAGCAAAGGGGTTTTTACTAGTTCTCTGATTTTGGATGGAATACATTTGTGACATTCGCCTGAGTTCATTGAGGCACACACTTTGTGGCAAGTGTCCTGAACATGGGATTCTCAATTATGGAATTTATCGATGATAAGACCGAGATTTTTAAATTCAGAGCAGAAAGGAAGAATAGCGTTGGTACGTATGATATAAAGAATATAAGATATGACGTGAAACTTACTGGAGCCAATTATTATTGATTGAAATTTTAAAGAGTTTAACTTACATCATTTTATCACAGACGAAGTAAAGAAGCCAAATCGTTCACGAAGTGGCCTACTCGCGCTTAGAGCTTAGGATTGTCGAGCTCGACCGTAATCCGGGGTTTCATGCGCTTTAAGAGATTTCTGATAAAAGTGTTGAATATACAGTATAAGTGAAAGAGGAGGAGGAGGAGGACGACGACGACGATGACGATGAGTACAAGGAAGAGGAAGAAAAAGAAGAAAAATAATAGAACACGCACACCTGTGCGAAAAATATTGTTTTCCGTCCACCACATCGGAAACTCCTTGCAAGAAGTGCAGACTTCGTAGTATCATGAATTGTTTCTGGGTGTGAGATTTGTGAGGATCATCTTACTATTATCGAAGAGTTCATAGAAAGGTCAGAACAAGTTATCAGGGGAGTCGTGTTACAAAGTTAATCGACGAAACCGAACTCAAAGTTTTCAGGAAACTTTGTATTGCCGGTGTATGGAAGTCGTGCAAATATAACTCCATCTTCACAACAAAGGAAACACGAGCAATTGAAGCAATAAACGAAACTAGAGCTCTTTTCAGAATTGCGTGAATTCTATGGATGGACCTAGAACACACAACGAATATCTGTGTAAGATGCTCATCTGATGCGAAACTTGAAACATTCAGAATATAGATTGGAAATGCTTCAACAATTTTGGAAATCTTTATTTATATAAGGTAAATTTTATCAAGTGTACAAAACGTATAGAACATGAAACGTTTCAAAAATACACATCTACTCTCATATGTATAAGTATATTTATTTCAAAACTTAATACATTCAATTTCGTGCAGCATTTTGTAGCATATGTTATAAAATGGTATAATAATTTTCAACTGGCGACTTTTTTATTCTTACCTGTGTCTATTAACAAAGATACAATTTGTTAATAAAATATGTTAATAAGAATTTTTTAATGGGCTATTACTGCAATCTACGCGAGCACTCGCGTTACAATATAAAGAGAGACCACTAAAATCTGTAAGTGATACAGTACATGTTCATAAGTAAATAGTAAGTGTTCGGTTTACTTATTTAAAATAAGTGCTCGACACATACTTGTTTATTATAAAAACTCCCTGAATTAAATTTATCTCGTCTTACGAGCAATGCTTCATCGGCTCATATATATTGAAATTTGAAACAATATCAAATGAACACTAATTTACTTCTTTATGGTATGACATTGAAGTTGTTCCCTTGATGAACGACATGATGGCTCACGTTTACGGAATTCCGTTATTGCGCCGTCAGTCTCCCTACTGCGCCGATTCAGCAACGGCTGAGCGTCGCGAAATACTACGATACCTTGACTTGGGGAAGTAGGACACGAAGTCGATGTCTCCGGCCCGGGGCAGCGGGACGGCGCCGCTGGAGTCAGCGGAGGCGGCGGCGGCGGCGGCAGAGGCGGCGGCGGAGGCGGCGGCGGAGTCGGTGGCGGCGGCGGAGGCGGCGGCGGAGGAGGCGGCGGAGGCGGCGGAGGCGGCGGCAGCGGCGGCAAGATATTCGGCGGCTGCCTTGATATTCGATCTCCCTCTGGTCGCCGCTTCGGGTGCGGGCGAGCGCCTTGGTTGACACGGGCGACGACGTATCCGATTAAACACTAGTCGCCGCGCCAGCGTCGCAGCAACGCGCATCCGCTACAGTTCAATCGGCAGTTGTTGCACGGCGAAGCCGCGTGAAATAGCAATCGGCAGCACTATCGGTCTTCTGCGCATGCGCTGTGCGAATTTCGGGTCACTTTTGTGTATTTGCGCATGAGCTGGAAGATCGAGAGTGCAGTCGATTGCTGTACGCTAAGCCGTGGAAAAGTTTCTAATTTTTCCGGTTTCGTTTAATGGAAGTCGGCGTGCGCAGTTTAAAAGGAAAAGGGGTGCCAACTACATTTATGAGCCTCCCTTTCCCATTAAACATTTTTATTTGTATATTACATAATTTTCTTGTAAACAAGTAATGGAAAATGTTATTATTGTGTATACATAAAATATGGGTGGGTGAACTAAACCAATAAATCCAAGCCTTAGGTCACCAAAATAAAAGGGATATAAGAAAATTATTACGACGTACCGTTTTGTACAATACAATATACACTTCATAAAATTGTATCAACAATGTTTTTTAAAACGTGTCAAATTATGAGTAAAAGCAAAAATAACACTATTGAGCAAATTTTAGGCATTAAAAACATAGTGAACCAGATAATTTCACAGATGTTTGGAAATGCAAACTTCAGGTTAAAAAAGAAATACAGTATCACTGTAGAAGAAAACGAGGATAAGGAATCAGTGATTACGTCCAATTGCCGATGTATGTCTGCTTTTAAAAAATGTTTTTTTCCTAATTACGAATATTAGTAGTCTTATTATTAGCCAATCACTGATGTGGAATGATATTTCTGTCTGTGATTTGACGATAATTATGTAATTGTCTAAAGGGAAAACAATGATAAATCGCATTCTTTTAATAATTTTACCATTGAGCGTGTAGAGATGGGATGCATTAACAGATGTAGAGTCTGGCCTCTACTAGAGTCAGGCCACGGCCAACTCTAGTAGAGACGGAAATGGTTTGGTTCTACCAGATATTACTTTGCAATGGAGAACCCTGTTAGACACCTGATCCGAGCGAGTGCGATATTTACGGAGAAGCTATACCTCCGATTCTTACACAAAATATCTCCTCTCTCTTTTCCTGCTATCTCATCTCCTCCAGCTGCAATTCTAAAGATAATTTTGTTACCATCACATTATGCGATCATGCGATCCATGTAAACTTAGACACCAAATCCCCGACAGCTGTATACTGTATAATTCCAAGAAAACGATAGCGATATATATATATATATATATATATATATATATATATATATATATATATATATATATATATATATATATGTATGTATATATATAATTCGGATTCTCGCGCATGATACGAAGATCCTCGTAGCAAATTTTGGAAATCTATAACTTAAAATTTATTCCACAAAGTATTTCATACGCCGGCTTGTGACTGAACCTGAAGTATTACACACCATACACCAACGTGTGATTGGCTCTTCAGCAATAACCCAGCAGCAATCTATGTAATAATAGTTTGCCACATCACGAAATCATTGTAAAATAATATGAATCTGTAATATTTGCTGTTTACTACGTTTGAGCGGTGATTTCTGTCACAGCTTTTCATTACTTGCTCTTACGTATGAACGCGAGAAATAAAATATTACTTGCTCTTACGTATGAACGCGAGAAATAAAATCATGCTTAGTGTTTAATTAACGCATTATTGCGTGGATCATCTAGATATATAGTCTTGATGACGAAAACTATTTGTTCAAGTCGTTGGCAAAAAACAACAAAAAAAACAAACAAAAAAATTGTTTTACTTTACATTGACAAATCCCTATTATAAACCAGCTCCCTTTTCCATAAACTAGCCTTCCTTAATGTACATATTGCCAAATGTAAACGTTTTGCAATGAATTGCTTTGTGAGAGGAAGGATTTGGGGAAAGACTGAAAAAGAATATGTAGTGTAGGGTCCGCTACACAGCATGTTCGCAACAGCGAGCCGAGCAAACAGGCTTGCAATTGTAAAATCCACATTGTAATTGTAATTGTATTTCCACAAAATAGGAAAAGGGTGAGAGGAAGACTCAACTGTCCCAGGGCTAGAAGGAAGGCGCCCGCTTGCGCCAGACGTGTCGCAAGATCTTATGTACGAGAACTTGCCTGTCCTGGAGACGCCGCTTCCTAGGCACTGGTGCCAACGTTTCTGACGTCATGCTGCGACCTTTCGCAGGGCGAAATGCGAAACTTTGGCATCTGTGCTTAGGACGCAGCGTGTCCCGGACAACCAAGTAGATTCCGACTCCGGCCGTGGAAGCCAACGCTTTCCTCGCAAGCCCTTGCCTAAGTGACCGTACGGTAGGCGACGTGGATTGAATTGAATTAATACCTTATTTTACGTAGCGAGACTCGGGCCATCAGGCCCGCTCGTCCGTCTTACTAGGTCTGACTGCGTCTGACCACGCAAATTTCGCTACGCTCCTCTCACCAACTAGCGGAGAAAGGAGATATTTCTTGGGTGACGAACAGGCGATTTTTGAATTTTGCTCGGAGGTAACATTTAGGCTTCAGGATCTTTCACATGCAAGTAAATCTATTAACATGGTACAGCCGGCTTTACTTCCCCTCCGAAGGTAGGGGTTCGAAGGATTTTTTCGCCCTTAAAAATCCACGGGTTGTCAATCGGGTTTGAACCCTCCAACTTGGGTATAACAGTCCGATACGCTAACCATTACACTATGGCGCCGACATTACACCATCGCGCCGACGTGCGACGTGCGAGGCCCATCTTTAGTGAAGGTGCGCAGCAACCGGTGGATTTTGTTTCGGAAACTTCTGCCCAGTCATTGTTGTGAAAACGCCAGGGTGCGACTGCAAGCGTGGGGGTCATGAGTGCCACTTTCAGTCAGTATGTCCGAATCGCGTGGGCAGATGCTCACGGGGAGCGAACGCTAGTGAATGGTAAGGTTCGCAGATGTATATATTGTAAATAAACTCCATATGTACCAAAGACATCTCGTATGTGATTTCTGCAACCTACGACGCTACAAGAGCTGAAGTTGAAAAAACAGATTGGTTTTAAGAAAACATGGCTCCACTAGGAAAAGGCAGAGGCATATGGCCATGAAGCCAAAGAGGAAGTAATAAAAAATATTATTGTGATATCTTTAATAGGTCACGTATTCTGTTTTACAAGTTTGTTTTGCCACCGCTTCGTTGGAAATTCACAGGTCACGTGATTGGCTGTGAGGAAGGAGCAATGAAAAATGAAAAATTGATTTCAGATTTCAATAATCACTGGTCAGTAATCACAATGTCAACAAATTATCAATCAATTATTTATCATTGATGTATGTAGAATATAACATTCCTTGCTTAATAAATTATAAAAAATACTCAATTAAAAAAAGTATTTAAAACAATTTTCCCTATATTCAGTGCTTAAACTATTTATATAGTAAAATATGACGACCTAGACGTTCGTCGTTTTTATTAACATCGTAATTGAAGTATCACAAACTTTCAAAAACTAATTGCTATCTATAAACTTCGTAAACAACTGTATTTGTCGCCAGAAACAATGTGTGTGGCAACTCAATATAATATACATCGCACAATGTGTAATGTACAGTCGATCCTGGATACAGTCAACTTTGTTATAATGAACTTTCGAATACTGTAATCCGAGATTACTAATCCTGAACCATCACATTACAAATAAACATTAGATGAATTGTTTTCAGTTAACATTGTAAATAATACAACTTACAGAAAAATATTCCCCTCAGGACCGCAAATTGAAACAACCTAAGTGTTTAGGCGCGAAGAATCTCATTATTTATATTATAGCATTTACGCCGAAATTAGACTGAGAGAATGTATCACTGAGCAAATGATTACAGGTAATCTATAGCAATTCTGTCGATCCAGAAACATTGGTATTGATTGCGAGGTACGAACAAATGAGATCTCATCGTGCTAGGATATCGTAAATGCTATGAAAAAAAAAATCTTTTTAAAACACAATATGCTAACAGTGCGAGTAATTGAAGGTTATAAGAGTAAAAGTTGCGGTAAGATATTTTGAAAATGTAGACCATGTAGAATAAAGTGTGGAAGAAGTACGTACTCGGGCGAAGTACCTGCAATAAAAATCCGTTCATATCAGGCACTAATAAAAAAATTTCGGGTTATTGAAACTCAACAAAGTATTGAAACTTTAAATTCGTGATGATTCGTGATGGATTCGTTTGATACTTTACCGAACCTCTGAAATAACAAAATCAGTAATCGTGGAGAAACTATGTCATTTTGGTTTATTGGACGTAACGAACCTCTGATACTGAGAGCCAAAAATTTGGTCTCCAGAGGTTTACTATAGCTGGAATCAACTGTTTTGAGACAGATCTAATGATGGTGATTGCCTTTTCATATATATTATGATATTTTACTTGGTCTCAAAGTTAGAATTTCCTTCGTATACATTACCGAAAATATTTTCTAACACAGATTGATAACAAAATAAAGTTAGAGCATATCCCGAAGTACGTCTCTTATATCTATCCCTCTCTATACCAGTTCTACAAGCACTTTAGTTAAAGGAGAAGCAAATCTTAAAGGTTGCATTCACGTTTCTTTCTTCAAAGTTTGCAATGAAATAAATACTTTAAAGGCCTTTTCTGAAGTATGGTCTTCTTAATGATTGACTGAGATAAATAAGGCGAAACGAGGTCCTCTGTAACGAATGTCTCGTCGTTAGCGGACTCTCATCTTCGAAGATAATGAGCTAAGGAAACAAGGAAAAAACACCCTACCATTAATAACGATCGCAAATTGAAAACATAAGTGTGTACTCTCAAATTTTTATAAATCCTAAATCCTTATTTGTATACAGTAGACTCACAACTATCAGAGATAATTAGGACCGAGACTTCATTGGATATGGAAAAAAGTGATTACCCGACTTAACAAGCGAATACAATGATTTTATCCAGTGACGCGCAGGGATGGGGGGGCACGCATGGTGCTTCAGCCACCCCTCAGAAGCCAATGATAGGCTACGTATTAAAAAATATAGCTTTAACTAATTTTCTGAACTAACGAAAGTCATTCACTATATCAATTGTTAAAGTTATAAATAAATAAAGTTCACCAAATAAATGTACGCATTATATTCAACACAAACAAAAAATTATTTATACAAAAATAAGTCAGTTGGCCACTAAACCTGAAGCTCCTACCCCCGCGCCCATGCGAACACATACACACGCGCGCGCGCGCCTACACACGCACAAACACACACATACATACACACAAGCAAAGAGAGAAATGCTGGGTACACCTTTGATTTTATCCACTAGTTAAAATATTCGTTCCTTTGTTACCGCCATCAGCCAACGCATCTGCCATCTGTTGGAACCGCAACCTTACAAGCTGTGAGTGCTAGTGGTGTTACAAGTACACAACTGACGATTTGTTGGTCGACAAGTCCTTAAAAACCCAGACGCGACGGTAGGAGGATTTTCACCACCAGCTCAATAGTGAGATCGAAACCGAATCCTGCTTTGACGATAATTCTCGATGGCGTTGTCTCTGATCATTTTCAGTCGTGTACTGGAGCACCCAAACCCAAAGGACCAACGACCACGCAGCCTTTCTTTTTGCATCCAGTCGCCATTCCCTTGCTTAGGGCCCAGCGATGGTTCGATCCGCCATCCTCGTGTGACCTGTCCCCCATTAACCGAGAAAATGTTCGAAAAGCATCGGCGATCCGGGATGAAGCGCCCAGTTACGAGTTTCATTTCTCGAGATACTCCTCGTGGTGGGGGTAATTCTGGTAAACAGATAAGAATAACAATCGTTCAGTGCAAAATCACTACGCTCTTATTTCTAACACGAAGAAATAAAGGTCGGCGGCTCAGGTTTTGAAATCGCAACAAATGAGCGTCTCTTTCCGAACATGAAGAGTCGCGGCGGGTGCTCTGTCGCAGTGACGTGTGTTTGTGCTCGGCGGAAAAGAAAAAAATAACAAGCGCCGCTTCCCCCGGTGCGCCCTCGCCAGGGCATCCTGCGGGCTCGGGCCGCCCTCACGAGCGCCAACCGCCTCGGCCGCTTCGCAAACATATTTTTTGCCTCGTGGCGGCAGTGGCGGTGGCGGTGGGGACGACGGTGGCTGCGTCGGTTGCGGCGGCTGTGATATCGGCGGTGCTCGTGGGAATGGTTACGACGGTGTCGATAGCGACGAGGGTGGCGGTAGGCGTGGACCGGTTGTGGTGGGCATAACGGTGACGACGGTTATGGTAGTGGTGAGTGCCTTGGCGGTAGTGACGGTCATGGGCGGCGACGGTGGCAACGGCGGTGACGGTGACGGTGACGGCGGCGGCGACGGTGGGGGCCGCAACAACGGCGGTGGCGACGGCCGAATTGTGGCGGCGGCGGTGAAAACAGAGGCGGCGGCCGCGACGGTGACTCCGGCGGGACGACTACAGGAGCGGCGACGGTGCCGAGGACGGCGGCGACGACGGCGCCAGCCAAAATATCATCCAGGGCGCGCGTGGCGAGGGGAGGACGGGAGAGGCGGAGGGCGTGTCGGAGCGGCGGCGTGCACACGGCAAAGGGAGTACGCGTAAGGAGGCTTACATGGTGGCCCGGGGAGGCTCTTGTGCCGATAAGTGGCGCCCGTGCAGCGGCGTGTAGGACCTCCGACAGGAACGCCGTCAACGGCGATGGCGCGGGATAGGGAGGTCCCGAGCGCGGTATTAAAAAAGCCGAAGAGGCAGCGGCTACGGCATCGGCTTGGCGGGCGATGAATGCAAGGATGACAAAAATGTGTACGGAGGCAACGGGACACGAAAATAAGAGTGGCAGTGGCGAATCGAATTGATGATGCCAACGTTGTGAGAGCGGCTGGGTGGGTGGTGGCTGGGTCGGCGGTAGCTACGGTGACGGCGAGTGGCGGTGATGCGGGGGGCAACGGCTGCGCGACGGAAGCTATACCTCCCGTGGTGTCGGCGTCACTAGAAGCGGTGGCGCGCTGTCGAATGCCTGTGGGCGGCTGGGGGGGGGAGGGGGGAGCGGGGTCTGGAGTGGGGCAGGCGCGGGGACGGGGGCGAGGGCGGGCCACGAGGGGGCTTGAGCGCATTCATACCTCGGCCGCGCGGCACAGAAGAGCGCGCGGAGGGGGGAGGATGCGGGAGGGGAAGCGAATATGAGGGGGCGGGGACGTCGCTCTTCAGTCAGGGCGTGCGCGCCGCTTGACAAATGCGCAGCGGGGCTCGGACAACGACGGGGCCGCTGGCCACTCCGCCCCCCCGCCCCCCCCCGCCCTGTGCTTTGAGCCTGCGAAATCCTTCCGAAGGACGCGGACTCGGAGGAAACAAGACAACAATCTTACGTTTTGCTATAGTCCCAGAGAGCGGTTGCGAGCAGGCGTTTCTGCTCTGCAAATGGAGTGCTGTACTGTTGTGCTGTATGCGTCTGCTATTGCTGCCCGACTTGTACATTATTTTCGATTAATTATGAGCCATGTCTTGTAAATATCTGACAAGATTTATTATTGTTATAATTCCTTTTATTATTATTATTATATTATTATTATTATTATTATTATTATTATTATTATTGCAGAGACACAGTAACATATTCCGTTTCTGCAAATTCAAAATTTGAATATCATTTTGCTTTTTTCGCAGTTTTACTTTCTTTGCACACTCTAACTACAGTTTTAACACCCTTCAACTCCTCTTGTACTTGATTAATTTTTGTATTCTCTTCGCCATTGTATTCACATTTTTTCTGTTCTGAAAAATCCTTCACTGCATGCACGATATCCTAACTAGTAAGAATTTCATTCGGTTTTAACTTGCGTTTCTCGTCAATCGGGTCTTCAGTCTGGACAGAACTGTAATTGATGAGCCGAAGCAGTTCTTTTGGGGCGCGATTCCCTGAATTCCTATCATTCTCCATTAATTTTACAAAAATGACTCACGAGACATAACTGCAAACCCTTAGTGATGCATAAATTCAGTACTAAGGTGTACTACTTTTTTTTCTTGAAAGTTTTATTAACTATGTTTACCATAACCACTGTTTAGTTTACTATAACCGGCTCTCCTTATGCTAACATTAAAATGTTGCAGAGTGCGAGAAAGCTGACTTTGATCTAGAAGTTGTAATATTGAAATCGTGCATACAATTAAAAGGGTTAAGTAAATGCTTTTGTAAAACCATTAGTATTCATCTGAGAGAGTGATACTCTCACAAATATTTCACTAAAATTTACATGCATACTTTTTGCCGGAACATGACTTATTTTTGTAATTGCTGAGGGGAAAAGTCTGTGGGTCTATACTGGTCGGCGCGTCACCAAATGGATAACATGCCAAGAGTGGGCGTTGGCTAACAAACAAACAAACTTATTTGTGTATTAATTCAGTTTTCTTTATCGACGGAATCAGAGATGAAGAGGTAGATGCGTAAATTTGAATACTTTTTCGTAAAATTTTAATTTATTTTCAGAAAGACTCGTCGACGTTATAGTTAGATAAAATTGTAATAAAGTTGTGCCCTGAAAAAGAAATTAAATACCACCGCTCTTATTAACTATTTCACTTGTGATTTGTGACGATATTTGCCGTATTTGAACGTTGATTTCATTATGTGCGTGTCATCACATGAATAAATGATACAATGGAGGCCATTTCAAATAAATAGGCATCGACATAATCCATTATTGATCCAAATTACTTTCGAAGCGGCAAAAGGAATACCTTTCTCCACCTTTAAACTGGAAAGAGTACCAACAAGGGACATCCAAGTGCACAAGCCTCACGGAGACTGGAAAATGTACGATAGCGACAGATAATACAAGTTGATGAACAACCGGCGTGAAATTACTAACTATAACGATATTCTTGCCGACCACAGTCGCTGCAGCGATTTGCTTCGACATTTGTTCTCGGATATGTGGAGTTCATGAATCACGTGGCTGCTATCCGCTGCGACCGCTTGTGCTGCCACTCGACACACATCCGCCTGATGGCAGCTTGCACCCCCTCCCCCGTCACGACCACAGCCACAACCCCGTCGCTGTCTGGCGCCGCCGCCCCCTCGCCGCAACCACTTGGGTCCCATTCACCGGTTACACACTCCCCTTAATCCCCGCTCCTGTTACCGCCCTCCCATCTCACCGCCCTGCCTCGTTGCCGCCCTTTCCCGACACCCCCTGCTCCCGACATCCCACTCTCATGGCACTCACTGCTCCACGCACCCCTACTCCCAACAACTCTCTCCTGATACCCCCGATTGATTAATGATTCTCCCGATTGATTAATGATTCCGAGCGCGTCCACGGCTAAGGTCATTAGTCCCGTAAGTGTAGTGTATGTTCCAACGCAGAAGGCGGTGATCTTCCCCGCTGAATGGCAAGATCCCGCGACGACGGTGGTCGACGACCTGGTCGGTTCGAGGGTTTTTTCCCAATAGGTCCCTACTACCAGTGGGGAATCGCCCCAGCCGGAACAAGCGCTAAGCTCCCGACATGATTGGTACTATAGTGCATGTAAGTGTAAGTGTGAAAGTAAGGTTTGAGTATAGGACAAGGAAGAGGATGAAAAGATCGCGCGCGCAGTCCGTGGCCCAGGCGTTTGTTAGGATATTGCTCTGTCATTTGCCTTGTGCACGGAAAACTACCGACCAGAGCAGCCGACCTCTAGAATGCCCCTCCAGACAACGGCTGAATTCGATCCTGTTATGTAGTTAGTAACGAAAACCTGCCAGTGTCGGGACTCAAACCCCAGGTCCGCCAAAGCAGAAGCACTGCTATAAAATCAATTGAAGCTCTGAGCCACCTAACCCGTGCCGCTCCGTACACCCCCCTCCTTTCCGACACTCCTCGCTAGCGACATTCCTCCTCTCGCAACATTCTTTGCTCCTGGCATTTCTTGCCCCGGTCCCCTACACCCATTTGTCTTCTCTTATCTTCTCCCGCCTCTTCCACTGCCACCTTTTTTCCCTCCTGTGTCTTCCTCGTCCTCCGGCCTTAGCTACTTGCTTCCGCCAGCTTGCCAAACTTCCTATCGCTGCCTCTCCAGCCGTCGTAGACGGTCCTGTCGCCCTGGACTCCCCTGGGCTTCACTGCTGCCCGCTGCTGCTGCTGCGGCCCGCCTCCGAGGCAGAGCCGCGATTCCCGATGCCGCCGCCTGCACGCACATTCATCTCGCGCGAGGGCCAGCGGCCCGGAGCAGCGCGCAGCGTCACGTCTCGTCGTGGCCTGTCGTGTCGCGTCGTGTTGCGTCGTGTCGTGTCGCAGCGCGTCGCGTCGCGTCGCGTCGCGTCGCGTCGTTTCGCTGCCACGGTAATGGATTGCCGGCCGCATAGGCTACTCCGCTTGGCCGCTCCCTTCTCCGTTTTTTTTATTGTCTCAGCTGAATAAGATGCAAAAAGCTTTTCTCCGGAGTAGCCAACATCGACGCCCAAGCGGCGTAATTATGACGCAGCCCCATGCCCGAGGACACTGGCACCCCCATCCCCTCTGCACTCGCGTGCTTCGGGTGAGAAGCAAGAGGAAGGAGTGCGCTGCGCGACACTCACAATGAGCGAAATGTTTACTATGCCGCTATGCGGGACCGGGAGCTGACATGTTTATGGATAGTTTGGTTTACAAAATTTAAATTTATAAAATAGTGTACAAACATACTCCATACAGAAAATGTACACAAATGTGTGTGTTGTTACAAGGGAAACAAAAGTAGCGCATGTTATGATTATACAAATTTAAAGGAAGGAATTAAAGGATGCTAATCTTTATTGTAATTAAATGCGGTAAATATGGAATTTAATTGTTTTCATGGCTGCCAATGCATCTTTCAAATATACTTATTGAATTTCTAGTTGCTTAGTTTACTTCAGTTCTTTGTGTAATTACGTGCTATGTAGTCTACGGCCACAACTCATCAAATGATTATAACCTGAGGTGGTGTTACATTTCATGTCAAATGATACAGCTTTTGAGTCTAGTATTGTTCATGGATCACTACTTAGAAATTTTTTATATTTATATGAATATACCGTAAAATTAGTAAATTATATAATTCAACAAATTGTCATTAAAATGTCGAAATGTTAGTGTTATAAAGTAATTGGTTTATAGAAGCAAATTTTGATAATGTGTTTTTGTAGAAATTCCAAAGTTTTTAGATATTTTTTAGCAATGCCACCTCAGACAATTATATGTATTGTAATACAGATTGGAGTAGGGTTGAGAAAATATGTATCTAAGTAATATATTTACGAATAATAAATTTACGGATATACTTACGTACGTTTTATACAAATACTTGCAATGTGATTATCCAACTTTAGATGCCGGTCCTTCACCGAACAATTCCCAGATATTTAACACATTGACATTCAGGTGTAGGGATTTAGGGTAAGAAATGGTGAGGTAGTGGGGAACGCCCTCACCTAAGATCTTAGTAACTAAAGACGAACAGATTTGTTAAGGGGGGGGGAATTATGTAGGTTGAAGCCGAAAAAAATGAACTTTTGCAATTTTCAAAATATTAAAGATTGTGAATGACATCTGTGCCTTTTTTTAAATTATCATTTATGTTTTTCCGAGGAGAAAGTTTAATTGAAAACATTGAAGACATTTGTGAAAAAAAATTGAAAATGTTAAGACTTCATGTAAAGTTCTTTTAAAAAAAATCCATATATCCGCTTGAAACACGCAGTGCTTAAAGTTCGTTCCAATCGATAAGGGAATTTCAATTTTGGAAAAAATTGGCTGACGGGTTTAGGCGTTAGCGTTGACCGAAGATGGGCGGACAGGTGGGCGTCAGACGTTTTGCCGTCAATCGATTTTTCGGATCCACAAAACAAGGATTCTGGTTATACAACGTGTTAGAAGTAATTTATTACACACCGGATTCAACACGATTTATCCAATATTTTGTTACCAGAGCCTGATCATAAGGGTTTTTCTGTCGAAAAGTAACCGTTTTCTGGCGCACGATAACAATACTTTCGCTTCTTATGAAATCAGGCCTAGAACCAAAGAAAGGTGCCATCTCAATATTTGCTCAAGGGATGAAGGGATATTCTGTAATGAACTTTATCGAGATGGGACACACTGACCCAAAAGCTGAAGCGCAATATTTGTTATAGACACTTTATCTTTTAGATCTATGCAATACAAATTGAAACTAATACATTTATATCATTATTGAAATAAATATCATTTACGTTTTTGGTGATCATTATAGTTTCTACTTTTACTTCTTTACTACTTCTTCTACAGTTATCCGGAAGAAAATATTCGACTTGACATTTACATTTCAGAGTCGATTCTGTTTGTGAAGTGTCATGTGGCAATGTGTTATAAAATAACGTACACGTTTTCTACGTGGATTTCTTCTAGTGAGCTGTTGATACTTACACCTGATTCGTACGACGTGTGTGATGACGTGCGTACCCCGGGAAAGGCCAGCGTCGGATCGTTCTTGAAGCATAAAAATACGAACAAATCAGATATTATTTTCTCGGGGGGCTGTGCGCGTCGATCCGGCGTTTTACATTGAGTGGATACAAGAAAGAGGGAGAATAAAAACGCGACTACATCAATGGGAAAATCTTAAGAGGAAACGGTTATCTAAAAAAAAAACACTATTGGTTTAAGTATGAAGTTACGTATGTATTTGAAATAGTCAATTAAGCCCTTGCTGGGAAAACAAAAGTTACTCTACTCTGGTCATATTTAAAAAAATCAAAGTTGACTCATGTTCATAATGAAAAGCAGGGAAAGATGAAATATGGTGTAAGTAGGTAGCCTCAGTCTATGCCATCCATTGGACAAAAATAATATTCCTATCCTTCGAGGTTCAGAAGATACATGGAGGAGTTGTGACTTTGACGACTAGACCTGTTTAATATGTGTACATTATGAATAATTACGGATAGTACAATGTTGTTGGCAATCATCGATAAACAAGAAATCTGTGGCGACAGGTAAAAAGTTAAATCGAAGAATTGAAATGATTTTTGAAGTACTGTCTTCTATTATTGTCAGATGAAGGGAGTTATGAATGATATTGAGATTGTGAAGTATTTTTAAATTATATATTTGTAACATTAATTCAATCGTCTCGATATTGCAATACATATTAAACTTCGTACACTTTTCCTGTAAAGTAGATGTCAGGCCATTTAATTCCCTTTCACTAATCAGCACAGAATATTTGCTCCCTGTGCTACAAAATATGTGCGCTCGGTATACATCGGTATATCGATAAGTATACATCGATAAGTGCGCTTGATTGAGTCATGCATGATTTGATCGCCCTGCTGACAAAATAACTACACACTCACACTTATCTCATTTAGCATAATGTGTGCTCTAAGCACTGTGTGCAGATTGTAAAATCACGTTTACTATCCAGTATGAATGACGTTTCTTCGGTGACGTTTCACACTTTAAGTATTTTTGAATCAATTTTACTTCTTACGTCTTCCATTCATCAATATACTGCTATTTGCGAAATTTTCATGAAAAGAAAAATGTTAATTTTTTGCAAAAAATCGTTGTGTGCAACCTGACGAGAGATAGAACTAGGCCGTAGAAGTTGGAGACTATGTTCAGAACCTTTGAAAACTGGAGCCAGGATTCCCACTCCCTTATTCGTCATGCAGCGTCTCTTTCCATAGCGCGTCTCCTCGCGGGAAGTGAATAACAGATGTGTTTCAATTCAAAACACAGAGCGCGTTAATATGCATTGCGTGCGGGATTGTGTTTCATAATACTGTCATTGAGTGGGTACAAGGTAATGATGTAGAACATGTACGCCCTCGGAGAAGGTCAAGTGTCAGAAATGAACGCGCAGAATTAGACCAACTTCATACATCAAACAAATTTCCATTACTTTTACACGCGTGTTCGCGTTATCTGAGGTACACACACTCACATATACACACAATACGTATAATAGAAATGGGCCTGAGTTCGTATTTCCCAGAGTATATATTTAGGTGACAAACTTTGAACATTGTTTTCGTTTATCTTATATCAGTCAACTGTATATTGAAAGATGTGATAAAAATCAAAGTGTTTTTTTTTTCAATTATTTTTTTATTGATAATTACATGGATAAGTAAAACATTATATTTTTCACGTGTTTTGCTTACTTATTACTAGCTTACAAACTAAATTTAATCTATTACATTGGCGAGGAATATAATTAGGCACCTCTGTTAATGCTAAATTTCAGGGAATTTTTTCAGGAATACATGGAGACGAAATTTGTTTTTTATTCGCGTAGGATTTAGGCCGAGGTTGAGTGCATTTAATGTGGGAATTTATGGTATGGAGAAATAGAAGTTGGTGGCAAGGTAATTGATATAATTGGCTATGAGTTCGATGGATAGTTCTTTGTGGAGTTGGTCGCTGGTGAGAAACCATGGGGCTTTAGTTATTACCCTTAGGGACTGGTTTTGGAAGATTTGTATTTTGTTAATGTTAGTTTTTGCGGTATTAATCCAAATGAGGTAGGCATATAACAGGACGAGTCTTAGTATAGTTTTGTATATTATTATGGCTGTGCTATACGGTAGTGAGGAATTTCCACTGATAATACGTTTTAGTTGCAGTAATTTTATTTATACTTGATTGACTTCGGTTTTTATGTTTTTTCCAGTTAAGTTTTGTGGCTATGTTGAGTCCAAGGTATTTAATTGAGTTGTTGGGTGGATGGCAGATTATTGGTTCGCTGTTTACTGTCAATGGAGTAGGAGTAGTGTATGCTCTGAGGGTAAATATTTTGGCACCGGATTTTGATGGATTAAGTTGAATTTTTGGTTTAACGGACCAGCTACCGATTACATGAAGGTAAAGTTGCATTGTAATTTGTATTTTGTGTAGACGTGGTCCTGAGTAAAATAGTGCCGTGTCATATGCAAATTGGGCGATTTTTAATTCATTTAGTGTCGGTAAGACTGCTACATAGATATTGAAGGGAATTGGGAATAATGGTGAACCTTGAGAGAGTCCTGCATTTATTTGCGTGGGGTTTGAGTGGTGATTATTCACCTTAATTGAAAAGGTTTCGTTAAATAGAAAACTGCGGCTAGTTGAGTGATGTAATGAGAGGTTCCAATTTTTACTTTCACGTATATGTACATATATATGGAGTATTATACGTAGTATAGGGGAAGTTATGTAATGCTGCTGATAATCGATTTCGAATTTCAACGTTTTGGGACCCCTGATTCCGAAAAAGTTATTTTATTCAAAACGTTCGTCTGTCTGTTCGTCCGTCTGTGAACACCACTAGCGCCTAAACCATACGTAGGATTTTTTTCCAAATTGAAGAAACCCCCGTCTATCTGGCTCGTGTCGCAGCTTTGAAATGTTGAAAAAAAATCTTCAAAAATTGGGGGTAGTTAATATGAAGCCCCCGGAAATTTTCAAACTGTTCTCAAAAACGGCTCCAGATGTTTTGTTTAGATTTCTTGAAAGAATACAGAAAAAACACTAGATGTGGAATATGTGTTATTATCACCGTTAACTCTGAATTTTCGAAAACAGTAAACGTTTGAGTTCTTTACTCGACTTCCTACAACTACAAAATTAAAGATAGAGGTTTTACTTTCATATAAAATTTGTTGTCGATAATTAGTTCTTTCATTAAGGTAATCTACATTTTTGAAAATTTTAGTAGTTCCAAAAACAAGATTATCTCAAAAACGGCTCGAATAGTTCTTTTTCAACTTTTTTGCAATTGATTTGTGAATTAATTTTTTCTTTTGTTTTATTTTATTATATATATATTGAAACGCGGAGCGTTTCTATATGCAAATTGTATTTAACATTGAGCATAATCACTGCAACTCATTTTGAACTGCGCGGCATAAGCGGCAGGAGTGAACGACCGGAGACGGGAGGGGACTGTCCGCCACCGCCGCCGCCGCGAGCACATCGTGGGAACGAGAATTCGGCCGTTACGAGCCGAGGGTCAGTTAGAGAGTTGGGCAGTTGGAGAGAAGCCGGTTGGCTGCGAGCGGGGTAAGACATTGCCGCAGCGCAGGAAATGAAACAGTGCAAGATTGTAGTAAAGTTGATCATAAGCTGATAAACTGGAACTTGGGAGAGGTTGGTTTGTAGAAAACTATTGATCGTGTATATGCCATCAAGCACAGTGAAAGGAACAATAAAATTGTGCGTGGTGTAATCGATGCCGGTGCGAGTAGTGACCACGTGCGCCGCAGTTACGATAGGAAAGTGAATAGTAATCAAGAAACGGTGCGGAAACGTTATTCGAGCACTCCGCTGGAACGATATGGACATCACCAAGATGCTGTGTGTGCGTGAGTGAACTGCACGCGGAAACACCAAGGGCCGGAGCCGAGGAACTCTCGTCGCCGCCATCGCAGGCCGACGAGGCACGTGCTTGCAACATCAACCGCCCGGGGGGGCGCCGGGCTGCGGTGAAGGCCGCCGGCCGTTGTCGCCGTAGACGAGCAGCGACTACAAAGAGGTATTCATAGGGGCCCCAAATATGATAAAATCAGATGGTAAATAGATCCTTGGTACCAGGGCAGAGAACATTTGTGTATTTGATCAGGTGTATATTACATTAGTTCATGGATAAATTGTATTTGTGCTGATTCAAACTGATTACCTTGATTATCCAGTGCATTATCGATTCCTTCAGGAGACCCATTCACGAGCAAGACAGTGTAGTGGAAAGTACCGACAACCAGGTACGTCACAATATATATATATATATATATATATATATATATATATATATATATATATATATATATACCAATTTACAATTATTACCACTTGTCCTTTGACAATCTAACTATACAAAGATTATTATTATTATTATTATTATTATGAATATAGGAAATATATTAAAAATGAAAAAATTAAAAGAATGGTATAGAAGATACTGCCACAACATAAAAATAGAAAAGTTCAAGAGTTATCTCTTTAGGTTCTATTTCTACATAATTATTCTCCCGGGAGACTGACAATGAGCTCTTTATGAATGGGTGAAGGCAAATAGACTTTTCCCTGCACGTTTGTTTTTAATTATCAATATACAAAGTTTCATGCTTTCTCGAATGGGGGAAAATTCATTGTTGATTTTTCATGTTTACATGGTGTAGCGTCTTCTACCTCCCTGCCGCAGGCACTATAGACAGAGAAAACGTGTTTGTGGGGATAAAATATCTTGTTATAGACGTGTTAAAGTTTACATTAGTGCTGCTACAAGAGCCCATTATTTTTTGTATTATTTGTATCGGATATATAATAGTGTAATATTGCAAATTGAATTTTCAAAAGAATCATGATCATCGAAATTGGATATCGAGAAGAATCTGTTGGACAAAATCATCTTACAATAACTGTTCTGATTACTTGTGACGATGTATTTATACTCGGCAACTTCATAAATTTGAAAAATTACATAAGGGATAATGCGCAGCACTTGGGTACAATAATGAGTAAAATTAAATTATAAAATAAACATTTCACCTAAATACTAAGGAGCAAATTGTTCGAAAATTTACAATGTTTCATTGCTGATAATACAAGTTATTTTTTGTAAAACAAGTTTGTTACAATTTCCATTGGTACAGAGTAACCGATAACAATCATTATCACCAATTATCTATGTAGCAAGACTAGCCAAAATTATCATAAACCGAGTAGATGTCCAATTAACACAGCAGTAGTCACTAGTAACAAAATCCAGGGGGTAAGTCAGTTGCACAAGCCGATCACGCAGTCACTAATAGTCATACTCTGATGCTCACTACACTGCGGGAAGACGCCAACTGCCGCACCGCTCCAAGACCTCTTTGTGCAGTTTTGTGAACGCATGGAAAGCAATGCACGTTCACGCCACTGCGGTGAGACCATTACTACCCTTACGGGCAACTTTGGCCAATCCTGCAACATAAAGAAAAAGAGAAGGTCAAAAATGACATGCGTGTGTAGAATTACTAAGTTTATGTTCCAAGTCTTATTTCTCCGTTTCAGATTACTCTTACTCTAGGAACTGTTTCGGTCGCCTGTACGTGGCTCGTTCATCGGGTTGGTATGAGGCGATCTCGGAAATGACAGCTTTCCGAGTCAGCTGCTCTTTCAAAATAATTAATAACAGTATTTTTGATATGATCAAATCAGCAGTGGCATTGATAAATCGCGATGTATATTTTCGATGGAAATGTATCTAGGGAGGCAGAGGGCTGCACTGAACTTCTTGCTACTAGTTTATTCAAATGAGTAGTTGCTGCAATTGCCCAACTGGGACGTGAGTAGTCCACTTGCGGCCTAATAATTGCTTTATAAAGCGTGAGGCAGTTTGCCGTTGACAGTTTGCTAGACAGTATTACTAGATTAATCTTGTGAAACAAGCTTCGCAGTCTGCCTCGGGTCTGCTGCGTTCTTGCCCACGTTTTCAATGTACAGATTAAAGGTAAGTGGGCTGTCTAATGTGTCACCTAAATATTTGACATGTTTTGCCCAATTAATCGCGTCTCCGCATAGCGCGAGCGGCCCCGGCTGCGTGAATCGCCGTCTTCGTGTGAAGAGTACAGCTGCACTCTTACTAACATTGACTTTGAACCGCCACAACTTCAGCCACTCCTGGATCAGGATTAAGTGCTGATCCAAGTACTTCTGGGGAAGCTCGATCTTTTTCGACGTGGCTATTACAGCCGTATCGTCGGCGTACAAGGTGAGCTCCGTTTGAGGGTGGGTGGGAATATCACGCACATAGAGGCTGAAGAGCGTAGGAGCAAACTATCTGAATTTTCCAAAATTGCCAAAGTTATAAATAATACGAAAAATTATGTTCTGCTGAAGTATTACTAGATTAATCTTATATTACTAATTGCGTTTGCGCGCAGAAATTGAAATGAAACTTAACTATGACGCCTTCTACCTTTTGAGAGAAGCGTATTGTTGCGTTAGTAGCCCAGAAACACAGGAAAATCCAAAATATCCTAATTGATTGGGATTTTGGGCGCGTCAGCTGTTATCTTGTTCTTCTGTATGGCGAGATTCGGTGCTGACGTACACGGCAGCTGGCGGAATTTTCCCTTACCAGGCATCTCCCACCAACGGGGCACCGCCCCGAACGAGACAAGCTACGAGTATAAGCTCCCACCTGCTCTCTTGAAATGTATAGTACTGTAATCCATGTAAGTGTAAATGTGTGTTAGTTCAGGGTGAAGATAACAGAAAAAAGAAAGAAATATCGCGCGAAGTCCGTGGTCCGTTTGTTAAGGAACGTGTCCGGTATTCATCTGGTATTGATCGGAGATACCTCGGAAAGCGACATTTTAAAGTAGCTGGCTACGAGAATTCGTTGAGTCTATCCTGCTGTCTTCAGTTACACGAGATATAATGATGATTGCTATTTTTTATTTTACGAGTTTTTTAGTAAAATAATGCACGTGTATTGGCAATGATATACATTTCGTAGTATTCTTGTTATAATTTAAATTTGCGTTAGTTTTTTCAGATATTTGCATTGTGCCTTATTTTCTTCTTACTTTTTATCATAGAAGTTCAATCTCACAAATATTTTCATGATTACCCATGCGTAACTGGCAAGACATATTTTCATTTTACTTTTTCGCGCAAGATGCCTGGACGCTCATAAACGGAATGGAAGAATTTATAACACCTGGCCTGAAACTTACCTCGACTTTGTGAGTCTCACAAAGGACCTAGGAGGAACACTTACATAAACGTAACGCCACGAGACACACACACACACACACACACACATACATACTCTGTGAAGTGCTCACAACTAAAGTGAAAAGTCTTGACTCCTTGCAGCTCAACGAACTCTCTGGAGTTATACTGAAGTTTAAAGAAGAACCATAGTACAATTCTTTCTTGAAAACTTAGGAAACGTTTTGTTCTTAAAATTCGTGGCTCGTATGAATGTAAGAGGCTGATTCTTTTTTTTTTCTTTTTTTTTTCACTTTTACAACAGCTAATTTTTCTCAACTTTTTAAAGCCATCAACTACTCATATTCTAAAGCGTAGTAAGTAGGATTTATATTTATATTTATTTAGTCAAAAAACAGTAAGAACTGTATATGACGTGTGGGGGAGAAGATCTACTGCGCACTTTTTCTTGAGTTTCAGAATCCCTTCCCATCATTTTAACTAGAAATAGTGTAAAGATGAGTGAGAGTTTAAAATAAATGAAACTTCATTTTAAAAAAGCGCGAGCTTTGAAACAAACTAGACATTTTCGTTCCCAATTTATAGAAAACATATTTTTGCATCGGTAAACGAATTGCAGATATGATTTTTCTGCACTGGTAACAAAATAGTAACTCGCCTTTATTCCTACTCCTACCATTACAAGCAAAAGGAGAGTTCAACAAAACGTGGGCATAGTGAAGCTATATTTACGTCCAGAAGCAAAACAAGCATTTACTAAATGGATCAGGGAAACTGGCCAAATATCTGATCGCGATGGGGGTCATTAACCCGGAAGCTGAAGTACATTATTTGTTACAAACATATTACATCTTTTTAAAAATTTATACAACACAAATTTAAACCAATTCAATATATATTATAAAGTGTTTTTAAAATAAACATTATTTTTCTTTTTGATAGTCAGTATAGACTCTAATTGTATAGAAACAGTTATGCAGCAGAAAACTATTTACTTTTATGTAACTTCAATTTGTGAACCGGCTTCAATTGTTGAATGTCATCTGGCAGTGCGTTGTAAAGTAACATATATGTATTGTATATGGATTTCTAATAGTGACCTGTTGATACTGACACTTGATGAACATGATTTCTACGACGTGATCGTTAACGTTATAAATATCATAAAAGTCAGCAAATTTTTTTAAAAATTATATCTAGTATAAATGAAAAATTCTTTATTAGAAACCGGCGAGTCCGCTGGACAATAAACTCCCCTGCTGGACCCGCCTTCCACCCAGAGAAAAATCGTGGGTGCGCCTGTGGTTGCTGCTCATTTCAAATCTATTAGAAGCAATCATGAGCGGCTGTCGCGCTCTTCCCCCCTCCCCCCTCCCCCTCCCCCCCCAGCGAGGACACACGTTCAGCATCGATCGCGACGGCCCACTTGCCGGTGGGCGACGGGGGGCGAGATTGTCTGCGCCCAGCGCAGTCGGCCGGAGATGGACTCGGCCGGCGTCCGCCCGCGCCGTCGCGCCGCGCTGCCGTGAGCGCTCCCCGCTACTTTGGCGCTATTCGCCCTCGACGCGCCGACCGCTATACGGCCTGAACCAGGACTGTCCAATGATGGCGCTTGCCCAGCAGCCCAAGCGGCTCGCCGCTCGCCGGTGAAATGCAGGAAGTGGTTGGGCAAGCACCGCATCGGTTCGTTCCGTGCTTCTTTGGCGAAGACCAAGGGGAATGTTTGGTAGGGGGGGGGGGATTATTCGGGGGTAGGAAGGCGTAAAGATTTTGTATGTATAATTGTATGCATACATGTATGTATGAATGTATGTAAACAGGTATGTAATTTAGCATTTGGTGTCGGATAATCTGACATTTGGCAGATAGCAGTATTCCCAAGCCTGAGCTCTGTTTTTAGAAATTATTAAAATAAAAATTCGGGTAACATTTACATTTTCCCCATACCAGCATTTTCAAATGTTCACACCAGATATGGCCGATCAGATCATAAAATGGATTCCGAGCGGCTGAACGGACTATCCACATCTGCAGAAATAATGGATCACTAGCCTCCACTAAACAATAAGAGTTTTAAACGAAATATGAAACACGTGCGTAGGATATACAATGATTTTTGCGAGAAACACGTGAACAGTCTTGTTGCATAGTCGGTTATAAATTCAATGGAGGGAGATAGGGAGACCATGCTCCCTAATAAATCCAATATTGTTTAGGTGTCTGCAGCAACGTTGCCCCGGAAGTACTAGGGTACGAGCCGCGGCGCATTTTCGACAGCAGCTAGATTGCTCGCTCGAATTCAATCATTTCCTAGAGGAGGATTTTAGCGACCGACTGCACTCTGATCGGTGATTTTCCGTGGTTTCTCGAATCAATACCACTCAAATGTCGGAACAGTATCTTAAGTGTATTCCGTGTTTTACTACTTCTTCTATTCCTTTTTTGACTACTTATCCTATTACTGTTTTCGCGTGATTCTTGTCTCATTATTTTTGCACAATAATTTAATTTCAACACTACGCCGTATGGAGTTCTTTTTTATACTGATATTTTACTTCATTATAATTTAAAATGTTAAGTTAATAAATTTGTGGATTAACAGAAGAAAATAATAAATTTGTCCTGAAGGTGATGCAAGAATATTAAATCCTAAGTTATATTCAAGGTAACATTTTGCGAAACAGAATTTAGAATTTTTAGCATATTTGCATTTCAGTAAAATGTAAAAGATTTTTCTTTTAAATTTGTCTGTGAATGTAAAATTAACTCGCATACCATTTCGGAACTAACAAACGACATAACCAGGACGTATAACGTGAAAAGGAAACATTTCGTAGAGAGTTCCTTCAGGCTAATCACCCGTAAATGCTTCTATTTGCTATTTTTCTTTTTTGAACAGTCATTTCTCCCACACGTAGTTCGTGTCCTTTGCAGTTCCTTGACTTGGTCGAAAAAGTTGTTTCTTCTCTCGCACTGGCAGCCTCGCGTGCGCTGGTCCTTCATCTACCGCCGCGCAACCCTTGCCAGCTCCCTCTCCTCCTCCTCCTCCTCCTCCGTCGGCCACCGTCGCGGCAGACGCGCGCGCGCGCTTCCACAGATCCGCCGTCGCCGTCTCTCGGCGCTTGAGCGCGGGCTACCGTTGGCAGCCGGCTGCCACTCCAGCGGCGCTGGATACACAAACACGCCGCGCCCGCCGCCGCCCTTACGTAACGGGCGAGTGGAGGATATAGAGAAGAGGCGCCTGCTCCGGGCAGAGCGGTGCAAGGAAGTTACTTTTCCGTCAACACTAGAATAAAACAGGATTTCCTTCAACTCTTAGCAAATATTTTTCGCTTCGATGCAGAAAATAATTTTGTACATTTTTATTCTCGAAATTCTTTCTTTTTCTGGAAGTGTGGTGGCAAGCAATTTTTTTATATCAGGTCAAATATTGTAAAATAATTGCTTAAAAATAATATTGTTTCCGTTGTGCATGGGTAATTTCTTGGTATTATATTACGGATATTGTTTAATCAGTTAGAAAATCATAATTCGTTTTTAAATACTTTTTTAATTTCCTGAATCTCCCCTTGCGGGCATTGAGCGCTTTGCGCTTCCGGAGTAACCCATTAATGATTGATATTGTCATATCTGTCACGGCTCGTCGCAGACAGTTGTCAACAGGACCGCCACGTAGCATTTCCCCTCCGCACCTCCTACCACGCGCTCCTGCGTCACTACCCAGCGATCAGAATTGGGAAGGAATTACAATAAGGGTAGGATTTAGGACACTTCACAAGGGTTGGACTAACCCTTGTGAAACAGCCAAATTGATTTTGTTGGAACACATTTCACATGAGATTGTCCGGGATTCGCCGGGTTCAAACCCGGGCCTACCTTGGTGAAAGGCGAGCGACGTAGCTCTGAGCCACCAGACGGCCAATGTTAAAACCCCGCGCGGTAATGGGTAAGTGGGCGGGTTCAAACCCGATCGAAACAGGATTTTTAAGGGCGAAAAAACGCCTTCCATCGGCGGGGAAGTAATGCCGGCTGTCCCATGTTAGTAGATTTACTTGCATGTAAAAGATCCTCAAGCCTAAAAGACGCCTCTGAACTAAATTCAAATAGCCTGTATCTCACCCAAGAAATGCCTCATTTCTCTGCTAGTTGGTGAAAGGAGCTTAGAGACCGAACCCGATCGACGACCCGTGGATTTTTAAGGGCGATATAATCCTTCGAACGCCTTCCTTCGGAGGGGAAGTCTGAGCAAAATTCAAAAATCGCCTGTTCGTCACCCAAGAAATACCTCCTTTCTCCGCTAGTTGGTGAAAGGACCGTAGCGAAATTTGCGTGGTCAGACGGAAGAGCAGGCCTCATGGCCTGAGTCTCGCCACGTAAAATAAGGCATTAATTCAATTCAAAATTAAATTGTAGTGAACGTTTTAAATATATAACGTATACGTATTAAGTTTAGTTCTTAAGCAAATTGATATTTCACTCTATTTATACATTACGTAAATGTGTTAGTTATAGAAAAACGTTTGTTAACAGTTATCAGAATGTATACTAATTTTCTGAACAGCTTTTGTTAATAATTTTTGTCACTTACTGTGAGTTTTAAGTTCAACTACTTGTAAAATTCATTGTCATTGATATTGCAATGAAACGGGCAACAGATTTAAAAAAAATTACGCCTCACGTTCTCCAAAATATTTGTTTTTAATTTCTTCAGAGTTTTTACCAAACAAATAAATGTATCTACATATCTCGGCACTATAGACAAAACAATATAGATTTATTATTGTGTTGACTTCAGTTGTACGTATTGGAAAGTAAGTAATTCTATTTGACATTTTCTCTTCTAATGTTTCCCAATTCCTCCCTTCTTGGCTCACTTTTTGTTCATCATGTAACAAAACATTTATTTTGTTAATAGTAATAAGCGGTGAAAATATCATATTGTTCGTGGGCTGCAATAGAGACTGAACTCAAACAAGTTGAAAAAAACGATTTTGAAGATTTCATCTCGTGTTGAAATGCATTCTTGCATTCATTCTTCTGTCATTTGTTGGTGGAATGCTGTTCTGTAAAATATCCTACTATTGCTGCTGGAAAGTAGACCAAACTGCAATTCTCGACAGACCATTAACTGAAAATTCGTATTTTGTGAGTTGTACCACTATTGCAGCTCACGAGTGATATCCATTCATCCAGACATCCACATTTTGTTATTAATCGAGTAATCAACTTATCATTGCGCAAAGAAAAATAACGGGCCAAAACAATCTTGATGACAATAATAATAAATAATAATAATAATAGTATTAGTAATAATAATATTCATAATAATAATAATGATGATGATGTAATAAAAATTAAAAATTAATTCGGTGATAGCGATGAACGTCCTTCTAGACACGGCTTTTAAATCAAAGCCTTTTAGATCAAGCAAAGGATCAATAAAACTTACGATGGTACCTTTTTGGCTGATTATAGCGATTAATAAATAAATGGGGTGAAGATATAATTTCAATAATATTATTTACTTTCATAATCTGTATCGCGCAAAGAAATTTCGCAAAGAAATCTATCGCAAAGAAATTTGTAATAGTGCAGGTAATGAACTTCGTCAAAGTAAAATTCAAAACTTTTTCGGATTTTGAACTATATATATATATATATATATATATATATATATATATATATATATATATATATATAAGATTAGAACGCGAAAGGATGTAGGTATTGTAATGGCTTAAAGGCCTTCGGCCTAGCCACATAGGATCAAGTAAGCCAAATTGTTTGTAATAATTACCTATTAAATAATAAAAAAATAATATATATAGATAGATAGATAGATAGATAGATAGATAGATAGATAGATAGATAGATAGATAGATAGATAGATATATAGATAGATAGATAGATAGATAGATAGATAGATAGATAGATAGATAGATAGATAGATAGATAGATAGATAGATAGATAGATAGATAGATAGATAGATAGATAGTGATTTGGAATTCTTGTTAACCGCAGTTTTCTGTATAGATGAACTCTGATATAATAATATTTTTTTAAATAATTACGTAAGTATTTTTTTAAATCCCTTTTCATACATTGTTCAGAAACTTGGATTAACTGAAAAGCTCTTTCCAAAGAGTAAGAAAAGTCAAACTGAGTATGCGTAACAATTTCCAGAGCAAAAAATTAAAGAGGCAGTTGAATTAATGTATTTTGAGGTTTAAAATATTGGTTTAGTTAGTAATGTTGGTTACATTAATAGGAGCCAAAATGTAGGCAAAATGCTAGCAACGCAAGAAATGTTTTTGATAAGGAATTTTATCTACAATAAAAGGGAAGACCCCTGGTTTTTAAAATGATTATATTTTATAATTTATTAATATTTCATAAAATCGATTTTGACATATGATATATCTCATCAAACATTCAGACTTTCTTCCAAGTTCACCATGCTACAGCGAGGGTTGTGTTTGTTCCAGTCGTTACAGATATTATTACTTTGGTCACCTTTTCCCCGACTGCGAGTAAAGATCTGCGAATCTGTGGCTACTCCAAGGACTCTTTTAGTTTCCCAAACATATTTTCTTCAATCCCTATATGCAAGAAACTAAAACACGTACATGACACATCTTACTCAACTTAATACAACTTATTCAACTAGATGTATATTTTCTTACTTTAATGCCTCTTATAAAATTGATTCACAAGTCCAATACAAAGAGGGCATTATGTTCTTAAAGAAATATGCTTTTAGATAAACACTTACGAAATAATTTTTTGTGGAGTATTTTAGGTGATGGGATTTTGGGGTGTGTTTGTAGGAGATCATGTGTTCTTCTTTTTCTTACAATAACATTCAGCGTTGGGAGCATTACAGGAGGATACAATTTTATGCACACTTTGCATCCCTCGTGCATGCTACACCATGCGAAGTGTCTATATGAAGAGAATGATGACTATGGAAGGGAAGCGAGGTGTAGTCCGCGAACACTTTTTGACATTTTGTCGAGCAGCGTATCCAGATACCTGTCTTAACACTTCGGTTTCAGATGAGGTCTTGGCAAAACAAAGACGTATGTCTCAACCAAAACCAAACACGACAAGGTGTCCCAGAATAGGAATGACGGAAGACAGAAAATGATGGAGTAATGAGTTTCGCTGGATATAAAAAAAAAAACAGTCAAAAATAGCAGGGGATAAAGATTTATGAAAAAACAAGCAAATTAGTGAAAATTATAAACTGAAAATGATACTATGTCTACAAATTCACATTAATTTAGGGAACATCAGATTTAACGCATACTTACAAAGACAGGTTCACAGGATCTACTCACCTGGGAAGTGTTTCCACGAGCCACATCACTTGCGAATTGGAGGCATTTGGGATTGCGAGTAAATATAATCCGACTCAGACTAGCACGCTGACATACGCGCCACTGTTCCGTTTCACGTACGAAACGCATGTGGGAGCTCTCAGAGGCGCAGAAATCCCGTCTTCCAAATATCCGCGTCTATCGCCGGGCGTCGACAGAACACAGGGCAGGCGGCACCGGCGATCAGAGCTTATTGTTCGAGGAAAGACGAGGCGGAAGTGAGGCTCCATGTTTTGCCGATGCAAGTGATGAATGGAACCGGGTGCGATTGCGTACGAGGTTGGTATCCAGTCTGCGACTGGAGCTTTGTCAGGTTCCGAAAAGGAGTCAAGTTGAAAATCGTCGGAGACGGGAACTAGGCAGTACGTTTAAAAATACATAACAATTGATCATTTTGTGTTTACAGGCGCGTCATCTGCTAAGGTGATTAGTCCTGTAAAAGTTGTGCAAGTAGTACTTTTTCCTAGGGAGGTGAAGGTGATTCTCCTGATCTGTATAGTGAGATCTGGCGCCGACCTACACGTCGGCTAGATCGTCGGATTTTCCTCAACCAGGTATCATCCGCCAGAGGGGCATTGTCCCACACGGAACAAGCTTTAAGGTCCAGACATGTGTGGTAAATATGTTGTAATGAAGTCCATGTAAGTGTGTGTCTGTAAAAGGGTGAGAATAGGACAAGGAAAGGAAAGAAAGATCGCGTGAGGCCCATAGCTTGTTTTCTTACTCCTCCAGCATTCCCTTGGTGTTCATCGGAGAAATCACAGAAAACTGTCGGTCAGAGCAGCGTCCGCTAGCAATTCCCTCCACACAGCGGCTGAATTTGACCTAGCTATATAGCTAGAGGTAAAAATCCTGCTACTGTCAAGACTCGAACTCCACGACCTCCGGGTCAGAGTCACTGCAGTGACATCAGTTGATGTCCTGATCTACCTAATCCAGTACAACTTTACGAAACACACAAATAATCAGAAATTACGTGAGGAAGCCAGAATTTTCATTTTTTTACCAATTGTGAGTATGATAAAAAACACTCACACTAGCTGCCTCTATTATCTTGGAAGACACACTCAAAGCAATTGCACCAATAAATGCCAAACGAACTTTGGATGCAACAATATAATACTTTCTCTTTACAACTGTTTAATACGAATTAATATATTATCAAACTCGTTATTTATTGCTTGACTATTTGTAAACTACTGGTATACTGCTTTAAAAATGCTGTTGTGATGTGTTTGAAAAATGGGTTCCTGGAGAAGCAAAAATGTGACTATTAGGAAACGGTTCATGATAATGCTAATGGTTCTTTCTTCCTCGTCACATGATGTCAGCTGCGTCGTAATCGCACTGAGTATGAGAAAATAATCGTTTCATCAGTTATGAGAAATTGCCGATTATCACAATCAATTATATCCAGTTTTGAGTCCAAATGGAAACTGTTGTATTGGTTTTGTATTTTCCATTTTTTCCTGGGTATCTTAAAAAACCGTTGACACCTCTCACATCACGAGAGGCTCGTAAGTTTTCCGTAAATTTGCGCGCAAATTCGAAATAAGTAATATACGTATTACTCGCCAATCATGTCATTATGTTTTATTCTGTGTACATAAAACCAAGAAGTAAAATATAAAATATGTCTTTATGAATACTTTTTCTTAGGCTGTATGCCGGACGACGTTACTGGACGATTAAGAATTCTAGTGTTATAGAGAACAGTGGCTCAGATCTAGCTTTTCCGTGGTTTTCTTTCACCTAGGAGGACTATCCTCTTTATTTTAGGAGAATATCAGAGCTGTACCTTTAAAAATGGACAGCAGACGGCGGCCAGTCCTTAGTTGTGCATCCTGAACTACTCCCATCCTTCGAGACGAGCGATGGGTGATTCCCATTTCCATTCAGTATAGTCTCAGTGTTTTAATAGTTATTTTAAAAAATGTCTATTATTAAGATTACATTTATTGAAGTTATTAAGAAATGAATTTATTGCGAATAAAAAACCATTTTATTTGCGTGTTTCGAGAGCGTATTGCGCCGGACCTGAAGGTGTACAGTGCATGCAGTGCTTTGCAGCTATTCAGTGCATATGCATTCATGTACTTTCCCGTGTCCGTGCATCCTAGGGTTAAAAGTACTTATACAGTTCTCCGAATACGCAGCACTAAACCCAGCTTTCCCCACGAGCCTTGCCTGTTTGCCAACACAACGAACACTTAGCGTATTCGCCCCTGTATTCACGGCGCACTGCGCTGTTGCCCTTCTCCGAAGTCCTTCTCGGCAGCTTCCTCTTTCTGGCGGCGCCCGAGGGGAGGTGCGATGTGCACCGCTGCCAGAGTCATAACCACTCTAAATATAAGGAGCTTTAAGACCTGGGTGTCGACGTTTGCCTTTGACCTCACGCTCCCCGCGAGCTACCGCTTCATTTCCCAGCCACCTTCACAAGTCTGGCAAAAGCAGGAGTGAAGTGTTATTATCTCGCGAAGAATAGAGGTCGATGACTTGTGTGCGTGCGAGGAAGAAGGGCACATTGTCGTATTATAATGAATGAATATAACTGCGTACGCTCTTTCCTTTCTTGGAAAAGTGGTCGGGGGACTATTCTTTTATGAGTCGCCGTGTCCTTTGAAGAATAGTCTCCCGTTTCACATTTTCCTTTTACGGCATTTTCTCTCTTCACTGTGGTAATGTGCTTCTTTCTCTGGCCGTCGGAGGCGTCCAGATCTTGGCCTTCTTTTCATCAGTAAAGTAGAATCATAACTCTGTGCCAATTACACGTTTATGATTTCTTTTATGTCAAAAATGTACTAAAATATTAATATAAATATTAACATTCATAACCTTAAAATAGAAGTAAAAACGGATTTATGAACGTGCTTCAGTAAAAGGAAACATCACTTATTTTATATGAACATGGATTATTGCTTAGTTAATCAACAACACGTTTATAAGGGATATGTTTGCAAGAAAACAACTTTCATATATTTGCTTTGTATGATTCAACAGGCATTTGTTCGAATAAACCTTTTTCATCATACAATTTCAATAAACAAAAAAAATATGTAATAAAATGTGAATGAATTTTTTTTAAATATGCCTAAAACATGTTGCGATTCAACTGTCTCTCTATGTATATTACATCGTTAATGTAATGAGGTATAATAAAAAATTAAACTCGAAAGAATCCCTTTCGATCAGGTGTTAAAAAATGGCCCTTCCTTCAGACGGTTCTTAAATGTAGACGTTAAACGAGATAAAAGGAATACAGATCAGCAAGGTAACCAACCGAAATAGTTTCAATCCAATTCAATAAGGTAGAGGGAAACCCAATAGGAACTGGAACCGAATGAAATGATGTCTGTTTTTAAGATATTCATAATTTTCTGATCCTTGTTCCCTGTGTTCATCTTCCGACTGTGGATTTTAGTGTACACAACAGATATCTTGAGTGTTTCAAAGGGCAAATATTTCGGATAGCTTTATCGATGTTTCGCCATCTACAGGAAAGTAGTGGACAAGTTGCCCATTGCGTCCGCGAGTGTCATCCTAATTCGTTTGTTATTATCACGTTGATAAGGCTGTATAAATAATACCTACAAGCACAACGAGCATTACGCATCAGAGTGGAATATATTCTAAATCAACTTCTCGTTCCTACATCTATAAAATACATAAGGAGTACTAAATTTCGTCAAACGACTGCTGCACGCCGCAGATTCAATTGACTTCAATGCGAATCAGGAACTCAAGTAAACGTGCGCAGATAATCTTCTCCCTCATACGTCACATACAGTTTTTACTTTTTTTTGACTAAATAAATCTAAATCTAATTCTAAACGAACTGAATATCTTATGAACAATATAACACAGAGAATATAAATATAGAATTCATGGTAGGAAGATTAATCAACTCTAGTTGTACTATTTAAAGAGAATAAAGCCGAATTTTTCATATTGATTCTGTACTGCAATCGGACGAGAGAAAAATATTATCTTCTTTGTTAGTAGAAATAGATCCATAAGAGTCAAGGTCCAAATTTGTCAGTTTGCTGCTTACCAAAATTATATTGGTTGGACTAAAAGATTGTACTTGGAGAATTCTGAAATGCCTATTTCTGTAATCGATGATCCCGTAGGTTACTCTCTCGGATCTTTGATAACGTCTACCGCAGCAGGAACTGGTTATTGCCCATTCTCCGACTGAATTTTCTCGTTTTATTTTAGGTCTGGGAATATATCTAATAGCTCTGGTATTCCACAAGAACTCAAACGGAGTGCTTTCAATGCTATTTTTATAACTTATGATTTGTTCGACATTCAATGACTAGTACAAGTCCTTATGGCAAAGAATCTTATGCAGTTTTAAGATATCAAACTCTGTTGTAAGTAAATATTAACATCATTTTTCATAAAAAGTATTTTTGTACAATTTTGTACCACAAAATACACATTTAGTACAAAATATTGTTTATATGCAAATTATGTCTTATTTAATGTAAGAAGAAACAAGGTTGATTGTGGAGCAACCACAAACTTGTCTTGGTGAGAACGTTGTTGCCGCGACCACCTCCCCACCCATACGTACGCACGCAAGCGCAATATCAATCGTGTGCTTTAAAATGTTTCGTAAGGCAGTTTGATAAAATAGGGATTGATATATTCTGAACTGCGATGGTGATTTTGATTTTCTGGTAGCTCCTTTTACACTTCAGAACTATCTAATTTGTATGGAAGGTTATGAACTGGAGTGAAATGAATGATTACAATTAATGTGTAAACATGAGTTGTACAGGGTTGTGAAAAAATTTTAATTACGTAATCAATAAAACTAATTTGTACATGAATAACATTGAGTGCAAATTCTAGCCTTGCTTAAATTTTGGTACCAATAGTTTAAGCTTAAATTTAGATACAGAACCAATGTGCCGACTTCCAGGTAGAATCCGTTGTTCGTTCCTTTGGCGCCACAACCGTTGACGAAATTCCCCTGGTTTGATTTTGGTCGTCACCTTCACCACAAAATAACACGTTTAAAGTATGCAAGTTTGTTGATTTTGACTTGTTTTACAGTATCGCTGATTACGACAACTATTCTCTGAAGTTATGTTTTGCAAAGAATTGTGAGAGCACACGGGCTCTGCTTCGTTCGACATCCACCGGTAGACTGACTTTCCGTTTTTCTTTTGTCCGGGAGCGCGGGAACTTTGGCATCGCCGCTCAGCTTGTGTGCATGAGCGTTAGACTTTCTATATTAAAATGAGCGATTTTTGTAACAGATATTGAAACGGGAACTATGTACGTATTTTACTTATAACATTATGATGACTTAACACTTTATTTTTAAAGTGTTGTGAAGTTTTATAGGTTTTTTATTGCTTTTGGATAAAATATAAGACTATTTTCTCAAAAGTGGATTCTGGATGTGGAACATAAATTAATTTAAAAGCACTTTCTGTGTTTCACATACAAGCAAAAACAAAACAACAGTGAACCTTTTTGAGACTTAAACAGATGTCTATGTTAATTTACGTTTATGTAGTTGTTGCAGATACTTGTAAAAAATGCATACTTCTTTGAACAGTGATATTACGCGTCAATTATATTTCATTTAGAAAAGAACACTTTCTATGCTTCAAGATCGAATTGGTAACTTTAGTTCTATTGGAAATCAAAAAATACAAAGAATTATTTCTCAAATTGAAACACTTTAAATGCATGTGAGAATTGCTTGTAAAATTTAGTAATATATCAAAATTGAAATTTGCTCTTCCATAGAAAAGTGTACTCAACATTCAAACTCCCCAGTTATTACTTGCCACAACACACAGAGATGGCTGAGAAATGTAAGAAGAAAAATCAAGCAATGATGCTCAACCATCAACGCTTTAATAAACGTGTTTCTTTCAACGAGACAATCTATCCACAGATAGATCCAGCGCTTGGAAAAACAGGATGTATTGGTCACCGAGATAAGGGCTTTTCATAGTACAGCCAGGAGAAAGAGGGTCGTGAGACCAAGCCCACCCCCGGTATTTCCGCAGTAATCCGTACGGAACAGTAGTTGGAAATATATTTTTATGTCAATCTGAGTATCCAGCACGGTAAATGTTGCGAGTAAGGATTAACCGATAACCAGGAATAGTTTGAAGAGTAATGGAATTTATGAATAAAGTATGCAGGATAATTACAATCAATGACTATTGGGTTAGAAGTTCTGAAATAAAACATTACGTATTAAAATATTGCCTGGGGTTCAAGTTTTCTCATTGTAGCTCTCTCGACGTAAGTTATTTAGTCCTTCAACAAATGTTAATAACAAAACAAATTACGGAAATAACGTGTCTTACCCAATACAAGGAAATTCATTTTCATTTCTGTAAAGAAACGAAATTGTCTTCAACGATCTGATCATTCGGTCACGAAAATTTGCTCAGACTTTCTTTTCGTTAAGTCGAACGAAACCAAATTCACGAGGAAATCTCCTTAGACTTTCGTTTCATTACTTGGAACGAAACTAAATTAACGGAAAAATAATTTTGTTACAGCGACACAGAAACTGAAGGTGTCGTTTCGCTTCGCTTATTTTGCCATCCTTGAATGTAACTAGTACTATCAACAACAAAAAAAACATATTCAATATTCGCCCCTTGTTTCCTACCCTCGTCACACTCACACGCAGAATAACTTCCCGCGATGTGAATTTGCAACGGTGAACTTAGACCTGAGGAGTACGATGTGCACCCTATCCAGTGGCGACCGGTGTGGAATTCTATTGGTAATGCTAGTTAGTGATGCGACATCGATGCACTCTATGAGACAAAATGAAAACTATTGCACAGCTACTTTTGGTCTAATTCATAAGAGGCACATACAAACCAACAAAACTTTCTTTATACAACGCTCAATGAGAAAGAGCCGTTGGTGGCTCCGCGGTCCAGAAAGAGGCCGGCAGACAGAAGTCCGCCCTGAGCGTCTGTGGAGAGTATTCAAGGAGCTTCGAAGGATTAAACGTTTGTTCAAATGAATTACTACAAAGAAAAATATTTTTGAAGAATCGATATTTTATACATATATTTGTGATGAAAATTATATTTTCCTTCCATATCTTTGGTGGTGCCACTAGCTCTATCCTGAAAGCCGCCACCCATCTAGCCTTTCTCGGAGCGTGCGGTGAAGTGCTGCTATCAGCAGTATAGCTCTGAAGAAGACCACAGCAAGATGGCCGAAACGTCAGTACAATTGACCGTGACGCGGCTTATCCATGATAGCCAAGAATGCATTGACTCCGGCCGCGGAAGCCTACGAACGCGTACTTTGAAGCTGTTTCTGCCGAACGGATCTTTCGTGTGTTGTTCTATGAAGTCGATTGCTCATGTAGACGTCATTGGAAAGTAGGTTCGCCTTATTGGCGTTGGTGGTTCATTTGCATTAAAGGGAATATTGGAGCAATATTACGTTCAAAGTAAACACAGCTTCATGAAATATTGCTGAATCAAAGGACAGACGGGGTTTCTTTGTTCTAACACAGGAAATCTTCCGAATATCTCTTATATTGAGATCCTGGTATACAATTTTTTTGCAACATTGGTGATTTAATTTATTGCGGTAAACAAAAACACAGGACGGTTTCTAGGATATATTACATATCTTCCATCAATTTTTAAAAAAATATAATAAAAATGCACACACTAATAAACTTTCTGCCCTGCTACTGTATTTGCTTACAAGCACATACTGATAAATAGTACATCCATAGAAATCCACGTGACCCCATCCATCCTATCCATCCGTATCTGATGGGTTTACAAAACACTGCGCGTGATCTCCCAATAGTTAACTTTCCCCAATTCACTCTATGCCTCCTTCATTTAGGATTCATACAGATTTTTGACGCATTTTTTCGAACCTGTAGATTTTATTTAAATATATCTGAGAGCGTAGGCTTCCGCGGCCGGAGTCAGTACTTACTACCTTCCTTAGGTAGCCTTCCTTAGGTAGCCCTTAGGTTACCTTCCTTAGGAAGGTCGCAGAATGGCGACCGAAACGTCGGCACCTTCGCCATGGACGCGGCGTCACCCGGACAGCCTAGTAAGTACTATTAAATATATCTTCCAGACAAATAAAATTGTAGTGATTTATTGCAATATAACTGCCTTTTCATAATCTCTTATGATTACGTAGATGATATTAAAAAACGATTCAACGGTTTTTACGATTTTTGTACGTCTGTTTGTCCTGCGTAATCTCTGGAGCGGCTAAACCGATTACGATACGGATTTCACTGAAATGTGCGTTCCGGGCGACATCAATACATTTCAATTAAGTTAAAACAGTTTCATGAAATGTTAGAAAACATTTTCTCATCCATACATTTATCTTTGCTCAATCGTGCACACGTCGTGGATACGTCATTTTCAGACATTTTTTTAGTATACTATTTTTGAATTTTATATGGGCGTTTTGCATATGTTCTTCAGCAAAGAATACATTTTGAATCACAAAGTAACTAAAAAGAAAGACTCGATCAATCAGAAAAATGAAAATTGAATTAGAATGCGATCACGGAACAGATGATCAATGTATTAAGATATAATGGAATTCAATGTTCAGAAGTTGAAAAAAATCCGTCTTTTCTTCTTTTATTTAAAAGTCTAAACATCGAACTTTCTTCTAACTCATATACAGTAGATAACTCTTCGATGGACATCTTATATTGTAAGTAAATTGCCATACGTTCCCGGAAGAAATATAATGGCGCGTTATTCAGTTGACTTTGACAAGCACTTCCCTTCTTTATTATGGCTTCACGTGGAATCTTCCAAATGTAGTTCCAAGCGTGGATATATTTTCATTCTAAAACCATTATCTATTCTTAACAAGCTCCCCCTGCTAGACGAATTCTTCGAAAAAAAATCGTTTTTGCATTGTTTGCATCGAATGTCAAGAAGCGTCATTTGTTTTCTAGGAAACATGACGAAGACGAGGCGCTGGCGCCGCGTCCATCGGATACGACCCGAGAAGACAATAACAATTTCGCGAACATCCAGCCAAGAGGCTTACGATGAAAATGTTCTTTTCGTGTCGGCACGTTGCCCTGCCCCGAAGGGAACTCGCCGCGCCGCCCCTGAGAGAATTTCCTGCCACGTCTTCTAGCGGCGCGCCGTAAATCATAGACGTAAAGAACGCCGCGACGGCACAGACACCTCAGGCTAGCAAGCATCGGGGTGCTATCTGGAAGCTCTTCCGTTCCCCAGAACTACCCAGGAAAAGGAAACGACGGTGCAGAAGAGAGACTTTGAGGAACTGCTAACCGCGTCGCTCAGAATGAGATCATAAGCTAGTGGTCACACTACACATGTCTTAAACATTCGTTTAATCTGTATTTCTTATGGTTGGAAAATGAAACAGTATATAGGACTTTATTCCGTTTTAGAGTGGAAAACAAATTTTCCTTTATTAAATAGAACAAAAGACAAGACTTCCAAAGTGTGAATCATACATTGAAATTATTTCGTGTATCGGCATTGGTATTGTAACTCTAGTTTATTTCACTTAATGAAGCAGACACAATTAGACAACATAAGTGGTTTACATCCACGACACAAGTTCAGCGATCTGTCCTCGTATATATTGTAGGTAAATTACCCCTTCGTTGATTACAAATGGAGGTAATGTTAATTCTCTATGCTGATGTTATGAATGTATTGTCATTCATTAAAAAAAGCAAGTAGTAGGATAAAGGATTTCCAGATTGGTTGCCTAATAACCAATTAATACTAAACTTAGAAAAGACTATTTCAATGCAGCATTCAATTTAAAAAAATTGCATACTTCATTGAAAATTGACGAAGAGCAATTTATTAATGTTAAAGAAGAACCTTTTTTGGGTCAACTCATTCTGTTATAATAATAATAATAATAATAATAATAATAATAATAATAATAATAATAATAATAATAATAATCGAGACAGTGGACTTGTCCAATGACCTGTTTCAACAGCAAAATAATGTTCTAGTATTAAACACAATGTAGCACTATTAGGAATTATACTATAAACTATAAATTATTTTGGCTTCTAACAAAAGTGCTAAACTTAATGCAAAATACTAATACCGTAATTCTCATGAGCTATTGAATCATTTATTTCACAACACGTAATGCATGCAACGGGGGTCGCACGCCAAAATGGAAACAAGGATTGTATTATATGAAATTTCATTTTTAATCTCTTTCTCTTACACAATCCTACATGCATGCGCAAAAAAAATGTTTAAAATATCATCCTACATTCTATTATGGTATTTATGATGAAACCTCAAGGAAGGGTATTCATCGCTCATCAATCAAGTATTAATTAAAGAGTCCTGGAACATTGTACTCCGAAATCTATATAAACATCACCCTCGAGAAAAATCGCTTTTATATCTTACATTTGTGAACCAGTATTAAAAGAATTTAAAAAATGAATATACTTGAAATAAAGTCTTTACGTTTGACGAAATAGTATACCCTATCAATATGGAAAATTAACAGAGGTGTAGTTTTTATTTCTGTCTACATTTAAAGATCGTGAAATTCCATTTATTTAAAAATGAAATGTAGTCTATTGCATAGATAAAAAGAATTACTATTTAATTGAGTGTGTAATGTTCAACTTATTTATGTTGCAGGTATTCCAAATGCTGACTATATTGCGAATAATTACAGCGCGATTGAGTTTAAGGTAGGAAGGAGACATATCCAGTATTTATTATTTTAAATTTGAAAAATATAATGAATTATTGGTACTTATTATAATAAGACAAGATGTATTTAAGAACAATTGAGTGCAACTCGATGGAAGTAATTTATAATGTAAACGGATATCAATATAAAATTAATGATAAAAAATAATAAGTATAATGATAAAAATATTACACACGACAGTACTGCACTTGTCTGCACTGATCTTCACTGTCCCACATTTCAACACCCTTAGACGCCTTTCACAACACATTTCTGAACTACACGACATAATGTGCATTGGTTTTAACTTAGAAAAAAATTTAAAGCTGCTTATTTTAAACTTTGTTCTTACTAAACCAGTTCTGACATGTTTCTCAGACTAGGAATATTGCGAGGAATGGTTTTCAAAGTTCTTACCGGCAAGCTCTTGTATTTCTGTTGACGAATTAAAACTTCCTTACATATGTTCTCTGCTTTTTGTCCGAATTTTGTGATTATGGTCCCCTCTATTGAGATAAGTTCATTGCTCTAGTCTATTCTCAATTTCCTACCAAGCTGGTTGGCATATGCTCGATTTATGTAAATCGTAAATCACCACGTTTAATTCTTCTTGTTTCGGCGGTTCCCATCACTTTTTAAGCATGAAAACTTGAAAGCTTTATTTTCAATTCTTTTTAAAGGATTCGTACGCTTTGTTAGTAAGTGGGATGCCAAAGGTTACTCCCTATTCCACAATAGAACGGACAAGATATGTACGATATGTGATAAAAATACGGTGAATAATTGTATTACAAATTAATAAGCTTAAATTAAATTTAAATTAATCTCCCTCCAAGTACTGCCCTTGGCTATAGATGTGCTTGTCACAACATTGAATCCATGACGAAGCATTTCTCGAATAGCACTCTTTTTATTTTTTGGGAAGAGCCACAATTCGCATGGTGCTAAATCTGACGAGTAAGTCGGATGTAAACGGACCGGACCACTTTTCCGGCCAAACCCTTGCGAATCAGAAGCGACCTGTGTCACAAAGCATTGTCGTGATGAGGAACGTAGCAATTGACTCCTTTTTCTGGGCGTCTCACGTGCAAATTATCGGTTAAAATGTATTGCAAGAACACGGGATGTGTTTTTTTATAAACTTTCGAATAGATATTAGTCTGTTCGAACGAACAAATTTTGTCACTTTTTGTAAACTTTATCTGTTTTTGGGGTCAAAGGACGTTCCGACGTTACTCGTCACTTCCGCTTTTAAATCACTCATTCTACTTGTAAACAATATCCCACATTATCGTCATTCGCTGATTTGAACATTTCATGAGTTTCTTTGTCACTTTCAACTTGAAACAACACTCAATGTTAATGCGTTGTTGAAAATTCAGGATTCTCGACAGACACGGTAAACACGACCTCACTCTTATGGCCCTGGAAGCCGACTGAGAAGTCAGTCAGAACGTTTTCAAACTTGACTCTGCTCCTCTCAACGGATCATATTATCGGAAATATTACGTCAAGTAGATGAAGCGTTGCTGCAATACAAATGTATTCTCCGTATTTTTAGCACTCATTGTATGTGCCATTTGAGTCCGCACTTTCTTTTACGCACGGCTATACCGCACTTTCTTTAATATCCGCATTAAGTAATGCAACGACTTCCACGTCTTTCTCGTTCGTTGGTTTATTTCATTCTCCTTCTCTAAATTATCTGGCTGAATACCAAGATACGTACCCGACGATACTCGCGAAATGCAGTTGCTACCCATCTAGCAATCAGTTACAGCATAATCACGAGCCCTGCTAAATATAATTGCTTAAATTTTCGATCCGTTAATTTCTGTACCATTTATTTCAGTCCAATATTGTTAGTGTGATAAGATCTGTGGCAAAATATTTTCATTGTTCTTTAATTTAATTACTCAGAATAACACGCAATCTCCTGAAGTCATCGTACGTACGCCAACGTTTAATATTTCGGGGATCATTTGCCAAAGCTACGAAAAATAATTCTTTAATCCTTGGCACTATACGAGTATATATTCCCGACATTGAAAGTTTCTCAATAAGTGGTTTATGACGCAAGGTGTTTGAGTGATTTGTCCATCCCATTACACACACAAGCAAAAATCCTTGAATTAGGTGGAATTCGAATCTGAGACCTTCGCCGCCAGAGAATAGGCCGTCCCGACACTACCACGAGGGTGCATCCACCTTAAAAGTTTCGGATACTCAGTTGTGCCGTTTTTTACGAAAATCTTTACCGCTATTGCTAGATGTGTATTAAGAGTAAAGTTTTGTGTATTTATATAGAATACTGATGTGTTATAAAATAATTATAATGTATGGTATTATTATAATTTAAGTCCGAAATTTATGCAGTAAAACTCTAAAAAGTGCAGTAAAACACCAAATGTGCAAAAACGTGTAATAAAAAGATCAAGACTTTCGTAAAACGTTGTTATGTAGCCTAAAACTCCAGTTAATCCACTTATCAACTTATTTTTATATTTTTTATATGATATTTAAGGTGAATGAAATATTATAATTTGAGTATTATTATTATAATTGAGTTAATTCAAACAAACCATATTTGACATTTTAAATATTATTCTCACACAAAATTAAATTAGCATATAAACACAAAAAAGTAATTTACAAGTAAGCATATTTCCAAATTATTTTCTGAGAAATTATTTTATCTTATATCAACGGATCTATCCCTGCTGCAATAGAGAGATTGTGCACACCATAGCGGACGGCTCTATCTTCTGAGCATGCGCAGACGCACTACTATGATGTGAAACATGAACTGCGTATGCGCAGTACTTCAACGTTCGAGGGTGCACAAACTCTCTATTAACTCAGAATTTTTAATTAGACAATAGGCATCATGAAAAGTCAATACAATTATGACAATAGGCATCACAGACGCTCAGATCATGGAGCAACAAAATGCAGAATTGATACATATTAAACGGCAGTCTGGTTTCACAGACAACCAGAAAGCACTACTGAGTTGTCACAAAAATGTTTTTCTTAAATGAAAAATTTAAAAAAGATAAATTTAAACAAGTTTATAACATAAAAATTGTTTTATGCAATAAAAACTTTGAAATGAATCTTTCAAAATTCGTCCAGGAAAATTCCAACCTGTGAAATTTTCAGGCAGCATTACCTAAACGTGCAATACCGTGCACTAATTCCCAAACATACCATTTCGTGCACAATAAAACGAGTACAAAAATAACGTCCGTTGCATTATTAAAATTTCTGTTAAGGTTTCATTCAATTTCAAGTTAGCAAGGAAAAGATGGGAATCTGGTCTTTAATTTCAATATATATATAATATTCATGTTATTTCAGTAATAAAAAAAGTAAATTTTTTCGGAAAACAGCCGTCAGAGAGCCCTTCTTTCTTTACATCCCGTCGTTTTCTTTTGGTTCTTCTCTCCCGTTCTTTGAGTTGCCTAGCCCACGTAGGCGCGCACCGGAGCGTCGAACCGCGAGAAAACAGCGCCCGGTCAAACGAACCGGCCACGAGTCGTCGCTTTTCACCAGAAACCCCTCTCAGAAAAATGGGAGGGCATCCTTGCGTCCGGCCGCCGTTATCTCTTCCATTCGCAGGCACGAGGGCGCTCGCAAAGAAGGCCCTCTCTCTCGCTGCTCCCGGCCACCAACGCCGCCCGCCCGCCCGCCCGCCTTCCCACTCCTCCCACCCTTCCCGCAGCCGCCGCCCCCTCACGTTGACTGTGACCACCTCTCGCCTCACCTCCCGCCTCACCTCACCATACCACCCGCTTTCGCATCACTCCCTACTCTCCCCTCACCTCCTGCCCTCGCCTCACCTCCTACCCTCGACTCACTTCCTACCCTCGCCTCACCTCCTACCATCTCCTCACCTCTTCTCGTTTAACCTCGCGCCTCAATTCATCTCATTATACCAAGAACCGCGATAATGAGTATAGAAAATTTAAAGAAGGGAATAGTTTTAAAAGCAAAAGAGGTTAAAACCTTAAATTATATTTCTTTTCGTTTTTCCATTGAAGACGTATAATGACGGTGCCAGGGAATATAATAATGACGGTGCCAGGGAAATAAACACCATGGCAGTATTTTCTCCAGATGTATGTCTGTACGTTTATATACACTAAACACTACAGAGAATTTATCAAAAATGATATTTCCCAATCGATCTGACTGATGGTGACACCACCCCACGAACTTGAAACTGATATTGAGGGAGGGATTCTTAAAAATTTCTCAAACTTTCTGTCCCAACAAAGAATGGTTAAAAAGTAGTGCTGGTCCCATTATCGGCGAACTCAGTAGCTTCGGAAATTGCAAAACTACTTGTTCAATATTGAAGATAGAGATTCTTGTCTTAAATGAAATTTGATCTAAATAATTACATTTTGAAAAAGGTCATGTACAATTTTTTTAACGAGCAGGTTTTGTTGCATTTCTGCATAAAGATAACTCAGTTTATATTTTTTTTTCTCAAAAGCTACTTCGAATTTTTCTTTAAATTTTCTCCTTTGATATATCAAACAACAGAGAAAAAGTTTGTCTTTGTCTTAATTTCGGCGAACTCAGTATTGCAAAAAGTTAACATTGCAAATGAATAATAATGAATACATCTTTGTCATATTTGTCTAAAATTGTTCTAAAATTATATCGGTAAAAAAGATCGTTCAAAATGTTTTAAAAAACCTAATTTTAGCGTAATTTATGCTCGAAATTAATGCACTTTATGAAAAATTCGCATTATGAGCTCTATGTTTTGTCTTTTTTTTTGTAGAAAGAGCAAAGGAATGTTAAAGATGGTGCAGGTCGAATTTTCGAATTGAACCTAATTTTCGATAATTGTATATTATCCAAGGGAGAACGAAAGATAATGGGTGAGACCATTAGGTTCTTACACGTCTATAAAAGTTAGTACGTCCGAGCGACTGGGTGGTGTCGTGGGAAACGCATGTCGAGTTAACTCCAAAGGCTTCAGTTTGAGTTTCAGCGTGGAGAACAAAATATTGCTGGTACGAATCACTTTTTCAGGTTCATGTTGTCTCTTGCGAAGCCATTACAAATAATGCAAGAAATTATGTACTGTTATATCAGCACTAGTGTTTAAGTGTTGGGAATGATTATTTAGGACGTGCGGGTGGCGATGTAGGTGCAATCTATCAAGCGTATTATCTTTAATAGTATGAGTTCCATTATCGGTGCGAAGAAAAAATGCTCAACCGCTTCAAAAATAATATTGCTCAACGGTTTCAAATAATGCGAGATGTAATTGCTGTTGTATTATCACTACTGTAACTAGTGGTACTGGACTGCACATACCTTCTCACCGTAGTTTATCTTTCTTTTGAAATTTCAACAATATCATTGAAAATTATTTTCTTAGAAAAACTTGAGTGTATTTTTCTCTTTTGTAAACTAGTGGTTCTCCAAAAGCACATTCTTTCTCGTATTATTTCAAATTTTAGCAGTTCTCGAACATTAGACCTGACGTTTTCTTTACTCTTTTTTGAAAAAAATATATTGGGGAGTTTTGGTAAAATGTTTTGAATAAATTGCATTAACTTCAAGCAGAAATTACACGAAAACTATTCGTAAGTTAAAATATCTTTTCTGTATCATAATAACCCCGATTGACCCTACTATTTGTATACACATATTTTGGATTTTTAATGAGATTTTATGTTTTGCCATATACCCCAATTTTGAGCACGTCGGTGCCAGGTGATGCCCTTCGATATTATCTTCCCATCTGCGTAGTAGTATACGAGATTGTTGAAAATGTAAGGGAGTCCATGAATAAAACTTTTTTTGTAAAATACTTTGGTGAAAAGCAGGAACAGGAATACTTACTTTAGAGAATAGCACGCAATTGGTTTTCAGTATGAAAAATTATATTGTTGGGAATAAAATTTAATTTGCTGAAATAGAATAACTCACATGCTTACACGAGAAATCTTTATGACCATCAGCTCGCCACGATTTGGGCAGGACAAAGAAATTGAGGATGGGTGGAGCAGAAAGCTCGTCGATTTCTCCTTGTTCCTCGGACAGAATCTTGGGCGAGATTTTTCGTTTCAATTTGGGAGACGTCCCCATCGGCCTCTTTTGTCCTCGCGGGTCCCACGAAGCGGTAGAGCCGGGGGACCTGGCCGCCGAACACCGCCGACGCCCAAGCTGCTGCCACTGGCTTCGGAGACTCGGGTCCCCGTGCGACGCTCACGTGGAGGCGGAATCTGTGCTTTGGGGGCTAATGAAAACAGGAAGGAGACTCAACTCTGGAGGTGGGTGATGTCACTGCAGTCTCTGACCGTTAGGTCATCGGGTTCGAGTCCCGACGGTGGCAGGATTTCGACACTAGCCACATTGCTAGGTCAAGTTCTTTAGTTGTCTGGAGGAGAATTCTAGCGGCCGGCTGCTCTGGTCGATAGATTTCCGTGGTTTCTCCGATCAACACCAGGAGAATGTCAGAGCAGTACCTTAACAAACAGGCCACAAACCGCGCGCGATCTATCCTTCTTCTTCCTTGTCCTATTCTCACCCCGTATACACACTTACAAGCACAACTCTACCACACATGCCAGTAGACCGGTAGAGAGCTCTAGAGAACCCACTAGCCGACGGTAGGTCAGCGCTGGATCTCGCCATCCACCGGGTCAAGATCACTGCCAATTTGCGGGTAAAAATTACACTACACATACGGGACTAGTACCCTAAGGCGTTGACGCGCCCAGAATGACTAGTAATCAATCTATCAATTAGTCAATCTGGTGATGGGTGTATGTGTGGAAAGCGTTTGTAGTTAATGGCCTAAAGTGATCGTCAGTAACATTTCGCGGTCAATTAGATAACCTTTTAACGCATTTTCGACCAATGGTAATCAGACCGTGTCAAGTCAACGCCATCTACACTAAACTAAGGAGTAGCTGGCGTTGGTCAAGCGTAGATGCGCTTCGTTATTGCCCGAAGGAAGCCATGATTGACCACGTAATTCCCCTGAAGATCGGTTTGGCCAATTAGCTACTGTCGTTTTTCAGAGATGCCCCCACTATCCCTCCAACTCCGAATTTAAGTCTCCTCCTTACAGTTTTCATAACAGACGGTTTTTTTCGGAAACGAATAGATGTCCGGCACTCCCCCAAAAGGTCTAGCACGTTGAAGTGTCATAGTGAGGTTGAGGAACGAAAAACATCCTTATGCTTTCGCGGCTGTTATTGTTATGAAGGTCGTTCTGCTAATATAGAGCAAATAATAGTGGTAATATACAATATATATATATATATATATATATATATATATATATATATATATATATATATATATATATAGAGAGAGAGAGAGAGAGAGAGAGAGAGAGAGAGGACACACAGGAAATTTCCCTCCCGTAAATACCTTCCAGTAAATATTAATTTTTATTAAGATCTTTAAAATTTAGCTTTTCACGAATTTAATAGATTTGAAAATTTTGAAAGAAAAATATTTTAGGATAATCAATAAAACGGAGAAAATTGAATTACAGAATGAGCTGGGTTTAGCCTGAATTATTCTACATAAACTGTAGTGAGACGTTTGACTAAAAACCGTTTATTAGTCCTTTATGTAGTACTCATAGAACATTACTTTAAAAAAGCATGCGAGTGATAGTTATATCAAACAAATATAATATTTCTACTAATTTAAGCATTTATCTCCACTCTAATTCTTCCGTCATGATTTCTTTATATGTTCTTCAGAAAGTTTTCCTGGGAGCTGTAATGGGCTTAATATTTGACTCCGCATTTTGAAATAATTTATATGCTTAAGCAGTTTTGTTTGTCGATAGATTCAACAGATTGTTTTTATATTGTGTAAGTATTCTCAATAGACAAAATTGTAATATTTGAAGACCACATGGGAAAAATCAGGTAAAAATTTCAGGTGGAAAAATCCATTCTCTAATTGTCGATATTATTGATATTAGTAATAAAAAGCGTATCCTCAATATTTAAGACAAATATTTACAAAATTTCGTCATTATGTTCGTTAAATCAACAAGTATATTAAAACAGAAATATGAAACACCACTATAAGATATCCAAATGACAAGGTTAATCTAATCGAAACATATAAAAATTTGGATAAGACCTTAAAAATGCCGAAACTCATGCAACAAAATTACATTAAGTCAAAAGATTAAAAGTAAAAAGATTCAAATATTTAAATATCGAAAAATTGAATATTAAAAAGGAGGTTCCAAATAAAATACTGAAAGAGTCACTCACCTGTGCAATATAAAGGCAGAACAATTTAATATTAAAAATAACATGGTGTTGTACATCACAAGACATCAAAATAACATTAAATCTAACTCGATACAATCTGGAGACGATTGTGTAAAGTTAGTCGTTAACACGTGGAGACCAACTGGAAAACTCCAGACACCTGCTGTAACGTCACTATTGCGTAAAACAATTTCAGTGAATTCTATTTCTTTACATGAATGTGATTTAATCTAACATACTCTTGATTTTATAAAGCATATTGTCATAGGTGTTGGTAAAAGGTCATCTCTACGATTTTTTACTAATGCTTGCGGCAATATGTTTTATAAAATCTTTCAAAAATTTCCCTGAAGTTTGACTAACGAATTATAGAAATTGCGCTTTGAGGAATGGTGGAACCATAGACATTGGCAGATAACAGACTCATAACCATTTGTAAACCCAGTTAGCTTTACATCAAATGGTGATTTCCTATCTTTAATATGATTTAGCTTGAACGTGATAAGCTCGAATTCCGCACAAGTTAAAGGACTTATGAAGAGTCTCCTCCAAAGTTTTGGTAATGTTCTGGATGGGAGACAAGATACACAAATTTTAAAACTTAAAGGAAATTTCTCTTTTGCAAAATAATTGTAATTTGCAAATATACTCACAAATGTGAAAGGTAAGGACTCTGCTCCAGAAACTCTTAAAAGCTCTTATAGAGATTTATGTCCAACTATTCATAATCTCATCATTGTCTGTATTTTATCAGTCCCAAATTCAATTGCTGAATGTTCTTTCTTGTTTACGTCGCATAAAAACTTGACTTCGTGAAACAGTACTTGAGAATAGTATTCAACGGATTGGCTTTATTACATATCCACCCTGATATCGTATAGATGCCAGAAATTGTGGATCGATTTTCGAAAATGAGAAATCATAGAAATGTGTGGTATTAATTTCGTATAAGCGCAAAACTCGTAAGCAGTGTGTGGTATTTTAAGAGGGTTCTATGTTTTCCTTAAATACACAGGACCTCAGGAAAAAGTATAAAAACGTCACCGTTTAATTTACTCCGAAAAATAAAAAATATCGTTCAGGATACTGCGCGGCGCTCGGCTAGGCCACTGTGGCTGGTGGGTTGCAGTTCAGTGCACCGATTAGAGGCGGTCAGCCAATATTCGCCATTATTATTGCGTTATTTTCCTTTTTGTGTGTAAAAACAGTTGTGCTGTATATAAAAAAATCATATTTATTCCAGTTTGGAGGGTGTCATTTTTTGTTGAAATATTTAATTTGTCGTAGTGTGATATGGAAGTATTTTATTTGTTATTCTTGAGAAGCCTGTGTTACTACTTTTTGAAAAGCTATTTTCAGTGACGTTGTTTAGCAGCAATTTTGTTGCGAGTAGTTCCATTGTAAAAGTCTAAAAGATCTAAGACAAAAGAAATGTTTAATTTGTAAATCGATGTCAAGCTACTTACTTCAATTTAGTACATTTAAAAAAATAATGTACGCTTCCGACTGATCTCCTGGCGTGTGTGGTGCATGTGTGTGTATAAGATGAGAGGAACTACGATGAGGTAGGGACGACGGCTTGCAGTCCGGTGTTCTTGTTTAGGGTTTTGTCTAAGCATTTCCTTGGATTCTGAGAAGCCACATCAATCAGAGCTACCACCCGCTAGAATGTTCCTCCAGACAGCAGCTGAATTCGACCTTGCTGTGTAGGTAGTGGTGAAACGTCGACGGAATGGAACGGACGAGCCTCTGTCAAGACTCGATCCCAGTCAGAGTCGATGCAGAGGCAGCGGTAATGGCTCGGAGCTAAATCAGCCTTTTTTTAAATATAAATTCTGTCTTTTTTCACTATTCACATCTTTCTCTTTCTTAACCTTTACCTCCTCTCTTCATCTTCAGCTCTTCTCTTTTTCATCTTTCTTCATCATTTTCTCTAATCACTTTCAACTCCTCTGTTTTTCACCATCACCTCCTTTCTTCTTCATTATAACTTCGTATCTTCTCCTTCATCATCATCTATCTTTTTCATCATCTTCTGTGCTCGTCTTCATCTCATATCCATATTCATTTTCCCTTCTTCTCTCTGCTATTCTTATCAACATTTAAATTTGAAAGCACTCTTATAAGCCACTGTTCACAAGAATGACCTTTCATAATTGAAAATATCAGAGTCTGCGTTTGTGTAACGCAGAAAAACAACATTATTTCACCTAAATTATAAAACTTTATTTCTTTTGTCATTCAAAATTTACTGCATAGTTTAAAATATATTTTTTTCTGTCATCAGGCAATTAAAATGTTCTTAGACTTGTTTCTTTAAAATTTATCTTCCATAAGTTTATCTGATGACATTTATTTTCTTTGGTCTTCAATAGCATGTTTCGAGTTCAATGTCTATTTTTTTATAAACTTTTTTAAACTTAAAGACGAAAATAAACTTTTTTACGTTTTGTTTTGAAATTGTTTAAAGTTATTACTTCACTCATCCTTCGAGCTTCTGTCAATTTGTAAAAAAGAAAAATAAGTCTGCCGTAAAAATCCATTCTGTATTATAATGGTACGTTTGTTTGTAATCTACGGCACTCGAGGTTGGCTCGCCCTCAGGCACTGGCCCACCCTCGACATGCCCTGAAATTGCAGGAAATTTGCTTGTTGGCAACCTATGGTTTTAACTTCCATATTTGCCGCTAGGAAGCGCGAAAACAACGGTGTCGGTAACATTCTGCGAGGTGTGCCCCGGCTAAGCGAATATGGGATCTGATTAGGATGGGAGTAAAGATAAATGTAGTTCCTGCTGTTATCTGGGAGCTACTTGAACACGCTTCTTGCCATTTGTTGTTGAAAGGCTGGTGTGAATCACCGTTTTGACTGCCATCATCATGTAAATATTACCGTTGGCAAGTTGTAATATAGGGCTCTAGCAAATTACGTCCCACGTCACGCCACTCTGTTTCGATACGACCACGCGGGCGTTCTCGACAACAGTCAGCCGCCGCCGGCGCCGGCGTCGCTCCCCAAACAGACCTGTTGCTGGCATGGCACTCGCGGCGCCAACGGGAGCGCCAATCGTCATAAGAGGGATAGTGTCAGCCGGCGCTGTGTTCATTGCGTCACGCCCTGCCTTGCCTCGGTCTCTCTCTCTCTCCCTCTCCCTCTCTCTCTCCCTCTCCCTCTCTCTCTCTTCTCTCGCTTCTCTTCTTTCTCTTTTTTCTCTTCTTTCTCTCTTTCTCTGTCACACACTTCTCTCTCGCTCACACATACTTCTCTCTCGCTCACATACACTTCTCTCTCGCTGTCACACACACACACACACACACACACACACACACTTTTCTCTCGCTGTCACACACTTTTCTCTCTCTCACACACACACACTTCTCACTCTCTCTCACTTCTTGTTTCTGCTTTCTTTCTCATTCTCTTCTCGTTTCTCATCTCTTTCTCTCTAATCTCTAGTTTCTCTTCACTTTTTTTTTTCTTTTTTCTTCCTTCTTCCTTTTTTCCTGTCTCATAGCTATGGTTTCTAAGCCTCTACGTCTCTTTTGTCTTCCCGTTGTGTCCTCGTCTTGTCTCTGGCCTCAGTCAGTTATCATTCCCATATCTTCAAGCTTACCTCCACGTTGCGACGTCTCCGTCGTCGCCTGTCTCAAGCGACCCATACTCTCGCGAGCTTACTTCACGCCTGTTATAAATATGTTACCGTCGCCACCAGCTTCGTTAATAGAAAGAGGCGTATTGAGCAGATATTGTGATCGATTTTCATTATAAAAAGCGGTGCAAGCCAGGTTCGGGTTGCGCGTCCAATGGTGTATGATCCCATTTTGTGCACTCCACGACTATCGCGACCGCCTCAGTCATCAACTTCATTCCCACCCGGCCCACCTACTGCCGTCGCCTCGCCTCTGCATTTGCCCCATTACTTCCATCTCTACTGGAACTGTCAATTCCATCCTCATTCCACTCGCGGCGAGCCGGTTCCCCTACCACTTCAACAGAACCTCCGGCCGTACTGCCTTAATCAGCGGGCCCCCTCCCGACTGCGCATCCATTTGAGGGCGCTCCGATTGCGCCTCTGGCGCCGTTCGGCGTGGGTGTAGCGGCGGGGGCGGCGCGGAGATGACGGGGCTGCGAGGGCGGTGGGGGTGAGGGCGTATGTCGAGGACGACGCAGCAAGGGCGCGCAGCGTGGGCGACAGGACAGGGGTGGGGCCGAGAGCGGCACGGTACGTCGAGGACGGGGGGGGGGGTTGAGGACGATACGGCAATGGAGCGGGGCGGAGCGGAGGCTGGGGCGCGGGCGGTAGCGCGTGGGCGGCGGTGTGGGAGCGGCGCGGTGGAGGGTGGAGGCGGCAGGAAAGGCGCTTGTATTGGGCACGTGTTAATTAGCGCGCCTGCGAATGCCAGCGCGGCCTACGACATCGAGATGAAAGGATGCGCGCATACACAGTGGGCGGATGGGAATTTGACAGAGCGGAAAACCTTGTAGTTTAACAGCACCGGGCCGGCTCCAGATGACTCTCAACGAACGGTCCAGCAAGTGCCAAAGGATTTCGATAACTGTTAATGCCTTGAGTGTTTCGTCCAACTGAGTCAAGGGTATCCTATGAATTCTTTTGAATAATTTACGAGCCTAAAGCGTCCTTAACAGTAAGGGGAAAGTTGAAGGACAAGAAACATATTGATTTTTGATCTACTAAATTTTCCAGTACAATTGATGTATATTGGAAAAGTGTAGTGTTTTTACAACTAAAAACGGATAAACATATGCGCTAGTATTTAATGAGTACTCGTATGCACATGTAATTAGACCATTTTTAGTTAGCATACATATTTAAATAGAGTGCGCATTATTCACAAAGTGCATCTGTCGCGAGAAAACATTCGGTTTGCTGCTTGTTAGTATTGAGTTGTAGAATTAAATACTTCAGCATAAACAAATATGGACGTTTACTTTTTCTGATAAAGCGCTTTGGCCAGATGCGTTGTTTTACAATACAACGATGGTGTGCGCTATGTGTTCGTAACTAGAAATGTCGTTACAACAGGGTGTAACCAGGGGCACACCCTGCAGTTTACTGTAAGGGGACTGTTGGTACAGGGCCCAGACGACTAGATGTTTTCTTATAAAGAAGGAAATTAGTGAAAGTTATATATTTGAATATGTATTATTGGGTTTTGGGCTGGGCGATGGCGGTGGGGATTCATGACCCTCCCTGCCAACCAACGTTTAGTAGAGTGGCTTCAGTAGATTATAATGCTATAAGACACCAAAATATAGTATTCGCGTGTGCTTTTTGCGAATAAAAGAACTGGAGGGTGATGGCGCGATTCTGGCTTCAGATCCGGATTCAGCGTATTAACATTCATGGAGAAACATATACCAAGTCTTGGGTCTCCCAACTTTTGGCTTCTGTAGAGTATAATGCTACAAGACAACAATATAGTTTCACATGTGTTTTTCCGGTTTAAAACAAAACTGAAGGACGGTGGTGCTTCAGGTTCGGATTCAGTGGGTTGACATATGTAGAGAAACATGTGTCACGTCTTTGCCTCTGACAAGTACCCTTGAACACAAAAAGTACAATTCAAACTGTTTTTTTTTGTGTGATTTAAAAAACAGTGGAGGGTGGCGGCGCAATTCTGATCTTGGATTCAGTGCTTCGACATACATAAAAAAAATGTAACAAGACGTCAGGTGTGACAACTCCATGTTGCCACGGTAGGAAGTAAGATGGACAAAATAAAGGGCGAGATCATAAATCTATAGTTGATTTGCTCTTGAAAATATAATTCATTACATCGGCGCGAATATTTTGTTAACAATTCTTACCAAAAATGCTCATTTCTTTCTGTTGTGACGTCGTGATGTAAGTGAAACAGGCACGGAGCTTTTCGAACAGATTAATTTACATTTACTTTACAATATTTACACTCCCCTGGAAACTACCGCTGCACTCCATAGCACGACAAATCCGAGGCGGGCCGCCCCAGTCTTACGCAGGTTCCCCAGGGTGCTAAATCTTAGCGCCGCCACTGGCCTGCCGTCCCGTGGCGAAAAGCCACACATCGCAAGCCTCTTTTCGGGGAATCACGTGACCGACCTCCCACGCAGTCGACCCGCGGACGGCTTCACCTCATTACCGAGTTTGGGCCCGCTTGCAAATGGGGCCCGCTGCCGGCTGTCGTCCGCGGTTGTCCTCACACATCAACCGCCTAGCTAGCTGAACTCCGCGTTCCAAGAACAACCCCCCGGTGGGCGGCACCCTCTCAAGCAAATGTCTCGGTCGCCTCAGCAGCCAGGGCCTTGGAGAAACTCCATCCCTTCGCCGGCCCTTGTGCGCTCCGGTGGCAAAGGGCCCCGACCTTACACTGTATTCAGAATTCAACTTGTAAATGGTTTAGGTTAGGGATCCTAGAGTTAAGAAAACGTGCACAGAATTCACGTCTCCCCGTAGCACGTCACATAGTTTTTAGGTGTTTGACAAAAAATAAAATTATAAATTAAAAAAAATCTGTCGTCATAATGTCGCAAAGCCTTCACGTACAATGCAAGAAAGTCATCGGAAGTCGGCGCCAAGAGAGAATTTTCATTGTTATATTCGTGCTCAGCGATTTGTAAGCGATCATACTTAAGTTTCTCGTAAAATTTGTTTGTGAAGCAGTGAAAAAGAACCATCCATATTCATGCTTGTTTTAGTTAATTTTTCAAATACTGAAATTAAATAAAATTAAATACTGGAAATAGCTTTGAAACCCTTGTTTGCTTTCATCATAGATTTTATATGCATTTATTATCACGTAATGCAACACAGTCATTCGGCGAATCCCATCCACATTATATTTTCCGGTGAATGTGATTCCAGAGATAAAATGTATAAAAAAATATCAATTATTTATATGATGATGCATATGAGCGTAGTGTACGTGCAAGTGATTACAGATATTAGGATATAAATACTTTTTAGTTCTCATAAATGGAAGCTAGGGCATACATTCATTATTAATTCATAGGAAAGTATTACATTGCAATGGCAAAAACAAAATGCCCATTGCGACCTTTTATTAGCATTTCATTGAAAACATTTCCCCTTTTCGGCACAAATCGTGCCTCGTCATAAGTACCTGCTGACAATATATAATATACGGCGTGTTCGGCAAGGCGGCACCGAAGGCGATAATTGATTCATTGACTATAATAATTTAAATGAACTAATCACTGGCGTCAGAGTTGCTCAGAGCCGTCTTATTGAACGAAGCAATGATAGTCACAGGTATTTTGTTTTTAGGGGGTAATTCGCAAGGTGACACCAGCATGGATTCTGACCTAAAATTAGTATGGCTAGGGAGGGGCCCGGAAGGGGCGAATAAATTCAACAGAGCCATCGTTCATTGATGTTTCTGTATCAAAAATAATTGAAGGTTGCCAAGCAAACTTTTGAAAAAACTAAGGAATACACCATAATGAATTGTATTCCACATTAAACTGTGACAATTGCACTATCTGTGCCAATAACTATATGACATTATTTAAAGCACATGTGCTCATAAATTCAATAATGTGAACAAATAGACGCTAATATAAATATCAACGACATTAGAAAGCTACCAAAAAAATACATTTGTGTATTTAAAAATAAAGAATAGAGCAATACGGCGTTTATGCCACCTTATGGAGTACATTTAGCACTATCCCCACAAAGTTTTTTTTAAACATTGGAGCCGTTTTACAGCACGCAATATCGCACGAAAAATACTAAAATATTGAAAAAAAAGTCCATGACCTTAAGGAAAGAACTAATTACGGAGGACACATTTCATTTGAAGAAAGAATCTCAATCAAGTTTCTAGTTTTAGGAAGACGCATGCAAAGCATATGGTTATTTATCTAACGTATATCGTATATATTATTTTTATTATTAATTATATATTATCGTATTTATATCATATATATTTTATTATTTATATATATTATCGTATGTATACTTTTTTTAATGAAATTAGTTTCATACTCATCTTTCGAGGAACGTCAAACGATGATGCGATAAATTACATTTTTTAAGACGTGATTTTTATGGATAGCTAAGAAATCAATAAGTGTCAATACAAGTGTCATGCACTAGTTAATCAGAAATCGCCGTTGAAAGTTAAACTGAATTAACTAAATCCTTACACAACTATGGTAATTAAATAAGTATTTTTTTCCGTTGTCATATTGAAAACATGTTCGGTAATCAACTTTACTGTGATTAGTTCCCTCAATTTAATTTTATTAACCATTTTTAAACGACATTTGGCTTTCATTTGGCAAACCATTAAGCGACATTTGGCTTCTAACCCGATGTGAAAAACTTTGGTTATACTCACAAAAGTATAATTTAGAAGTGTTTGATTAGATCAACAATGGATTTAAGTAAACTATCTACATTATTTTCGTTTTAGATACTGTTTTATTTTTTTCAGACATGATATTCATTTCAGTGTCTTATTGCTGATTCTCCCTGCAACTAGTAAGTCATCACGCGTACTGTCTGTTTTGCGGTGCGAACTTTAATGATTAAGTGACCTGTAAAAGCGGTGATGTACTACAACAGGTACCAAGGTTAGGAGATTCAGAAGATACTTGTATTTCATGTCTTTTTTCCTTATTCTTAGGCATCAGATAAGGCAGTTAATTAAGAACCCTTCCTTTTACGTTTCTCGACAGCGTGTTTGGTGTAGACTGAAAATAAATTGCCCTGTAAAACGAGTTCAAGGTTTGTTATTTCTAAATTGCAGCAACTGCGTATTTCGTATCCCTTTAAGATTCTACAAATATTCTGTCATAATCTTTCACTCAGAACAAACAGTAATAATCTATCATTTTAATTACTGAAAATTTGCTTTTGCTCTCAGCAATAATACATTCATGTTACACAAAAACACGACTTCGAGTTGCTCTTTATACACTGGTGTATGTGAAAATTGCAACACCCAGAAGGAGACATATTATTACAATGAAATTTATACCACAGATTAAGAATATTAAAATAAAAATATGATTGTAATTTTGAAATTGTACATGCATATGGACCTTGAGTATTTAGTACGGTGTTAAGCCGCCATGCGCTGCCATCATAGCCTCTACACGTTATGGCATGGATTCAAAGAGAGCCTGGATATGCTGCTGGAGAACACACTGCCACGCTGTTTCTATTCGTGACCACAAAGCATCGATAGTGGCTGCAGGAGAACCAGAACGATGAAGTTGCCGACCGATCATATCGCAGACATGTTCGATGGGTGATATGTCAGGTGAACGTGTAGGCCAGGGAGCATTGGAATCCGACGTTCTTCGCAGAAAACTTGCGCATTCCTCGCCACATGCGGTCAGGCATTGTCTTGGTGACATATGAAGGTACTTGCAGGAGGGTCACTACCTCGGGCTCTAAAACCTCCCTGATGTAGCGGTAGTTGTACAGATTGCCCTCACTACGTATGAGGCGGGATCGCGCATTGTAGCCAATGGCGATCACTGGTGTCCTCTGGCTTCCTCAGGCGGTCATGTACCCCCTTACGCACCTCCGTCAAACTGGCACCCCCACTACCCACAAATTCAAAATAAGCTAGCCTATAATTGTGTACGAAACCATAACTTCCCCTAATTCTCTTCAGTATTAACAGTGACAGCTATGAAATTTCCGGTCTCCGAAGAACCGAGAAAAATTTTCCTTGTAGTGACCTCCACAGGACAAGTTAAACATGTTCGTAAAAATTGTTTCGATTCTAAAATATTTGATACGAATATTATCTTTCTGCGTGTGTGATGTGAAAGAAAAAGAACTAACCATTTTATATTCTCAGATTCTCATCATAAAAATTATTGACCACAAAACTGTTAGGAAATTTAGTTGAAACACAAAATTAATAACATGATGTATTTCAAAACAATGTATACCAATTCAAAAATGTAAAATTTAATATTGACAATCTTACTATTTCAATGAAGTCGATGCACACAGCCTTGGACAGAGAACAAGTGAACAAGTGAACAAGGATTGAGAAGTGCTGAGCTGCACAAGCTCCAACCTGTCCGAGAACACACGCGTCTCTCTTTCGCTTGCGTCGTCCTCGCTGTCGCGTTGAGGCCGCCTAATATCTGGCGGCGTGGGCGGCGGCGGCTGCCTCCTTCCTTCCCTGAGGGCCGGGCCGGGCCGGGCCGAGTGACGCGGAGCTCCACCGTCGCCCTGCCCGCCCGGCTGCGACGCACGCGAGCCGGGGGCTCAGCGCGGATTCGGAGGCTAATTAGAGTGCGCGCGACTGCGGTCGCCCCTCCGGCCCGCGCGCCCCGCCAGGCGCGTCGCCTCCGCCCTGCCCCCGCCCTGGCACGCCCAGCCCTGCGCCAAGCCAACCCGACCCGCACCGGCACGCCTTGCCGCCCCGTCCTTCCCCATGGCGCCCCTTTCTCACCCTTCCGACGTCCAGCCGACCCGTCCCGTCCCTCCCGCGCCGCCCAGACCCGGGACGGCTGGCTTTGACATCCAGCCCTGCCCCATGCCGATCTGTCTTGCTCCCTCCGCCCTGGCACGCCTAGCCTTGCGCCAACTCAACCCTACCCGCGTCGGCACGCCTTGTCAAACCGTCCTCCCCCATGGCGCCCTTTCTTCACCCACCCGACGTCCAGCCGTCCCGTCCCACCCCTCCCGCGCCCCCTCGACCCGGGACGGCTGGCCTTGACATCCACCCCTTCCCCATGCCAAATGGTCCTGCTCTCTCCGCCCTGCCCCGCCCTGGTACGCCCAGCTTTGCGCCAACCCAATCCTACCCGCGCCGGCACGCCTTGCCGCCCCGTCCTCCCCAATGGTGCCCCGTTCCTCACCCTCCCGCCGTCCAGCCCCTCCCGTCCCGTCCCGTCCCTCCCGGCCGCCCAGACCCGGGAAGGCTCGCTTTGACATCCAGCCCTTCCCCATGCCGATCTGCCCTGCTCTCTCCGCCCTGGCACGCCTTTCCTCCCGTCCCCCTTCCCCTCGCCAGCCCGACCCTCAACGCCTCCCTTCCTGGTCCTCCCCCGGCCGCCCCGTCCCTCCCGACCAATGGCAGAAAACCTTGACTTCCCGCCTGCTTCTGCCCTGGCACGATTGACCAACCCGGCCTTCCCTGCGCCAACCCAACCCGATCCGTCCTTCCCCACGTCGCCCCTTCCTGACCCGACAAACATGCCAAGCCGCTGCGTCCGGTCCCTTCCGCCCCGCCCCGCCCCGAGGCGGCAGACCTTGACGTACCGCCCTTCCCCACGCCGATCTGTCCTTCCCTCTCCGCTCTGCCTCCGCGCTGCACGCCTAGCTGCCCCGGCCTTCCCCGCACCAACCCAATCCGCCTTGTCGTCCCGTCCCTCCCCTCGCCAGTCCTCTCACCGTCCCTTCCCGTTCTTTTTCACGCTGCTTTGTCCCTCCCAACCATAGACGGCAGGCCTTGACGTCATCTCCTTCCCCGTGCCGACTTTTCCTGCCCACCCCACGCTGTTCCGTCTCGGCCTTCCCTTTCCTGCACCTCCCCGTTCATCCCACGTCGCCTCGTCGCGTCCCTCTCGCGCTGTTCTGTCCCGCACCTCTCCAGGCTGTGCCGCCCCCTCCCTTCCCGCGCTGCCCTACCACGATCTGTCCTGAACCTCTCCGATCCGTCCCTTCCTCTCCCTTCCGTCCTTTGCCTCATCATGCCGTCCCGTTCCGCTCCTTCGTGTCCCTGGGCGCCGTCCCGTTCGGCCCGCGCCGCCCCGACCAGAGACGAGAAGTTTGTCGTCCCGTCCCTCCCGCGCTGTACCATTCCGACCTTCTCCAGGCTGCCCGGATACGTCACTTCCCGTGCTGCACCATCCCGTCTATCCTACACTGCCCTGACGCGACACTGCACGCACTGCCGCTTCGTCCCGACCCTGTCCGCGTTAATGTCGGAGCAGAAGCGTAACAAACGTGCCACGGGCAGCACGTGATCTTTCCTTCCTCTTCCTTGTGATAGTCTCACCTTTTTCTTACACACAGTTACACTTACATGCTCTATATTACCCCCATATGTTTGGAGACAAGTCTGGAATTTAGAGCTGGGGTGGTGCCGCGCTGGTAAGACGTACCTGGATGACGAAAACCCCGCAAGTCGGCTTAGGCGGGGACCAGCTGGTGGGAGATAACTTAACGGGGAAGTCCCCGTAAGCCGTATGTAGGCCGGCACCGTGTCTCATTATCCAGCGGCCGAGGAACACCGCCACATCCCGTGATAAAAATGCACTACACTTACGGTACTAATGCCTATAAGGGTTGACGCGCCCGGACACACGCAATAACCAATCAGTTCATCACTATCCTCCCCCCCCCCGATCCCCACGAACGATGAACGCGATTGCAGCGGCAGCACCCTTCAGCGTTATTCGCTCCCCCCCCCCCAGGTGATACAATCTCGTCTGTCGCGCAAATGCCGCTGCCGCGAACTCCGCAGCCCAGGCACCGCTAGGTCCCTGAACTCGGCGGATTTCGGACGTCGCCGACCCAAACGCGGATCTTTGGCTTCTCCCCTCTTGACAGTGATGAATTAATGAGGGGAGGATACCAGGTGGACTGGTGGTTGTTGAAGTGGTTTGCGCTCGTCCGCTGCGTCTGACACGAAGAAGACAACTACGTCTTATCGTGGATTTGATACGTGGGCCCAGTATTCATGCATTCTATGTCCCATGCAAGCTGGAGGGACATGATAGTGTTGAACTCGAAAACAATTCTGCGAATTTGATTGTGGGAGAGAGAAATATGGCCGGCGAGCATTAGTGCAGTACTTGTATAGTATAACCATATTAGCTGAATTAATCTGACGTTGTGCGGGTACTTATTTATCACGATCATCAATTAGACAGGAAAATTAATAATAAAAAACTTTTCATTTTACACTATTGTTGGAATTGATTCCAACAATAGTGAAAATGAAAATATTTTTATCAACATATTTTTATTAACATCCCCGTTGCGCTGCATTCCGGTCTGCTCCGCCCCATTCGCAAAATATATTTTTGATAATTTCTTAATTTTAATTTAATTTGTCACAGTTTCCAGTTGAATAAAGGAACGAATTGAAATTCATACTATATGAACTATAGGGGGAGGCTCGCAGATCGAAGCACACGGGAAACCACTGCTGCAATGTTGTGACTTACTGCGTTCGTTGTGACAGGCACAACTATATTTCATTTCAGTGTGTTATGAAAAGATTCTTCAAAGAGAATGAAGATAGGCAGAATGTGACAATGAACGACCATGAGAATGGTTGGTAACTCTCGTGATTGGGAATTCCAATAATGAATCATCTTAGCATTTTTCAAATGCATTCTCGTCCGAGAGTATTTTCGTTTTGAATGTGTAACATTCCTCATACCATTACGTAAAATATCACGTGTAACGTGATGAATTTTGTTCTCTTTAGAAATTGTCAATGCATGACTTACGGACTGTCAAACCGTATCCATAGTTGAAAATTATGGACCAGTGCACGCTTTACGAGGCTCTGAAAAACGAAAGAGGCTGAATTGACGTCCCTAGTGTAATAACTCAAATTGTGTATTGAATGGGATGTTCGCTGATAGTGTATAATACTTTTTAAGTTCGCTAACAAGATTACTCTTTTGTACTGATTTCAAGTAACGATTTTCTCTAGTATCATAATACTTTCATAATACAAACACAATTTGTGCGTCAAATGCGTTTTATCACACAAAATGATTATTATATTCGTTTATGAAATCTCTTCAATTATACGATGCATTTTTGTTGTGTATACGTCGTTCTATTTGAGCATTTTACTTTCTAGCGTATGAATTTCGAAAATAGGATTTATTGAATATCAATTTGTTATTGATAGCCAATAAATATTGTTCGCACTGAGAAAACCTCTGTTAAATGAATTGCTACACTGTTTTTCCAATGCGGGTCATAGAAGGGTTCTTCCTAGAACCGTGTAGCCGTAGTTTAAATTAAAAAAACTGAATCAATACCAAACTCTGTCTCTTGAAAAATAATATTTTGTGTCTTGCGCGACTATTAATGTTTGGAAAACTGTGAAACATAAAATACACTTCAATTTTGTTAATTGAGGTACCAATAAAAATACGATTGTGTATCTAATGGCACCAAAGTTATTTCAGGCTATGAACAGGGTACCCCTACTTCGCAATTGAACTTCGATTTCTACCAGATTAAGTCAAACACTTGACGATCTGCTCGAAGTGTCCAAAATTATTATATTTTTCAAAAATTTACGGACTTACAAAAATTCTCAATCCATTCACACAATAGAAATTAAAATTGCATATTTTCTCTGTTTTAATTATATTACTATAATGGATTTCGAAATATTTTGCATATTTTATACATCATTTTAAAGGTATTTTGAAATTGAAATCAACAATTGAAAATGGTATTTTCATTGTAATATCTACGAAATTGCTTCTACTTTTCACATTATAATCATGATAACCCATAAAATAAAATATTATTATACTTTACAAATACAGAAAAGACGATTTCGTTTCGTTATCAGTTTTAATTATTGCCTTTTGTATTTTAAACTTTTTCATATTCAACAAGTTAATTTTACACTCTACATTTGTATTGTATTTATGTTTAGTGGTGGAATGGTGGCATTTTGTCTATTTATACTTCTGGAAAGCCATAAGGGTTTTTTCGGTCGTTAAAAAATAAATATAATTGTCAAGTTGTTGGTCTTTACAGTTTTTAACTGCTTTTTTGGTTATATTAGTTAGTAGATTTTGTTCAGTGCCGGCGTTCCTAGGCGAATCTAAAGTCTTCTTGTTTTATTTTTTTTAGTGTTTAATAATTGTATTATTTCACACGGTTCCTTTTCATTACAATTTTTGGTTGGATATTCTGACCTTATGGTCATTGGTACGAGAAAACAAACGTTCATATCCGGTGCGGTCAGTACGAACGGAATGAACGAATCCGACACGAAAATAGGAATCAAGGTGACCGAGCGAGCGGAGGGGAGAACGAGAGTGGTGGTTACGTGCTGGAAGGCAACGGTGGCAGTATGGCGGTGGACGCGGTTTGTGAAGCGAATTAGGAATAATTGCTTAACATCGTGTAAAGTGGCGTTAGGAAAACTGAAGAGACTAGTAGAAACTGGCGATTAGGACGTGGCTGTGATAATGAATGATAGAGACAATGTCGTGAAGTCAATGGAATACTTATACGGGAGATCGAGACGTGTGTGGGAAGGAAATAACACAATGTGCGTTTGATGGCTGACATACGCGATCGACGTGTTTGAACAAAGGGAGCGACCAGTAAACAATGATATATGGTATCGTGCGAATCTGTGAAGGTACGAGACGCCCTGCATTTGGAAGGGAGGTTGGAGACAGCAACGGCGCGACGGGCAGTTACGAATAGTAGCGGCGCTTCAAGGCCACCCGGCGGCTGCCCGTGTGCACAACAGCCGACCACGTTCGACGCATCGCAGCGCGGATGGATGTTGCGACTGTGAGGAAGCTGGTACTGTAAGGATATTTAGAGTCTGATTTTGATTATATTCCAATTCATGGAGTGATTACAAGGATGATTAGGGTTCGGAGCGAGGGGAATGTAAAAAAAATATGATGAGGGTGGGAAAATAAGAATATTTGCCGCGTTGTGTAGCTATATTTTTGTTTCTAAAAAGAGTAAATTTTCATTGATTATAAATTAATGCAAGGGTGATATATGGCCATGCTCTACAGTGCAGAGAGATCTCAGTAGATGTATAAAAATCAATGATGATTGTTAATAAACAGACTAGGTGATTAATAGAGGCATAATAATGATGTGTTTTTATTATTAGAGGTATGACAAAAAAATTGCAATTAACCAAGCTTTGGGTTATACAAGATGTTCATTTCATGTTCAAATGTTTATTATGACGTTTTACCATGTATAATATTTTTTTATATTACTAACCAAACCAAGGATTTTCATATGTACCAATAGTATTACCAAGGTGATCCCCCTTCAAAAGAATCCCTAGTCCCCAACAGGCATTCATTTACATTTCGGTTTTGATTTTATTCCAATTATATTTAGTGTATTTTTTAGAGGTGGTCAGTGCGGGGAGGTAGTTGATGTGTTTAAATGAAAACCTGCAAGTTACCTGACTGGAGTAGTAATATAGAGGTGTCATAAAAATTCACATTTGAGATTGTTATAACTAACATTTGAGTTTGTTAGTTATATCTAGTATCTCTGGGTTTCTTAAACGATCATATGGGTAATATGACGGGGTTGGAGGAGATGAGTTTTGAGTTGAATGATTTGAATGATACTTTGGATGAGTTTCTCGTTCATATTCTCTTGTGTTCTCCCGTTATCGCGTTTGTTCGAGGAGCATCCCCATATTGTATTTTTTTTGGTTTAGATCACCTAATAGAATTTATTTTTCTATAGTTTAAATAAGTTTATTAGACTATTGGTACATATTAGACCTGGAGATTTTCCACTGCAATTATTGACCAATGTTGGTTAGCAATTTTCACGTTGCTATGCATTTATTGCCGTACAAAATTATTAAATAAAGATACGCAATCTTTCGCAGTCAATAATATCTGCTGTTTATTCTTTCTGCAACTGGTCCGAAGATGTTTCATTTAAAGGGATAACAAGTGCTACTACAGAATAGCATCGAGTTTCTAGTATGTACACTTATAATACAGCTGTTCTTGTTCTGCTAGTTGTTATTTCTTTCTAAGTATCTGATGAATCTTTGGCTACAAGCTTACGTTGCTGTAATTCAGATTGTGTCAAACATTGAAATCCATTGTATGTACTTTGGATAGAGTCATCAGTAGTTTTACATAATCGACATTTGCTGTCAATCTTTTGGCCCATATCATAATTTTTATAAGCTCTGGTTTTAATAACTTGGTCTTGTATAGAGAACAGGAATCCCTTTCACCATAAACACCTGCTGTTCGCAGCCATTCATTTGACTATTTCACATCAACATCTTCAGAATTCAACGTTGCTATAAACCTGCCATGCAGTTTTTTGTCTTCCAAGCATTAATTTGATCTTGAGATGTGAAGTATAGGAAATCTCTGTTATCTTGAGATAGTCTTAAAGAGACATTATTTTTATCCTAAGAACAAATTGCTTTACGAAGTGGAGTATCAACAGACAGAAAATAAGTGACGCAATTTCTCTTCCTGCTGACGACATAGTGCTTCCAAATTCAATATGGGTTCGTAGGCTTCCGCGGCCGGAGTCAATGTATTCTTGGCTATCCGGGATGAGTCGCGTCTCAGTTAATTGGACTGTCGTTTCGGCCATCTTGCTGTGGCCTTCTTCAGAGCTTTACTACTACCAAGAGGTTGGCGTGTCTCATCTTATAGGAAAGGCGCGTGGGCCGACTGGATGCAGCGGCGGCCTATGGGAGGAGGGCGGGTGTCCCGTGATTGGCGGAGAAGGAAAGGGGGCGATGGCGGGTGACCAGCTGAGGTAGGGGAGGGGGAGTGGGGCGGAAGGGTAGAAAATAGAAAACTGAACAGGATAGACACCTGAAAGATGCATCTGTGTGGAAGAATTATTTCAGTTATCCAAATTCAATATTCCTCTTACTGCATTATTTCGAGATAGATATAATCTCTATATTGAACTATTTGGATGATGGAGTCGATGTTTAGTGAGCGCCATTCTCAATTTTCTGTCTAAAGCTTGTAAAGAGATATGTCCATTTTATCACTCCGAAGGTATAAGCTATAGGAACAGCCCATGTGTTAATTGTAGACAGCCCATGTGTTAATTGTAGACATTTTGTTTCTGGAGTTGATGCTCGTCTCACAAATTTTATGTACTCTGGATAGTACTTTCGTTTGTATCGTATTTCAGTTATTCGTTTCAGACATTTCCAACTACTGCAACATCCCTAGATATTTATACGAGTCTTCATTACTTAAGCATTGTATGATGGCGTCTCCTGAAAGCTGTAATGCGTTTTCTTCATGTTGGATTTGACAACGTTTGACATTTAATATCGCACATAGGAGTGTATCTAAGCCAAATTCCATGCAGATATCTTTACTGAATTGTTGGACCAGGGCAAGTTCATTTCGGTCTTTTCTACTTGCCAAGATTTTGAGATCGTCCATATAAAAATCATGTGGTATGCGAACATTTGGATTTCTTTTTATACAATACCAATTATTATTATTATTATTATTATTATTATTATTATTATTATTATTATTATTATTATTATTATTATTATTAATCACCATTTTCATCAAAGAATATTCGTATCATTAGCGAGAAGAATAGTTTCTCCGATCCAAATCAACGATAGCGTATTGCTGAATAAAAAGAAGAGAATAAATTTGATTATTCGAACCAATTTTTTAATAGAACGTTGTGTTTGTTCTCTGATAATTAGAATTTTTTCTTAATTTACTAATATCCCCAAAACAAAATGCTCGAAATTCTTTTAGAAAACCTTCTTCCTAGTATTTTTATTTGCGAAGTAAGAATTAGAAATTTCATTACATAAGATCAATTACGATTTATTAACAATGATATCGTTGTGTCTTCTTTAGTAGTCTGTTTTTCTTCGTAAAGGCTTGATGCAATTTATTCACCAGTTAAAACCCACAGAGCATAACTGGGCTGATACGATTCGTCCGTAATTGTAGTTGATGCACAATAATTCGGTCGTGGGTTTGCGGCATTTGGATATAATTTGCGTAATTCCGTGGATACCGCCAATGGGGTAGCGGAAATGTATGGTATTATTACAGGTATCCATGGATACGTCCGCGTTCGGTGTTCTTGATGTGATGTATTGTTACCAGTCGCCTGCTGCTATTTCAAGTGAGTGACAAGAGCACAAAACGCATCGGAGTGAAGGAACGTGCACTAGAATGTCAAGCCTTCCGTTGAGTTCTATGGGACGTGTGGGCACTCCAGCTCAGTCCCCCGCTCCCACTTGATGGGTATAACAAAAGCGATGAACGGCATGGAATGTGCGTATGCGCGCAAGAACTGAGCGAGGCGTGCGAGTGGCACCCAGCACATGTCGCAAAGCTCCGGCGTCGCTGGCGCCGGCGGCGTGGACTGGGCGCCCGTGGCGGCCTGGGAGGTCTCCGAGTTCGCAGTTCGTTTCTCTAATGGAACTTCTCTCCAGTTACGCTCCTCGTTGAAGCGCTTTTTCACCCGACACTACGCAGGGCGGCACTGCTCTCTCCGGCGGCGGTGGCGGCGGCAGAGATGACGGCAGATTCGATGGCGACGGTGGTGGCGGCGTCGGTGGGGGTGGTGGCGGCGTCGGTGGTGGTGGAGGTGGGGTCGGAAGCAATGGTAGAGTTGGTGGCGATAAAGAGACGGTGGAGATGGTGAAGTCGGTGGTAGCGCTGGTGGTGGCGAAGTTGTTAGTGATGGTGAAGTCGATGCTGGTGACGGTGACGACGGGAAGGTTGGAGGACGGTGATACGGTGAAGAGGCGGCAACGGTGGCAGTGATGAAGGCAGCTTCGTTGGCGACGGCTTCGGTGGAGGCGGCGGCGTCCGTGGTGATGGAGAAGTCGATGGTAGTGGTTAAGGTGGGGTCGGTGGCAATGGTAAAGTTGGTGGTGATGATGAGTCGGGAGATGGTGAAGTTGGTACTGGTGATGGTGACGGTCGTCAGCGGCGCCGACATCGAGAGAGAAATAGGACCTTTCACAGGCAGACTGGCACTGAGCCGTTAGCAAATACCTCCTTCGAAGATTCCCAGAATTCTGGCTTTCTCGCTCTCCAAAGCGCATTCACCACATACCCTATTTCATTTCCAGGAAATTTAAAATTCGATTTAATTGTAACACATTAGTAAGGATATTCTCCGTCCATGTTTGTGATGGAATTCATGTGTATTATACCTAATTCGTTGCCTTCCTAAAAGGACTCGACAAGGATACCAGTAACTGCCCTTTTTTGTGAAATAAGGTTTATCTGGTAAGTCGGTAGGATTCGCAAGTGTGATTTATGTGATTAAAATATCCCAGAGTAGACGTAAACCTACGCTCTCTCACATTTTCAGTTTCTGAGAAATTACAATGCAAGTGGCCTGCAGCAGCAAAAATGATGCTGAAGAAAACCATACAAAAGAGTAAACGCCGCTCAAAATGCCGGCGGTTGCACAGTTTGCTTTCAATTTCTGCGCCCATTCCAAACTTATAATATAGATTTCTTTTAATATATTATAGATTTATTTTCTTCTGTGCATCTATCACAGCCAACTCTTGGTTGGAAGCTGCGCATTTTCTTTCAATTTCTGGGTGCTTTGGGGATCAGTAAAGTAGATAAATTGAAATCTTGACAAGTCATTTTCTGTTGTAAAATAAATTACAACATTCTTTGTAACACATACAAAATATTCCGCAATAAACCTTCGTTGCCCTAATAACTTCTATTTCCGTGACGTTTCGTGAACCACCTATAAATACGTGTAATTTCTATTTTTACACAAATGAACTATCGCATTGGTTGTTTTAACTAAAACATTTTCTACAAGCTATATTTGAATACACTTCAACCACTGGATCTAAAATAAATAAGAGAAATTTAATACGGATGTTCGTTTAAAGGAATCGGAATTTAGAAAACAATTCGTCGGTAGATTTTTCTGATAATGTCCGAATAAAAAAAAGTCTCAAATTATCTCCTCTAATTGTGTAAATATTAACCCATTCATGCCGCATTATAATCGCCGAAATGATGTCACAATTTTGTGAAGTGGAATTGTATACGTCAAAGTGCAGTTTTCCACCTAGTTGTACATTACATTGAACATATTTTTCGCAACGCCTCAGAAGAGGTTCTTTCCTCGCAACATCGCGGGTCCGCTGCACAAAGGTAGAAGAATGGTACGTCAAAGTTTCCGGGGGCAGAATCCTGCTTCTACAAACAGGAGAGGTAAGACGGTCTCATCAGTTTGATGTTGAAAGATCCGCAACAGAGAAAAAGGGTCCTTGCGCTTATGCCAGAGTGCGTCCGTTGCCTCAGATTATTGTGAACGAAAGAAAGGTCAATGCATGTTCTCGGAACGTAGCGGGGCGGGGATAAAATGTGAAACATTTTGTAGCGCGCGCACATGAATAGGAGAAAGAGACACAACATATGCAATATTTATCGAGAGATGTAGTCCATATAGGAAGATTTAAGATCAACAGTGCAATATTTTTGCTATACGATGCGCCCCCTGCATCGTAGTATTAGGTACTTTTTCATACAAAACTGTGACCATTTAAACCGTGGCATGGAAATATCTCGAGAAATTCCCCGCGAAAAAAAGTCTAGAATAAAAAGTTAAAATTTTCGAGGGAGAAATGCACCTGAACCATAACCGGCCCACCCCCGACCGCGAGCCGACCTCGGTGAAAGGAAACTTTGAAATTTTAAAAGATAATTTAATTCTTGCCAATTCGTAGGTTTTGATTTTGCTGCAGAGAAGGGAATCGAAACATTTTTTTCGTAATATGACGCTGTATTAAATAAAATCGTAGTTCCCCCTCTCTCTTTCTCTCTCTCTTGTTCTCTCCCATTCTCTATCGTCCTTTCCCTTTTCTCTCTTTCACTGTATCTCTTTCACTGTCTCTTTCACTGTCTCTCTCTTTCACTGTCTCTCTCTTTCACTGTCTCTCTCTTTCACTGCCTCTCTCTTTCACTGCCTCTCTCTTTCACTGTCTCTCTCTCTTTCACTCTCTCTCTTTCACTGTCTCTCTCTTTCACTGTCTCTCTCTCTTTCACTGTCTCTCTCTCTTTCCCTGTCTCTCTCTTTCCCTGTCTCTCTCTTTCACTGTCTCTCTCTCTTTCCCTGTCTCTCTCTTTCACTGTCTCTCTCTTTCACTGTCTCTCTTTCACTGTCTCTCTCTTTCACTGTCTCTCTCTTTCACTGTCTCTCTCTCTTTCACTGTCTCTCTCTCTTTCACTGTCTCTCTCTCTTTCACTGTCTCTCTCTTTCACTGTCTCTCTCTTTCACTGTCTCTCTCTTTCACTGTCTCTCTCTCTTTCACTGTCTCTCTTTTTCACTGTCTCTCTCTCTCTTTCACTGTCTCTCTCTTTCACTGTCTCTCTCTCTTTCACTGTCTCTCTCTTTCACTGTCTCTCTCTCTTTCACTGTCTCTCTCTCTTTCACTGTCTCTCTCTCTTTCACTGTCTCTCTCTTTCACTGTCTCTCTCTTTCACTGTCTCTCTCTCTTTCACTGTCTCTCTCTTTCACTGTCTCTCTCTCTTTCACTGTCTCTCTTTTTCACTGTCTCTCTCTCTTTCACTGTCTCTCTCTTTCACTGTCTCTCTCTTTCACTGTCTCTCTCTTTCACTGTCTCTCTCTCTTTCACTGTCTCTCTCTCTTTCACTGTCTCTCTCTCTTTCACTGTCTCTCTCTCTTTCACTGTCTCTCTCTTTCACTGTCTCTCTTTCACTGTCTCTCTCTCTTTCACTGTCTCTCTCTTTCACTGTCTCTCTCTCTTTCACTGTCTCTCTTTTTCACTGTCTCTCTCTCTTTCACTGTCTCTCTCTCTTTCACTGTCTCTCTCTTTCACTGTCTCTCTCTTTCACTGTCTCTCTCTCTTTCACTGTCTCTCTCTTTCACTGTCTCTCTCTCTTTCACTGTCTCTCTCTTTCACTGTCTCTCTCTTTCACTGTCTCTCTCTTTCACTGTCTCTCTCTCTTTCACTGTCTCTCTCTTTCACTGTCTCTCTCTCTTTCACTGTCTCTCTCTTTCACTGTCTCTCTCTCTTTCACTGTCTCTCTCTCTTTCCCTGTCTCTCTCTTTCACTGTCTCTCTCTTTCACTGTCTCTCTTTCACTGTCTCTCTCTTTCACTGTCTCTCTCTTTCACTGTCTCTCTCTTTCACTGTCTCTCTCTCTTTCACTGTCTCTCTCTCTTTCACTGTCTCTCTCTTTCACTGTCTCTCTCTTTCACTGTCTCTCTCTTTCACTGTCTCTCTCTCTTTCACTGTCTCTCTCTCTTTCACTGTCTCTCTCTCTTTCACTGTCTCTCTCTCTTTCACTGTCTCTCTCTTTCACTGTCTCTCTCTTTCACTGTCTCTCTCTCTTTCACTGTCTCTCTCTTTCACTGTCTCTCTCTCTTTCACTGTCTCTCTTTTTCACTGTCTCTCTCTCTTTCACTGTCTCTCTCTCTCTTTCACTGTCTCTCTCTCTTTCACTGTCTCTCTCTCTTTCACTGTCTCTCTCTCTTTCACTGTCTCTCTCTCTTTCACTGTCTCTCTCTTTCACTGTCTCTCTCTTTCACTGTCTCTCTCTTTCACTGTCTCTCTTTTTCACTGTCTCTCTCTCTTTCACTGTCTCTCTCTTTCACTGTCTCTCTCTCTTTCACTGTCTCTCTTTTTCACTGTCTCTCTTTTTCACTGTCTCTCTCTCTTTCACTGTCTCTCTCTCTCTTTCACTGTCTCTCTCTTTCACTGTCTCTCTCTCTTTCACTGTCTCTCTCTTTCACTGTCTCTCTCTCTTTCACTGTCTCTCTCTTTCACTGTCTCTCTCTCTCAAAATAATTAACATATGTAGATATCATCACATCCAAAACAGTATTCCCATTTTCAATATACTCGTACATTTTTAATTTGATGCTAACAGGAAAACAATTTTCAATGATGTTAATGGGGTGTCTGCAACTGCCCCACTCCTAAATTACATTCTGAATTCCCCCTTCCTACCTCTTCCTCCGGCGCTGCGGCCGACCCACGAGCCCACGCAGCTCGCGCGTGGATTCCCCACCCCACCACCCGCCCCGCCCCCTCGCACCACATGAGAGCACCACAGAGAGAACCAGCTTCGTTGTCATTAGAGACGCGACATCGACTACAAAACATCGATGTTTCTAAACATCGATGCTCAATATTACAATATCGATTTTCATAAAACATCGACCCTAAACCACCGATGTCATTAAACATCGATGTTTTTAAAACAGGATACATAAGTATTAAATACACGCGCGAGGATGATTTAATTTGGAAGTGGTCTCGTTTATTAATTTTAATTTAGATTTATCTGACAAAATAGTCAAAAAATCATCAGATTAATGAACAAAACTTTATTTGATTCGATAATTAAAAAATAATGCCACTTTCTTTATTGACGAAGCTTCGATTTATTTTCCACCCTGTGGTCACTTAGGTCTGAAGAATAGTCAGTAGTAATAGAATAGTAGTAATTAAAAAATGTTGTTAGGATGGCCCTTTTTTAATTTAAGAAACATGAACCACGTGTAAATATCGAACACACAACATCAATGTTTAAAAACTTCGGCTTCAAAATATCTATGTTAAATACATCGATGATGTTATAAAAACATCGATGTTTTGAAAATATCGACATCGATGTCGCTTCCCTAGTTGTCATCTGACACGCGACTTGCCTGAGCAGAAGAGAAGCTTTCGCTGCTCACCACAGAGCGCAGCATAGAAGAGGGGTGGGTGCTTGCATCCGTCTCCAAATTGCATTTTTTTCTAAATAAATTATAAATAATTAGAGCAAAAGTAGTTGTGATTGAAGTGGTTTGTGTTTGCTTGTGGACCAAGATTTTCTATTTAAGACCATGTCTACGTCAATCTGTCCGGCCGTTTGTTCTAACGAAATGTACAAAAAAAATCTTGCTTCCTATTAATATATAGATGGGTACATAGATAACGGCAAGTAAATAATGTACGTAAGTACAGGAAAGGTTGGCGAAAGGTTATTTTTGTATCTAGTGTGTGAAATGATAGTTTTTACGGTTATCGACAAAACCACCTTCTTCGTCAATCTTTCAGCAGAAAAGGCTATTCTTCGTGGTGACGTCACGTTTTTCTGACGTTTTAGAAAAAGACTAGCCTAATGCAAGCGTAGCGAGACGTAAAATCCCATATTTTTATACGATCGTAGAGAAAACTATTTTTAGAAATATGACGCGTGTAAATTAAACAGTCCCAAAGGATATAAGAATTACTTTCGCGTCTATTGCTGATGCTGTCACTCTGCGGCTTACGCTTGAAGATTCTAGCCTTCTTTCAGTATTAAGATAAGTATTTTTACGAAGTAGCTTACGCAAAGTTAGTGACAGTTTGGGGATGTCGCTATCGCGTGCCCTCCCGGCGGCAGCGATTAATTTCCGCCCCAAGGGCGTACCCCCCTCCCTCCATCCCTCCCTCTTCCTCGGCATCTGTCCTCACGCCCTCGCTTCTTCCTCCATCCTCGGTCACGCCCCTATTTACATAGCAACACTGCTTGCAGTGAAGCGCGCGGGCCGGCACAGCGCGCCGGCCGGGAGCAGGCCGCATTGCGCATGAAATTCTAATCGCTCGCCGAGAGGAAAGTCGCGGCAAGACGATAAAAGCCGCGTCCCCACGGAGCTCTCGCCGCGACGAGCAAACCCACCGAGTGCCGAGCAGGGAGAAGCAGCCTCTGGGAGGCGGAGATATTTAGTTCGCAAAAATGCTAGCGAGGTTGCGGTTCCAATGAAGAGCGATGAAGATAAGATTATAATTTTACCTCCGAGAAAGAACAATGCAAGTTTTGAATGGGCCTGTGCACATGCATACGATTATATCTCCTCCGGATACTAAAATGGATGATTAAAGGAACATAGGAACAATAAATATTGTCACTGAGTTTTTTTTGGAGAGAATAGTGTTTAAGTTGATTCAAAATAGATATTAATAAAAGTGAGAATTAGGTGTGGAGAAAAATGTTAAAATCATTCACAGCACTGTAAAAACAAAACAAAAATTATTGTTGTAAATTAAAAACGATTCTCAATACGTACAGTATAGAGGTGAATTATGGAAGGGGCAATGGACGTTGTTTATTTAGACCTTCAAACGAACTAGTAAATTCCGTCGTTTAGACAATCCTCGTTATATCCAAATATAATTTTATTTTATTTGATATATTTTCGTCGAAGAACCGTAAAAACTGAGAGTGACCTACAAGAGAGAAGTACAATCTGCGCAGGTTATATTGAGTCCCAGATGCTATTACTCACCACTTTATCATAAATAGTTGAAAGATGAATTGTACATACAAGTAGAAAACATTTTTGAAAATCCGACGAAAGAGGAATTTGCCGATAATTTTGAATTTCATTTTTATTGCTTTTTTAAAAGAGGCAAGGATTTTTTTTTGCTGTTTTGAAAATATGCCGAAATATTCCTTTGGTTGAAGATGCATTAAATGTGCTAGCTAACGGATATATTATCAGGCGCACAAGTTTCTCACAAGCAATCTGGAAATTCACCTAGTCACCATTAGGAAGCGGATTTTTATGATTTTGCACATTTTAGTCCATTGCTTTAGGGCAGAGCTAATTGAAATTTCCTGATAATTGGTTAGAGTTGGATGCTGTGTAGATTAATATGTTAGTGCACGTTTGTGCATATTCGGCCAATTTTTCCTGTTGGTGCATATTCGTGAAATTATTGTAGCATATTTTGCATATTTCGTTAGAATAGATACTTTTCTCTAAAACGTTTCAGGTTTTAATAGAATCTATTTATTTACGAGCGTTCATTCATTAGAAAGAGCTTGTTGCATTTTTTCTTTTCTATAGATGATTAAATATTTCTACAAATAAAGGATATTTCTTGATATGCTATTTTTAAACCAGACAGAAAAAATGAATCAAGACATACAATGTACTTCACTTCATATTTACTTATTTCTCTCGCGAAGTAAGCAAGTTAAATTATGTATGTAATTGAATATGTATTACAAATGTATATTTGTCATTCCAAACATGCGTCTCCTCAATTGTATCAAGATAGATTTATATAGAAAATACAATATTGTTATTTTAATTCCATATTAAAGAGCATATTTGAGATCTTTCAGCTCATAAATGCATATTTTTAAAAGCATATTTGAAAATTTTATAGGACATAAAATTCCATTCCCTAGTCATCATCGTGTGCTACACGCTACTCTCAGTGCTTCGTTAGAATGCCCAGCGGGAGTGACAGTCTTTCACTTTAGCGTATGAAGTGCTTTTATTAGTGGATGATACAGTTAATACAACAAATGTAGTTTTGTACTGTTTTCTTTGGTTTCCCAAAAAGAAAATGCGAAAACGTGAAATGACCTCCATCAAAACATCTGTAGAAGGGCGGCCTCTGATTACAAGGATCAACTCGCCCAAGGAAAAATGTAAGGTCGTACAAGACATGCAAAAATAATACATAACGCTCTTACACTGATATGCTATATACTGTGCGATATCGATGGAAGAGGCGCCACAAGTACGCCAATTGAAAGGTGTGGGGAAGTGTAGATAACTCTTGTGTCACGGAGTAAAATAATGTGCGCGTCAGAGATCTCGAACAACAGTGTGTATTGTTCCCAAACGGTCTGCAGAGTAAACAACTCCAGAAATGACCCCGAAAAAGAACATTACTTAAACAACTAGCTCCAAGTAAAGAAACAATTAGAAAAAACTACTATGGCTCTTCAATTATGAACAACTGAAACATTTTTTGGAAGATATATAGAGAGAGTTGTGAAAATGTATTACAAATTTTATTCAATTACACTCATGAAACCTAAAAAATTATTGAATTACTGAAAGAATGTTTTCTATTGTTAGAGGACAGGGGTATGAAGTCCCGCTTTACGAAAATAATGAGGAAGCTGAAGAATCCTTTATCTTCTGAAGCCTCAAGAGCATCTTTGGAGAACTTACTTACCGAGTGAAATCTCTCGAGAATGAAGATTAAAACTCTTCAACTCTGTAACGTGAACAGCTTATTAACACGATACGAGTTCCTATTAAAAATTCAGAATAAATATAAATTTGATACCTGTTTATAAAAAAAGACCAATTTAAAAATAGCCACCGAAAGATTAAAAGATAAAAAAGTCATTATATGTAAATGCTAGTGAAGATGTGGCTATTTATAGCCATGAAATGCAAATACGTTCAGTGAATACTGAAGTGAAAATAATTCAAAGCCTTGGAATAGTTGGTGTCAACGTAAATATCGGAGGCAAAGCATCACACAGTGTATGTTGTACGTATGAGACACCCCATTCATAAGGTTTATTTACTTATTTGATTGTTTATTTGTTGTTTATTTACTTAGATCAGTTGGACAACTAAATATATGTATTGATGGCTTATTAAAAAAACTTAACCCAACTTAACACTACTACAGAGGTTGAGACAACCATGATGGCACCTCACAGAATCTATTCTAGATCTGAAAACAATTTACAGAATATGTGGTATTGTTATTTATTTTTTATGTGAGTAGGATGAATGGGGTTTCGCGGGGTTTGAATGACGATAAAGTTTGTATATGGTGCACATTAGAGAAGAAGTTGTAGGATGGATAGGTGATGTGGTGAATGATGGAATCAAGGATGAATTCATTGTGTAATTGGTGTTTAGATATGAACGAGGATACATTAGTGATGGTGCGAAGGAATTGATTCTGTACTATTTGAATTTTGTTCATGTTGGTTTTTGTAGCATTGATCCATGCTGGGCTGGCGTAGAGAGGAGTCGGTCTGATTATTGTTTAGTATAATATTATTGCTGTTTTGAGTGTGAGGTAATTATTCCTATTAATTCGAGTTTTTAATTGATGTACTTTGTTTTTAGATTGTATTATTTTGATGTTTCTGTGTTGTTTCCAGTTCATTTTGTTGTCCATGTGTAGGAGGAGTGTATGGTCTTAGAGAGAAAAGTTTTACTGCAGTTCTGTTTAGGTAGAATTTTATTTTTAATTTGGATGACCAACTGTCTATTTGGTTTAGATATAATTGTATCTTGTTTTCAATGTTGATTAGAGAGTTGTTGGAAGGGAAGGTAAATGTACCATCTGCAAACTTTGCTGTTTGTACTGTTGGATCGATGGGGAAGTCTGCTACACACAGACTGAACAGTTTAGGTGATAGTCCGGACATTTCCAAATCCGAACAGACCAAGCTCCCAATTAATTCAGAATACTGGGGTTCTACTGTATGTACAGATGTCCCAGAATTAATGTTAAGAACGTCTAGGACATTAGAAGGGTCGAAATGATCCTTTTTTGCCATTGACATTATACTAATGAAAATTGCATAAAACGGAGTTATATATTTATATACATTGACATTTACCACTTAATTACTCATTCAGGTGCATAGTTGTCATTCAGATGAAAGAAATCTCCGATTTAGAACGTGATCTGTCGAGCATCTCCGCATGCGGAATTGCCAAACGGCCTCACATGTGTAACTTCATCATATGAAATTTACCACTACATGTATATTGGCAAATGTGATCATTTACGACCCCTCTGCATGTTCTAAAAGTTTGTAATATTTATTCTGAAACATGTGTAATGTGTATTGTGAAGCCAGTGGTATTTTGTTCACTTAAAATGATTCACCTATTTATTCATTTCCTCCTCGAAGTATTCAATACTAAAACCTCTCGTCATTTGCAAATCTTTTCACCGCCTGTTTTTTTATATGCCGCGCTACTTTCTTAAGCAATATTCTGTGTACTATTTTAATAGACCATGGGCATTCGAGTATTTCACATTGTGGCACATCCTAAGACCGTGCACGCCGTTGCAGATATGCTAAGAAAAGGAGTACGGGAGAGGGAGCGCAAGGGGCGAGGGAAGGCAAGGACGTAGGGGAGGGACGGCGGACGTTGGGGTCGAGGGAGAGAGAGAGAGCTGTGTCCGGGGCTGTGGCGGGGAATGGGGCGGGGCGGGGGCTGTGGCTGGCCGCGAGCTAAGCAGCTCACGTCAAGCGCCGCCCGCGTTCGGCCTTCCGACGGCCCCCGGCGCGCCCAGCGCATCTCCTGGGGAATTGGCCAGGCAGCTCTGCCTACGCCCGCGCCCACGCCCGCGCCCGCTGTCTCTGCGACCCCTGGCCACCACGGCCGCTTGTCCAGCCTAGTGATGGCACATTTTAGCAAAACACCGCTACATCGATAACTTCATCACTAAATGGCTTTCGATGAAATAACGTCGATAAAAACCTTCATGTTTAAAATATCCATGTTTAAATATGATGGAACTGATGACTTTTCTTCAACCTGTTTACATTTTTAAATATAATACTTATTAGTTACATTTTAGTCACGTCCAAATAATGTCCATTGTTTGGTCACGTCCAAAGAATAAGTTCATGATGTTTGTCTAATATAAAGAAGGAATTAAAAAATAGAGGACATTGTGTTTTGTTATTTTTCCATTTATTCACTTTCATTTGAAAATCATCGAAGTAAAATGTGCTGGTTCTAATCTGATACATAAGACGTCAATATTACTCTGACTTAAATTTGACCAAAAATTTGACTACCATCTTAATTTTCTAATCACCGTTCTATGAACTCAAGGTTCGAAATACAGTTTAACGATGTTACTACTCGTACGTACAAATAATGAAGAAGGGAACAACACTGGAGAAAGGTTGCGAATAGCGAAGGGTTTCGAGCCTCGTGGAGATCGACAACAGTGACAGTTGTTAAGGGTTGTTGATAGCAGATTGTAGTTAGCAACAATCTTGTCAATATAAGTACGTTCAAAAGTTGTCACCAGATAGAACTATGTCACTCTGCTAATTCCTTCATTTCTCAACATATGGCACTAAAATTTATTTGGAGGCCAGACTATGTGTTTAAGAGATTTTTAAGGGAAAACACAATTTTGCTAATTTTGATATTTAGGAATTTGTCAAACCAATGCCACAAATAGTCTTAATTTCATAAAATTAAATAATAAAGCCAGAATTTCGCACTATTGGTTGTAAGCACTTTACCATTGTTAATAATAAAGTACACACAAACTGTCTTTCGATTGTTGTGAATAAGGTTTGAATTTTGCCATCTTATGTGATAACACTCGGACTAGAGGTACTAACACTACTTGTGATTGCTATACATTTTTATAAAGGGGGCTCGGATGTAAGTTGAGTCGGAGTGGTCACCTCAGTCGTCTCCTCCCCATTCGACTCCTATCCCTTCGACTCTCCGCTTCGTCGTCTCTTCCTCTATCCCCTCCTCCGTCATCAGGCAGTTACCTGGTTGGTGAAAACCCTGCTAGACGACGGGAAGTTGGGCGCCGGATCTCACCATCCTTCGGGGGAAAGATCACCTCCGCTTCCCAAGAAAAGAACATGCATGACACTTACGGGAATATTGACCTTAACTGTTGTCGCGCCCGACATCACTAATCAATCAATCAAACTCCTTCGTTGGCGCCTCCTACCGTTGCCTCCTTCACCACGTCCTCTGCCGTTGCCTCCTACACCACCACCACAGCCTCTTCCCTCCTTCGCATCCTCCTCCGGCGCCGCTATCTCCTACTCCTCCTCCGCTCACTCCTCATCCACAACATCCTCTGCAGCAGCCTTCTCCACCTATTTCGCCTAGCCCCTCATTCGCCTCATCCTCCTCCGGCGCCGCTCCCTCTTCTCCTCCTCCTTCTACTCCCCCGCCGCCGTCGCCGGCGTCCTCCACTTCTCCACCACGTACTCTGCCGTTGCCTCCACCACCACCATCACCTTCTCTCTGCTTCGCCTCTGCTTTCGCCTACGCCGCCGCTCTTGTCTTTTTCTCCTCTTCTACCACCACCTCTGCCCCTGTCAACGCCACCATCTCCTACACCACGTCCTCTGCCGCTTGCTTCTCCACCACCACAGTCTCCTCTTCCCTCCTTCGCCTCCGCCTCCTCCGGCGCCTTTCCCTCTTCGTCCCTCTTCGTCCTTCTTCGTCCCTCTTCTCCTCCTCCTCCGCCCTCTACTCCACCACGTCCTATGTCGCTGCCTCCTCCACCCTTTTTCGCCTACCCCTTCATTCGTCTCATCCTCCCCTTCCGCCTCCTCCTCCTCCTCCTCCTCCGCAGCCTCCTCCTCCATCACGTCTTCCGCCACTGCATCCTCCACCAGCACAACCTCCTCCTTCCTCCTTCTCCTCCTCCTCCGGCGCCTCTTCCTCCTTCTCCTCCGCCTACACCTCCCCCCACGTCCTCTGACTCTGCCTCTTCCACCATCACCGTCTGCTCGTCCCTCCTCCTCCTCCTCCTCTGCCACTGTCAACGCCAGCGCCACATCCACTGCCACCCCCTCCGCCACCGCCTCCTATACCACGATGGCGCTGCCTTTTCCACCACCACCTCCTCCCTTCTTCCTTCGCCCTCTCCGCCGTCGCCGCCACCGCTCCCTCCTTCTCCACCACCACCGTCTCCTCCACCATATCCTCTGCCACTGCATCCTCCGCCTCCGCTCCCTCCTCCTTGGACGCACCTTCCTCCTCCGCCATTTCGTCCACCTCCGCCTCGCCCTTTCCTCGTCGCCGGCCTCTGGCCGCGAGCCGCCGCGCCGCGAGGGGACGCCGGTTGGCAGGCCGCGCGCGTCGCTGCGGACGAGGCGCTGACTTACTGCGTTTTCACGACCGTTCCGTGATGTGCGCTGCATTACACGCAGCTGCACGACGTTCTCTTCGCTGCTTACAAGACGCGGTAGAAACTAATTGGGCTTCTTTCTGGGTTGGACGGCTCGCCCGTTTCTTAGCCGCTCCCGTGAGTCCTTCCCTTTCCTCCCGCTTAATTTGCGTGCAATTTACTGCACTGCTCGCGCCGGGGCGTGCTACGTGCAATTTTCGCCGCTGAGATCGAAAGGGATCCCCAGGGGTAATAGTAGTTTGGCGACCACTGCGCTCGCTTTTTGCCTCTGGGTATTATGGTTCGAATTCTCATCGATCTAGGTGGAATAATTTATTGTGATTAAAGAGGAGTGCGCCAGGTTTCCCATGGTACTGCCGTGTTCCTGTTTCTCCTTTTCTACACGGCAATTTATCTATCCGTTCAGTCTCTGATTCATGTATGAAACGCCAGAAAGTTAACTACTGGAACAGTGGCGGATCCAGAGGCGAATTTTGGCAGGGATTTTTTTTATTCAAATTACTTTGGTCGAATGTGTCGTATTACAGATTTGGTAGAAAGACCCAGGCTAATCTTAGCTCATGTTGCGATACAATTTTATTCGTTTGAATGAGTTGACGAAAATATTTTTGCTTGAAAGTTTCCTGACAAATTAAAATTAATACTTACTGGAAAATTTTGGGAGGGGAAATCTCTCTTGTTTCTCCCTCCGTGGATCCGCGTCTTACTGGAGTTATAATTGAGAAAAGTATTTGAGTAGATTCAGGTGGAGACATGTTCCTTGATTTTACTGTAAAAGTTTGAGAGATTTTCAGTTTTGTATTATTTTATATTGTCTTGGGAATACTGATTTTGCTTTACTCGTTCAGCTAGTCGGATGTAATTACTCAATCGACACATGAGATTATGTTTTTTCGAGTTATGAAGGTGCTTGTGGCAGTATCGCGAATCGAAGATCTGAAAGTGCACCAAGTTCTTTACCGCATGCTTATTTTAGACAATTAATTTTAATGATTTTCATTAATTGTCGTTCAATTATTTTACGAAGATATTGGTTTATTTTAAGTTGATGTTATAGAAAACATTTTTGAACTAGAGACATGCTGAACAGTTGCCTACCTGGATGGTCGATTGTGCTGACTCTGCGCCTCGATCGAAAGGGTCGCAGCTTCGAGTCCCGCCGTGAATGGTAGTTCGCCGCTTGTTTCATGTATGTGTGTTGTCGCGGAAGTCCTTGTGAGTCTGCTGACTACAAACCGAGGACATCGCAAATATGTCTATGTGTAGTGTAAAGGACAATATGTGTCCCCATGAGGGACATACTAGTGGGTACCCGGCGCGGATAGTCGAAATCGGCATCCCCTGAAGCTGGAAAAAGCCCTCCGGCAAAAAAACAATGCTGCCCGTTAATTAGTGAAGTCCAAAAAATAATTGAAATACAAGGTATTTTTATAATATTTATTATCCCTGCGTCGAAGCGCATCTAATTACAATAAAAATTTTGTAACTAATTTAGTAATATTATAAGATGTTACGATACGTGTATCCTCCATTTTATCCGCTGTAAAAATGAATTGTAAAAATTAGATTTAATTAATTTCCGCACTAAGCATTCATGCAGTCATCACTATTTTTTTCTTTAAGTGGCGTCAATCTTGTCAATAAGGATAACAGTTGAAATAGACTTAATGTATTAATTCCAAAATGAGTGACAACTATGATGAAGATGGCTAAGAAAGTGTAATGCCTTCCTTCACTGGTAAAGCTGAGAAGTAAAAGCGAGTAGTCTTTGGGCACATTACGGAAAGTTTAGGAGTAAAATTTCATTGAAAGGTAATACTGATGTAAGTTTACGCAGTTGTTGGCGTTTTAAAAGAGAAAAAGTGAAAGTTAGAAGGCAAAGAAGCTTACGTACAAAAGAAGACATACGTACATTTTTAGTAGGGGTAGTGTTAATTTTACAGCTTCATGATGATCTGGGATTACGGTATCATTTTGACCAAAATTTACAAATAATATTTTCAATCAATAAGTGTTTCATATAATTATTATTATTATTATTATTATTATTATTGTTATCGTTATTTCTGTCGTTATAACTAATATAATTAGAAATCGTGTAATATTCATCAGTTTTTGTCAAATGCCCACTACAGAAAAAACAGGCACAATATTTGCACGTATTCAGATGGCAGCACATTACCAGATAGTATCAAAAGACACGTTCTAGTCTTAAACCATTTGGTGGGAAATTTGAAATAGGTTTCTGAGAGCAGCTCTCTTTCTCAAGAAAAAGATTCCTTCCAAATCTTCTGAAAGAAGCGACGTTCCTCAGTAACCTTAGGCTTTTCCACCTTCAAAGCAATCTTCGGATGCTGATATGACCTCATATGCGCTCGAGTCAGATTGCTGTTCTTTTTTCAAGATCGAGTTAAGAAACACTGCAGTTGCTCTGGAGTCAGTGGAAATTCGACTATTGACACCTTACTGAGCAAGACTTTAAGTACACGTTTCTTTACAATACAGCGACAAACGTTCTCAAGCTTCCTCCGAAGAAATGTGGAGATCAAAACACCAGCTGTAATTACCGAAATGATTTTTACTTTCCCGTATACACGGAGTACTATACGTAGTATACGGGAAGTTATGTAGTGTTACGAAATATTGATTTCGAGATTTCAACGGTTATACACGGTTTAGGGTCCCCCGATGCAGAAAAACTGTTGGTTTTTCTTTTTCAAAACGTCCGTCTGTTCGTCTGTGAGCTCCACTAGCGCCTAAACAATACGTATGATTTTTTCCAAAAAGAATATTCCGCGGTTGAGGTGGCTCGAATCGAAGCGATATAATTTTGAAAAACTGTCTTCAAAATTTGGGGGTACTTTACATGAAGCCCCCGGACATTTTCGAAATTTTTCTCAAAATAGCCTCCGAATTTTTTCTTTAAATTTCTTGTAAGAATAGAGTAAAATACACTTATAAAGATGCCAAAGGTCCGATTTTCAGGTTTTACTCGAAATTTCAAAAATTGTCGGGCGTTATCCTACAACAACAAAATTGAAGATAGATTTTTTCCTGCAAATATAATTTGTTCTCCATAGTGGATTCTTTTTATTAGGTCATGTACATTTTGTTGGAAACTTTTAGTAGTTTTCTGGCAATATTGCGGGCAATATGTGCAATTTTAAAACAATTACAAAACAATATTTTCTAAAACAAGGCTCCAAATATTTTCTTTAGACTCATGGTAGGGATACTGCTAAACTATTACTATTCTTTTGTGTTTTTTCAAAAATTACGAAAGTAGTTTTTTTAATGGTCCATCACGTCGTTAATATTTACACGAGCAGCAAATTTGTTCACATTATTATATTTGTGAGTACTTGTACTTAAATAATGTTATATAAAGTTTCTCAAAAACTATGGTTTGCTGTGAAAACTAGCTCAAAATTCCGCATTTTCAGAATCGCTCAAACGCAATTTTCTCAAAAAGGCTCCAAATTATTTCTTCAAACTTTTCGAACGGATAGTGCTCATTGCACTTTTTAATAATATGACGGAAAGTTATTTTTTATTGGATTTTCAAAAATTACACAAATGTAATGTTTTGAATGATCTCTCACGCCAGTAATTTGCACATTTCCAGCAATTTGTAAACACTACTATATTTGTAAGTTAAAGTACTTTAAATGACTTCTATTGAAATTATTCGAAAACTCAAAACTTTTCTGTGAAAAATAGTTTTAAATTTCGAAAATTCAGTAGCGCTTAGACGCCATTTTCTTAAAAACGGCTCCACATTTTTCAAAGAAGATTGCCATTTACGAGAAGGATTTACTGTTCTTTAATATTCTTGAAATTATTCCATTCTTCTATTAGAAAACCGAAAAATTAAGAAATTTTCCAAAAAAGGTTTCTTTGGGTGGCGATATATGGCAGCTTGCAAGAGTATGGGGCAAGTTCATATAGCTAGCCTAGACAAAAGGAAAGCTATTACGAGAAAGTCTGTGCCATTCTGTAGCACCACTAGTTTATATTATTCTTCGGTAACACCCACGAGCCGCAGAAAATGCACCGACGGTCCGCATGCCCTGGCTGCAAGTTGTGCACAGCTGATTTAGTATCAGAACTGAGTGTTCGAAGCGTAAATATTTTTTAAAAATAATTATACCAATTCATTCGTTACTTTATATATTAATTAGAAAATAATGAATATGCCTCTAACAACCATTGTTGTGAGTCGTTTATCTTCATCTCGATGAAGTTCTTCGTGCAGTTCTCCTTGATCCAATGCGCAAATTCTGACAAGTTTTGCTTCTGAAATGTAATATTTTACTCCCTTCATGTGAAACCGACAATTTGCGCCATATGTCCGCACGAGTTATTTGCACGCTTAGGAAGCTCTGCGATCCTGTTAGCACAGGTTACTTCTCCTGACTCCGTTCTCATTTCTTCTGAAAACTCAGATGTGGGTGTACACGCGCAAGCTATAGTGTGGTAAACGAAAATCGTGCTCGAAATATCATGAAGAATGCTTGCTTCTTACGAAAACACGTTTGCCGGAGGTTTGTCAAACAACTGGAGATTTGAGTCATGAGTATATACTTCATTTGATCCTTTCAGGTTTGTTTTTTTAATTTTGCCTTCAACAATGTTTTTTAAGGTACAGTAATATTTTTTACAGTAATATAACTTCATCGTATGTTTACATACTGTATATATTTTATTAAATGATTCTGTTATTTGTTGTTTTCCGCAATAACATGTACGAGTAATAAATTACCAGGTCACTATGTGGTGTATCCCCTCTTTTAAACCTCCGCTTAGATTTGTTGTACTCGTATCACTCTTATGGGCGAACAGCACTTAACTAACACTCAACCTAACGCGATTACGAAATCAAGATCCAATTCAACATGTTTAATGTTATTCTTAAGTTGATATGCTCTCATTTGTGAGTGACGTATTGGGTTTTAATAGACAATTTATTTGCTTTAGTATAGAAAATGGGAATTATCATTAAATTTGGAGCAATAACTGTCAACTAACTTCTCCTAAAGATATCCATGGGCCAGGTATCCAGTAACGCACCGCTACACCGGAGCTATTTATACACTAAAATTTAATTAAATATCATTTTGAATTCCCACGGCAGTTGCTCTGCACGCATTTTACGCGAACTCCAGTAAGCTAATAACACTTTACCCTTTGCCTTGACATGACTCAAATTTGCGTAATTAGCCTTTAATTTTCTGTACGGTGTATGGTTTTGTTCTTTTCATGCTGCTAGTGTTAGATAGTTGAAGCGTTTTGAAATATTAATCTTCTCTACACGGTATTAGATGTTGAAGGTTTGCAAAATCCAAATCAGCTATGTGAAGTGTGCGTGATACGCCAGATGTCGATCGACTCATTTTTCGACTGCAGTTCGGTCAAGACTTTGTAGCGCGGACGAAGCCATTCGCATCCTTCCAAACGATCCCTCGTGAGGAGCGTCTTAGAGCCGAAGGCAGCCTCCCGCTGGAACGCAAGGTTACCGAGGGCGCGGCGCGCCTCTCCGAAATGGAAATTGCTCAGCGCGACGCGGCGGCTCATCCATGCAGGCGCGTCATCGAAATGGGTTCGTCCTGCGCTCCTCCTTGCGTCGACCCGTCCCGCTCCTTCCCCTTGCGTCACTAAACCGGACCCCGTTCGGGCCCTCCGCCTTGGCCGCCGCCGCCGCCGCCGCCGCCGCCCCCGCCCGGCCCGTTGTTCTCCATCACTGAAAACGACGCGTCCTGGGCGCGCGTCGGACCCTGCGACTGTTCTCTTGCCGGCCGCGGAGGAAATAAAGAAGGTGACGCGTTCCCGGAGACGCGCGGACAGTCGGTGCAGTGGGGGGGAGGCGTTTGTCTTCGGAACTGCCTGACCATGTTCGGCGATTACGAGTTAGTGTTTTAGTAAGTTCGGCGAGCGATCAGGTGATTTGGAGAACGTGGTTGTTCGTGTGGCAGTTATGTACTACATATAATGGAAAGTGCTGGAGTGTCTCTTAAGGAGGATTTTAGTGATGTTGGTTGTGCCTAGGAGACAACTACATCCATCACTTTTTTTTATAAATAGTATGTATTACACTCTGGTTCGGCTGCAAATGAAGTCATTGGATTTTCTGCCTCAGTCTCTCCCCGAAAAACCCTAACATTATATCGGGTATGATTTGGTCCTCATCACGTGCTTCGTGGTTCGTGGGAGTGTTGTGTATTACGTAGTATCCTCCAAGCACTAGTCATACACCAATACTCCAACGTATTCAGTGGATGGAAGCGTTCGTCTTTGGTGTACCGAGAGTCAATGGTCAAACTTTATTTATTTGTTTATTTATTTATTTATTTATTTATTTATTTATTTGTTTATTTGTTTATTTGTTTATTTATTTATTTGTTTATTTGTTTGTTTATTTGTTTATTTGTTTGTTTATTTGTTTATTTGTTTGTTTATTTGTTTGTTTATTTATTTATTTAACGCCAAAAACATCTAAAAGACTGTGTGACGTACTTTGGGGAGAAGTGTGTACTATGGGGACAGTGCAGCGTTACAACAAAAACACATGAGTTTCACGCAAAAATGTATGATTATTAGTGGGAAAGGAGTTTCAATTATCCTCCAATTCCGAATACATGGCTTCATGAGCTCTTCTCCGACAATCTCAAAACTTTATGCGCATTCATTCACTTCTGTACTACCACCGATATCCGGAATTCTCTCGCGTTTGGAAGTTACGAATGATTTAGTAGTAGCCTCGGGAGAATTGGCTAGCGAGAAGTCACAAACGTCGGATGCCTCCATATAATTAAAGCAGAATACGTTTTAACCCCAACTGTCATATGAGAAGTGTCAGAGTGATCAGTAGCGCCGAGATATACTAGTTCATCTTGAATAAATCATGACAGCACACGGTAAAGGCTGTAAACAGAAAATATATTTTGAATTGTTTCCCTTATATTTTTTAATTACATTTTTCTTTAATACAGTCGTGTAGTTTCATTTGTAACACATACTAAGGGATAATTTCTCAATGCAACTAATAGAACTGCGATACGAATATCCAGTGATTTGTGGCCAAAAATAATACGTGACATTCACGTAATTGTGATGTAATGGAATACAAGGTGTATATTTTTTGACTGTAAATATTCACTCTCATTTTTAAAAAAATGTAACACAAACATTCATTAGATTAATGAATTAATTAAATGATTTTGCATTTAAATTTCTAAAGCAAACATTCAACAAGTATAATTGCATTGACATTTTAGAAAAAAATAACCCAGACGAAAATTACAAGATAAGAACATATGCTTGTAACACGATGAAAATTTTTCATAATAATCTTGGACCACCCGTAAACGAAAAAGATAATTTTCTCCTCCACCGACTGCGAGTTATTCATCCGATTTATGATTCAAAATTTTGCAGGATGTGATACATCCGCACACGAAAGATAGCATCGAATCCATCGTAAGTACAGGGGACTACGTTGATTTTATTGGCAGTAGGATAAAACGTACGATAATTATACAACTATCGTTCCTGAAGCGCTGGAAACTTTACTTACGGTTTTACTGAGAGAGAACAGGGTGTCGGGTCCTGATTTGTTGCTAGTGATAACAAATAAACTGCCTTTTCGACACATTCCTTTTCGCTCACCTCGACGCGGGATATTTCGCGGATCACTGAATTGCAGATAGCGGCCCTGTTATCTCACCCCCACGAGCGCCCGACCTTATACCCCTGGATACGTATCTTCTATTGGTGCCACGTCATGGTTCGTATGTATGACATGCCATAAGCGGAACTCTGCTTTTGGACGCGTTTCCTTATCGCTCGCTTCGCAATTCACATTCTATTTCGCGAATTGCATTAGCGACCTTGTCGCCTGACCACTACAGTCTCCGACATGTCACCCCTGGATTTCCTCTGATGACACGTCAAGGATCCTGTGTGTGGCACCCGCTGGACGATACGCAGCACGTCGTGGTCTGTGAACTCTTGTGGGTGTGGGCGCCCTCACCACCGAAACTTGGTGCGTGGGTGTTATGTTACGAAAATTTGTGGTGTGACTTGTCATTTCATAGCCTTCAACTCGCAAGCCGGCTATTTTCTCCCTTTCTTATTAACTTCAGTTGTACCAGCCATCCCTTAAAGCCTTTCAGCTATTGATTTAGAAGTAACCCTCAGGCAGTTTTCCACATTGAGCCATTGAGTATGCTTGTGATGAATGCTTTAATTTATCGTTTAGATCTTTTTTATTACAAAGTATCTGGGATTTTTAAAGGGTGACGTGTCAGGGGCATCCGGGGAAGAAGTCGTGTAGTTGATGGAAGGTCTCGTCCTAAGTCTAAAGTGGATGTCGAAGAAGAAGGATGATAAAAATAGGAATTATGCATTAGTGTCTGTTGACAATTGCCGGCCAAATTACTTCGAATTTGGCGCCTTGTCTTCTTTAACAGGGCGTTTGATGTTCTTTGAAGGCGTTTCAGAGGAAAAGATTATACATTTTAAACTTGGCGCCTCCGAGTCTTAATTTTCTCCAAAAAGCCGCGCGAATTTCTTCTCTGCCGATCAAACATTCATTTCTTCGTGCAAAGTTCCTTGAAGGCGATTGTCAACTTCTTTCTATTAGTTCGGAGCATCACCGAAAGATCGCACTAGCTCCTGGTGGCGCGGCTCCCGCGTAAATTGGCATTGTCGAAATACTAGGAATTTTCTATCGCAGACCCTTGCTCGCATTGTCACCACAAGCTAATACGGAAAGCTGAGTAAAAGCGTTTTGAACGTCTTCAAGGTTCGACCCAGAGTGTGCCAGGCACTGGATGTAGTAGAAACACGAAGCAAAAGGCCACGGAATCCGTAAGGAAAGGGTTAATTTCGTTTGGACAGAGGTCACTGTGACAACTTCTTCAAAACTCGTTAATTCTTTCTCCAAGTAACAATCCTTTGTCAATTGTGTGTCATCTCTTTGCCAGAACACTCTTGTCTGACAAAGAACTGCTGAGATAGAAGAGCCGATGTTCCGTTGCCATTTCCATCAAAATGCTCTCCCAACTTTTCTTCGACTATTTCGCCGCCTGAACAGTGTCCTCCATTTTGCCTCACGAGTCGCTTATATCTCCCATTCGGAGCTGCCGTAGCATCATGGCATAGCATCATGTTTGGAGGGAGTATCACATCGCCCTGCGCTTAGGATAAATGAGGGTAGATTCGGAAAAGGCAAAGGAAAACCGTGCGCAGTTCTAACCTATTGTTTAAAGATATATCTAAAGATGTAACAACATATCCCATCTCACGACGGCCCAATGTGGCCGCAACATCATAACGTCGTGAAATCAGATCGCGATATCCAAACATACGGTTGTTGGTAAGCTTCTACGTCGCGGTCTGACGTTATGATGTTACAGTGTTGAGGTTGCCGTGTGCCGTTAATATGACACGCAATGGCCGTTGCGTTGAGATGCGGATTTACATGTCTGAACCAGTCCAACAATTGTCTGACCGGGAAACCCCTAGAAGTAATCGAAGGAAAAAACAAAACTAGCTGATCAGAGCAGACGGTGTCGAGAATATTGTCATACCAGGAGAAGTGACTCAGGGCATTAGCTGATGTCACTGCATTCTCTCTGACTGGGAGGTCCTAGGGTCGAGCCCGAAGGTGGCAGGATTTTCGACAATGTCTTGTCAGCTAGGTCGAATTCTGTCGCTGTGTGGAGCGGCCTGCTGCTCTGATCAGTAGTTTTCCGTGGTTTCTCATATCAACACCAAGCAAATGCCGAAACTCTACCCTGACACAAGGGCCACGGACCGCGCGCGATCTTTCCTTCCTCTTCCTTGTCTTATCCTCGCATCCTATTTACACACACTTATATTAACATGCACTACAATACCACACAGGCCGGGAGACCGGTCGGGAGCTTAGAACTTGTCCTGGCAGGGACGGTGCACTGCTAGTGGGAGATATCTTGTTGGGAAAATCACCGCTAGCAGACCGCAGGTCGTCGCCGGATCTCACTATCCAGCGGGGGTAAATCATCGCCACCTCACCAGGGGAAAATGGCCTACACTTACGAGACTAATGACCTTAGCCGTTGATGCGCCCAGAATCACGAAAAATCAATCAATATTGTCATCTTAGGAGCGACATCTACCGACCCACCTTTTTCGCCACCTCGATTCGCGAATCCAAGGTCTCGAGAACATCGAAGATTAAATTGACGATTAGTAACTACATACGCTAACGCACCCGCTCTGCATACACTTATCGGGCCCCAAAGTTATGACGTTTTGGTGGGAGGAGCACCCGGCTGTTTAGTTCCACCCGTAGGTAGCGGGGTGGGCGTGGCGGTTCCAGGGCACTCCGTCCTGCGCGGCGCGGGCGACGGCGGAGGGGAGGGGCTCGCAACCGCACATTCACTACTCTCAATTCCTCCGTCCGCGAGTGCGAGAAATATTCATTCTCACCGCAACGGCCCTGCGCTGTCCCTGCGGTCGGCGGCCTGCGTTGCTGGATTACTTCGGAGAGCAGCTTCCATGCGCCGCTTGGCGCCCGTCCATTCACGACCCCTCTGGCCGCCCCCGCTGCCGCAACGGCTTTCAACGGGGCACGCTCTTCGAAATGGTGTGGCGGCCAGCTTTCGCTACTCAGGTCTACTCGAGATGTCAGATGTGACTGGGGCGTCTTTTCTGAAAAAAGTGCTCAAATGGATCGTGTCCTTCGAAGCTTCAAAACTGGGATAAATCTAGAACTCGCAATTCGTTAGATGTGGTGTAGTTTTTGATCTGGCGTAGACTTGTTTTGAAGCGCACTGAAAGCATCTTGTTATGCTAGTAAACTCTTAGTGGTTCGGACCAGCAAAAATTGACTGTTCCCAAATGGCTCTTGTGGAAACTAAAACTTCTCTCTTTCTCGTCGTGTGACGTCAGCTGCGTCGTAAGCAATGACACGCAGAGTGTGAAAATATAGTCTTAACGTCAAGGATGAGAAATTACCGATTCTTATAATCAAATATTTGGATGTTCAGTCAATATTAAAACTGTTGTATTGTTTTTGCATTTTGCATTGCACCATATGTCATGGTCACGCTATTCAAATTGCCATATTCAGATCAGGAACCAACAGTCCTGAATTGGACAAAGTCATGATATTCTCTTTCATTTTTATTACTCGACGCAGTAAAAGATTTTTATTTTTTAGCCTGTGTGATTTTCACCGGGCATTCACTAAAGCTTGCTGTATTACCCCGCGGGGCGTTTTAGTTCGTTCCTAGGGGGTGGGGATCTGCGAGAGATTAGTGACGCAAGCAGCAACATACGCCCTGGGTCTGAAAAGTTCGACGATAATCCACCATTCTCGCTATTGCACCACTCCCTATGGAGTATGGCTTACACAGAGCCACGGCATGTTCTAGAAGTTTCCTCTCGCAATCCGACGAACAGTTTTCATTGGAACTGCTTTGTTAGTGAGCGTTTTTGTTTCAAAATTCCAAGTGGATTAACTACTGGCCTTCATATCAGAATATCAATTCTCCTCAGATCATTTATTTATTTTAATGCGCAAAAAGTAGGAAGAATCTTCATGTCTTCTAAAATTACGCATTTTATTAAGGCGCATATTTAGCACTTTAGAATAAACTGTAGGATAAGTTCGATTATTTTCTTTATTTAAGAAAGTGTTCAAGTACGTCAAGTGTATTGTGTATCATTCTACAAAAGAATGAAATCGAAGAAGTTTATAACTTATATGCAAATACGGTTTGGGGATCGAGATTCTGCTATAGAATTCAATCATATGAATTCTTCAGGAAGTACTGTTTCCTTTACTACTTCCTTTGTTTTACTCTTTCTTTCTATCCTCTCATCGCATTCTTTTATTCTGTAGGTCGTTACAAATAAACAATCTATATTTATCTGTGGTTCATATACAAATATAGTTTGCATTTTAAAAAGTTGGTGGTGCTAAACAGTGTATACTTTCTCGAATTATTTGTAACCTTTTAAATTCAATTCAGAGAGTTCTACGAAAATCAGACTTGCGTAATTTATGCGTCCTTAGCTCCGTCCGAGTGAAAAAATTAAATAAAAAAAATTGGAGCCGTTTGGTGGGGAGGGAATTGGTTATTAAAATTGCCTTTATTTCTTACAACATTTCTCCCGAATTTTTATCTTTTTCAAAAAATCTAGTGTCCAGGCTTGTCCCCAAATCATAATTTGTTTATGACTTCATAACTACAGAGAGTCGTGTCGCTGTAAACCAAATTTCGGTTTCAAGGACCTCCAAATCGTGAATTCTGACTACAGTTACTATGTGGATTCTAAACTACCTATGAAATATGTGAGATAGTAAAAATTGAAATGATGATGGTCTTGAAAGCTCTGCTGAATGAGTACTTGCTGAAGATAACATCAAACGACCCGCACAATGATTTCAAATACGAGCGCTATTGCTCTTTGTTTCATAAAGCTTTCTCTGCGTGTCATTCACAGTACTGACTACACCTTATTTAGTACGTGCAGGGACATAATTTCCAAGAGCGGCCTCGTCTCTCTTTCATTATTAATCACTTCCCTCATCAAGATCCTACGGGTTGTGCATCACGACACGTAAAAGGTGTGCATAATTCAACCGATACACGCATTCCGAAGAAGAGCTTTCCACCGAATCCGCCAGTTTTTTTTCTCAGAACAGACCTCAAGCGGAGAGAGGGAGGGGATTCTTTCAGAGGGTCCATTCTTGTGGAGGCGACGTGGCCGGACTGCGAGCGCTATTCAGGCTTTTCGGCGCGATTATGAGCACACGCACGTTCGGGTTTACTGCTGTCGGTGGCGTGGGGGGCGGAGCCGTGGGCGGGGCAGGGGCAGGGGCAGGGGCGGGGACGGGGTCGGGGACGGGGTCGGGGACGGGGCACCGGCGGCTGCTGCTGCGGCGGCGGCGGCCGCGGCGACGGCGACGGCCAAGGTGACGCGCGGGGAAGAGAGGCGGGGAGAGCGGAACAGCCTATGAGTCACGCTCTGGCCTCGAGCTGCCTACCCCGCCCCCGCTCCCGCTCCCGCCCCCGCTGCCAACGCCCGCAGAGCGGCGCTGTGTAGCTTTCAAGCCCTCTCATCCACCCCACCCACCCCTGAACCAGCTGTTGCCCGCTGCAGAGACACAACCGTCTCGTTTGCCCCTAGATGCACCCTGCAACGTACTCTACTCTGCCTCTCTCAATTTCTATTCCGCCGGCCATTTCTACCTGGATCTTCCGTAACTATTCACCAACTCCCATCTCTCCACTGCCTCTTTACGAATTTTTCTTGGTTCTACTTGTTACCCTCGACATTATCACCAACTTATAGGAGATTATTATGCTATATATGCTAAAAGAATATTAACGCTATTTCTAAAACATATTAATCAGTTCTCCTAAGGAATAGGTTTTATTTGACCGGTAATCTACCGTGATTTAAATTGCAAAATGATGTATTCTACTTTGTAAGAAAATCCTTCAGGTGTTAATATTTTGTGCTCTTTATAAACACCGGAGATGTGATCGTATTTTTTTATATTATAAATGACGCGAATACAGGAACTTTTAGCCCTCTGTAGAGTTTGAGCGAGTGAATCTTATAAATCAGTCTTTGTTATACACAATATCACCGTAGTCGAAATGAGGACACAGCAGGGGTTTTACTAACATTTCTTTGGTATTAGTAGAGAGACAATTATCAATATATCTAAGGGATTGCAAAGAAGCATAAACTTTGCGACACACATTTCGGGTCTGATAATCCCAGCTTAGATGATATTCAAGTATTAAGCCCAAGTTTTTCACTTGCGTATGACGTACTACAACATTGTCTATAAGCACATCAGGGACATACAAACCTTCAAGTTTCTTATGCATTTGAGAAGAGCCAATTATGATGGTTTGTGATTTTGTAGGTCTTGTTAGATTTTTTCAATTTTAATTTTTAGACTCAGTTCATATTTTATTCATTATTACAGTAACAAGTAACTCGAAAAAGATATAACTGAGTGTGATTTAAAATGTTTCATACATTTCACTATTTCTTTGTAGAAGAACAGGGTTATTAACATAATAATTTAATTTAATAAATTTTATCCAGTGTTGGAAAATCTTCATAATGGCTTATAATATGCTGCTTCAGTATGTCTTTTCACAAAAGAGTGATAAAACATTTACATACTCTCTTCTGGACGCTTCAGGCAGTAGAATACGCGGTCCTGTCCATGGCAGGCGCCCCCCCTCCCGGGGGGCGCAGAAAACTATTTGACGCCATGTAACCTAATATATTTCTAATTTCAGTAACAGTTGGAATCAAATCAAATCGAATATTACACACGGCGATAAAATTCTGCAGCCAAGGTAAACTTCATATCGCACATGAGTTTCTTTGTCATCTTGTACTATAATTAATTACTAAACATTGCTCGTAGTACAGGTATATCGGTGAGTTTTAGAAGGAATTATTTTTTGTTAATTGTTAATTTACAGTCTTTTAAATACGCAGATTTCTTTTGATTAGATTTTTGGGATAATTGAACAGATTTTATCAAGTCTTGAGGGTTTTTCTTCGTAAATTTTTGTAGTAATAATTGATTTCACGGGGAAAAAGAGCGATGTATTAGGTATGTTGAAAATGGGATATTGTAGAAAAGAGACTATTTGTAGAATTCCGTTGTTGTTGAGTGAGATGGTGTTTTATTTGGGGAAGGGGAGTATTTTGCTAATGCTTCAGATTTGGGATTCAGGTAAATATATTATACCTGAATTAGTGAATGATAGTGAAATGACTATTTTTTTCAAACATTTTATGGGGAAATGCTGCAATGAGTTATATTCTGTGATCAAGAAAATTAATAGGCTTCAATATTGTTTCTACATGTTGCTTAAGTGGTTCAGTTGTATATTGAAACGTATTTTTACTAAATTCCATAGTGTTGTATTTTTTAAAATTAATGCAATTATTTTGATTAGTAGAAGTTTTATTTTCTGAAAGCAATGACAAAGTTTAATGTTTTGACGAAGATTGTTTTTTCTTTGGCTATTGTATTGTTATATATTTTAATTGTATAATTTATATAAAGTGAGAATATCGAAGTTTGTAAATTGGGAATTGCGGTGTTGATAGTCATATATTTTTTTTCTTTTCTGAGTTTTGGCATTTAGTGCTATGAAAATGAGAAGATTCGGGAATAGGCGGAAGCAGGAATGATCTGACTCTAGTTCACGGAATATAATTTAAAATTTTTTAAATGTAATGCGTTTTCACAGCAAAACTTGAAATAGCTGCACTAGAATTAATAATTAACAGCCAGTGAGAAGAAATCCACTTCAGGGTATAGATACATCTGCATCTTCACGTTGCGAAAGCGTAAAAACAATAGATTCATTCCGTCGACAGGTCCCTTATTCCGACAGGGGGAAATGTGTTTACACATGCGGTGGAGTGGGCGAACCGAACCCCGATGAAAATCTGAACGAAGATAAACCTGTTAACTCGCGTCGGAGAACGTCGGTCGACGGAGCGGGCAGGCCGACGTGTGTACGTCGTTCCATTGAGGCTGTTCGGAGAAGTTCATCGGTGTGTGTGGGCGGGCGCAAACCGGATTGTCCACGAGGCGCACCGAGCCGGCGTGGCGAGGCGTGGCGAGGTGGGGTGTGGTGCGGCGCGGCGCGGCGCGGCGCGGCGTGGCGTGGCAGATGAACTAGACTAGTGAGAGCCTTTCAGGGCCACTTGCTTCCTTACGTAGCGGCACAACCCGCTGTAAGAAGTGGGCGCGCCTACGGTGGGGTAAAGTGGTGAAAATTGAAACGTTACGGTGAGTGCATAAATCGTGGACGATGATGTAATGGGAACTGAAGCGATTGCACAGTAATATAGTGTAATTAGTATTCATATAGACACATTGTGTGTGATCATGCTTTATTACTGGTGTATTTTAATAAGATATTAAAACATCACTTTTATTCGTGACAATTCATTTTCGTGTTAAGAGTTCCACACATACATGTGTTTTCTCTGTTATATGTGTGCTTATAAAACAAAGTTTTTCCGTTGATTCAAATACAAGAAATTTTCACTCACTTTACGCGTCTAGAAACACTGAAATGGTTTACAGTGCCATTCCTGAAGAAAAAAAGGGAACATCAAACTCAGTATCTTGGACACACCTTGCCAACTTCAACTTAATTGGCACTCACTTCTAAAAAGCAACAGTCCGGTCCGAGCCGCCGAGGCGAACGCTTCGTAACCGAGGTAGCT